>CM060183.1:31747767-32362767 GCA_030549335.1 Pontederia crassipes | reverse complement strand
AAGCATTGAAGAGTTTATGCAGAAACAACAATGTTCAACTTGAGAGTCGGCAATTCACATATACACATTTGGCACATATCTCTAGTAATTTTGTGAGAATCCTTGGACAAGGAGGATTTGGCTTTGTCTACCACGGCTGCTTAGAATCTGGAAAACAAGTAGCAATCAAGATGTGTTCTCAATCATCAAAACAAGGAACCAAGGAGTTTCTTGCTGAGGTAACATGTTACAAGGCCTCTGAAATCTAATTGCACTAACTTCATAGGAGAGAGATTCTATGTAGAGAATATTGGACACCATATCTTTTTCACTGGGCAGTGAAGGGTTATCTACTTTTCTCAGGCGTGCATTCACATCCATTAAGTTTGTTTTTTCTTGTTCTTGGTTTTCATGCACATTTTAATGATTTAGAACTTTAATACAAAACAAGTTGACTACCCAAGTTTTATAGTCAGCCTTTCCCTTAAAGGAATCATAATCCTGAATCGAATTTTTGTTTGATGCTTTCTTTGGCTTTATTGTATGTCATGATTTCTTTGATGCGAAGCTTTTTTATAGATAAGCTACATTTGTTCGGATAGAGCAAAGCTTACCTATATACAAGTGTCAGGAAAGATAGACCAGAATGTTAAACCCCATGTTAATTCCTCTCTGAGATATCCTAGTTGTTAATTGTTAAGAATAGAAAATCACTGACGGTGCTCTTCCTAACAATTTAAGCTTTTAAGAAAATTAGTCAGCACATCAATTTTAACATAGTATCAGAGCCAAAGGTCAAGAGTTTAAACCTCATGAATTTCTCATTAAAAAAAGTGTTTCCCTCCCTTAATTGTCCACGTGCTGGTAAAGTTGTCCACACGTGGGGGGAGTGTTAAGAATAAAAAATCTTTGATGTTGTTCTTTCTAACGGTTTAAGCTTTTAGAAAGATTTGTTAGCACACCAAATTTCAACATTAGCATTTCCTGCTGTTTTTCAGGCACAAAATTTAACAAAAGTTCACCACAGGAATCTGGTTTCCTTGGTTGGTTATTGCTTGGATGAGAAACATATGGCCCTAGTTTATGAATACATGTCAAACGGAAGTCTTCTTGATCGAGTGAGAGGTTTAAAACTATTTACTCTAATTCTTCTTTAATTCATTTTAAAATTGAACGGCACCATAGTTATTGCCCATCTTTCAGTTAGTGTTGTGTCATGGAGTCCATGCTAATAAGGAATATTTCAAATGGAGAGAAAAGCAACAAGAAAAGATGTAGGATGTGGTATCCATTTCAAAAGTAAATTTATATGCTATAGGGTTGTATCCGAAACTAAAGGTATTTAAGGTTTCTTAATAATTTAATGTTGTCTTGACAACTGAAAATTATGACTATTCTTTTTAGAAGAAAAATTATGACTATTTTGAGTTTTCTTATTTCTAGATGTGCTACCATTGTAACTGGTAAAAATGTTGTCAAACACATAAAACGGACATGACACGGAGCAGCCGGGAAAATACGAAATCATATGCACATAACACGACACGGCCGATTCTACTAGAAAAATATTTTATATATTAATTAGCATAGGCCCAAATAATACATGGCACTTTTTAAAGTGAAGCAGAATTTTCTACTTGAAATCATCAAACCATCAGATAGCATAAGCCATTGAGTTTTTCTACTTGCAAACCTGTAACTGGGATTGCAGTTTCCGAATACAAAAATCTAACTATTAATATTGTAAGTTTTAACGCACTAATTAATGAATAAGTGGCAACCAGATGGAGGCAGCCACAAACAAAAAAACTTAATCTAACATTCTGACTCCCTCGGTTCATCTAATCACAAACACACAGAGAAAGAGGGAGGGAAAGAGGGACTGAGGGACAAACCAAGAGGTTCGGCTTTTCGCACATACAAAGAACGAGAGAGGGACCTCCGATGGAGGTTCCTCCGATGGCAAACAAATAGAGAAAGTGGGAAGGAGGGAGGATGGGCACAGTCATAAACATGTAGAGAAGGAGGGAGGGCATACCAGCAGAGGTAGATGGCTGCAGGAGGTCAGCGGCGGCTGTAGGGGTGAACGACATGAGCGGTGGCTGCAGAGATGAATGGCACGAGCAGGGACATCTTTAAGTGGCGAACAGTGAGGTCGCACATAGAAAGGAGAGAGATGGCACAGTGAGCAGCCACATACACACACCAACACACACACACACAGAGCATACCAGCAGTGGAAGAAAGTGAAGTGGCTGCAGGGGCAAACAATGCCGAGCAGGGGCGGCGGCTGTAGGCAGCGAACAGTACAAGAAAGGGGTGGCTGCAGAAGTGATGCTGGCAGTAGTGGACGAACGGCGAGAGTTGGAGGCTTGGAGCAGCGGCATCGCGGCGGAGAGAGTTGGAGCTGGGGATGAAAAGGGATTAGGGTGTCTGCAATTTGGGACTTTGGAGGAAAAAGGGCAGTCACGTGGTATCCTCACGTGGGTGAACGAGCGGGAGGAGAAAAAAAAGGGGACAGGATTCTACTGTTTTTACGTTCCAACATGCGATTCTACCCCGTTCCGGCAAAATACGATTCAGACTTAAATCGAGCACGTTTTGCTGAGGTGAAATCGTACGATTCTACGAGTCAAATCGCGTTTTTGACTACCATGTTGGTAAGTCCTGCACCAATCATTTTTTTCCTCATATACCAGGATGACAACAATAATGTCTACTTGTCTTTGTTTTCTCCTCTAAAAATAAATATTTTTAACTAAAAAAATAAATTTAAAGTCTGTCTGGACACTATTGTCTCATACATGCTGCTGCAGATATCTTTCTTATTATGGTTGGCATGCTGTGGTTGTCAAGTAAGCACTAGCTCCCTCGTATTGAGGAAAGTCATCATCAGATTGTGTATTGATATGTTAGATACTAGAATTAGGTATAGGAATAACCTTGGAAATCTTTTTTCAAAACCGAACATTGGTACCTGCACTATTTTTCGTATTGGAACGGGTACGTAATACATTATATTTGTATCTGTATCAAAAGCTCATGGTGGAAGTTTGTTATATTCCTGGTTCATACCTAGATGAATATGAACATATAGTCACATCTCTTTTCTTTTTGAACAAAAAAAGAGGATGATTAACCAAGGTTGTTAATCATC
This sequence comes from Pontederia crassipes, assembly GCA_030549335.1. NCBI lineage: Eukaryota > Viridiplantae > Streptophyta > Magnoliopsida > Commelinales > Pontederiaceae > Pontederia > Pontederia crassipes. The sequence goes on along the minus strand of CM060183.1, from coordinate 32,359,631 downwards.
CAGCCATTCATTAATCATAAAGAAGGTTCATTACAAAATGGTAGATGACCGATGTAATATATAGTTAGATCACACTTTTTGGGGTTGTAGTCTATCTTAAAAGATTAGGCCCACTCATGGCTTATAGTGTGCTATTTTTTTTCTAAATGCTAATTGTTGGATTGACTTAAGCAGTCGCATCATGTTATCTTCAACCTTGTTCTCTTAAACTTTGCAGGTAAGGTTGGCCATCTTAGAGTGTTGAGTTGGGGCGACAGACAGAGAATTGCAGTTCAAGCTGCCCAAGGTTTTAACAAGACACAGTAGATTAAAACTAATCCTGCTAATAGCTTTGCTCCTTTTAATAATGTGGAAAAACTCTATTTCACCCCATGCAGGTCTGGAATATCTACATAAAGGATGCAAACCTCCAATAATCCACAGAGATATCAAGAGTAGCAATATTCTATTGAGCGAGGATATGGAGGCAAAGATAGCAGACTTTGGGTTGTCCCGGGCTTTCCAAAGTGATGATCAGACACATGTTTCAACCACAGTTGTAGTGGGGACTCCTGGATATGTTGATCCCAAGTATGTCTTCATGACAATTACTTTACTTTCCTGCACTTGGTACGATTGGTAAATTTTTTAAAGACCATGGAGCCAAAAGATACAAGGACAAATAGTCTGATCAACTTAAAACACTTTTTCGCCAACTGGAAAAGACAAGTTAGGAAAATAAAAGTATGTGCCAACATACATGGTTGTACTTCATATAACATGGAGTGTAAGAGATGACAGATGAATCATTCTTGAAAAATTGAATTTTATCTAGCTCAAGTTTGTTTATTAATGCCTGACTTTGATTTCATCAATTTTCTCTTGTATCGATAGTCTCGAAATGTTAACTCTTTCTAAAGAATTCACTCGATGTATTAATAGATGCAGACTTTTTAAACCATTTAGTTCACAGTATCAAGCCGACCCCACCTAGTGGGATAATGTTTTGTTGTTGTTGTTGTTGTTAGTTCACAGTATCAAATGGATGATCCAAAATTTGCTTAAAAAAGGAGATCACAAGTATATGATGCCTTTTGTGAATATCCGAATGCAGAAAGAATTGTTTACCTCTCTCTCAGAATGATGGCGAAAATACTTGTTGCTTTATTTGACATAAAAGATCAATAGTCATCGATAACGTGACAGTGATGTGGTCTTGGATATGATTTGATATTGACTATCCTAAACTTTGTTATGTTTACATTTGCATTAGGTACCATAACACTTTGCAGCTTAATGAGAAGAGTGATGTGTATAGTTTCGGTGTTGTTCTCCTGGAGCTGATAACTGGGAAGCCACCCATTATACAAGGTGATTTAAATGTTCACATCGTTCAGCATGTGGCCTCAAAGCTTACCAGAGGGGAGCTGGAAGGTATTGTTGACGAAAGGCTACGGGGGAAATATGATTCCAATTCTGTGTGGAAGGTTCTTGATTTAGCACTACGGTGCACAGAACAAACAAGCAATAAGAGGCCCACAATGTCAGACGTAGTTACACAGCTAAAGGAAAGTTTGGAGCTAGAAGCTGCTTGCAGAGAGAGTAAGAACATGTCTGAGGACGTCTTTGGAATTAGCCATTCTTCCGTTCTTGAAATAGCAGACACTATAATAGAACCATCTGCAAGGTAATTCCAAACTGTGTACATCGTCCACCTGACTGAAGGACGATTTGTAAAAAAGAACTCAATTTATGATTTATGCATCGAAACGACACTATCTGGCATTAATTTTGTAGTGTATTTGTTTTTCATGTATTCAGAAAAAAAGCTCGAATGTATTCCAATTTCATAGGAGGAGCCTCAGATCCATATCACGGCCTCTTCAGTATCCTATATTCGAGACACGTCTCGTTTTTCCCTATTGATAACACAATAGTTTCAATTTCCTTTTTGTACAGAAAGAACTGTTTTGTAAAATGTTCTTTTGTCGAAAAAATAATTGTTAGTGGTTTAACTCTAATTTGTTATTGTCCATGAAGAATTCCCTCCTTTACATCTTTTAACCGTAATCATTAGTCAATAAGTATTATTTTTGTGAGGGCTCTCTAACACTCAATATGTCGTACGAGGACTTGTTAGTTTTTCGTTTACTTATAATTTGACCACTAGACGAGATACTTGAGCTGTTATTTTAATCCCAAGTATTCCCCAAAACAAAAAATTTCAATCCTAAGTAATTATTTTTCTTTACAATAAAAAGGTAAAACATAAAATTCAAGGACAAGGTTTTTTTTTTTATTGAAAGCATCGTCTCTTATCATTCGAGGACGTCGAGCAATTGGATGCAATAGGAGGTGGTACAATATATTGATAGATACTTGCTGTTTCATCGGGGATTGATACTCAGCTTCTATTCCTAAACGATATTAATTCTCGCATCTGAGCTCTTAAATGCATTAGCATGCATCACTTTGTGTGAATTGTGATTGTAACATTCGTTCGTAGTTTGACAGTGTGCTCGTAGTTCTTGATGTAGAATTCATGATAATATACAATTATGCACAGTCCCTTTCATGCCCTCAAGAAATTAGGAAGAAGAAAAAAAATCTTTGTTATTTGTGTAATGATTTTTTAAAAAAAAATTAATTAGCACGTTAATTTTAACATGGTATATCTATTGATGTTACTCTTTTCAGTAGGGTCGACCCGCAAACTCGATGACTCGACCCGACTCGAAGGCTCGATTTTTTTATTTTTTTAATTTTTTTTAGTTTTCAACCTATATTTTATAATAAAAATATTTTAAATGTATAAAATAATATATAGATATTCAACAAATTATTTATGCTTTTAAAATAAATATTATATTATATTTTTATATTAAATAATATAAAAAGTAAGAAAACAAATTAAAAAAATAAAAAAAATAGTGATCGAGTAACCCGACCACCCGACCTGAACTGAATCGGTTGGATTAGATTCAACCCTCCTAAGAGTACTGACCCAACCCAACCCATTCGACCTACTTTTTAGTGACTTAAGCATTTAAGTAAATTGATTAACACATCAATTTTGGATCCTGTGATATTAATTTTAATGAGTCATCAACCGTCAGCGTACCTTTTGCTTCGAGAATTTTGTTTTTTTTTTATTCTATGAGATAGTTAGTTACCTTTCGGATATGTCAATTTCTATTTTTTTAAAGTTTGGATGAAAACTATAATTATAGTGAATAAGTATATAAGAATCCCTTAAGAATATTATTGTTTGAATGTGAAGAGAATGAAAAATGAATGAGACGATTTTTCAAAACTGTAGATGAACTGAATTAAAAAAATAATGACAACTGATATGATTAAAAACTATGCAACACAGTATAATGAATAAAATAATTTTAAATACATAAATAGATAGCACAACATAGTTATATGTAATTACATAAAAGTAAATATTTTCAAATTATGGATATTTTGTTGTAATTGATAAATTAATAATTCAGTTTAATTTACAACTTAACATCCTAATTTTTAATTAATTTAATTTACTATAAGAAAATATTATTTTAAGTGGTGAAAAATTATTACGAGAAAAAATCATCATAAAATATGATAAAATAGTAATAGAATTGTGAGGAATCAATCTTTTAAATTTTTTTTTAAATGTTACTATCAATTTTATGATGGAAATACGATGACAAATGTATGATCAATCACATTTCTGTCACTAAAAACAAGTCACAATTCTGTCACTAAAAACATTTGGTGGCTTAATTAATTGTGACCAATCAATTTTATTACAGATATATCACAAATCATTATTATGAATTTTTACTTTTGTGACAGAAATTTTCATGATAGCAGCTCAATTTTGTTGTAGTGATTTAAAATTGATTTGTTTTAAAATTAATCATAATTGAGAACTACCTTTGAAATCGTAACAAATAATATATTTTCATATTACAGCTTTAAATAATGGGTGGGCACTCGTCAGGTATGCTTTAAACACCAATTACAATTCCTAGTTACCACCTTTGATACGTATATTCTTCGAATGGAGGGATGGAGTCCTTTGAGAAGCTCAAGCTAGAAGATTATTGTAATTTTTACCAATAAATATATTAATTCATAAACACAATAAATTTATCGTAACAATAATGAACGATAGGATATCCAATTATTGGTAAGTTAAAAATCACTTATATGTCATAATAATATATCATGTCTCTATTTATGTGTAAGGAAATTGTCCTGTTAGCCATAGCAAACGTCATCATCTTTATATACTCATCTTGCATGGATTTAAAGATATAAAAAAATTAGATAGGTAAAATCAACTAAAAATAATAATATGTAATATCATTGAATTTTATGAAATATAATACTAATCAATACAACAATTACCCATATGACAATCATAAGTCAAGGATGATCAATTTGATAATTAATAATACCAACGATCAACTAACGATATAGCCGTTAACAACAATCCATTATCTATTACAATCAATCATTAATTCTTAATAATCAACAAAAAAAATCTCAATTATAAGATAAACTATCATTAGGCAGTACATTTATTTTATGTAGAGGTGTAAGAAAAATTGGCCAACCCAATAAACTTACCTGGCTTAAAAAAATGAACAAAAGAATTAGGAGTTAAACTATGATTTAAGATGAGTTTTTAGTAGAACGAATGGACCCTGATCAAATTAAGGCTCCTAAAAAACGTTGTGGTCAATGGAGTTAATTATATAATTAATTCATAAGTTACCATTTTTTGTTATTGATATATTTTTATATAATATGATATTTTTATATCACATCATGGAACTCTAGTTTGATAACTTTAAAATTTTAATACTATATTTTATATTTAGTTATAAAATTAAATATGTTTATATTAATTTTAATTTATTATATTCTAAAAATATTATTATACTAAAATAGGACGTCAAAAAAATATTCGAAAAAATTAATCTACTAAAGGGTGATTTTTTTCTAAATGGTTTTAAGGTGATTCTTTAATTTGAAAAATTGACCTGAAAGATATTAGGTGATTTTGTGGACAAAAACCCACCGAAAGTACTTTCACCTCTAATATTATGTCGTTCACATTTAATGATATTATAATTAAATTAATAATTAATATTAATTTAAAAATTAGGAATTAATCGTTGACCATACTCAGCAATTGCATTTTTAACTTTTTTTTTTGAAATATATATAGCGAAAGGTGGCAGGGGCCGGTGTGTGTAGGTTTGAGAATGTGCAACTGTTTTTTTTTTTTTATTGCTCGAGTGTTACAATAATCATATCTCATTTTTAGCATATATGGTTTAGGGATAATTGCATGTAAGCTGCATGCGCCCTTGGAAAATCACGAAGCATAGATAACGTACGTACATCAAATTATCATCCTTGTCTGCACCGTTAGCAAGTGGTTCATTTATATCCAATTTGAGTTAAATCATTCTCTTAATTTTTCTTTTCACTTTAACTGTATTTTCCCTTTGTTCTCTCTACGTATTCACTATTGGCATCTCAAGAAGAAAAGTTGATAGAATTTTAACTTTAGTCAAGATGTTAGATGTTTTCTCAAGTAGAGTATAGAGGTTAGAAAGTAAAATTTTATATCCTACTCCCACTAGTCTATAAAATATATAATACTGACAATTTGGCACTTTATTTCTATCACATGTTCATTCATTTTAATATAAAAAATATTTTATTTAATTTTCCAAATATCATGTACTACTTTTATATTAACAGTTTTCATAAATAAGAATTTATAGCATGCTTTGTTGTAATTTAAAATATCACTATCCAGAATGATACATCATAAAATAATTATATATATATATATATATATATATATCAAAAGCATATATGGATGAGTGTAATATATAGATATATATATTATTATATTTATTTTTGTCAATTTATAATTATATATTAGTTCAATTTTTATATTTATCATTTTTTTTAAAAATCATATTACCGCTCTCTAGGGCTCTGGGTGTTCACGGGTCAAGTTTGAGCCGATCCGTGAACGGATCCGACCCGACCAAGGGTCAAATCGGATTACCCCTTTTTTTGGGTCATGACTCGACCCAACCCGACCTGGGCCGGGTTCCGACTACCATTTTTCTTTTTTTTAATTTTTCTTTTATTTTTTAATATAAAAAACATTTAATATTATATTTTTAATACAAAATAAAGTATTTTAAATACCAATATCTATATACTTTTTTGTATTTAAAATAATTTATTTTATATTTTTAAATCATATAAAAATGTTAAATTAACTTAAAAATCATTTAAAATTTAAAAAAGAAAAAATCGGGTCTATCGGGTCGGGTCGAATCAACTCGGGTTGGAATTTTCCAACCCGAACTCAACCCGACCCTTGGTCGGGTCATGGTCGGGTTGACCGACCACCGACCCGACCCGACCCAAAACTTCTCAATTTGGGTCGGGTCAGATTATCGGGTCGATCCGAACCGGTGAACACTCCTACTAGGGCCAGCGCATGTGTTTGAAAGGCTTAAAGCGAAATGGTATTATTAGACTTTTTATATAAATAAAAGTTACCTATTATCTTTTGAGATGCAAAATTATTAATTAAATCTTAACATTTCTTTTATAACATTGTTGATATTAAACATTTAATAACATTGTTTCAAGATTATGCTTCCACCATAACTTCTCAACTTAAAATTATGAATGCTATAAACTAATTGAATCAACTTAAATTGAAAATTATGAAAGAAAATTCAACTTTTATTTAAAAAAAAACTAAGAAATGATCGTAGAATAGGAAAAATTGATGATTTCATTAGGAATGGTGGATAAGGAATATATGTAACTAGTTTAACTCAATTGTTCTTCGCATAATTTAAATATATTTTAAAAAATAAATTTAAATATATAAAGAAATATAATTATATATTTTGGTTATAATTTATAATACATAAGTACTAATTTTTTGTAACATATATTATATCATATAATTTGAATTAAAATAAATATTAGTTAAGTTTATATTTTAAAACATTTAATTAGATTATTATAAAAATTATTGTGTCTTCCATAATATTAGAATAAGCATTATTTTACATTCATGCATGTGTGTTGAAAACATATATTACAATTTTTCTATTTATAATTAATAATTATTTTATCTAAAATAATATCATATATGTACAAGATAATGATATTGACTTTTCAAACCCTACTCTAAATAATAATTAAAGGTGATTAATCACGCAAGATATCTATTTATTAATTGTTGTTGATTTTTTATAACAATAAATTTAGAATTGTATTTGCAAATATCTCATGCTTAAAAGAAGAAAAAACATATAATAACATATAAAAGGGGAGGACAAATAGTTAGATTCAAAGAAGAGAAAATATGATCATTCTCGTCTCTTCAGCCTTGTACACACAGCTAGGTAGTTACTTTATAGGTTAATTATTAACATAATTTGAAAAGATTGGAGTGTTGTTATATTAGTTTTGGCCACAATGCAAAAGTTTAACATTTAGGAATTGTTGAACGTCGAAAACACATAATTAATTATTTATTTCTAATAAATAATTACATTATGATGGAGAATCATATTATGATTACAACAAATGCGTGCATTACTATGTTTCTTTTCTATTTATCATGTTTCTTATTTTTGCTTACCTCTTTTTTATGTTTTCTCTTGTTATACGAGGAAAGAAGAAACTAAAATAATAGATTTAATTCTATCATGACAAAAACAAAATGTTTTTTTTAATGGATACATATTATAAAGGAAATTACAGAAAGAAGAAGCAGTAAAATGGAATGAATGGAGTAAGCTACTACTTAAGAAAAGAAAATATATTGAATGGAGTAAGCTACAATAACGAATATTCCTCACAAAGCATGAAACCCTACGGTTCATATGGCAAGAAGAAATTATTAGAATTGTCTGAAAGGAAAAATTACTGTAAAAATGTGAAAAGAATAACTTTTACATATAAACATTTTAAAATATAAAAATATTATGTTACTTTGTTAGCAATGTCAATATTGCTTATTCTATTTTTTTATCTTGCATAGCAAGTCATGCATGTTATAAAAACATAGAACAAATCATTACAAAAGTAAACAGTAATAAATATTTTTAATATATATATATATATATATATATATATATATATATGATAACATATATAATCTTATTCACATTCTTAAAATCCTTATTGTAACAACTGAGAAAAACAATCAAGTTGTAACGGTCAATTAAAGAGAGACTAGAATGCCAGCACCATTCCAGATTTAATGGGTTTCGACAGCAATGATGGGAGGAAGATAAATAATTAAGAGCAAAAATTACACTAAATGCCCTCCAACTTTAACGTTTGTTCAGTGATATCCTCCAACTTCATTTTGTCACACGAATGTTCTCCATTTTTAAACTTATTGCACGGAATGTCCTCCCGATCGGAAATACTTGGTTTCTTAATCGATCTGCTGATGTGGTGACATCTCATTCGTTACGATCATTCATTCTATTCAAAGAATCTCTGTTCCAAAACCGTACATGATATTTTCATTTCATACAGCTCCCCCTTTCTGTGCATAGTACTAAGAGGAATAATCCATATAATCAAAATTTCATTAGCCCCCTCCCCCCTCTTCGTCGACATGGGCAAGGGGGGATGGGGCTCCCCCCAGGCCCCCCTTTTGCTCTTTGCTGGCACGGGCAAAGTGAGGGCCTCGCCCTTGCCCCCATCGGCGAAGAGCAAAGCCCCCCCCCCCCCCTTCTCCCTCCGGCAAGGATGCCAGAGAGAGAGGAAATATTTTATTATTATTTTGCTGGTGACACGTCGAATACTCTCCTGCATGGTGGAAAGAGCATCTCTACGTCAGCAGACCATCGGAAAGTCGGATATTTCCGATCGGGAGGGCATTCTGTGCAACAAGTTCGAAGATGGAGAGTATTCGTATTACAAAGTGATGTTGGAGAGTATCGCAAACGTCAAAGTTGGAGGGCATTTGGTATAATTTTTCCTAATTAAGAGAGAATAAAAGATTGGATAGGAAAGAATATGGGAGTAATGACTTGAGAGCTGTTAATTTTGCATCCATCCACCTGTTGAAAAACATTTTCCATCACTGAAATATTCATCTCGTGCACCTTGAGAAGGGAAAATGATATCAAATCTCGATCTCCTAAGGGGCAGCCGAATACCCATCTTTCTTTTACGTTCATTTCATCTGCTCTACGACAACTCCTAATGCACGTGATGATATGAACCACTCTGCAGGAGAAGGGCGTCTTGCAGAGGAGACAACGACGCAAGGAGAAAGAGGAGGGGCACATTGGCGTTAACTCAGGGCAAGATCAGTCATGAATAGAGGCGGGTCAATTCGAAATCACCTTGCATAACCCTGCATAGATCCAATCGATATTCTGTTATGATTTGATTATGCCCACCGCATGAATACTATGAAGAAGAAGGCAAGAAGATGAATCTAATGAGTGATTGATTGTTGTCTGATTTTCTCGATTAGCTAGGATCATGTTGTACAATTATATTCTCATGTTCTACTCTGATGATTGTTTGCATTACTAATAAATTCTATTATATCTTTAATGCTTTGATTTGTATTGGACTTCAGTCATGTGGTGCGTGAAAAATAGCTTGTCGCAAATATTTTTCAACGGTTCTATCACAGCAGTCGAAAGTTCCACGACCAAAATCATGAGAAACATTTGCCACAACTTGAGCCGTGAGAAAGTTCCCATGGTTTGGGCGGCAGGAAACACCTTCCCACAGCTACGGCTCGTTCTGTGGTAACTTCCCATAGATCCGGTCCTGGGAACTTCTCATGGCTTGAGTCGTGGCAAACTCTTTGCCCGCGGTTGAAGTCCTGGGAATTTTCGATGGATATATGCTTTTTCAACGGTCTCAGTCGTTGGAAAGGTTTTTTCAAATATTAAAAAAATATTGCCTGCAACAATCCACCCTGCCAACAGAATGATCGGCCGCCCACGGACAGCCGATCGACCGCAAGCAGTCGGACTCGGCCACTACAGCTGGATATCCGAATGCGTATAAACTTGAGCATAAATAAGACTTCTTATTGCTAATGTATAAAAAAATATTTTGCATTTTAATTCTTTCAAAATCATTATCATGACACTAATTGAGACTAAACTATTTGAGAGATAATATAATATTATGGAAAAACATTTTGGTGCTTCCTACCTCATCTTATTCTCTATCGTTTCCACCATCAGATATTCATCCAATCATGATAAACTATTTGAGAGATTCAATCATCAACTATTGGATGAAAATTTAATGACGTAAAAGATAGGAAACAAAGTGAGATAGGGAACATAAACATTGAACCCATTATATATATAATCTTATAATAAAAGTTACCGATGGATCTACCATTTGTTATTACTGACAAAAATTCATCATGGGTACTACGGAAGGCCAAACATGTTGGTAATAATAATATTACAATATTAATATTATGTCTTATATTATATTATGTATAATATTGTAATAATAGTTGCTAACGAGTCTACTGAAGGTCAAACCCATCAGTAACAATAATATTAAATTATTAATCCTAATATTATATTATGTTATATTTCATGATTTTATTTATAATAATAAATAATTATATATAAATGCATCCTTAATGTGCACTAAAATTTTAAAATAATGATTATTTTTTATAAATAAAAAATTACCCTTTAAAATAAATAAAAGAACATATTATAAAAGACATAATATGTTTTTATAAATAATTTTATCCATATTTGTTTTTTTATTTTTAATAAATATTTCTTGTAATAAGATACTAAAGATTAAATTGACATTTCACAATTAATAAAAAGTAACTTAGTAGAATTTTGAATAAAATTAATTGATAGAATCTAGTTATTACTCGGGAATAAGTTCAATAAATAAAATTTATAAATTTATAATTAGGGTGGAAAATTTGTAACTAATTTTATAATGTTAATGTATATGTAATACTAATGTTAATCAATATGTATATATACTAATTTTATAACAATAAAATTAACTTAATATTATCCTAAGACACATATATCTTAATCTTGATCTTCATCAAGACTTATCCTAATATTTTTCTTTAAGATGTTTAATTTGTGTTGAAGACTTATCCTAATCTTATGTAATTAATTTATATAGAATTTGAAGGGTATAGCTTTATGTTCTTACTTTTCACAATGTTTTAAATTAGTGCATAGCCTTTAAAACATATAATAATAAAAATAATGATACAAGTAATGGATGTTTGATTTATATAGAATGAAAGAAGTGTGAGAAAAAAGGAAATATAATTAGAAAAAGAATAAGTGAATTATTAGAACTTAGAATACTTCTCATTCACAATTTTTGAGTGTACTTTTTAGAAAAAAATATTTTTTATGAATAAGTTTATAATGAAAAAAAATTGCAAATGCACTTTTGACTAAAAGTTATTTTTTGTGAATCCAAGATTTATACTTATGATTAAAATTAGTTATATCTTTGATAAGAAGTTAACATATTTTAATTTTATCAAAATTTACAAAATTTATATTCTAAATTTATTTATAATATTTATTATATATCTATAAATATATTAAAAGGAAGATTAGTAAACAAATAAAATATTATAGACAATCATGAGAAAACGAAAAATAATGATCACTTATTTATTATATTATTTTATCAAACATCAAGAAAAGAATATAAGAAAATATATAAAGAGAAATATATATTATATTATATTAATTACTGACGTGCTACCTTTTGAAATTATCGACGGATTTAAATCCGTCGACGATTTCGAAAGCTAGGTTGTCAGAAACATTAATAATAAAATATTAAACATATGCTTATATTATATTATATATTTTTTTATTATTAATATAATTATCGATGGTTCTAGTCTTCGAAATTATTGACGTATTTAAATCTGTTGATACTTAAGAAGCTAGGGTCGTCGATAAATTACTAAAGGGATATTTAAACGAAGGACTTTTTTACCATCGATATTTCAAAAGGTTTTTTCTTTCCATAGCAAATGGCGTCAGAAAATGCGAAGGATTTGTGTCCGTCGAAAATTGTCCATTGCAAATGCATGATTTTCTTAATGTGTGTATATATATAAGATTATTAAAGAACTAACTTATAATTTATGAAAATTTAATCATGATATTACATTTAATACATATTAAATAAAGTGCATTTTATATATGATTATTTGTTATTATAAATAAAAATTTAATAGAATATAAAGATCATTTTGTAATTTGTGAACTTAAAATTAATACAAAATTGAATGATGTAATTATTTAGTATGATATTTAATAATGTGAATGCCAAGTGACAATACAAAGAATTAAATGATGCAATAAATTAATAGGTATTAGAATAATAATTATAAATTGAAAAGTTCATAAAAAAAGATAAATGACAATGGTAAACGGAGAACAATTTGAAACTCTCACTTGTGCATGACTTTATATAAATATAAGATTTGTAAAGTTAAAATTAATAATGAAAATACCAAGTGTTCATAAAAAAATTGAATGATGTAATTATTTAACGTGACATTTAATAATGTGAATACCAAGTGACAAAGAATTAAATAATGCAATAAATTAATAATTATTAGAATAATAATTATACATTGAAAAAAATCATAAAAAAGATAAATGACAATGGTGAATGAAGAATAATTTGAAACTCCCACTTCTGTTTTTATATAATACAAGACTAACTTCTGTTTTTATGAAAGCCTGTTACCAAATATAAGTTTAAATGTTGAGATAAATAATTTCTTAAAATTAAGTTTTATCTGAATGGAAATTTGTCCAATTAAAACGCGTAGACTTTTTTGCTCAACTACGGCGGAGCATTAATGGCAAATTAGTTCCAGTACCATTCAATCGAAAAGAAAAAGTTTGCATCACGTTGACTTCATTTTTGCTGGGTATTACCTTGACTTCTTTTACCCTTTTTTACTTTTATGGGATAAAGAGTATTGGAGAAGTTAATTGCTTGCAAAAAAAAAAAAAAAAGGGGGTTTCTGGATGTCTACGTACGGAAAATGGGGCTGTTCATAACATAACATGTTTACCCGAAAATTAAGTTCATTTAAATAATTAATAAGATGAAGTGTTATAAGTAATTTAATAGTTAAAACTGATTTTAAAAATAATTAACTATATGTTTGATAATAAAAAAAGTTATAAGTTATTTTTTTACTCAAATAATCAAAAGTTAGAGAAAATATTTGAAGAAAAAAAGTTATGTATATTCTAAAGTAAAATAATATATTCATTGATAACTGATCAGCACTTTTTTTTATAAAATAAGTTGAGCTTCTAAACTTATTTTTTTATTTATAAATAATTAAAATAAATGTTTATCAATTTTTTTTTGAATTATCAAATGAAAAGAAAAATTTAAAACTATTTATAGGCCAATTTGATCGACTTATAAGTTCAGCCAAATATCCTGAATTATAAATATGATTCTAGACAATAAGGGCCTCTTTGGTTGCGGAATAAGGTGTGGTGGGTTAGTTCATATTAATCCGAAGATAAGGGGATTAGCCTAGAGGCACACTGCCGTATTCCACATCATGTTTGGTTGACTGAAATTGTACTATTAGCCTTAATCCTCCTCTTGTTTGGATGGAAAGGTGGAATAAGGCCAAAATGATCACTTCACCCTCGTCTATACGAATAAAAATCGAGCCGGCTCTTTTTCGTGCTTGTGCCCTAATGTCACTTGAATGTCCACCACGCCCGTCGGCGTCTGCGATTGTTGCCTTCGCCGAAAAAAGATTGCGCATCTCCTGTCTCAAATCGTGAAGTGAACCATCGCTGAAGCTGATCATTTGTCAGGTGAGCCACTTGAGTTTCTCTTGTATACTAGCTAGAGACGATCGATCGTGAAAATGGTGCTTCTTTGTCAGTTACCTGCCGGAATGTTTGATACCATGATACTTATATCCTTTTAAAGAAGAAACTTCTACTTGAAGCAATTGTTTCATCATCGCTGTCATATTACGAGATTCTTATTATTAGGTTAACTTTTTGTACATCGTAACGCATTTCTTCCCGACGGCATGTAGTAATAAGGGGTCAAATGTATTTGCAGGAGGGTTTTTATCTAATCCATCGTCCTCTTGATCTACGAATGCAAAGCCCAAAAATGAAGGTGGACATCCTTTCGTGTTATTGCAATGATACATGTAGACTGAAGACGTCATGGACGACCAGTAATTTTGGGAGGCGATTTTGGACCTGTCCACATTTCGGCGTCGGTATTCCTCATATTGTTCTATGATTGACCTTAGTTAACTTTTTTTTATGTCGATAGTGTAGGCTTTCTTCATGTAGGAAAAAATCCCGGATGAAACTTGTGGATTCTTCTGCTGGTGTGATCCTCCAATGGAAAGCCGTGGAGCCATGATTATAAGTTCACTACTACAGAAGTTGAAAATAGCAGAAGCAAACTGCAAGTGTTTGAAGAGGGAAAGATTGATATGGTTCTTCGTCGGGCTAACTTTGGGTGCTATTTTAGTTAAGTTCATGTAATGTGATAACAAGTGGTATAGTTGTAATGTGGTGTCTCAGTTGTCTTAAGTTGTAGTATCATATGGAAGATGTGAAGTTGAGACATTATGAATACTTCACTTGTACTTCCTTACTTTGCATAACATAAGTATACTTTCGAATATGTCTACTTTCGAATATGATAACTTGTGCCTCTTTACTTTGTATAACATATGTCTAACATAGATATTGCATTCATGAAAATGAAGACAAGAATAGAGGAGGGAGATTTAACAACATCTCTTCGTCAGTTAATGAATCACTTCTCAACCAACAAGAGAAACAAACATGCATATGAATGCTTGGAATTTTGAACGAACCCAAGTCACTAATTTAGAGTCATTAATGGCATAAAATCAATATTTGACATTCATTTTTATGTTTTCTTCTAATTTATGGCTCACGCATAAGGTGGCATTTGATGGAATCTTTAAACAGTTTTAATCAAACATTTGTAACTGATATGAGTGGAAACAAAGAGGGTGAACTAACACATGAGATGGTTCTTCATTTAGTACCAAAGAGAAGATAATCTGTTACGCAACTCACATATCTTTGGACAAATAAAGGCTTCCAACTGATCCAAGTGCTACTACAATCGTGACATAATAAAAAAAATATATTTTACACCACACCTTTAATTTTCTTTAGGAATGGGGCTTCGGCTGGTAGTTGTACATTTTTCCTTTATGTTGGCGCTCTTCTGTGGAGAGCTTTCACTTCGACATGTTGATTATTTTATAGTGATATATATATATATATGAATGACAACTAGAATTGCTCCTTCATATTCAATTCCAGCCTCACCTCTGAAGAAGTATAACTTATGTACTATGGTTAATACACATGACTAGGTAAAAGTATGAACTCAACGTGGACCAGCCAAGGAAAAACACAATAGTAGAAGTTAGAAACATAAACCACAAGAAGAATAAAACTTTTTAACAATGTTCTAAATGTGCACATATCAGCGAAACATTGCTTAGTTCATACAAGTAAAATGAATATGAAATGTGTCGAAGCAGGGAAAGTAAAGAAGTTTACAAGCTTCACTGTTAACATACTCGTTACACAAGAAAAATTTCTTAAAGCTGCTCTCATTCAGTTCTTTTTAACATAATTTTAGAATAGTATGACTGAAATCTATTAAAAGTGCTCTAGATGTTACAAGGTCTCAACTGCAGGCCACACAACACTAAAGTACTTGCCAACACTCTCCACGACAAGCTGCACTAGCTAGGGGTCATTGGATCCCTGTCAACAAATTTTTGTGAAGAAGATCCCTGTAATCAATCACCATAAAATCTAGCACGAATAAAATAGCATCAGACAGATATGAATGTAAATCACAAAGAATGGAAATCAGCATCAAACCAAGCATGGAGCAATACACTTTTCATGCAGAATTCAATCTAACTTGAAACAAAAAGTAGTGAAAATACTTTTCATGCATGAACACCATATCAATCTAACTCATTATGCATGAACACCATATCAATCTAACAAAAAGTAAGTATGAATTCAACTTTAGTAAAAGTTCTACAAAATTCGCATTGTGTCTCAAAATGAACATCATCTTTAGTAAAGTTCTCAAATTAGAGATCAATGATTAAGCAAATGTGAAATGAAGCAATAGAAGTTTGGCACAACAATTCATTTGTATATTTCAAGCAAATTGCGAGAAAGAATGTCACCGGTAATAAAAGAAATTTCAAGTTAAGATGAGAAAAACATTCAGAAGCCTAAAAGGAATTTGAAGGTGTCATCTGTTTTGAACTTACTCCATCAAACTTCATTACTCCACATCTTCAATCATTCCCATATTTTCTACAAAAGAATCATTGTTTAGCGAAAGTATAACCATTAGACTACTAAATCATAGAAAAAAACATATACCATACCTCGACGATTCCGATGAGCATTCCACAGTTGCACCGTAATGTTACTACGAAGCATATCTCCCCTTCGACTTTCCTCAATCCCAATATTGACATTCCCAAATGCTGGATTCACGTTGTTGTTGTCATCCGGTTGTAGTATCGGCCCATTGAAGTACTCATCGGTTCCTTTATAATGCTTAATGAAATAATGCAACACACAACATGCTAATATAATGCGTTATTGTGTTGCTATAGGAAAGTGCATTGTCGACCGAAGAATGCTGAAACGTGATTTCAAAATATCAAACGACTTTTCGACACAATTTCGAAGTTGAGCATGTCTATGATTAAAGAGTTCTTTAGGACTTTCATACCGCCTTTGAGTATTGTTGAATTCCGATAAGTGATACTTAATACCACGATGCGGTGCAACAAATTTCTCACTATTAGCATAACCGGAGTCCACGAGATAAAATTTACCTATTTTCAAATGAACAAAGAGATATTTTACGAAATACAATATGACCAATCAACATAAGAAGGACGATTACAATATAGCCCTTACGCTGTCACATGTAAAGCACATACCTTCCAGAACCACGAAACCAGCATTGTGCACCAACGTAGAACCCTCATGTCCACGGCAGATCCCTCCCATCCGGTGCAAACATATAGGAAAGAGTGATCGAATGAAGTCACCGTCATGACATTTTGAGAAATTCCCCCCTTGCGATTCCTATAGCGAGGTTGATCAACCTTTCTCACCAAGGCAGGAATATGAGTACCATCAATTGCACCGAGTGCATTCAACAAAGGGGGGAACTTCACAACGGTAATGAAAATTTCATCGTAGCTACTACATACATGAAAACTGAAAGGTATTTATACTTACTATGAAATACGAGAAGAATTTCTCATTGTCTCGAATGCGTGGGTGCACGTTTGCTTGTGGACTAAGTAGCATGATAAACTCTTGAGTAAGATAACATATGGCCCGAAGAATATGATTAAAATGACGAGAAATAGTTTAACCAGAATATTAGAATTTCTCAGCTATGGTTCTATTTTTCATGTTGTGTCCTACACAGTACAAGAAGAACGCTAATTGTTCGCATGAACTCACGTGCTGTGTACTACTAATGAGCCCACTGGACGTCAGTAACTCCTCCAATTTCATAAACATTCTAAGCGACATCCTATACAGGTCATAACAACGTTGTGGATGTCCTTTTAATATGTCCTGAATGACCTGATGGCCCGTGAAAGGACGCGTTCTGCATGGCACCTTCGGAATGGGCTCCCTGAACACAATTTCAACTACACCACTACCCATCAAGATTCTGATGATATCCTCATGGAATCTCTCCTCGTCCACCAATTGTTGTATAGATATGCGTTTATTCATCTACGCATAAAAAGTACTTGAATCTATCATCTAACAAATATGGTAGAAGATGCCACATCAATTTAAAAGAAGTGCAACAACACTAAAAACCGGATAGGAAGAAACTATTGCGCAATAGTTTGAATGAATGATATAAAAAGAATATGAACAAAGGATGTGGCATTAGCTACCCATTACTTGCATTCACATAACAAAAGATGTGACATTCAAATTACAAGCATACATATAACATATTATGTCAGCAACTTCACACTTTAAGTTAAGTCTACATTGTTCCAAAAGGGCAATGACAACTACCATTACACGTAGATATTGCAAGCTCTAAAATACTACCAAAAGGTGATGCAAAATGATTTCTATGGGGTAATAGCTAAAGTGAGGCAAAAAAAAAGTGAGTTGCTGCTTCTTATATATAAAGTTAGTCCGATGACGAAGCTCCGAACTGAGAATGGGATGACATGAGTAACAGTTGGTCTTGAGACAACACTTGGCACTGTAGCGAATTGAGTGCCCAAAACAAGAGGAACAAAGGAACTCTTCACAGAGAAGGTCGTGGCAGATCCAGTACATGGCAGCAATGATGATGCTGAAAATGCGACACTAAAGTTGCTAGATGGAGCAAACATTGAAGCAAATGCAGTGCTTGGAATAGATGAGTTGGTCTCTTTCCGAATGTCAGTTGATGGTGAGTGCGAGGGTACAACATTGAAACTAGGAGTGGTGCTGTCTAGATTGCATGTTGAATGTCCCTTATGAGTTCGCTTTCGTCGATAATCGTCCAATTGCTCCAACAACCATGGTTTCATCATATCCTCGTCGCAAGTCATGAAAGCCCAACAGTTACTCTCATCTTTGAATGATTCCACCATTGTCAACTTGAATTCGGGGGTGCAATCGGTTACCGTCTGTCACAATTTTGCCCAACATTGATTCCTAGAGTATGAAGTGGCTTCCTTGTCGTGTTGCACTACCTCATCAAGCAATAGAAGTCTTTTTTTACCTTGTTTTATTATCTCATACATAATTTCTATGGCTTCAGCATTGTTGACCTTAGATTTTTGTTGCTTGAGATTTCTTCCACTAGTTCTAGCTCTTTTTTCTGATGAGGGTGAAGGGGAAACACCAGCGATGGTGTCCTCGGATGCAGCAGCCGATGAAGGACTATCAAACATGAATTCTGCCATATCAAATATACTTTGTTGATTGATTCCTGCTGACTGAGAGAAATTTAAACCATCCAAAGTAATATCCACATCATCAAACTCATCATCATCATTCAATTCCACATAATCAGAAGGCAACTCAGACATGATCGTAGCAAAGGCTCGGTTGCCAGTAGCGGTGTTCTTAAAAAATATAAATAAGAAGTCGTCATAAAGGGGAAATGACTTGTCTTTGATTCTAGAGTACTCCTTGTTTGCCTATTAGTAAACAAGGAGTTCAATGGTAATAAATGAAATGTATGTGCGAATGTAGAAAATGAGTGAATTTAAGACAATAATTACACTTACCGCTAGGACCTCTTCCCACATACGAGGTTCGTCGGGGGTAAGTACTTTTTTCTCATGATCCCGGCCCCATCCACTGCGATTATTGAGACTATGATACAGACTGAAGAACTTCTTCAAATTTTTGAGCCTATTTTTTAAGTTGGACATATCATAACCCTTCTTCGTTGTCTCATTAAATCTACCAAGAATGCGCTTCCAAGTATCAATCGAGAATACGCCATTTACCAGATTCCCAACCAAATATTCAATTTTCATAATTCCAATAAATACTTCGTCCAACTCATCATTCCAGTTGCTTAGACGCCTTTTCCTGAGTGATCCATCTATGTTTCTAGAGCCGACCTCTTGATTCATGGTCTGATTTTGGGTCCACATTAAAATTGGCAAAGAAGTACTACAATATAGGAGGCTAGCTTATGAGGTCTACGTGATAGGCATGTGCTTAAGTCTTAGCCATGCAGAGAAACATACATGGAGCATTCAATAGATATGATATATCACTCTAGGTTGCACGAGAATAAACTATGAGAAAGAGGCATGCACCAGAAATATGAGTTCAATACAATGCTTAGACGATACTACTCATTTATTCCACTAGCAATAGGTAGATAGGAAGAGACATCCAGTAGAATCAGTGCGTTAAAAAGAAGAAGCATACCACATCCAAATGGCGTAAGTATGGAACACATTTTAGTATGCATACACTAGTTGCAGAACAAAATGATAGTTCTATTGGTTATAAATTTGGATCCCACACATGAGACGACATGTATGTGCTAATGTAACATATAGGACAGGAGATGTACAATAGGCAACACAATATAATGAAGAGGAAAAATGGGAAAAAATGAAGAACATTCGAATACCTTCTAGTAAATTTCGGCTCGGGAGTACACTTCCTCGCGGAACTTCTGAAAGAACACACCTATTATCTGGACGAACATACATTCTAATTTAGCATCAATTCATCACATTAATAATACAACTACATGAACAAACACTAGCATAATGATAAATTATTTTTATTAAACATGTTAAACTATGTTTACAAACAGGAGGATCTAAAAATAATTGTGACATTTAAGTGAACATCATTCTGTCCTAAATTATTGACCATTGCAAGAAATAAAAGGAAAAAAAATTCCCAGAAGGCTTATCACTCCCCTGCTCATAAGAAGGAAGAAAAATCACAAGAGAATTGCTATAAATAGTGGCCGCCCCTTGGTCGTGGAGAAGAAGAAGAAGCGGCGGACGGTGGGAGCCGTGATTCATCCCCAGCTCGCGAGTGGAGGAGCAGGAGAGTGGGAGGTGAGGATCATCTCCCACTCGCGAGTGGAGAAGGAGAAGAGGAGCTCTTCTTCGTCTACTGCTCGCTAGTGGAGAGAGAGGGTGGCCGTGTGAATCGGAAAGATGTCTGCAAACTCGATGAAGGAAGGAGGGAGGGAACAAACAAGAGTGACCGAGCGATAGAAGAGCAATGTCAAATGTTCGAGGAGGTCAGTGCCAGTCGTTGGAGATCTACGACGAGATCTAAAAAAATCGTAAATTGGGAAGAAGAAAGGCTTCTTTACCTATTTGATCGTAGTGCAGCGGCGAGGTGCGGAGACAAACTTCTGCCCTAGTTTCGCACAAAAGGGGGAAGAAGAAGGTTTTGAGACGACCATCGTTGTATTTACTCCATCAATTTGTTGAACAGTAAAATGACATCATTGCTCTCAACGGATTATTCGTATTCCACTGAAGTTGAAGAATACTATAACCTCAAAAATAGCGGCCCGACCAAATTAAACATCCATCGTGATATGTGCTACGATTGTCTCCTCTTAATCCTAATCCTCCGAGCGTTTGGCTGTATTCCTATGATTATCGGCTTATTCCATCGCTTAATCTACAACCAAACGGCACCTAAGTGACAGACTTATCAGTCGAGGTCATCACTTCGTATTATCAGCATCGCCATGAATGCAAAAAAAGAGGGAGAAGTTATGGACTTGGCCTACTACACACAAGACGCTGGCCAACATGGAAGCCTTATAGTGGACGGAGAGGACCAGGGGAGCTGGCAGGCTGCCAGCTATGAGTTCATCCATCCCTTATCCTTCGCCATGACTTGTAAACTACTTGTTGTAGTTTTCTATATTACGAGGGAGTTGCATTGTTCATCATATATATATTGAGGAGTCGCAACTTCTTGAGCTTACGTAGTGAGCCGGCATGGGATTCTCATCAAAGTTGCTGGTCTGTTTTCTTCTTCTATTGAAGATGGTGGACGTCATTGGCCAACCTGGTAATACTCTCTCTCTCTCTATCGAATTACGGTCTTGCCTTTTTTGTTGGGTTTTGACCGTGGAAAAGGGGCGAGATGTTGATTGGGATCAAAGATAAAAAAAATCTCATTTTTCGCATATATGGCATATATATGGTTTAGGGATGATTACATATAAGCTGCATGTTCCCTTGGAAAATCACCAAATACGGATAACTTTAGTGCATCAAATTCTCATATATCGTGGTCTACGCGGGGGACAAATGGCTCATTTATATACAATTTGAGTTAAATCATTCTCTTCTTTTTTTTTCTTTTCACTTTGACTGCCTTTTTTCCCCTTTATTTTTATCAACTTATTCAAAGAGGATCATATGTTTTTCATGAAACTGTTTCCTGAAAAACAGTATTTCTTATCTTTTCCGCTATTAGTTATCACAAAACATTAGGCGAAGAAAACTTTCTCGTTGACTTTGAATGGATTAAAACTTGAGAAAATGAGTTAACATTTCCAAATGAGAAATGTTGCTTGAGTTTTAGGTTTTTTTCTTAAGCATGATAAATAAAAAAAGGAAAATAATCAAATGGAGAAAATAAAAACGAAGATGCTAAGAGGAGAAATGGAAAGAATAAAAAGGTTATATGTAAGAGAAGAGAACTGAAAAAGATATAAAAATAACTGAATTTAGGTAAAATGATAAATTAAAATTCATTTACTTAATAATATAAAGAATAAAAAAAAGTGATTTTGAAATAATATTTTTCTTCTTTTAACTTTTTTTTATGTTTTACTCATATTTTACCTCACATATAATTATCATTTTCGAACCCACTAGTATATTAATCAAGCTATTAACATCTGAATAATTTAATATTAATGGGAGTGGAAATGTTGTTCTATTTATGGGATGGGATGGGATGAGGTGGTGTGGTGAGTGATGGGGTGGAGTGACATGGTGTGTCATTAAAAAGTTCATGTTTGGATAATAAATTATATAAGATGTGGGGTAGAGTAATAAATGTTCTATTTGTATAAAAGTCATTTTTATCCTTCATTATATATTTAAAATATTTATAATCATTAATTAGAGGCGAGCATGAACCGAGATGACTTGATCGCCCTCGCCCGCACCAACAAGGATTTTCAAAATTTTTTTCCGACCTGATGGATAATTGAGTCAGGATCGAATCTCATTTCTTTGACATCCGGCCGGGTCGGATCGGGACCAAATCCGGATTTTATATCCCAATCCGGTTAAATATATTATATTAATATTAAATTATTTTTAAATAGTATATTTATGTTTATTTTGAATAAAAAATTATATTTACTAAAAAGTTTTATTTAATAAAAAATTATAGATAAATATGTATTCATATTAGAAAAAAGATAATATATGATAATATATATCACAGAATGTGTGTGAGAGAGAGAGGAGAGAGAAGAGAAAGAAGAGTGATTTAATTTGGTAAGAAAAGAAATAATTTAATTTGGTAATAAAAAAAGAAAAGAGGTTAATTTAGTCTAAAATAATTTATTCCTCCTCATTCCACTAATTTGATGAAATAAAAAATGTGATATTTAAATGACTTAACTATTTCATTCACCCTTCTTAATTTAAATAAAAAATATAGTAAAATATGATTTAACTAATTTCATTCCCTCATATTCCACCACACCCCTTCGTATCCCTCAATTCAAATAGGCGTTGATGAAATTGGATCTTGGACAAATGGATTTCGTCAAATATTACGATACAGTCTTGTTAATTAACCGTGCCATTCGGCATTCATACTTGTTTATAAATGATATTAATATAAAAATCTAGATGAATCAATGTGAGTGAATTGACACACGCGTCTAGTTCTTTTCATTGGTTCTAAATGAAATAAAGCCTTGGTAGGTTCGTTATTCTCGCGGAGTAGGAGAATTCTCGGTTGATCCAGTCCATCCTGACTATTTTTTCATGTCATCAAAGCAAACCATACTGATGCAAAACTCCTTGCAGGTTTTATAAGCATCGACTGTGGAATTCCTCCCAATCAGGTCTACGTAGAGCCAGCCACAAATATAACGTACGTTTCTGACGTTGGCTTCATAGACACCGGCGTCAACAAGAACGTATCAGGGGAATATACCGACGACGACGTAGGAACCGACGGCGCAGGAAGAACACTGTTGACCGTCAGGAGCTTCCCCGAGGGAGTTCGGAACTGCTACACCTTCAACGCAACCATCGGCTCCAAGTACTTGATCAGGGCAATGTTCATGTACGGCAACTACGACGGCCTGAACACGCAGCCCTTCGTGTTCGAACTCCACCTTGGCGTCAACCTCTGGGAAACGATCAGCATACCGAATGCTGGTTTTGCGTTTCGGGTTGAAGTGATTACTGTGGCCACGGTAGATTTCGTATCAGTTTGTCTGGTGAACATTGGAACCGGAAATCCGTTCATATCGGGACTGGAGTTGAGGCCACTGAAGACCGTCATGTACCCGGCCGTCACCGCCTCGCGCTCTCTGGTTTTGAAGTCGAGATACAACATGGGGCCCACCGGTACATCTTATAGGTAAATCTAAAAGTGCGAATTTGTGGCCCCACGGCCCCACCCCCTAATGCCCACCTTAGTCCATTTTAACGATTCCTCAAGTCAAGTGGCCTTATGTTATGGCCAAACAGGTACCCTGATGACCCTTACGATCGTATATGGGATCCATTGAACGGCATCCCTTCCGGGAAGGAGATCAACACCACGGACACAGTAAAATATTTGGACACGGACCCCTTCGAGGTCCCTTCCATCGTCATGCAAAGCGCAGCGATCCCAGTCAACTCCACCAAGCTCTTTTTGTGGTGGGCGTACGAAGCCGGCGACATCAACGAGTACTTCCACATCCTTTATTTCATGGAGATCGATAAACTCACCGACAAGATGTCGAGACAATTCTATGGCAAAATTAACAATCAGCTGTGGTTCCACAAGCCTTATTCGCCCCCATACCTCATCGCCGACGCCGTCTACGGGAAAAAACCTATCAGCGGATACTTTTTGTACAACGTGTCGCTAGAGGCTTTGGACAATTCCACGCTTCCTCCACTCCTCAACGCCATGGAGTTGTACGCTATCATGAGGAACGGCATTGTTCCATCAGACAATGGAGATGGTAGGCGTGCTCAATATGCCTGTCACCATTTGACTTCTAGCTAGCTATTCAATCTTCACGTTGCTTCACATTCATTAGCTTGATCTTATAGTTGGTGCTATGATGGCAATCAAGGCATGGTATCAGATCAAGAGGAACTGGAATGGAGATCCTTGTTCCCCCAAGGCTTTGTCTTGGGACGGACTGAATTGTACTTACAGTTTATCTAGTCATCCAAGGGTCACTACCTTGTAAGTTTGCTTGTTTCTGTTCAGTAAATGCTGAAGAGGGTGTCTTCAAACTGATTCTGATTCATTCACATTAACAGGAACCTGACTTCCACTGGGTTAACAGGGCAAATATCTGGTTCTTTTGGAAAAATCGGCGCAATCCAATTCTTGTAAGTACAGTCATTTGTATTTGACAATATATAGGTTACATTTGTATATGGAATGATCAATGAGCTACTTCTCCTCAGGGACTTGTCATACAATAACTTAACAGGATCAGTACCCGACTCCTTAGCAGGATTGTCATCCCTCAAAGTCCTGTAAGTTTTTTTCATGATCTCAAATGCAGTGCTTTTTGATTTGGAAGGATGACTAACAAGAGTCAGCATGTTATATTTCTTTGCAGAGATTTGAGAGGTAACCAATTAAGTGGGTCGATTCCTTCTGCTCTCCTTGCAAAAGCACAAAGTGGATTTACTATGTTAAGGTTCGGTTTATTTCCAAAAGTTTAGTTCGTTTCTGATATTTTTGATTCCATATAGTATACTAATATAACAAGAAATTCTGAAACATTCATGACATGAAAGCCAGCAACAAACTTAAAGAAGTTATGAAACTTTTAGTCTTAAGAAGTGGGGATAGGAGTAATTTAAGTTTGTTATTACTTTAAAATGTATGGTATACCTGACCTTGTTAAATTGCCTCAAGAAAAAAAAAAAGTAATATGCTTGCAAGTTCAGCATACGTTGTTGAAGGACCATAAATTTATTATATGTTATTTTTTCAGAAGAAAACTATCATATCTCCTGTTGAATGCCTTCTGGTACAGAATTGACGGGAACCCAAATCTTTGTGACAATGGATCATCATGTGACGTTACAGCAATACAATCCTCAAAGAAGAAGATTTCAACACCTATCATTGTCATCATTGGTATAATGGCTGTGTTGCTACTGCTGGTGCTTCTTTTCACATTGTACAGAGTGATTAAAAAATCACAAGGTGATTTTTTATTGAGAAAATCCCAGATATTTTAGTTAATGAACTTAGATGCTAGTTTTTTCAAGATGCATCCATGCTCTATCTTATTCCTGATAAATCCTTTACCTGAAATTGCTCAGGAAATGTTAACTCTGTGAAGCCACAGAATGAAGGGATTCGGAATGCGGTGAGGGAGGAGGCACATGATGATAGTTTACAACTTGATTCGAACAGACAGTTTACATATTTGGAATTAAAAAGGATAACCAATAACTTTGAAAAAGAGCTAGGCGGAGGAGGATTTGGGAAAGTCTACTATGGTCACATAGAAAATGGTACTGAAGTTGCTGTCAAGATGCGATCCGATTCATCGGCTCAAGGGAATAAGGAATTCCTTGCTGAGGTAATTGATTCACGGTTGGCAAGTTGTGGTACAAATATTATAGTAAAAGTATTGCATAGTCATCTCATGTAATTGACTATGGTTACTGTATTTGGCAGGCCCAACATTTGACGAGAGTTCATCACAGGAATCTCGTCTCGTTGATTGGCTATTGCAAGGATGAAGGACATTTAGGTCTTGTATACGAGTTCATGGCTCTTGGAACACTGTCAGCACAACTGAGAGGTTCGAGCTCCATCCAGTTGCCATTACATTCTCATAATTGCATAATCGGCTGAAGACATGGTCACTGTTCTTGCGTGCCTTATGATTACATTATTGTTCTCATTCGATAATCTTACAAAGATCATCTTATGTTAGCATATAATTACTAACTTATGTTCGTCAACAGGAAGAGCAAGTAACGCAAGAGTTTTAGATTGGCGGCAACGTCTTCAAATAGCAGTGGAATCTGCACAAGGTCCTCATATCGTGATCTTCCACGTGTTTTCTTTTTTCTTTGAAATTTACCTCCATCTAAATTAATGATCACTTGCAGGACTCGAGTATTTGCACAAAGGATGCAAGCCACCTCTTGTTCACAGAGACGTGAAGACATCAAATATTCTCTTGAATGAGAAGCTAGAAGCAAAGATATCAGACTTTGGGCTGTCGAAAGCTTTCCAAAATGATGGTCATACTCATATGTCAACAGCAGTGATGGGTACCCCAGGATATGTTGATCCGGAGTAAGCATCCCTAGCAACTCTGTTTATGTTGCCCTGAGAAATCAGAGATACATCCTTCACAATTAGCAAAAAGTTGGTATAACAGATACACTGCCAAGAGTACATAACACATCCATTAACTAAAGACGACCACAGAATGAGCTACTCTAACAGACCGAATGTGATAGTAAAATAAGGCAAAAGATATTCTATATGATTTTTACAAACCATGCAAGTTTAAAAGTTCGAAACTCCTTCACTTCGTCAAACTTTAATCTTAAACTTGCATGATGATGCAGGTATTATGTTCATAATCAGTTGAGCGAGAAGAGTGACGTTTACAGTTTTGGCATCGTCCTCTTGGAACTGATAACAGGGCAGCATGCAGTTCTACTAGACAACACTAATCTTGCTCCATGGGTGAGCCGAAGGCTTGCTAGAGGGAACATCGAAGATATCATTGATGCTAGGATGCAAGGAAGATACGACATAAATTCTGTGTGGAAGTGCGCAGAGGTGGCCCTAAAATGCACGGCACAGTCCTCCCAACAGAGGTCAACCATGCCAGAAGTGGTGGTGCAGCTGAAGGAGAGCTTGGAGCTTGAGATAGCTAACGATATAGACCAGAACCTTTTCACTGGCAACGAGAACTTGTACTCCGAAGTGAGCGATGTGAGTCGCAACAGCGCCATCGAACTAGAACATGTTGCAAGAATGTCCGTGGTTGAGGGTCCATCAGAAAGATAAAAATGTTTCTGTTGTTTTCTTTTAAGTGAAACTAGTATGATGCACGGAAAATGTGGAAAAAATAATTTTATTTTATTCCATTAACAACTCATATTGATACCATAAAACTTGAATATTTCTAAATTAAAATAATTATAATAAAACAATATGTTGTTAACTTTAATCAACATATAGTTAGGATGCATAAGAATTATGAATATAACTAGTTTAACTCACTCGCGTTTCGCACAATTTAAATATATTTTAAAAATAATTTTAAATATATAAATAAAATAATTTTATATTTTATTATAATGTATAATATAATATATAACTACTATTTTTGTAACATATCTTATATATAAAAAATATCTTACAATTTGAATTAAGATAAATATTAGTTAAGTTTATATTTTTAAATATTTATGATGATTATAAAAAATATCGTGTCTTTTGTAATATTATAATAAGTATTATTTTATATTCATGCATGTGTGTTAAAAAAATATATTACAATTTTGCTATCGATAATTAATAAATTTTTTATGTAAAATATATCATAAATTCATAAGAAAAATAATATTGATTTTTCAAATACTACTCTAGATAATAATTAAAGATGTGTATATGATTAACATACGTGGTATTTCAAATTGAAAAATAATTATGACTCTTCATATCCACTCTAATGGAGTTAAGTAGATATAAGATATGTGATTTTTTAAATTAAAAATAATTATGATTTGTCCAATTAACTAAAAGTAATGTATATACTTAAGTTATCATATTTTTTCATTAAATAAGTTTATGCATGAAATCATAGAGAAATAATTCAAAAATAAGAGAAAAAGAAACTAAGAATAGATGAATGGTAGAGATGCTTGATGCCTAAAATTGTGAATGGTATTGTGTCAAAAGTAAAAAAAATTGCTTATTTCCAAAGTTAATCAAGTCGGGATGGACTGTGCTCTAATATCATCTTGATCAACATGACCTGTTCCTAACCTGGCAAGCCTATTGGGTAGGGGCAACATTGAGCCATCTATCATGGAGGAAGAACTGTAGGCTGACACGGAGGTTTTGGAGAACGATGGTGAGAGAGCTATATATATGCTTTGTGCAATGTGCGTATATTTGAAAATGTAATTTTATATTTCTATTATAATATACAATGAAAAATATTGTCTTTAGAAAATATTTATTCTACTCAATTTGCATTCATGCGTGTCTTAAAAAAGTTGTATCATATATTTAGAAAAAATAAGGTTGATCTGTTTAATATATTTCATGGATTTGGTATCTTCATATTCAAAAAGAAAGAAACGAAAGTTGTTCTAAATTCGAAGTTATTTCTTATCCTAATCTTTTGGGAGACCAATTTTAATTATCCAAGAGAATAATGTAAGTATTTTATGTCTTGCCAATAGGATGAATTGTGAAAGACCAAGGGAGATGTGTGCCCGAAATCTAGTAAATTAAGAAAACAAAATTTAATCATGATGCTAAAATTTAATAGACGTTAATTATGAACTCATTTATATTGATTATTTTTCACTATGAATAAAAATATATTTGAACATAAAGAGTCAACATTTAGTTTGTGAACTTTTGAACATCGTGTTAAATTTTTTTAAATAATAATAATAATAATACAATGACATATAAATGTGAAGAATTAAATGATGCAATAAATTAGTGAAATGTTGAGATAATAATTTAAAAATTATAAATTCAAAAGTTCGGATAAAAATAGGATGATGATGAAAGGAGGAGGGCATGTGCGTAAAAAATTTAGTAAATATATAATATTCATATCTCTGTTATGAGTACTGAGAAAGAAAGATCTTGTGGTAGGTAGTACATATTTCTGCCATCACGAAGAAATTACCAAGTGCCTAGCCAAAAGAACACGTACAAAATGTTACTTTCATGCTTCAAGACCACAGAAGGCCTTGAGCGAGTCATCCTCACGGACCCCTTGGGAGATAAGTGGAACCGGACGTATACGTACTCTCCGTAGTTGCAAGGTCTAAAATGCAGAGGGTTTGTCTTCATTGATAAGCTCTTTTGTACTTCTTCAGCTGCAACAGTTTACTTTCGTCTGGGATTCTTACGTGATGAATGAGAAGTCAAAGCTGCCCGTTGCTCCATGCCTTTGCATGAATGGCCAAACTGTATCAATTAAAAAATCTGGATAATAATTGTAACAATTCAAAATTCTGAATAAATAGGACCCGTCAAGTGTTATAATTAAGTTTAATAAGAGGTTCTTGCTTATGTATACCATGAACTTTTTTTGCCAAGAGTGATGTTGTATAGGAGTTTTGCAGGCTGATGATAGGTGGATCCATTCTCCAACCCTGCTCTGCACCTACAGTCCACCTGCTAGCACACTATGATGATGAAATTGGGGTCGACATGAGACCTCAAGGCCATCTTTGAGCTTTTCTGGAAGACGCAGCGCATCATAGATGGTTGGCACGGCGTCATCGTGCCAAAGATCATCAAGACAGGGTTCTACGCCAGCATGCAACCGAGATTGACATTGCTGATTGGTAGAAGCGTGGAGAAGCTAGTGGAGGAGATTGAGTAGAACGTCATTGGGGAGCTCGGCCTGAACAACATGTTCAGGGTGGAGTACCCGAACATCACGCCGACCAGGTGAGAAGCGGCTAGGCGTCAAAGAAGGGAAGCTGGAAGAGGGAGGTGTTGAGAGGAGTACGGGAATATGTCGTGCCCAATCGTTGCCTTCCTGGTAGAGATCATGAGGAAGTCGGCGGAGCATGGTCTCGACACGGCTAAGCAGGCTGCTCATGCGCTTCGGATCAGGGGTCACCATGGAGATGATCCTACTCCGTTGCTCCAAGCCACTAGGTGAATGTTGTGGAGGAATGGTGGATGCAAAGCATTCACCTGCACGTCGATGCACTTCCAACCTTTAAACTCTATTTGATAAAAACTGGCGTCCTTTGAAGTGTCCACATTATGGAGGAAGAGAGTAACTCCTCTATGAATTATGACACCACTTCGTATTCTGAAAAGAAACTAAAAAAAGATTTATGGCAAGATTGGATTTGGAGTGCAAGCAACGACATAAATAGTAGAAGACAAGAGGTTACGCTCAACAAATTCTTCCACTTCATATTCCAGACCAAAAAAAGAGAGAAAAAAAGATAAATAACAAAAGAATGAGAAAAATAGACAGCAATTTGAAACTTCATCTTTATATAAATATAAGATAAAAAGAAGAAAAGAAGATATTAAGAAAGTTATCATATTTCTCTTTCACGTTATGCCATCCAATAAGGGTATAAATTTGACAATGATATGTTATAAATATGGGAGTCATGGAAGGATTAAATAATTGGATATTACAATATGTCTGTTAAAATGTATAAGAGGTTACACTATGCACTATAATCATTATCATTAAATCACACGTGCATATGTTTTCAGTACTCACAAAGATTAATAAAAAGCAGTTGAGAGTTAAACAATAGATGAATTGATTAACTAATTGGAGGGGAGTTACACGATAGAGAGGAATGAATTAAATAATTAGAGGTTACGCTATGCATAAACTTAAAATGTGTAAAAAATTTGCAACAGTTGAAAAAAAAAGATAAAGCCAAATTCGACAATGTCAAGCCTCTCAAAGCATCAGTTATATATATATATATATATATATATATATATATATATATATATATATATATAATGTAATTTAAATTGTTCAATCATACAATAGTTTAAATAATGTGTCTTACACAATAAATATACATATACATACATATATATAGAGAGAAAGAGAGAGGATTATTAGTGCACCACACAACTCTAGGCCATTCGATCTAAGATGGACGGCTCTTATGAATGCGCGTCAATTCGAACGGTTCACGCGTCTAGCTTGCACATCATTATTCGGTTCGCAGGTTGCAGGGTGCCCCGCACGTGCATCTCCTCCCCTCCTTGCACGAGAAGCCACCCATCTTTGCACGAGACCTTGTCTGTGACGTCTCCGATCTCCCACCCTCGCAAGTCGCCCAATGTTAGATCTCCATCACCGAGTTTTTCTTCTCTGCACGATGGACGACATAGGTGGCAACGGAGTGGGATCTTGGTGGTTCTTCTATCGCAGATCGATCATTGGTGCGGGATCTAGATAAGCGAGATGGGCAAGATGCACAGATCGATCATTGCAGTCATTGGCCTCTGCCACTCCGCCCTCTGCTCGGATCGAGATGCACAGATCAATCTCATTAGAGATCAATCGTTTCATTTTCCTCCCGCCGCTCGTCGCCGCCCTCTACAAGTCGCGAGTCCTTCGACCTCCATCATCCACTCGTCACCCTTCGCTCGTTGTCATTGCCCTTTGCCATCCGCTCACCGCTCAGTGTCATTGCCCTCTTCCATCCGCTCGTCGTCGCCCTCTTGGAGCCGTAGATCCCTCTACGAATTGAGCAAATCGCGAAGCGCACAAAATCGTGCGAACCAAACTGCTCAAGATCGAATCTCGTCCGTCGATCTCGAATCTGACGATCTTGGAAGCATGGTGTGTGAAGCGCTTTCCGTGTGAAGCGCGTGTGAAACGATTTTAGACATACTTATATTTTATTTTTTTCGACATTTTTCTTCATTGATAGTTTAGAATGTCACTGGGGATAACAAATATATGATTCAAATCATTAACAATAATTTTTTTCATCATTTTTTTAATTTTGACGAACTTCTACACATTATTATCCATCATAATGGATATAAGCATTTTATATAACTTATAAAACTATTTTTTGTTATCATGAATGATCATTTAAGCTATTAGTAAAGAAAAATATCGAAAAAATGAAGAAAAATATATTTAAGGTCGCTTCACATGCGCTTCACACTGAAAGCACTTCACACGCTCATTTTTTCCATATATATATATATATATATATATATATATATATATATATATATAAGTGTGCGCGCGCGGGGGCGCATTTGTGTATATACACACATAAATTCATACAAAATATAATTGTATAATATTTTTTTTAATATACCATATTACATAATATATAGAAGATATATATATCTACACAAATATATTCATACTTCTATTAATTATACTTTTTTATTCATTATATATAAATTATAGCATGCAAATAAAAAAGATTAATAAAATCTAAAAAGTAATTTTCCCTTGAGAACTCAAACCGTTCCTCTAGAACTCAGATTGTGTTATTCTAATTTGAAATATTCACGTAACTATCTTCTAAACTCGAGCATGATCCATGAAATCTAAGCCGCGTTACTAATAAAATCTTGGCTAGACTTGGCTAAACCCGGCCAGATCCTTCACACAACACAAGCCATCGCCATGAGTTCACAGTACAGAACTCACCCCGCATTGCCTAAACTCGTACTATGTTCCCCACAATTCGGGTTGGATTATTGCAAACTTGGGTCAAATTTCATAGAACCCAAGCTAGGTTGTTGTGAACCCGGATTGGTTTCACAGCATTTATACGTTTTGTTTCCCGTCGTGATTTTTTGTTCCGACTTTTTAGTCTTGCATACATTAAAATTCTAATCTCATACCATGAACTTATAATCTGATATAACTAGTAAAAATTGTAGGTTTATAACGACAAAATGGATCCCCTTACATACTTTAAAGTTGTCAAAAAAAAAAGCCGCATAATTCTTCGTACTGATCGGCTTTCTTCCACATTCATACATGATTGTTCTCTCGATGTTTGTGCATTGACATTTAGATTTCTCCATTTTGCTAGAGGAAGAGGGCATCACACACGGAAGGAAGAGGGAGAGCACGCGAGCATGAATAAGGAAGATTTAAGATTATGTTCTATTTATAAGGATCGTATCTCTTGACGAAAGTTACACTTTCAAATTTGATTCCTAAATTTAATAACCTAATTAACAGAATATCATTTTATTCTTTATTTTTGTATTAATTAGATATTAATAGTATTGGATGATCCGATATTCCAAAGAAAAGCTTAAATTTAAAGTCACTGGAAAAAAATAGTAAGATTAAGCTTCTGACATTAAATTAAAAATAGGCTCCGAATGGGCATCTCCATGTCGTCTTGCGCCTTCTGAGATTTTGGAAGTTGGAGCTGATGCTAGCTCGATACCCTATTTGGCATGTCATTCCGTAACTTGAACCTTGCAATGAGATTATGAGTAACTGTCTGCAGTGGTATTACTCAAATGTTATTCATCAGCATAATAAAATTGATATGTACGTATCTTGTAATATTCTCAGAAGTAAAACAAAAGAAAAAGAAAGGAAACAAAACACTTAAAGCTCATTTAAAAGGCCCATTAGCATTGTTAAACCCATAACGCTAATATATAAATAGCCTAATGCCCTAAATCACTCACAAAAAACTCCTCTCACTTTTCCCTCAACCTCCCCAACTGACAGCACCCTCTCCCTCACTTCCCCAACTCACTTTCTCTCTCTCTCACTCCAAACTACAGCAGCCAGCACCCTGTAGCTACAGTAACTCGGTTACTGTAGCTACTGTAATCACTCCCTCCCACAACATCACTCTCCTCTCTCTAAACCTCCCTCCATCTCTCGGACAGCAAGAGGAGCAAGTGAGAGGCTACCTACTAGTGAAGAAGAAAGAAAGAAGAAGGAGAAGAAGAAAAGGAAAAAAGAGAAAAAAAAAAGATAGGAGATTAGGATCAGAGTTTTAACCTAAGTCCTAAAGGTATGTTTGAGGGGATCCATTCATCCTAATTTTCCCCCTAATGATATTTGTTTGTGTGGATTAAGGATTAAAGAACAAATCCTTTGTTCTTAGATGAAGATTTGAGGAATATGCATATAATGTTTCATACTTCTCTTGATTACTATTCTTTTGTTAATCATGCTTTGAATGCCATGTGTTATATAGGTTCATGCTCTAATTGCTCATTATGCTTAGTATTAGAATGTTCATTGTGTTATGATGATTCATGATGAAAATGTTAAAGCTCATGTACATGTATGACCTTGATTAGCATGAGTAGATGTTTTATTTGGAAACTCCATATTGTATCATGATTAGTGTTCTAAGAATATTAGGAATGCCTATTGTGATGTGTATGAGTCAATATGTGCTCAAAGCAATGATGTATGCAATATTTGGGAAAGAAAATATGTAAAATCGGGTGTCTGCCGCCCTAGAACGGACGTATCGATCGACCATTCTGAAGGGGCAAACACATTATGTGATTAGCGGACGTTCGAATGTTATGGTTCGATCGTCCGAAAGTCATGAACCGGTCGACCGATATGTAAACGGTCGTCCGATATATGGAGTTAAAACGTTCTGTGATTAGCGGACGCCCGAGCACCTGATTTCGATCGTCCGAAAAGCCAAGTAGCGATCGACCGTTAACCCAGCGGCCGTCCGATTTGAATAACAATCAAATTCTATGATTAGCGGACGATCCGAAACTCATTTCGAACGTCCGAAAGGACCAGTAGCGGTCGACCGTTACTCTAGCGGTCGTTCGATTTAGAGGAGTGACACATTTTATGATTAGCGGACGAATCGAAGTTTGATTTCGATCGTCCGAAAGGACCATAACGGTGAATCGATAACCCGACCGGTCAATTGATACTCTCCTAATGGTTGACCGTTACCCAAAATGATCGTCCGTTTTGAAAGCTGATTGACTATGATTGAAGGTCCACATATAGTATGATTTGAGGTATGAATGACCTTAAATAGGATTAAAACATGTAACATGTATGAATGATTGTATGTATTGATGAACGTAATTAAAAGACGGATTGGCGTGAAGGTGACTTGTTGTAATCGAGGAGGAAAATGAGTTCCACCCTAGTGTGACGTTTCCATAAATAGAGGCAAGTTCCACCCCTAGTGTGGCATTTCTATTGGGCCTCCGCGGACTCAGGAGGCGAGTTCCACCCCTAATGTGGCATCTCTATTGGCCTCCCGCGAACACATATTGGCCTAGCTAGACATTTTTCCTCAAACTCAACATGGTCTTCTCAATCAACAAGATAAGAAAGTATCTAACTAGAGATAAAAGATGAAAAGATAAATGATGAATGACTTGAGACATAAAATAAAGATGCTAAAAAAGTATGATGAAATATACACATATGAGGATGCGATATAAATGTTCACTTGTCACATCATATTATGACATGATGAAAGATGATAAAGTAAAGTAAGATAAAATCATGATAGGCATTAGCTTAATGATAAATTATGATATGCTTGACTTAAAAATTATGATGTTACATGTTACCTTATCTTGCCATGATGATATGCTTACATGCCATATAGTATGCATAAGTAGCTCATAGCATGCATATGATTTATGTTTCATGATGATGATATGCATATGCCATGACATGTAGAGATTAAGTTATAAGGTCATAGCATGCATGAGCCTCAACATACTTTAACGGGAGAAATTTCCTGCACCCCATGGATCTGTGCAGGTATGGATGAGGCTTAGATTCGACGGTGTGAGCCTCTTGACGAAAACGTTGCACATGAACGAGTCGGGCTACGGCCCAAGTTATCTTACTTATGTTATGTCATTGATGAACTCTTGTAAGAGTCTTTTATGTATGGCTTATGGGCCTTATGGGGTCATGTACTTTACTTGAACTCATTATGATGTAAGAATCCATTGTTGGGTATACGTTAGAGCCTATTAGGCCCATGGGTCAGATTATGTTATCTTGAGATCTTATTTAATTATGTTGAAGTCTTCCACTGTTCATGATGATTAGTGTTTTAAGTTATTATATTATGTTTTCGCTGTAAAGTTTTATGAAATTAGGTCAAGTCAAAGTGACGCCGCCTAGGGTTCGAATCCCATATTGGGATCAAATTTTGGAGGCGTTACAATTAATATCAGAGCCTAGTTTTGGCTCGTATGTATAGGTTTTAGAATATGTAAGCCATAGTTTGGCTCGAGTGTTGTAAGTTTTATAAGTTAAGAGGCATGATTGAGCTCTTATATGTTATATGTTATATTATAGTAGATGTAAGTTATAGACTTGTTCCATGTCTTAAGTCTTAGGATGTACAAGTCATAGGTTGGCTAAAATGTCTAAGTGTAATGTTTAAGTACGAAGTCCATGTGCAATCGTCATGAGGTGCCACCGAACCTAAAGGTATGTGTTAAACTTTAATTGTGTAATGATAGACATTGATGCATAGTTATTGTATGATGATAGATGGATGTGAGTTATCCAACGAACGAAGGCACGATTCAAGTTATGGAATGTGATGGAGGTTCATGTCAAGATTCTATGATAGGTTTTTAAGCCTCAATCCTCCTATGTTCAATGGTATTGACGATCCGGAGGAAGCCGAGGCATGGTTGGATGCCATCATGAATATCTTCAGGGTGATGAAATGTTCAAGGAAAAGTAAACTGGCTTGTACCACTCATAGTTTGACAGGAAAAGCAAACCAATGGTGGGATTTTATCCTTAGGTCTAAGTATGCCAACGAAGAAAATTCGACATGGTGGAAGTTCGTGATGGATTTCAAGGATCAATACTTTTCACAAAGTATGTGTGAGCAAAGACAAGAGGAGTTTCTTAAACTCCAACAAGGTGATATGCCGGTGGACGACTACGCGATCAAGTACTTTCAACTCGAAAAGTATTGCACCTTGGTCAAGACGGAAAGGATGAGAGTGAATCGTTTTGTGAAGGGACTTAAGTTCGAGTTGAAGGCTAGGATGTTGTGTCAAGCTCCTAAGACAATGGAAGAAGCACTGGAGTTAGTTGTAGAACTAGAACAGAAGCTCAAGGATGAAGTTGTGAAGTATAATGGAAAAACATCAAAGGATATGACCAAACAAGGAAAAGGGAAAGGTCCAAGAAAATCACTTTACCATTCCCCGAAGAAGATGGGACGAGCATATTACACGTGTCATCATTGTGGAAGACGTCACCCCGATGAATGTCGTTTCAAGGTCGAAACTTTCTTGAAGTGTGGCAAGGCGGGCCATTATGTGAAGGATTGCACGGAGAAGCTAGATGTCAACTCTCCAAGAGTGTTGGGACAAGTCCACGCAATGCAAGTCGAAGAAGCTCACCAGGTTTCGGATACAACACAAGGTAACCATCACTTAACGTTTTAACTAATCATACAAATTATAATGTGTACGCACGATAGATATAGAGACCACCTAGAATATTAGAAAGAATGTTCTGAGGAATATTCTAATGATAAGAAATCAATCATTGTTCTTAAGTATGAAGGAACTTAAGAAGAACCACCAAACTCATACGAATGATGGTTAAAGAGTGAAGAAAATTGAGATTGATTTACTTAGGTCTGCATGACCCAAAAGATGACATGAAATGGTCAAGTGTTGAGTCAGAAAATTTGACACGTGGATGAAGCTAGAGTTTAGAGTAGCGCAATGGAAGTGTGATGCACGAACGACTTTCATTTCATGAAGTGGAGTAAGGATTCAAGATTCTACTAGAATCCTTAAGGTACGAGACAATGTGATGGCATAGTTAGGACCACGATCAAGAACCGTTAGCGAGAGATTATTGAGTGATGCTATTGAGGACGCATGAGGAAGGCCACGTGGGTGCACCGAAGGACTGAAGATAGATGAAGCGACAAAACTAAAAGATCTTCATTTAAGATCGAGCTAATGATCAGAGTGGCGCAGCGAAAATGTGGCTCAAGGACGATCTCAACTTCTTGAGATTGATTAGAAATATGAAATTTTCACGAAAATCTTGGAGTAACAAGTAATGGTGATCAACTAAGTGGAGACAAAATTCAAAGTACGTTAAAGTGAGACCACCGAGGAATGCGCATCGGATGTCACAAAGGGAGAGATCATGCGGTGGTATACTAGGAATGAAAGATAAATGGAGCAACGTGGATGATGAGATCTATTGTATAGGATTCTACAAAATTCGAGGACGAATTTTATTTTAAGAGGGGTATATTATAATATTCTCAGAAGTAAAACAAAAGAAAAAGAAATAAAGAAATGAAGAAAGGAAACAAATCACTTAAAGCTCACTTAAAAGGCCCATTAGCATTGCTAAACCCATAAAGCTAATATATAAATAGCCTAATGCCCTAAATCACTCACAAAAACTCCTCTCACTTTTCCCTCAACCTCCCCAGCTCCTCTCCCTCACTTCCCCAACTCACTTTCTCTCTCTCTCACTCCAAGCTACAGCAGCCAGTACCCTGTAGCTACAATAACTCAGTTACTGTAGCTACAGTAATCACTCTCTCCCCCAACATCACTCTCCTCTCTCTAAGAAGAAGAAGAAGAAGAAGAAGAAGAAGAAGAAGAAGAAGAAGAAGAAGAAGAAGAGGAAAAAAAGAGAAGAAAAGATAGGAGATTAGGATCAGGGTTTTAACCTAAGCCCTAAAGGTCTGTTTGAGGGGATTCACTCACCCTAATCTTCCCCCCTAATGATTTTTGTTTGTGTGGATTAGGAATTAAAGAACAAACCCTTTGTTCTTAGATGAAGATTTGAGGAATATGCATATAATGTTTCATGCTTCTCTTGATTATTATTCTTTTGCTAATCATGATTTGAATGCCATGTGTTACATAGCTTCATGCTCTAATTGCTCATTATGCTTAGTATCAGAATGTTCATTGTGTTATGATGATTCATGATGAAAAATGTTAAAGCTCATGTACATGTATGACCTTGATTAGCATAAGTAGATGCTTTATTTGGAAATCCCATATTGTATCATGATTAGTGTTCTAAGAAGGTTAGGAATGCCTATTGTGATGTGTATGAGTCAATATGTGCTCAAGCAATGATGTATGCAAGATTTGGAAAAGAAAACATGTAAAATCGGGTGTCTGCCGCCCTAGAACGGGCGACCGATTCCGTATCGGTCGACCATTCTGGAGGGAAAACACATTCTGTGATTAGTGGACGTTCGAATGTTATGATTCAGTCGTCCAAAAGTCATGAACCGGTTGACCGATATATAAACAGTCGTCCGATATATGGAGTTAAAACGTTCGAAATGTTCTGTGATTAGCGGACGCCCGAACACCTGATTTCGATCGTCCGAAAAGCCAGGTAGCAGTCGACCGTTAAACCAGCGGTCGTCCGATTTGAATAGCAATCACATTCTGTGATTAGCGGATGATCCAAAACCCATTTCGGACGTTCAAAAGGATTAGTAGCGGTCGACCGTTACTCCAATGGTCGTCCGATTTAGAGGAGTGACACATTCTGTGATTAGCGGACGAACTGGAGTTTGATTTTGATCGTCCGAAAGGACCATAACGGTCGATCGATAACCCGACCGGTCGATCGATACTCTCTCAATGGTCGACCGTTATCCAAAACGATCGTCCATTTTGAAAGCTGATTGTCTATGATTGAAGATCCACATATAGTATGATTTGAGGTATGAATGATCTTAAATAGGATTAAAACATGTAACAT
This sequence comes from Pontederia crassipes, assembly GCA_030549335.1. Classification (NCBI taxonomy): domain Eukaryota; kingdom Viridiplantae; phylum Streptophyta; class Magnoliopsida; order Commelinales; family Pontederiaceae; genus Pontederia; species Pontederia crassipes. The sequence continues at coordinate 32,319,296 of CM060183.1, read as the reverse complement.
GTATGAATGATTGTATGTTTTGATGAACGTAATTAAAAGACGGATTGGTATGAATGTGACTTATTATAATCGAGGAGGGAAATGAGTTCCACCCCTAGTGTGGCATTTCTCGGAAAACGAGTTCCATCCTTAGTATGACATTTTCATAAATAGAGGCGAGTTTCACCCCTAGTGTGGCGTCTCTATTGGACCTCTGCGGACTTAGGAGGAGAGTTCCATCCCTAGTGTGGCGTCTTTATTGGCCTCCCGCGAATCCAAATATTGGCCTAGCTAGCCATTTTTCTTCAAATTCAACATGATCTTCCCAATCAACAAGATAAGAAAGTATCTAAGTAAAGATGAAAGATGAAAAGATAAATGATGAATGACTTGGAACATAAAGTAAAGATGATAAAGAAGTATGATAAAGTATGCACCTATAAGGATGCGATATAAATGTTCACTTGTCATAACATATTATAACATGATGAAAGATGATAAAGTAAAGTAAGATAAGATCATGATAGGCATTAGCTTAATGATAAATTATGATATGCTTGACTTAAAGATTATGATGTTACATATTACCTTATCTTGCCATGATGATATGCTCACATGCCATGTAGTATGCATAAGTAGCTCATAGCATGCATATGATTTATGTTCCATGATGATGATATGTATATGTCATGACATGTATAGATTAAGTTATAAGGTCATAGCATGCATGGACCTCAACATACTCTAACGGGAGAAATTCCCTACACCCCATGGATCTGTGAAGGTATGGATGAGGCTTAGATTAGACGGTGTGGGCCTTTTGACGAAGACGTTGCACATGGATGAGTCGGGCTACGGCCCAAGTTACCTTACTTATGTTATGTCATTGATGAACTCTTGTAAGAGTATTTTATGTATGTCTTTTGGGTCTTATGGAGTCATGTACTTTACTTGAACTCATTATGATGTAAGAACCCATTGTTGGGTATACCTTAGAGCCTATTTGGCCCATGGGCCAGATTATGTTATCTTGGGATTTTATTTAATTATGTTGAAGTCTTTCACTGTTTATGATGATTAGTGTTTTAAGTTATTATATTATGTTTCCGTTGCAAAGTTTTATAAAATTAGGTCAAGTCAAAGTGACGCCGCCTAGGATTCGAATTTCATATTGGGGCTGGATTTTGGGGGCGTTACATATCTGATAATCATTATACTGCATCATTTAATTAATCATTCTAGTGATCTAATTGCTTTCATATGTTGTTGCTATGCAGTTCCTTTACTCCACTACGACCCCTGAAGTGTTGTTAATGGTATGGTTTTGGTACGTATGTGCCTTGATATTTTCATTTCGACCTATTATAACCTTTTTTTTTAAAGGATCAACCATATAACTATTGATGTGGAAAAATAGAATTGTGCTGATACAAGAAGTTAAGAAGGCTCTCAAGGGCTCATTCAACTAAAAAACATCATTTGATGTGAGTCTACTATAGTTAGTAATAAAGACCGCCGCACTATTGAATTGTCTAGAAATATGTCAGATCACAAAAAACTCAAAAGTGTTAGCTACCTTTCAAATATCATTCATGAAATTCTTGATTCTCCATGGGCAAGTCGCAGGATTATTGAAGGATTGGATCAGTTGGCAGTGAGTCAGTTTCGCACACAATCTTCTTCATATATCCTAATGTCACTTTTGAAGGCACCTAACTTCATGGCCCATGCCTCGATTGAAATTCTTGGAGAAGATCCTGCACATATGAAGCTACCATTAGTTGATTTGAGTAGGAAACTTCTCCCACCTCCTCGAGTCTAGTAAATGAACCATTGGTGTTGAATAAGACCCAACCTAGAGATAGGGTTTCCCACCTGATAGGATCACATAGTGATGGGCCCTCAGGATAGTAGAATTGCAAAAATTTCTTAGCATTTATTTACACCCAAAACCACACAAGGTAGATGAGGTGGAAGAGAAGAAAATATCGCTTTTGAGTTTCTAGATGCCTCAGAAGCAGTGGAAGATGTAAGATAGTAATTTGAGTATAGAAACCATTTGAAGTTGGGCACCCTCATATGTCCAGTTGCCTAAGAACCATGAAGATAGGTGGGTGAAGGTCGTTGATAGTTTATTTTGAGCAAGAATCCAGAGCTAGAGACTGACAGAGCAACAAAAGAATAGATGAACTAATGTTTCCAAAACTTGATTACAAAGTGGACAGCTAGTATCATTTGTGGCAGTAAACTTGAGGATCTTGCCCTTGGCAAGCAGACAATCATGAGAAAGTTTCCAAAGAAAGATATGTATTTTTTCAGGAATAGAAATTTTTCAAATCATCTTCCATCCCAACCAACCATTATTACCAAGTGCAGTTGGCATAGGCTTGTGTAGGAATTAATACACAAACTTAGTATAGAATTGTAAGCTCGTGTAGAATTGTATAGACTCTATAAGAGTTTATAAGAATCTACAAAATTGTTGAAATTAATTTTTATGTAAAATCTAAAAGTTTAAAATATTTAAGAGTTTATACGATTTGATTCATTTTACTTACTTATAATCTTGAACTCGTAAGAGTTTAAGAGTTTGACTCAAGAGTTTAACAACATTATTATCAAACACTGAAATATTTACAAACTAACTTATAATTAGCTAAACGGGGTCAAGCTTAATTAAAATTAGTTGGTGGTGATAATTAATTTCAATTCGAAATGAGACTACAATTATTCTTCTAAAAGTATAATATAATATAATATAATATTTTAAGAATAAATAAATATTAATATAATGTATATTATCAGGTTGGGGTGCGGTCCGAATTTTCACAGCCCAACCCGATTTCAGTTGGACCTTAAGGACTAATACTTGGTCGCAACCAGATTACCTATCGGGTCAAAAAAATATTGAAATTTTTAGATGTCGAGGCTACCGGATCGGTCTCACGTCACCCCTAAACTTATTAATGTGTATATGATTTTCGTAAGTAGGAAGATATATTATTCATTTTCTAGTAAAATTTTCTTTTTAAAATGGTGTATATTTATAATACATGTTTCAATAAGAAAAGCATGGATGGCTGTGCAAAAGTATCATGCGGAGACACGAACTAAATTAATAGTATTTTATAATATTTTTTTAATATATATAGATATATTAAAAATTTTTAAATGGGACTACATAATAAAAACATTTAAACATTTATATATGCTTTCTCATATTTAAGATCATTATCTTATTATGTTTTACACATATACATATTAATAATAATTATATCGTTATTATTAAAATAATAGTTTTAGTTGCGCAAAACGTGTTTGTGTTACTTTATTATAAAACAAAGGCCAATTCGACGAACATATATATATGTATGATTATATTTGTGGTAGATATATTATTTGCTACGGCTGGTCGCTCTAATGACTTGACTAGCCAAGTCAATGTAAAACCATTATATGTCTATCGATTTCTTTGCACAACTATGAAAAAAATGAGTTGCAAAATGACTTGACTAGCCTCATAATGACGAATTAATTGCCAGCTCAAACGTACGTAGACCCATACGCGTATTGACTTATTTGCTCAATTATGTTGGAGTATTAATGGCAAATGAGTTTCAGTAGTCAGTACCATTCAACTGAAAAAAAAAAGTCTGAGCCAAGTTGACCACTTTTATTGAGTATGCGTTAACTTCTTTTACCTTTTTTTATTTTTATGATATAAGAAAATGTTGGAATCCTTTAAATCATCAAACAGTTATAATTTTATAAAAGTCTTATGTATTTTAGCGTTTAAATAAAGGGCGAGAAGTCATCCCATACAAAATCTCACTATATAAATTTTATAGTACGATTGGATTATTTCGTATTCTTATAATTATTATTTTTTTACAATAAAAAAGTTATCTTCGTCAGAGGACGTAGGTTAGTTTAGAATCAACTTCTTAAATTTTGTATATTCTTATATTTTCGTTAAAAAAAAGAAAAACTTTTATGAGATAAGTATTGGAAAAATTAAATGCTTGCGAGGGAATGGGTTTCTTGAGATCTATATGCGGAAAATAATGTTTCCGTTAGGAAAATGGGGCTGCATGCACATAGCATAAAAAGTTCACGCGAAAATTAAACATGAACTACAAAACTCATCCGTTGGTAACGTTGACTCGTGGAAGAAAAAAAAAAAGATCTGACGAATTCAATACAAAAAGTAGGTGGCAGACTGATGAGTCGAGGTTATCACATAATTATCAGCATCTCCATGAATGCAAAAACACAGAGAGAATTTAGACTTGGCCTACTACACACAGGGCGCTGGCCAACATGGAAATCTTATAGTGGATGGAGAGGACCAGGGGATCTGGCAGCTATGAACCTATGAGTTCATCCTCAATCCTTCGCCTTGACTTGTAAACGACTCGTGAGTCAAGGTCTTGTAGTTTTGCTATATTACGCGCGAGTTGCATCATTCATCAACATCATCATCACACACACACACACACATTGAGAAGTCGCAACTTCGTGAGTTCATCTTGCAGTTTACGAACAAGAGATTGAGGTTTTGCACTTCGCCGCTCACGAGCAGGCATGGGATTCTCAACAAAGTTGTTGGTCTGTTTTCTTCTTCTATTGAAGGTGGTGGACGTCATTGGCCAACCTGGTAATATTCTTTTCACTGCGAAAGACATATCTAGTTTTTATTTTAGTTTAAGGTCTTGCCATCTTTTGGGTTTTCATCGTGGAATAAGGGCGAGTTATATGTTGATTGGGGTCAGAGATCACAAAAATGTGTTTAATGTACCCCCTTATTCAAGTTCCACCAATTGTTTGAAATATATATAGCGAAATGTGGCAGGGGCCGGTGAGTGTAGGTTTGAGAAAAATGTGCGAGCTTTTTTTTTTTTCTTGAGGGCGTATCTGATTTTTCGCATATATGGTTTAGGGATAAATGCATGTAAGCTGCCATTGGAGAATCACAAAGCATAGATAACTTTAGTACGTACGTAAAATTCTCATCCTTGTCTGCATCGTGAGCAAATGGTTCACTTCTATCCAATGTGAGTTAAATCATTATCCTCCTTTTTCTTTTGACTTCAACGATCTTTCCCCTTTGTTCTCTTACTTATTCATTATTGGCATCTCAAGAAGAAAAGTTGATAGAATTTTAACTTTAGTTAAGATGTTAAATATTTTTTTAAGTAGAGTATAGAGGTTAGAAAGTAAAATTTTATATGCTACTCCCATTTGCCTATAAAATATTATTACCAAAATAGGATATCATAAAACAAAATTTATAATTATATATGAGTTCAACACTATATTTATCAAAATTTTTTTAAATTCATAATCAAACCGCTCTCTAGGGTCGGCCCAAGTGTTCAAAAAGCTTAAAATGGTATTACGAGACTTTTTTATATAAATAAAACAAATTTATCTTTTGAGATGCAAAGTATTAATTAAATCTTAACATTTTTTTCATAACGTTGTTGATATTAAACATTTAATAACATTGTTTCAAGAAGATGTTTCCACCATAATTTCTCAAATGAAAATTATGAGTGCTATAAAAAAGTTCAATAAAATAAAATTGAAAAATATGAAAGGAAATTAAACTTTAAAAAACTAAGAAAAGGCCATAGAATAGCAAAAAATTCAATTGATGATCTGACTAGGAATGGTGGATAAGAAATATATATATTAATTGATAGAAAATATTGATTAGTCAATTTTGAATGACAAATATTAATGAGATTGTATTTATGGAATGCAGAGTAACTAAATAAGAAATCAATGATTAGTTGGATTAATGGGAAAGAATCAAATTAGTATTAATTGTGTAATCAATGAAATATTGTTACCCTCTGAAAATTAATTATGGGCACTGAATTTTTTTATATTTTGGCAAAAATGTGCAGATTAGTTAATAATGTGTATGCAATGCATATTGTAATAACTATCAGGGGGCCTCCTTTCAATTGGGGTCTGAGGCAAAAGCTTGACTTGCTTGGGTCATGGACCCACTCTGGCATTTTATTGTTATCTACTATCCTCTAATAATTTAATCACTATCATCTACTCGAACAATTCTCCATTAAATTTGCCAAACAGAACCTATTCGAAAGAGGAAATTATCCTGCCTTTTTTTTTCTAAAATTTCCAATTGGTAATCATCAAATATTATATGAAAAGTACTTTCATGTTCACTTTAAAGAGACAATAAACTTGAGAAAATGGTCTTCATCTTTTCAAATAAGAAAAGCTCGAGTTTTAGATTTTTCTTCTTACGCTTGATCATAAATAAAAAAGTGGGCAGGTATTGGATGGAGAAAATAAAAGCGAACATGTTAATAAGGGAGAGTGAGAGAATAAAAACAGGTCACATGTAATAAAAGAGAAGAGGACAAGAAAGGAGATGGGGAAGTAACTGAATTTAAGTAAAATTATAAATTGAAATTCATATACTTAGACTTAGTAATACATTTTAGAATAAAAAAGAGTGATTTTGAATAAATATTTAGTTTTTAGCTTTTTTTATATTTACTCATATTTTATCTCACATATTATTATAGTTATCGGGCCCACTCGTGTGTAGACCAGAGATGTCAACCTTAGTGAAATTGACCATTCCAAAATTAGAATATTAGGCAAGTAGCTTTTGTCGTACCATCCATACTTGATTATTAATAATATATATTATTTTATAGAAATTTAGTTGAATCGTTGTGGATGAGTTGACACACACGTCTAATTCTTGACATTGTTTATAACTGAAATAAAGCCTTCATATGCTACTATATATTTTTTACCATGCATGTCGAGAAAGATGGGGAGTAAATACTTCGTTCTCGCAGAGTAGAGAATTCTTGGTTGATATTGACGTACTATTTTTTCAAGCCATCAAAGTAAACCACACTGATGCAGAACTCCATGCAGGTTTCATAAGCATCGACTGCGGAATTCCTCCCAAACAGGTTTACGTAGAGCCAACCACAAATATAACGTACGTTTCTGATGTCGACTTCACAGATACCGGCGTCAACAACAACGTATCAGGGACATATGCCGCCGACTTAGGGACAAGACTATTGACCGTCAGGAGCTTCCCCGAGGGAGCTCGGAACTGCTACACCTTCAACGCCACCAATGGCTCCAAGTATTTGGTTAGGGCAACGTTCTTTTACGGCAATTACGACGGCCTGTACACACAGCCCTACGTGTTCGAACTCCACCTCGGCGTTAACCTCTGGAAAACGATGAACATAACGGATCCTGATTTACTTTTCCGAGCCGAAGTGCTTACCGTCGCCACGACAGATTCTTTATCTGTTTGTTTGGTGAACATTGGAAGCGGAACGCCGTTCATCTCAGGATTGGATTTAAGGCCATTAAAGACCATCATGTATCCGGCCGTCGATGCCTCCCGGTCTCTGGTTCTGAAGTGGCGATACAACTTAGGACCTACAGATACATATTATAGGTAATAGTACGAATATATGCTCTCTCTCTCTCTCTCTCTCTCTCTCTCACAATTCCTTAACTATTAATTGTCGATCCTTCGTCGATTAAATTAATCATTCATCAAGTGAATCCTTATGATGGTTTAAAGAGTTTTTTGCAGTCTCAAAATGAACTAGATTATGCTATGACTAGGGAGACCTGAGGTTTTTCTAAATATAATCTATATGCTGACATGTTAATAGGTACGACCATATCTTTTTTTCCTGAAGAAATATATGATATACAAAAGATTTTGGGGATATGAGAACTAATGTATCGGGAGTTATTGGAGAGTAAAATTAAAAATTCGAGCGAAATAATCGGATAATTAATGTAAGAAGTCTGCTCCATAAGTTTGTGAGTTTACTCAACGATTTATTGTCGCGACAAACAGGTACCCTGATGACCCTTACGATCGCTTTTGGGATCCCCTTAACTACAACTCGTTGTGGACGGAGATCAACACCACGGACACAATTAAAAATTTGGACACGGACTACTTCGAGGCGCCTTCCATCGTCATGCAAAGCGCAGTGATCCCCGTCAACTCCACCAAGCTCATGTTCTCGTGGTTGCACGAGAGCGGTGACATCAACGAGTACTTCAACATCCTTCACTTCACGGAGATCGTAAAACTCTCCGGGAAGATGTCGAGGCAATTCTACGTCAAACTTAATGATCAGCTGTGGTTCGGCCAGCCTTTCACGCCGGACTACCTCCTCACCGACGCCATATACGGGACCAACCCTGTCAGCGGATACCTTCGGTACAACGTGTCGTTAGAGGCTTTGGACAACTCCACGCTCCCTCCAATCCTCAACGCCATGGAGTTGTACACCCCCATGAGGAACGATACCGTACCATCAGCCAAGGGAGATGGTAGGCGTGCTCTATGTGCCTGTCACCATTTGACTTCTAGCTAGCTATTCAATGTTCACGTTGCTTCACATTCATTAACTTGATCTTATATAGTTGGTGCCATGATGGCAATCAAGGCGTGGTATGAGGTCAAGAGGGACTGGAATGGAGATCCTTGCTCCCCTAAGGCTTTGGCTTGGGACGGACTGAATTGTAGTTATAGGATGTCTAGTCCTCCAAGGGTCACTACCTTGTAAGTAATTTAATTAATTAACTACAATCGCGCTTGTTTCAGTAAACGGTTGAAGGGAGTGTTCTTCACACTGGTTCATATCCTCCATTCGTAGGAACCTGACTTCCAGCGGGCTAACAGGGCAAATAACAAGTTCTTTTAGCGACCTCGATGCAATTGAATACTTGTAAGTATACTTCTTCTTTTCTTTGAAATTATGAGAATTGGCACTTTCAACTTATTACCCACTCCCAAATTTCTTTCATAATTCTGCGTGAAAGTAGGCAATAAATTACTTTTCTAATCCAGGGACTTGTCATACAATAACTTAACGGGGTCGATACCTGAGTCCTTAGCAGGATTACCAGCACTCAAAATCCTGTAAGTTTTTGGACTCACAATTCATGTGCTTATAGTAATATATAGAAGGCTTGCAAATCAATAATCAGAGTATCGTATTCTTCAATTCGTTGCAGAGATCTAAGAGGCAACCAATTGGATGGATCAATTCCTTCTGCTCTCCTTAAAAAATCAACAGACGGGCTTATTACATTAAGGTTTGCTCTACCTTCAAATTTTGAAGACAATTTATGGCATTTTTATAAAGCCTGCTATCTCGAAAAGGTTTATGTTATTGATAAAGAGGAGAAAAGAGTATGATGTTTAAGGATTAAGACGGAGTAATTTTCATCATTAGTTCCTCAATTTTCACTAGATCCCATTTTAGTATCTGAATTTCATAATGAATCAGTCCCCCAACTTACTCTATTACGATATATATGCGTTTAGGCAATTCTCATGAAACCAATCTTCTTTTATTGTGGTGCAGAATTGATGGGAGTACAAATCATTCCGACACTGGATCATCAAGCAATGTTACAAAGACGTCGTCTTCAAACAAGATATCAACACCTGTTATTGTCACTGTTTGCATAGTAGCTGTGGCGCTACTGTAAAAGCTGTGGCCCTTATAACATATTACAATGAAAAAAATTATGGGTGATTTCTCTATTGTGATATATAATAGTTATTACCTATTATAGGTAATTATGTAGCTTATGTTTGATGGTTTCTAATATGGTTACCAAAACGTGGTTTGCATTGTATGGTTATAAAAGGGGAACAAGTCATTTTAATTAGTATAGGGTGGTTCCTCTTCCAAAATCTAATAGGGGTTTACGTCTATGCCTTAATACAAAATTTATATTGCTACCCGTTATTAGGCATCTGCCTCTTCAAAAGCACTATTTGACACATTAAAAAACATAGTACAATAATTTTTTTGCCGAATCAAAAAGTCAATTTGAGTGCTTAATAAATAATGTTTATAAACTTAATCATAAAACTTTATAAGTTAACGAGAATAGATTATAAAGTATATAATATAACGATGATCTATATTTTATTTCTAATATATTCTCATTCTTTTTAATAAAAAACTTTATTTAATTTTTAAATATCATATTTCTATTTTAATGTTTCACAATTTTAATTTTATTACAACACGAAGAAAAAAAAATCATATTAAAATAATATTTTTTAAAACATATTACTATTCAAAATAAAATTTTATAAATTAATATGAATATGATACTTATAAGAACGTAAATTATATTCTTACGTCCATTTTTGTTATTTCATGAGTATCTATTAGTTCAACAAATATATTTATCACAGGATTTTTATCAAATTTGTAAACAAATCAATGTTTACTATTTGTTAATATCTAATCATTATGCTCTAATCAAATGCTTATCTTTTAATTGAATCATTGTTTCCTAATTGAACTGCTAACTTGCCAAAGAACCAAACACCGAAAAAAATTACGCCAATGCAATGCTTTATGCCGAGTAGAAGAAAGAAAAATATCATTAAACCATCAATTATCACTACAAGAAAAACGCTAATTACATACGGTTTTGACTGTCTGTAATCAGCCCAAAACTGTCGGTAATACACTTTTCGACGATTTTTCGAACGAAATTGATCCATCGGAAAAAATATCGTCGCAAATTGATTTGTGACAGTTGGAAAAAATTCGTCGAAAAGTTCGGCAGTTGCACGATCGTCGAAAGTCCGGCGGTTGGCTTCCAGATCCGGCCGGCAGCAGCCAGATCCGACGGTCAAGTGTCAGATTCGGCCGTTCGCAGCCAGATCAATGGCCAGGCGCTAGATCCGGCAGCTAGCGACTGGTCTGACCCCCGTGGCCAGATTCGGCCGCGGGCAACCAGATCCGGCCATGGAAATTATTTATTTATAAAAATAATAATTATTTATTTTTTTATTTTACCAACGGTTTGAACTATTGCTAATTATTACCAACGGTCGGAACCGTCGAATTACGACAGTTTGGACTGTCGCTAATTATATTAATAAAATACTCCTCATATTATATTATTATATATTTACCGACGGTCATAACCGTCAGAAATATCGACGTTCCTAATCGTTAAAAATAAAATAATAATATAATAAATAATATAATTTATTATTTTTATTTCCGACGATTATAACTGTCGAAAATTTCGTCGAAAACCTTTCCGTCGCAAATTGCGATGGATTTCTATCCGTAAAAAAATGGCAATTTTCTTGTAGTATATGCTATGATGCAAAAATTGCATCATGCCATTATTGTTCGTTACATTGCAAGATAAAATTTTCCTTCTCATTATGTCCGATTAATTCCTTGTTGATGTTCCATTCTTTATGTTATGTCATTTTTTTCTTAGTTGAAAAACCCAAAATAGTTTCCTCCTTTATTAGAGAAAAAGAAGATCTAGTATAGAAGTACTATAAGTCAGCTAGAAGTGCACCACATTAATGATATCATGGCAAGTTGCTAGTAAAATGTATTTACATTGTGAAAAAAAATGCAATACATGAACGTTAACTTATATATGAATCGTATGTCCAACAGATTTTAAAATACCATCTTCTATAGTTAATGCATGTTCATACATAATATAACGATGTTCTTAACTTCTTTTTTGCTTTCAGTTTGCAAATTATGAAACTATTATTGGCCATAGTTTTCAAAAAAAAAAATTAGTTGAAAACTAGTGAATTTTAGCCATTATCATAAAAGAAATGCCTTTGATATACAACTAATTAGGGATTGGACTAACGATGAACCCTCCCAACATAAATCAATAGATATCTATTTATGAACAAAAATCCACTGATTATTTTAAAACTGTGAATTGACAGGTTCGATTGACTAACATGCATTTATCCTTCAATTACAATTAACATAATTCAGTAGTTAAAGGCGTCCTCACTGATGGGAAAAGTCGAGAACAGGGAGAGAAGATCGCAGAGAGATTGCAAGAAAAAATAGAGGAGACACACGAATTTTCTTGTAGTGTATTTAGTCTAATCTCATGAATCTTTATTATTTTTCTTTGTGTAGATCTGTCAATTATATACCCGTATATTACACATTTCAACCCCAAAATTCAGTTTCTATATAAGGTTGCATTAAACCCTGTTTGCATACAAAGCATTCTGCATGTTAGACTATGGACAAAATGTGTCTTACATTCAATTGGACGATATCTCATTTGATCGAATCATACATTGAACGACTAGATAATATGATGATGACTGATCAATAAATCTATATCGGTGATACTCTGTCAAATCTCTTGCGATCACCATAAAACATATTAGATATGAAGATGGTCACAATTGGAGGGAGAACACGAAAGGCATAGCATTCTTATTATGCTGCACAATTCACATTATAACCCTTCTATTTATATGAAAGCAGTAACTAACTATAACCAACTAAATCTAGAGTAACAAGATCTGTTGCCCACCAATGTCACAACAGAGTAACTTGAACCTGTAGCTCATGACTTAATCCATACTCAAATCAACACTCCCCCTCAAGTTGGAGGATGGAAGAGATCTGACATCCCCAACTTGCTTATGAGGTGTTCATGCTGCACACGGTCAAGTGCCTTTGTGAGGACATCTGCAGGTTGATTTCTAGTGGGAATGTATTACAGCTTAATGAACAATTTAGTAACTCTATTTCGAGCAAAATGACAGTATACTTCTATGTGTTTTGTATGCTCATGAAAAATTGAATTTTCTGTCATTTGAATCGCAGCTTTATTGTCACAATGTATTACCGCTAGTAATTGAACTGAAATCTTTAACTCCATAAGTAACCTCTGCAACCAAATCACTTCTGAAACTACTGATGCAAAGCTTCTATACTTTGCTTCTGCACTTGATCTGGATATCGTATCTTGTTTTTTTATTTCCAGGACATAATAGAGTCTCCCAATTTTATACAAAAGGATGTAATGGATTTACGAGTCAATGAGCATGCTGCCCAATCTGCATCACAATATACTGATAAGGAGTTAGAACATTTTGCTGGAAAAAATAATCCACAACCTAGTTTTTAGATATCGAACAATTCTGTGAGCTGCCTCCCTGTGTGAAACTTTTGGCTGATGCATGAATTGACTGAGATGGTGCACAACAAATGATGGTCTTGTTTGTGTTAAATAAATCAATCGACCAATTAAACATTGATAACTTTGAGGATCATCAAGTAAGGGATTTTCTGATAACTTGTTTCCCTGTGTTGCAATATAACAATCATATTCATATGAAGTGAGCTTAATATTCTGTTGAAGTGGTGTGGGAGAGGGTTTACAGCCCAACATTCCAAGATATGATAACAACTCAAGTATTTTCTTTGAGTTATCACAATCCCTTTTTTGGATCTTATCATTTCCATTCCCAAGAAAAATTTCAGGGACCGAGGTATTTAATCTTCTTAATAGATTGTAAAGATGCATTTGCTTCTTGGATTAGAACTTCAGAATTTCCAGTTATTAGAATATCATCTATGTATACCAAGAGAATGACTATAGCTGAACCAGATGATTCGATAAAAAGAATATAATCATTAGGACTTTGCAAAAACTTTACTAAGAGTATAAAAAGAATATATCATCTACGTATACCAGCATCTAAAAGGATTTGAGTAAACTTTAAATTTCATTGGCGTGAAGCCTATTTCAGCCCATATAATTAATGACTTTACTAATCTGCATACCTTGCCTTTATACTCCCCCTTATTGCAAAGACCTAAAGGTGGATCCATACAAACCTCTTCATCTAGATCACCATTAAGAAATGCATTATTGACATCTAAGTGAAAGAGAGGCCAATTATGAGATACAACAACAATTAAGGTAGCACGAATTGTAACCGGTTTAGCCACAGGAGAAAATGTGTCCTTGTAATCAATCCCTTCCAATTGGTTATAGCCCTTTGCAACAAGTCTAGCCTTGTATCTCTCCACTTCACCATTAGCTTTGAATTTTATCTTATATAAACATTTACAACAAATGGATTTTTTTCGGGTGGTAAATCAACTAATTCCCAAGTTCTATTATTTTCAAGTGCGTCCAATTCTAATTGCATAGCATGTACCCAGAGCGGATTTTGTGCATCCTCTACATAAGAAGAAGGTTCTCGAACTGAATCAAGACAAGCCAAGAAAACTCTGATAGGAAGATGAAAGATGAGCATAACATAAATTGTGATGCAGAGGATAGAGTATAGGTGCTGTGGAATTGACTTGCATAACATAATCTTGATGCCAACCAGGAGCCCGACGAATCCTTTTTTCAATTGGAGGAGTAGATGTATTAATACTTTCTGAAAAATTAGAATTATGAGAAGAAATTTCTGGTATGACAAAACTTCAAGACAAGTGTCTGAATTACTATCAGAATGTGAATCATGAGATTGCTCTAAGACAGAGGCAGCATTATCTATAAGAGAATTATTTGTCTCTGTAGGAGTTGAAATATCAAAATCAATCATAGATTGAAAATTTAAAAGTGGAGCAGAATTCTCTTGCACAGATGATTGAGAAAAAAAAAAGAAATATGGACTCTACAAATTTAACATCTCTGCTTACTAGAATTTTCTTTGAGTCCAGCTCTAACAATCTGTATCCCTTCTGAGTTTGGGAATAATCAAGTAATACACAAGCTGAAGACCTGGGAGCAATTATTAGTGATAGGTGCATGCAGTTTATAACAAAGGGATCTAAAAACTCAAAGATAGCTCAAATCAAGAGGTTAATTAAAACATTTCTCAAAGACTGACACATTATCCAATACTTTCAATGGCATTCTATTTATGAGATGTGCAGTTGTTTGTATGGCTTCGCCCCAATATTTAATTGGAACATGTGATTGGAAAATCAAGGACTTGGCAGTGCAAGAAAAATGTCGATGTTTCCTTTCCACTAATCCATTTTGTTGTGGGGTAAACGCACAAGAAATTTGATGAATAATACATTTTGACATGAGTAAGCTGTTGCAATCTAAATTAAAAAATTCAATTCCATTGTCTGTTCTCACTGTTTTAACAATGGCATTATGTTGTGTTTTCAGCATAGCAAGAAAGTTTTTTAGAGCAACACAAGAGTCTGATTTTTTGGGGAGTAAATTAACCCAAGTTAATCGACCAAAACCATCCACAATTGTGAGAAAAAAACATGTGACCATGATAAGTTGGCTGCTTATAGGGTCCCCAAACATCCAAATGTAATGGCTCAAAAGCAGTAGTAGTATGTTGTCAATCATTGATTGGAAAGGCAATTTGGATTGTTTAGCTAAAGGGCAAGTAGAACAATGAAACTTGTTCATTTTATTATAGAAATTCAATTGAGGTAGCAGAAACAATTTTGATATGGGCAAACGTCCTAAATGACGGTGCCACAACTCTAAATCTGAAATCGTATCAACTGCCAGCATACTGATGTTGTTATATGAATCCTTTTCCTGAGTCAAGTAGTAAAGGCCCTTTTGCTATAGCTGATAGTTTGTACTCATAGTTTTACATATTATTTTAACCAAGTTAGCTAGAAGGTTCTAGCTATGTCGGTGCTGGATTCTAACACTCCCCCTCAGCACCGACTCTTTCTTCTTCTCTTCTCATATTAAGTAATTTCAGTTTTCTGATCAAATCTCTCTTTGAAGTTCGGCTCATTCTGATGAGAGACTTCTCTCAGTTGATTTTCTTTTAGCATACTTTCATAGAATTCCAAAGTATGTTCTTCATCAACTAAGAATTTTTTGATTCTTTGCTTTTCTTTTTCGTTCTTTTCTTTGAGCTCCTCCATTGACATCACTTCTATGTCATTGAGATTACCTTGATCAGCTTCATGTGTGAAGTGAAACTCTTCTTCAAAACTTTCTTCAGTTGGAAATAGTGCTTGCCATTCTTCATCACTATCGTACCCAACTTTCTCGATGTTACACATTGCAAAATCTATTGATTCTTTGGAATCCCGTTCTTGTCCAAGGATGGTATCTTCTTCAACTGCCAAGGACGCTTCGAAATCTCACTCTTTCTCGCTTTGATTCTCATGAGAAGTTGCAGCATTTTCTTCTTCATGCTTACGTTGACAATCACGAGCAAAGTGACCTTTCTTACCACAATTGTAACAACGCCCTTCTTGTCGTCGTGATCTTTTCTCTTGCTCTTCCTTCTTGTCACAACTGTAGCAGCGACCATGTTGTCGATAAGATCTCTTCTCCTCTTGCTCTTCTTTATCTGATTCTTGATCAGCTCCCCCTTGATGTGGACTTCTATCTCGCCCATGCCTCTGCCAACCTTGTTGACATTCTTGTGCTCGTCCTTTTCTTCTGGAGCAGAAGAGTGCTTCCTCTTCATTCTTAATTGATACTCCAGCCATTTGCTTAGCTAATGCTTCCTGATTAGCTAATAAATTTTCTAATTCTAATAAGGTTGGTTGAGTAGGCCAACCTTGAATGACAGTTATAAACCCGCTATATTCGGATCTCAAGCCGTGAATAATTATACATCTCATTCTAGCATCACTAACTTTAGAATCAGAATCTAATTGAGATATTTCACAACAGAGAGACTTTACCTTCATGAAATATTGGCTAATCATCATATCTCCTTGCGATACCATCATAAGTTGATTCTCCAACAACTGAAGTCGAGCGTCATTCTTCTTAGAGAATAGTGCAGCAAGCGCATCCCATGTAGCCTTAGGTGTCTCAGCGTCCTTAACGTGCTCTAGTGACTCCTCCTCTATCGTCGTTTTGAGAATGAACATAGCTTTGCCTGCCTTGATGCGCCACTTCCTCCGTGCTTCAGCATCCACATGCATCATCATTTCGGTCCCGCCGACAATATCCCATAAATCTTGCCCTTGCAAGTAAGACTCTATGCATGTCTTCCAATAGCTATAATTTTGACTATTTAATTTTCTTACTCCATCTGTCATACCTAAAATATCCGCCATGGTGACTTGTTGAACGCCCCGCAATCAATCAAGTAAGTGCAATCCTCGATTCGAACACCTCATAATTTCAAATTGTGCACCGGCAGAACCTCCTCACGACCTCGAACTGGCAGAGTCTCCACGTACCTTAATCTTGCAAGACTTCTCACAATCCCAGATTGTGCACCTGCACCCAGAACCTCCTCGTGCGTGTTGTCGAACCGACAGAGTCTCCGCGTAACCTGATCTTTCAAGACCTCGAACTGATAGAGTCTACTCACGGGCCCACCTGCTTTGATACCACTTGTAGAGAATCTAGCTAAACCAAATAACTTTTAACAAAAAATAATATCACATTTAATACAAAGAAGGATAGTATAACTACCACACACTCTACTAAACACATCACGTACTCACTCCCAAAAACTTCCTACCAAAACACCTAACTGCTTCCATTCTCTTGAGCTCACAACATATTGCACTCAAGACTCATCTCTCTACTTGACACTATATCACTAGCTAGAGACCACTTGTACTTGAGCTGGACTCATTGCTCCAAATGGCCACCCATTGATCGCTATTTATAGGCCATAATTCCCACAGTAAATAAAGTAAACCATTTGCTACAGCTGATAGTTTGTACTCACAGTTTTAGATATTATTTTAACCAAGTTAGCTAGAAGGTTCTAACTATGTCGTTGCTGGATTCTAACAATATTATCATAAAAAGGTAGAAACTAAAAGAATAAAATTACCTTACGTCGGTCGATCTTTGATGGAGCGAAGCAGGAATGGGCCCTGTTAAGTTATTACACGACAATATGCTGCCCGAAGAAAAAGAGTTAGATACAAATTATAGATCGAAGTTTTGTTAAAATAGTTGAGGTGCTCACAGGACTTTGAGAGATGACATGCTTCACAGGAAATCAGGTATTGCACCTGTCAAATTGTTGTTTGACAAATCCCTGCAGAAGCAGGGAACAAAATTCACATACTTTCCTTATAATCAAAGAGCTTATTTTGTTACTAGAATATAACAAGGAAAATCAATTTTAACAAAAATTAATGATTTTTTTTCTATTACTTAATCTACCGTCATCTTTTTTAAAAAAGATTTAACAAAAATTAATTTGGGCTTCGTTAACAAAATTAACATACAGGCGCAGCAAAAGAAAAAGTAGCCACTTGACTCTTACAGATATGTGAGATTCGTGAGCTTGCGCAAAAGAAGATGATATGTTGCCATTTAATCCACTCGAGGATAGATTTGTGCAATATAAATATATATAACCTTTATTAGTTTGGGTATTTAGTATTAATATAACAATAGTTTATCATTAATTGAAACTGTGTGATAAATGTTGCAGGATACTCACAAACTTGTGATTCTAGCTGAAACGTTATCGTATGTACATTGCAGACCGTCCCAGATGTATTGACGAGGAGAACATGGATCACCCATCCAATTTTTCTTCACTAGATATTCTTTCCTGATGGTGTCTATGGCATTTACTGATCATCCAAACCATATCAATAACCCCGAAAGAGAAAATTCATAAACAAATAATTAATATGTACTAGGTCACAGGGGTGTAAGAAAAACTCGACTAGGGGCCCAAATAAACCTAACTAGAAAAATCTACTAGATTTCAAAAAAAAAAATCGACTAACTAGAAATACTTACCGGATCCAAAAAAAATAGAATCAAAAAAATTAAAAATTAGGAAGCTCAAATATGATTTATGGTGATTTCTGACAAATTAAAACTCACTCGCTAAAATTAGGGTCCCACCCGAAAAAATCATAGCCTCTGTTGAGTCCATTTTTATTTAGAAATTATTTATTTATATAATTAATTCATAAATTATCCATTTTTATTATAGATATAATATTTTTTTATACAATTTCATATTTTCTATCACATTATTAAACTTTAATTTGATCACTTTAAAATATTAGTAGTATGTTTTATATTTAATAACAAATTAAATATTTTTTATGCTAATTTTAATTTATTATATATATTCTAAAATATAATTATATAAAAATAGGATCTCAAAAAATATTAAAAAATTAATTCGTTAGAGAGTGATTTTTATTTTTTTAAAATAATCTTAGGATGATTTTTTTTAATTTTAAAAATTGATCCAAAAAATAGCTGACGATTTTTTTGAACGGAAAACTTGATCCCCCATCAAACTACTTTCACCCTACTGGGCCATATGAAATCGGTTGGAAACTCTAATGATGGAGTCAAATGTTGTCAACACAAGTTTTTGAGAAATTATACCACAAACCACATGGTATTTTAGTGTGGTCTATATGCTTTCGCCATTCTATTCAAAGTTTTATGTCGCCTAAGAAGAAGATTGTGGTATAATAGTGACGCGTTAAAGGGAAACTTCTTTTTTTTTGTAATTTTTAATATGAAGCATTCTATTTAATATGCTGTTTAAAATTTTTTTTCCAGAGTTGAAGTATGTAATTAATATTTGAATTTTTAATTAAATTCAATCATAACTAAAATAAAATCTGTTCAATTTTATAGAAAAGCGAGTAGCTAAATCAATGGAAAAGAATCCAAAAGTAGTGCAAAGATGATCACTAACGTACCGTCCTTGAGATCGGTGGGTACCCCGTTGACGGGTATTTCAGCGTAGACCTCGAACGAATTGATGATGGGCGGAAGACGGGAAGAGTGGAGTCATTGGTGGCATTGAGTGAAAATATGTACCGAGTGTAGCCGCTGTAAGGCTTGATGTTGTAAAGTCCAAACAACTCAAGGTATGGGTACACTAATGATGGGCCACTTCTTATCGTTGTTCATGTACAAGTCAGCAATCCTCGAAGAGTTCCCCGTGAGTTGTTCCAGTTCGGCGATCTGAAGGATGTAATAGAATCATTCGTCAACGGAGCTGGAATCGAACTGGAACGCCAGAGACCTGCCGTTGGTCGGCGTGAGGGCCGTCTGGAGAACCCCGGACGGTGCTTCCAATGAGTTTCCCACTTTGAGTCCTGAGCTGGTGGATATCTTCGTAGTGTCTGGAATGTCCTGTGGGTACCAGAAGCGGTCGTATGCGTCGTCCGGGTAACTGCTCATCAGATACCAATTAGTTATGTTGAGTACTTATGTTCGGATTAGTTATTATGCAGCCTGCATGGATATCAATGGTCCAAAGTTTTACTTTTGCAATTACTTTGAATTATAAGGCGTGTAATTACATTGAATTATTAGGCTGCGTGGATATATATCTACTAAATCTCATTCATTTAAAGTTATTGGGTTTATTAATTAATAACTAATAGTGGGATTTATGATCGACATAAATGAATATTAGGATTATATCTTTTAGATGCTAGTCTGGTCAAAATTTATTCGCATCGTTTCCATTTAAACGCTGGATTAGTTTGGTGTCATGGATTAATTTGGTGTTAATAGTTATTGACACTGATTGATTTCCATAGAAAAGAAACTAAGGATTACTTGGAGAAGGATACATATAGAATGAATTGTGGATAAAAAGATCAAGGTTAGAGAGTAAAAAAAATCCACTTGTGGACAAAATACAGGGGAAGATAGAAGAAAAGAAGACACCACTCGTTTGGACAAAGTTTAGAGTCGTTTGACATGAGATAAATCAAATAAAATATCGGTTATTTTATTTAAAATTTACAAGGCTCATCACATTATCTTATTTTATCAATAATTTTAATTGTTATGATAATCTTGATTACACCTTACTCTAGCAGACAAAATATTCATTCAATAATTTTTTTAAGAAAATTAAATACTTATTAATAAATAAATATCATTCAATTTTATCTTCTTTATTATTTAAAATCTTTTACAACTCTTCATTTTGCTTCATCTTCTTTTATCCATATTATTTTTTTT
Organism: Pontederia crassipes; assembly: GCA_030549335.1. NCBI lineage: Eukaryota > Viridiplantae > Streptophyta > Magnoliopsida > Commelinales > Pontederiaceae > Pontederia > Pontederia crassipes. The sequence goes on along the minus strand of CM060183.1, from coordinate 32,298,542 downwards.
TATTTTATTGCTTTATTTATTTATAATAATATATGATCAAAATTTAAAATAATTTTTAGGGGTACTTTGATAACTTGTTATCTAACTATTTTAATCATTATTTATGTTATCAATACTTACCTAACATGATAATATTATATTATCATTAATTTAAGTAGTGATAATACTATTTAAGTGGTGATCACCAAACGACATCAATATTATTTTTAACACCTAAATTATATTATTTTTCACTTTATGCCATAACTCTTTATATTATTTACTTGCTTCCGCTCTACTTTTCAAACACTCATTTAATTATAGATACTATATATATATATATATATATATATATATATATATATATAAGGTGAGGTGTAGTGGGGCTCCTTTCTATTCAAATAGGTAGAAGCCTCCTACCTAGCGATCCAGTCATCCAATCTAATCAGACAATAGTGAGCTGTGGTTCCTGTGTTGTTAAAAAATCCGGACGACTATAGATTTGATGGTTCAAAAGAGTTGGCCGACCCTTATGCTCATCGACATTTGACTCCATGAGCACGACCTACTGGCCTCATGATCAGTGACACCTGCTTTGTTGACGTTCATCTCCTTGTCCTATTGCACGTGAGACGAGCCAAGTTGATGATAGTGAGATTTGATAGGGTGATTGCAATGCGAGCCAGGTTGGCAATTGCTAGGAGAGCCAGGTCGGCGATGGCGAGGTTGGGCAACAAGAGGCAAGCCTCCTGTTGGCGACCTTGTGGCGGTGCTCGAGAAGAGAAGTTATCAATGAAGTGATCTTCTTCTTCCTCGTCCTTTGGCGAATGCTATAGGTTGTTGGCTAAGGAAGAAAAAGAGGATGAGGAAGAAAAAGTTTGTGTTTCATCCTATTGCACACAAGTAGGTCGGTGACAACGAGATTAGGTAAGGTGATCATGAGGTGAGTCAGATCGACGACGATGAGGTTGGGCAATGTGAGGCAAGCCTCCAATTGGCAATTGGCAATGGTGCTAGGAAAGAGAAGTTATCGGCGAACTCATCTTCTTCTTCCTCATCCTCCGACGAACACTCTCGGGTGTCATCCATGGAAGAAGAAGAGGGCGAAGAGTGATGAGGAAGAAGAAATCGGACGAGGACATGCGAACCCTGTCGAAGGATGAGCAAAGTCGACGACAATTGGGAGCAACAACACCAGCGGATCCAAGAACCTTTGGCTCATGGAGTAGCACAACTCTAGGAGTGTGTTGTAGAGCTTAGAGATCTCGTCATAGCTAAAACCAAACTCCAGATCCAAGTAGGGGTGGAATAGGTGCGGGGATGCATCCCGACCCTTAGTGCTGAGCTAATTTTATCCCATGGGTCCCCGATTCCTCGTGGGGACCCGAACCCCTATTACTTTATTTATAAAATAATTAATAATTATATAAATAATAAAAATATTTTAAAAAATAATGTATAGTAAATATTTTGAAATAAGACTAATTAAGATTAATAAAATATAATATTTTATTATACAATATTAAAAATTCAATATAGTACTTGTTTTAAAAAAATAAAATTAGTAAAGTAGTATTAAAATTTTGAAAATTAATAATAACTTCGGGGATAGTGGAAGTAACTGCACCCTAATCCCCAGGACAACTTTTGACCCCCCGCCCCCGCCCCCACAAGCAAAAGGTCCTCGCAAACGGAGCCTCGATCGAGATACCCGCGGGGCCCATGTAGGGCGGAGAATATTGCCATCCTTAGAACCAAGTACTCCTCGGGCTCCTCGAAGTCCTAGTCCACGAGGCTCTTTGTCTTGGCGATGTCATCTGAGTCTCGACTCCCTCTTTTTCAACCTTGTTTTTATTTTCTTCTTCCTCCTTCAAGAAGAGATTAGGGACCTACATATGCTTCCACGAAGGATCGCGAGCTTGGCTGACAATGATTGAATCATGTTTTTTCTTCCTTTATTGAACCATGCCAAATTGTTTGATTTTTTCTTTCAAATAACAATGAACCGCGTCTCACTGCAGATGAGACGATTGAGATGCTAGGTAAGAGGCTCTTGCCTATTTTAATAGATAGGAGATCCATTAAGTCCATATATATATATATATATCATATATTGTGTTCTCTACCTTATTAAGTCTTATATATTCAGTTTATAAAATAAAGAAAACAAAAATTTAAGGATCCACGCTCTAACCTCATTTCCCATTTGATTTCCTGATTTTGTAATTAAGTAGATAAAATTTAACAATGGCAAAAATGACAATATATGATTAAAAATAAATATATTTGAAGAATTTATTATTAAGTAAAACAAAAATTATTTAATTCATGTTTTAACTGTTAAAATATTCATACTTATTCACCTAATTCAAACATAATTTGAAATTTTCTCTGGCCTAATATCGAAGGTAAAGTTATAAAACATGTGTTTTCTCTGGTCTAATATATATCAACAAAAAGGTAAATTTATAAAGCATATTTTCACCAAGAAAAAGTTATAAAGCACGCATGCCATAAAATATGCTTTTCACTGAAAAAAGTCATTCATATTTGCCTTGCCACTTTTCCCACAAGAAAAAAAAAAAAAAGATTAACTCCATTCTTAATTACCTCAAGACTTTGTCGCCCCCGAAGTTGCTCCGAACGGAGAACTTGAAATCTAATTGCGGAAGGTCGTACACGGAATCCTTTAGAGGTCTCAACTCTAAGGCGGATATAAAAGGATCACCATTCCCCGTATTTATCAAAGAGATCGATATGAAGCCGGTGGCTGCCTGAGCCAAAGCCTCAACGTTGACAACAGCAGATGCATCAGTAATGTTGATCTTATCCCAGAGATTGGCCCCTAAATGCAGCTCAAATTGCAAGGGGTCCACGGTGTTGGCTCTGTTCTTGCCATCATAGTTTCCGTACATAAACCTCGCCCTCACCAAATAGCTCTTATATTGCCCCGCGGCCGCGGGCAATTTATAGCAATTTCGATCCCCAGTCGGAAAGCTTCTTACGTTTAGGAATTGGTCAGAAGGCGCCTTGCAATGGGAGTCGATTTGGCTACTTGATCCTGCCTCGATAAACTGGTCGTCTGAGACGTATGTTAAGTTTGTATCTTTGTCCGCGTAGATGGAGCCGCTGGCAATGCCACAATCGATGCTTATAAAATTTTCGGGACCCAAGGACGGGCGCTGAACCGAGGGGGTGTTCATGGGTTTAAGTGTACCTACTGAAAAATTGGACAAAGTACAGTCAACATTTTTGTTCTCATGATATCGATCGCAATGTTTTGAAGTCATTTGATGATTTTTTTAATATTGCAGTACTAATAACTATCATTTTCCTATCTAATGAATATTCTAACAAATTTTAATATTTTCATTGTATCATGTAGCAATTCCTATCTATTATTACCTTTAATTTTGTTTGGGAAATTGATGTAATCGAATTTAATCATGAACTTCGATATTACCTTTTCCATTCTAATCTCTCTCTTCATATACCAAATATTGTTATATATGTTATAACAGATGCTTCCGATTTATCAGCTCTTGAATTATAACTTTTTTTCACATTTAACTCTAAAATATAAATTTTAGTCTCTAAAATTGTCCAAATTTGATGTTTAATTTGGTCCATTAATTTTAATTTAGTTTTTTTAGAGTTTTTTTTCTGATAATTGTCAAGTATTATTTTGCCCTTTCTTTCTTATTATAACAAAACAAATTTAAGAAAACAAAAAAATATGTGTAAAAATATCATTCAGATACTTTCTTATATGCAATATTATTCACATGTCAGTATTTTTTTATTTTTTTCATAGTTTTTTTCACATTAAACAATAAGGACAAAAATATCACTTCACAATTATTAAAAGAGAATTTAAAACAATAACATGCATTAAACTTAACAAAAGGATTTAAGTATCAAATTTATACATGGATTAAATTCATAAATTTATAACTTAAAAATAGATGTGAAAAAATTATAATTCAAGCGATGTTAAGAGAAATAACCTTTTTATCTAACTAATTCTAAAAAAATAATATGACAAAAGAATACGTCGTATTACATGACTAAGAAAAAGTAAAATAAATATGACAATAAAAATAGTTCTTAAATGTATATTTTTGAAAAACAAATAATTTCAATTATTAAACTCAGGACGATTTCTTGTTCAGAATGTACCTTTGAGAAATTTGGTCATACAATTTTTTATTCATGATCAATGAATCTTATTATAAGTGATTAAATTTCATCATAAAAAATATTATTTAGCTGAACTATTGATTAGTGAATAAAATGCACTTAGCATCCGACTAGTTATAAGCAATTTTCCTTTTCCCTAATTCAAAAGATAAAATCCTATTATGTTGGCAATATATAGAAAACATCAAAGATAAATTAAAGTATCTGAATGATATCAAACTTTGCATGCATTGGCTTCCTTGTCTGCTTGGATGAAAACTGTGATTAAATGAGGAAAACAATGAAGTATATAAACGGAAGTTATGGTTTTCATCCAAGCAGACAAGAAGCCAATGCATGCAAAGTTTGATATCATTCAGATACTTTTAAAGCTCGGTATATAAAAGATATATAACTACGTACCTTGAGCATGGACTTGAACGGCGAGAGCTGCTATCTTCAAGAGAAATAGCCAAATCACCATCTTCGGATGCACTAAAACTTCCAGTACGTATTCAGTCGAATATGCATCGATCCTATCCCCCAAACTAAATTTATAGACTTATATTTCTTTGTTTTTTTTCATCATAAGTTTGAAATCATTTTTTTTATATCCACTTAAAGTTATTCAAAATTATTAGTTCTTGACTAATCTAAAATCAGAATAAAAAGCAGAACAATATTTTTATAATAATTTCATGTATCGAAAATGAGACTACTAATTTTTAACTACTCATTAAAGCACAATTCTACTAACTAAGAACTTTGAACTCATTTTGGTATATCGTAAAAGTCGTGGACTTTAACTAATTATATCCCATAGGGTTATGAATGTTCACGTGGTATCGCCTGATTTGCTTGAACCACGGCTTTGGCATCTTTCCACGGTATTTCTTAGGTAGTAGATACAGTAAAACGTTGAATTAAGTAATGACATAAATACATTATACGCAGCATCTTTGAAGCCTATCTAATCATTTTTTGATGTCTGGCGTATAGTTTACATCGAATAAGTGCAAGAGTGTGATAGAAAAAAAATAACGAATAACATTATTCACATCGAATCTGATCCGGACGTCTTTACATATATTGTGTTCCTCAATTAAACAGTAGGTATATCATGTGCAATCATGCAATAAATATGTGTAAAAAATGTATGTGTGTCAAATAAGTAATAGCAGAAATTAGACGCAAACAAATACGTTCAGTCGGTCAGCTGACCTGGTCATCCATTAACCTCACTGACTTTATCGATTTTTTCTTGCATATTATTTTTTCATATTAATAAAAGATCTAAGTCCTCATTACTCATCTTTTAAAAAGAATTCTAATACTCACAATCGTTAAAGTTCTCTAGTTATATATTTTCCTAATAACAACTTGTTCTATCTGACAGCTTACAAGATATTTTCGCGTCGACACACGTGCAGACGTGCTTGACAGATATGCTTTTTCCTTTTACGGCAGGTTAATTTTTTTCCATTCATACAGTTGATTTTTAATAAAATTAAAGAAAATAAATTAAAACAAAATATCTTTACTTCTACAAGTCAAGTTGTTGCGTCAAGTCATTCTAGCTCCTTGATTGATACGGACAAATTTTTCGTCGGATACCGTAGGCACCAATGTTTTCATAATCATGGATCGGATTGATTGGTTGGACAGATTGAATCTGTTGAATCGAATTGAATCAAAATTTTATTAAAATAATATATATAATAAATTAGAATCATTAATTTATTATTTCATTAAAACTTTAAAATAAACATATAAATAACATATAATATTAGCTCATTATACTATCTACAAATCATTATAAATTAATCCTACAAAGATTTTAACAAAATTTGATAGCATCATTATGAATGGTATGCTTCAATTTCTACAAGCATGAAATTCATTGTAATGAAAAAAAACTAGAAAAGAAGATGACAAGAACTTATGAATAAGTGAAAAAAATAAATTCAACACATATTCATCTCAATTTTCAATGTGCCACATAATCAACTATAAACAAACTCAAATTTAAGCATGAACCAATCAAGTTTACATACTTAATGATGTAGAAACAAAAAACAAGATCACATACTCACACACAAGTCACAATAAAGCACTAATGTTCATATGTCATAATTTTGAATAAGCTTGATAACAAAAGAGTACCATATATAAATATATGACTTAACAAAAATCACAAATAACATTTTATATGGGTGTAAGGCATGCCAACCAAGTGACAACCATAAAAAATATCATTCAGGGATATTCTTCCATAATGCATTTGAGTACTCTAAAATAAATTTTTTAAACAAAGATGTCTAAACTTTTACTATGCCATATATGTATAATTAGTTTCACAAATTCAATGTTATAACTACATTTAATACACAATCAAATATAATTAAGGTGAAGTCATATTATTTGATAAACTAAACCTAAAGGGTTGGGCTCTTCAATTTCCTTTGAAAGTTCTTCTTGAAGCATTGTCTCAGGCTCATCAAAGTCAAGTTCTCCTTCTTCTTTTTCAACAACCCAAAATTCAATTTTTTTTCAATTGATTCATAATCAATTGGATCATAGGATCTTTTGTTGATAGATAATATGATAATTATGAATAACATCAATATTAATTAATACAAAATGATAAGTTAATTCAATCATAAACATTTCTAAATAGATATGCTTACATATTTTTCAATCTCAAATTATAGTGAATATAAACTAAATCATTTAACATTTCATGCTCCAATCGGTTTCTCTTCTTAGTGTGAATGCATTCAAACACATTCCAATTACGCTCACAATCGGAAGATGAGGCAGTTTGAGCAAGAATTTTTATTGCCAACTTTTGCAGATTTGGAACATCATAACCAAATTGCAGATTTGGAACATTATAACCAAATAATCTCCACCATTCATCTACATTGGACATGAGATAAAAAAATGAGAAGAATTATACTATCAATGGAAATAAACTTGAATAAGCGCAAATAAGAAAGCTTAATAAGATTGTATGATACTAATTCATATACGAGTGATTTTACTACAAGCAAGCACTTTCGGACGGCAAAAGCATAGTTCACGTTCTCGAAAGATACTTATCTCATCAAATAATGCCATGGTATTTGAATCATCACTTAATTTATCAATGACATTATACACACCACGCATAATATCAGTGTAACGACTAGCAAAAGATAAAAAAAAGAGAGGAAATAAATCTCGACCGAACCCAAAGCCCAATTAGGATTGGACTCAAGGAAGGATTTAATTATGTTGATGAGATAAAAATCTAATCTCATTAATTAAATTAGAGTGAGATTAGGAGAGGAAGATGAGATAAAATTTAAAACCCTTTATTAAATCATGTACGGCTGACCTCACGAAAGGACCCTTTTTTTTATATCCTTTGGGCACGTTGCTTTCGTTCAGGAAGCAAGCCGCCAGGGATCAAGCACGTCTTCCTTTTCCCTACTGCAATTATCCCGCACCACACACCCCGTCCTTCAGCCCTCTTCGTTGAATTGCAAGCGCCGATTGGTCGAGAGAACCGAGAGGAAAATAAGGAGGAAACGGGGCGGATTCAAGCGGATTTTTAACGAATTAAGGGTGGGATCCATCGCGACGAGGTGGGTGAATCGAAATCACCTTGCATGACCCCTGAATAACGTTGAATCATGCCCTAATCATACATGTAAAGAAGAAGAGAAAAGAAATATTCAAGTTTCTTGTTTTGCCTTGTTTGATTTTCTTGAATTCATTGATTGATTGATTAATTTCATGCATGATTCATTTCCTGTTGTTCTATTGTTGTGTGATTGATTTGCTAGGAGATAGGAACTAGGTTAGGTGAGATTACATGGAAGAATTGATGAAATTCGAGAGTTCCTTAATTTTCTGGACGCTCACCGGTCGACCGATCCTTACCCACCGGTCGATCGTTCAACTGAACGGATCGACCGACCTATTTAGACCTAACTTAATCTATCGGTTGATCGATCTTAAAAAAATCGGTCAACCGACTCGCAGACAACCAGTCGACCGTTCCCCTGAACCGGTCGACCGATTTCTCAGAAAACCTGTTCTTATATTTATTAATTATTTTCTTTTATCCAGATATTACTTATATATATAATTGATCATATTGTCTGACTCCACAGAGATCCCTCGTTGATTTACATGATCTATTCTCTTATTGATTTATTTCTCATTGATCCTATCGTATCTATTGAATCAAGAACAAAGAGCCACAAGTTGTTAAAAGCGATTAATAAGTTCAGATCAAAGACTACTTATGGGTTGCCAGTCCAAGCCAAGTGCAGCAAGTTAAGGGTAGTCCCTTGGTCATGATTTGATCACCCACTGACCCGCACAAGGCCGTATCATTTGCTCGGCATACCCCAAGAATTAAAGGCACTTAAAATTACCCTGAATTTTAATAATAATCTAAGATCAAGAAGCATGTTCAAGTCAAGTCAAGTATACCACGATTCAAGTTTACTAAGCATCATTGATTCTCATGATTCATGTTCTATTCTGATTTTTATTCTTATTCTTATTATGATCCATGATACTGACATGTTATCTTTCACGTTCAAGTCAAGCATGATTATTTATTGTTGATTATTATATTCATGCCATGCATTGTATATCATGTGGTTCCTCACTAGGTTGTAAAGCTTACAGGAGGACCTCCTCCTCTGTGTCTGATTTTCACAAGACCAAGTCAGTGACGTGGTGGAGTAAGTGTGTGGTGACGAAGCTCTGGCGGCAAAATAACACATGAACCACAGGGCTTTTAGATTGTTTATTAGTTTCTCTTTACCTTTCGCATTTAGATTCATGATGTAAACCTTCATTTTATTTCTTAGAAATGATGTAGCCACTTTTTATACTTCCACAAATTAAAGTTATACTTTTCTTTATTTCTCTTATTATTCTTCTTTCGTTGGCGTGTCTCGATTCTTGACTGAGATATGGTCAATATTAAGGTCAAAGTCATCACATGTCGTAGCATCTTCAAGTTGGTCTTCGCCACATGGCGTGAGTCGATTTGGGGCGTTACATTTATGGTATCAGAGCCTAAAGTCAGGACTCCCTTGACGTCCTAGTGTATCATATAGTATGGTATTGGTTCATGTGCTATCGTCGAGCAGTCGCCACACCCTCCACCGAAAAGCATTGTAAGTCAAGTTACTGTTTATGTTAAGTTACTGTTTTTTGATGCATGATTTTATTTCATGATTAGAGGATAAGCATGTCACGACGATCAGAGTGAATTTAGGAGCAGATGGCCAGAGCAGGCCAGAATGCTTATGAGGCACCAAAAGACCCTAGCCGGGTCGCAGACGTGGTCATGGCCGAGGCCGTGCGCCAAGCCGCGGACGAGACAGAGGCCGCGCAGCTAGAGCGGCATTAGAGGAGTACGTGGATGAGTTTGCTCCACCTGAGGGTAGTCAGGCAGGAGGAAGTCTGCCGGCATCTAGACGTCGCAATCAGGGAGCATGCCATGAGGCGTCTGAGGACACCATTCAAACTTTCCTAAAACTTCACCCGTCTCAGTATGATAGGAAGGCGGACTTTTTCAAGGCTGAAGAGTGGATTGAGACCATGGACCGTATTTTCAAGCTGATGAGGTGCGCGGATGGACGCAAGGTCTTATATGCCACTTACATGCTTACTGGTACTGAAATGGACTGATGGAAGACTACAAGGGCCACTAGGTTCAGAGGACTGGAGGAAGAGGATATTGCTTGGGATGAATTCAAGAATGCCTTTATAACTCGCTACACTCCCAAGCATGATCGCATTAACAAGCAAGAGGAGTTCCTGCAATTGCAGCAGGGAACAATGTCTATGGCGGATTACCACACCCAATTCATTCAGCTGGAGCAGTATTGTCCGATACCATTTGAAGGGCGCATTCGGGCTAACAAGTTTATCAATGGGCTGCAGCAAGCACTGAAGACTGAAGTCCTGTCAGGAGACTGTGAGGATCTGGAGAAGGCTGTGAGGTTGGCTACACGCATGGTAAAGGATCAAGCTGAACGCAAGGTCAAAGCTCCAACCAAAGCAATACAGCAGCCCAGGCCTCGAATGGATGATCGGCGACCATTTAGGAGGAACGATCGTCATGATCGCCATTTCAGGCCATACCAGTAGAGAGAAGCTTCAAGACAGGCTCAAGCTCAGCCACGCTCCGCGCCACTGCAAGCACAACCACTGAGACAACTGCCACCACCATCGTGCCAACCACAAGTGCCACAGAAGCCTTTATGTCCTCATTGTGGCCGTCACCATAATGGAGAGTGCTGTAGGCTGAACGGCTCCTGCATTCGGTGTGGACAGTTCAGACAGTTTATCCGAAACTACCCATAGGCTGCCAGAGGAGGTCGAGAGAACCGGGCAGCAAGAGGTGCAAATCCCATTGTGCAAGGTCGTGTGCACAACTTAGAAGCAGAAACAGCCTAGAATGATAATGATGTCATTAGATGTACTCTCCCTATCGCCAATTTGTCTGCTACTATTTTATTTGACTCTGGGGCTACACACTCATTTATTTCGGAGTCATGTGTCCAAACTCTTAGTCTACCTCTGAAGCAGATGCCCCATGCTATGCGTGTGAGTACACCTATGGGTACTCTTCATGCTGCTAGGTACATCCCGAATGTACCTATTAATGTAGAAAAGAAGAACTTTTCTGCAGACCTCATAGTCATCCCCTGGGGGATTACGACGTTATTTTAGGGATGGACTGGCTTTCATATCACGATGCAGCCATGCACTGTAAACAAAAGAAGATCATTATAGGGACACAAGGCAAGCCTAAGACAGTGATCAGAGGCACTCCATCAACAAGGAACAAGGTCATTGTTTCAGCGATCAAAGCACAGAAGTTATTGGAGAAAGAATTCTGTGAATACTTAGCTAGTGTGGTCAAGACGGATGCACCTGCATTGAGCTCCAACAGATAGATGTGGTGCGAGAGTTCCCAGATGTGTTTCCTGAGGACACATCCGGACTACCACCGAAATGAGAAATTGACTTTAAGATAGAGTTCCTCCCTGGGACATCACCCATCTCTAAAGCACCCTACTGCATGGCACCTGCTGAGATGCAAGAGCTGAAGAAGCAAATACAGAAGCTACTGGATAAATGATTAATCAGATCGAGCGTCTCATTCTGGGGCGCACCGGTCTTGTTTGTCAAAAAGAAGGACGACTCCATGCGACTATGCATCGACTACATGATGCTCAACAATAAGTGACAGTGAAGAATAAGTACCCCCTACCCCGTATAGATGACCTTTTTGACCAGCTATCAAAAGCATCGGTGTTCTCCAAGATAGACCTGCGTAGTGGCTATCACCAACTGGGAGTGGCCGAAGAGTACATACCGAAAACTGCCTTTCGGTCAAGATATGACCATTACAAGTTCTTGGTCATGTCATTTGGACTGACGAACGCTCCTGCCGCGTTCATGAACTTAATGAACAAGGTCTTTCGACCATATTTACATCAGTTTGTCATCGTGTTTGTGGATGACATTCTGATCTATTCTTTTAGTCCAGAGCAACACCGGGAGCACCTCAGGATAGTGTTGGAGACCCTGAGGCAGCACAAGCTTTATGGCTAGCTTTCAAAGTGTGAATTCTGGCTGAAGGAGATCATGTTCTTGGAACACATAGTCTCCAAGAAGGGCATTGCAGTAGACCCCGCAAAAATGTAGGCGGTGACGAATTGGACAAGATCGAAGAATGCTTCTGAGATTTGCAGCTTCCTTAGTTTAGCGGGTTATTACAGAAGGTTTATCAGGGACTTTTCCAAGATTGCTGCACCCCTCACAAATCTCACAAAGAAGGCGAAAAAGTTTATTTGGACAGACAAGTGCGAGCAGAGTTTTCAGACTCTGAAGGACCGTCTAACTTCGGCACCAATTCTCACCATACCGACAGGCAGTGGTGGTTTTGTGGTCTACAGTGATGCATGTGGAACATGATTGGTTTGTGTGATGATGCAACATGGTAAGGTAGTAGCTTATGCTTCTTTGCAGACGAAGAAGCATGAGGTGAACTACCCCACACATGATATGGAATTGGCGGCTGTGATCTTTGCCTTGAAGATCTGGAGGCATTATTTGTATGGAGAGACATTCGAGATCTTCACTGACCACAAGAGCTTCAAGTACATCTTCGAGTAAAGGGATCTTAATATGAGACAACGTCGATGGCTTGAGCTCCTCAAGGACTATGAATTTGCTATCAATTACCACCCTGGTAAAACAAATTTAGTCGCCGATGCGCTAAGTAGGAAATGGGAAGGCTCGCTAGCCTATATGAAGCTACGCGAGTATGAGATGTTGGATGAGATTGAGCAATGGTATCCCAAGTTGGGCAATAATGGAGCTCTGTGGATGATGCATCAGATGAAGCCCAACCTAATTGACAGAATCATCGCAGCTCAGAAACTGGATCATGAATATCAGAAGGTTCTAAAGAGATGCCAGAACGAACCAGCAGATTTCCAGATCTCCGCAGATGGAGGAATTAGATATCGGGATAGATTGTGGGTTCCACTGACGCTGATGTCCGACGAGAGGTACTAGATGAGTGCCACAAGTCGGAGTTCGCTAACCACCCCGGTAGCACCAAGATGTATAAGGATGTACAACACAACTACTGGTGGCCGGACATGAAAAGAGAGATAGCAGCATATGTATCCCGATGCCTAGTGTGCCAGCAAGTCAAGATTGAGCATCAACGATTATATAGCAAATTGAAGCCTTTGGAAATCCCACAATGGAAATGGGATAAGATCACTATGGACTTTGTATCCAACTTGCCTAGGACTAAGAAAGGTCATGATGTCATATGGGTAGTCGTGGATCGTTTCACGAAGGCGGCACACTTCATTTCAATCCGATGAAAGCAATCAGTGGAGAGTCTATTAGACTTGTATGTGAGGGAAGTAATCAGACTCCATGGTATTCCAGAGTCCATAGTGTCTGATCGAGACTCCAGATTCACTGTCAGATTCTAGAAGAGCATACAGGAAGCCTTTGGTACAATGCTTAATTTTAGTACCGCATTCCACCCTCAGACGGATGGGTAGTCTGAGAGAACCATCCAGACACTAGAGGACATGTTACGGGCCTGCGCACTAGATTGACAGGGTAGCTGGGATGAGCACATTCATTTGATAGAGTTTGTTTATAACAACAGCTACCATTCTAGTATTAGCATGGCACCATTTGAGACCCTGTATGGACGACCTTGCCGTTCACCTGCCCACTGGAGTGAAGTAGGCGAGGAGAAGATCATGAGTAAGGAAGAAGTAAAAGAGGCAGTGGAGTATGCTGAAAAGATAGAATTAATTAAGCAGAGGATGAAGACTGTTCAAAGAAGGCAAAAGAGTTATGCTGATAAATGCAGATGAGAGCAAATTTTCCAAGTTGGTGACCAGGTTCTTTTGAAAGTATCCCTCATGAAAGGAGTCATAAGATTCAACAAGCGAGGAAAGCTCAGTCCTCGCTATGTAAGCTCCTTCGAGATACTCGAGCTGGTAGGCGAGGCAGCATGCAGACTGTCTCTACCCCCATCTTATGAGAGAGTGCATAACATATTTCACGTATCCATGCTCAAGAAGTACAAGCACTATGCTGCAATTGTTCTAAGGGTCGAGAGAACCGAGAGGAAAATATGGAGGAAACAGGGGCGGATTCAAGCGAATTTTTAACGAATTAAGGGTAGGATCCATCGCGACCAGGTGGGTGAATCGAAATCACCTTGCATGACCCCTGAATAATGTTGAATCATGCCCTAATCGTACATGTAAAGAAGAAGAGAAAAGGAAGATTCAAGTTTCTTGTTTTGCCTTGTTTGATTTTCTTGAATTCGTTGATTGATTGATTAATTTCATGCATGATTCATTTCCTGTTGTTCTATTGTTGTGTGATTGATTTGCTAGGAGATAGGAACTAGGTTAGGGTGAGATTACATGGAAGAATTGATGAAATTCGAGAGTTCCTTAATTTTCTGGACGCTCACCTATCGACCGATCCTTACCCACCGGTCGACTATTCAACTGAACGGATCGACCGACCTATTTAGACCCAACTTGATCTACCGGTCGACCGATCTTAACAGACCGGTCGACCGACTCACAGACAACCAGTCGACCGTTCTCCTGAACTGGTCGACCGATTCCCTAGAAAACCTATTATTATATTTATCAATTATTTTCTTTTATCCAGATATTACTTATATATATAATTGATCATATTATTTGACTCCACAAAGATCCCTCATTGATTTACATGATCTACTCTCTTATTGATTTATTTCTCATTGATCTTATCGTATCTATTGAATCAGGAACAAAGAGCCACAAGTTGTTAAAAGCGATTAATAAGTTCAGATGAAAGACTAATTATGAGTTGCCAGTCCAAGCCAAGTGCAACAAGTTAAGGGTAGCTTCCTTGGTCATGGTTTGATTACCCACTGACCCGCACAAGGCCGTATCATTTTCTTGACATACCTCAAGAATTAAAGGCACCTAAAGTCACCCTGAATTTTAATAATAATCCAAGATCAAGAAGCATGTTCAAGTCAAGTATACCATGATTCAAATTTACTAAGCATCATTGATTCTCATGATTCATGTTCTTTTCTGATTCTGATTCTTATTATGATTCATGATACTGACATGTTATCTTTCACGTTCAAGTCAAGCATGATTATTTATTGTTGATTATTATATTCATGTCATGCATTGTATATCATGTAGTTCCTCATTAGGTTGTAAAACTTACGGGAGGACCTCTTCCTCTGTGTCTGATTTCCACGGGACCAAATCAGTGACGTGGTGGAGTAGGTGTATGGTGACGAACTCTGGCGGCAAGACAACACTTGAACCACAGGGCTTTTAGATTGTTTATTTGTTTCTCTTTACCTTCCGCATTTAGATTCATGATGTAAACCTTCATTTTATTTCTCAGAAATGATGTAGCCATTTTTTAGACTTTCACAAATTAAAGTTATACTTTTCTTTATTTCTCTTATTATTCTTCTTCCGTTGACGTGTCTCGATTCTTGACTGAGATATGGTCAATATTATGGTCAAAGTCATCGCATGCCATAGCATCTCCAGGTTGGTCTTTGCCACGTGGCGATGGTCGATTTGTGGGCATTACAATCAGGTTCCTTAGATAAGGTGAATCCATCATATTGAAAAATAGGTTTCAAAAAATATGCTATTATATCCCATATACTATTTATAATATCAATATAGGCCTTGTACATTTTTTTCTTATTTTTGAACACGTTCATAATCCCCAAATGTGCCCTATGCATGACCTCATAAATGTAGCCCAATTATGGTTTATCATCTGTGTCACAAAGTCTTAGCAATCGTATCAATGGAGTCATAATCCTCACGACTATCAAGCAATTGTTCCAAAAATTTCCATCCAATACAATCTGTTTGATGTCTTTGCCCTTTTGCTTTTTCAAGAATTGCTTAAATTCAGCACTTATGACCAACGCTCGTAGATCATCCTTGTGTTTATATAAACTTTGTAAAGCAATAAAGTTAGTTGCAAAACGTGTTGCACCAGGAGGAACATTTTTTCTCCAACATTCTCTTTTTCTTAATCAATTCAATGTCACCTTGTGATTATACACAAAAATAGTTACTTTTGAAGCAAGAATAGTTAGATTTTCCACCATGAACATATCTCCCATGTCTTTTAGTATTATGTTAACACAATGGGCAGCACAAAGGGATCAAAAATAAAATAAAAATAAAAGGATACCTCTCCATAAGCTTAAATCCTATGGCTTTGTAATTTGCTCCATTATTTGTTACCATACGAACAACATTTCGAGGACCAATCCATTCCACAATTTCACTGAAAAGATTGCACAAATTTTCAACATTTGTATAAATATTAGAAGCATCCACAAATTTGATAAATGATATCCCCTTTTGACAATAAACTAAGAAGTTAATCAAGGATCTTTGCCTTTTGTCAGTCCATCCATCACCCATTATGGTACATCCGGTATCAGTCCATATATTTCTAAAAAAGTGAATCATCAACTTCACATGGATCTTAGAATAATTTAGTAAGTTCACACGAAAAGCATGATAGGAAGGATGCTTATATCCATGACCAATACTAGCTATTTTATCAAGAGCACGTTGAAAATATGGTGAATTGCAAGCATTGAAAGGAATACATGCATCATAAAACCATAATGCAAGTGCTAAGCCTGTATCTTTCCACTTTTCTTTACTTTGCATACATGCCTTAATACTAGGTTGAGAAGAATTACTTGAACCTATTTGAAAATACCTCTAAAGTTCTACTCTTTCCTTTGGGAACTTCATTCTCCATTTCTTCATCCAATCAAGTCTTCTGCTAGTCCCTTTTTGTCCTTGTCCTTTTGTATAACGATATCTAATGAGCTTTTAATTTTCAATCGAACTGAAGAAACCTTATTGCATGACTCAATATTTCCTTTAGTTCCAGCAAGGTTTTGCTTCATCCTATTAATGCCTCCTCGAAATTGTTTTTTTGACAGAACTGACATATCAAAATCTTTTTACCTTTTGCATCTATGGTTTCAGTAATATATTTCCATGCATAATCTATTTTTTTATCGAACCAAACGTTCTAGACAAGGAGTTATGAAATTTTGTGTTGTTGATTCTCCTTAAGAAGACATAGTTTCACAAAAGTTTAAATTTAAAACTAAATGCTGAAATATGAAACACATAAGAATTAAGAATTTAATGAATAAATTAGATAAAAAAAGCAATAGATAATTTAAGTGCAGATGGGCATTTAACTATAATATGAGTATAAACAAGATGCAATAAATGAAAATGAATAGTAAAGACATGAGCAAGGAAATAATTAAATGGTTGTTCATGGTTTCATATGAATGTGAATATGAACTACATATAAAGAAAAATAATAATAATCAATTTGAAAAAAAAATAAGACATATATAAATCACTAAAAGGATAAATGAAAATAATAATATAGGGTATTTTAGTTGTGCATGGAGTTGAAACATCATTAATGTCACTTTAATTGGTTTATCACCTAAAGGATGCAAGTGGTAAATAACTCCTAAATAATAAGAATTCAGATAGATGAGGATGATTTGTTTTTCCAACATTTATATAATAAATATTTGATAAACTGATATTACATATTATATATATATATATATATATATATGAAAAATGCAAAATAAGCATAAGTACAAGTTATATTATTATTACTAGGAAAAAAACATATGCAATAATAATCAACAAAGTAATAATACTTTGTGAGTTACCTTAAAGTTATAGATATGAGTAAGAGAAAAAAATCTAATCATATTTACTTAGCTATCAATGGTACATAACCTATAAGTTTAACTATCTTAGAGTTGTAATTATTTCCATATTTATAACAAAGAAAAAAAATACAATTATACTTTTCCTGGAGGTGTCGTGTAGAACCCACACATTCATATTCTAGTAACAAATTTCCTTCAAGGTAATATTAACGTATGTTTAAACTCCATTGTCCATACTAATATCTAAAAGCAAAGTTAAACAAAAGCAAAGTAAAACAAAATACCACGTAACAATCTCTTCTATTCATGTCAAATAGGTTTTGAAAAAAAAGAGGAGAAAGATTTTAAATATCATGAAACTAAAAAATGAGTTAGAAAAATCTTTGTGATATTCGGAGGAGAGGTAAAATCTTCAAAATATGTTAATGATCAACCACACTGCAGCATCAATTTGAACACTTTCATCACGTGGAAAAAGGGAAAGAAAATGGGGAAAGGGAAAATAGGGAAGCCAACAAGGGAAAGAAAAGGGGAAAGGGAAAAGGGGAAATAGGGAAGTCGAGACGGTTCTTCTTCCCCTTTTTTTAGTTTTTTTTCAACTGTCTTTAAAAGCAACTTTTTTACCCAAGTTCCAAGGTAAGACAAAAGAAAAAACAAACCGGGTTGGACTGGTTTTAATGGTCCAACCCATTTTTCCGGTCGAACCCAATTTTATTCGATTTTTTATGAATTCCAATTTATTACATCAAATCCGACCATTTTTTTACCGGTTCGTGATCGGACCGATTGAATCGACCGATACGAATTAATTTTTAAAATATTGGTGGGCACATTAGAGAGTTATGTTTAAATAGCTGAACAAAGGTTCTATTAAGTTTACCGAAAAAAATGATTCTATTAAGTTCTTGACATTTTTTAATGTGACATTTTTGTTTTTAATGAACGTTTGAACAAAATTTTGAGATAACTTAATTTGATGCATAAATCCTAATAAGTTCTGGAGTGTGTTTGAAAACTTTTCGTAAGAACGAGTTTCGTGATCCGGTTTGACAACTGAAACTAGGTGTTGATGTCACTTGGTTCCAATCAATTCCACCAAATGATGTGATGTTTGATGAAATCGGAGATAGAATTAGGTTAAAAAAGGGTCACCGGACCCTTTTTCCTCCCCTTGGTTCACTGTAACACTTTTTTTTTTCTTTTTTCTTTTTTTTTTTGGGATTAAGAAACCAGTGGCCCCTTTTAAGGACCACAGGTGTGTCCTGCCGTCCATCCACAGATCGACGGTGGGATGAGAAGCGCGCAACTCACACGTCAACCGCACGGCTTTCCGCAAATATTGCCGGATTGGTCCAGCACCTCGCGGTTTGGTCCAGCGCCTCATGAATTTTTGCAAAACTCGCACAGTCTTCACCATCTCGTCTCCCGCTTATGATGCCCTAGCTATCGCCTGCGCCCCCGCCCGGTTCGCCCCGTCCGCTGCCACCGCTCGCCATTGTCGGAGAT
Organism: Pontederia crassipes; assembly: GCA_030549335.1. NCBI lineage: Eukaryota > Viridiplantae > Streptophyta > Magnoliopsida > Commelinales > Pontederiaceae > Pontederia > Pontederia crassipes. The sequence continues at coordinate 32,279,527 of CM060183.1, read as the reverse complement.
CTTGCCACCTCTGCATAAGGATCAATCAACAAGGATGATGCCGCCACCTCTGCAGAAGGATCAATCAGCAGCCATGAGACAACAAGCCATGGATGAGGACGGCAACGGCGACGGCTTCAACGGAGGTGGTATGGTGGGGCTTCTTCGCTGGGCCGCCGAAATGGGTATCTCCGACATGCCGCCACTTTCGTCTCCATCTCCTCCTCCTACTCCTGCTGCTCATTCCACTTGCTTGGGCCATTCTCTCTTGGTGTCTTTCTTTCCAGACGCCGCCCGATATTGCCTTGTTCCTGCTTTTGTTTATTATTGCTGAAACCACAAATTGATTTCTTTTGGAATTAATGCAACTTCCAGTTCCAACCGAGAGCTGGCGGCGGCCCGCGAACTCAAGAAGGGGGAGCTCATCTTAAGAGTTCCCTGAGCTGCTGACGACCCAGAATGTGTTGTCCCAAGACGAAAAGCTTGCAGCCTGCTTAGAGAGGGACAGGTCCGCTGAACAGGTCTGATAAGGAAGAGTCGAATTATTGAATTGCGTCCTCAGTTGTTATATGTATGTCGTTAAGAAGATCTTTTGAGTCGATGTCTTTTGGCTACATGATGTTCTCAAGGGCCAACAAGAAGTAAAGAAGCCTCTGTCCCTGCCTTTGGTCTTCGCTGGATTTGAGGACGTGCCGCCCCCGTCGTCGACCCCCTGGCTACCCCGACTTATTTTAGTTAGATTTAGTTAGATTCTCATTGTCTTATGTGACAAGGGATAACTATGTTCCCTTATTGTATAAAAAACTATTGTCATTTTGCTACTTGATTACAAGCTTCATGTTTGCATTTGTAGCAAAGAATGTTGCAGTGCTTATAAGTACTCTCCTTGTTTTCTTAAGAAATGATTGTAGTGTTTGTAATTTTCGTGATCAACATATACTAGCTTTCAGTCACTCCAGTATGGATAATCCAGTTGGCCTTCAATTCCGAACATGCAAGCGTTATCTTGCCAAATTTCAGCATACCCTCTGTACCTAGTTATGTCTATACACCTCCCCACAGATCCATGTGTTTGAACATTCACAATGAGAGAAGAATTAGGAAAACATGACCATAAACGTTAGTAAAAAGGTATTTTATTGATGAAAAAATGGCCACAATAAATGGCATTATAATCATCTTATTTGCTACAAATGCAAGCAACACATGAACAATTTAGCAATTTTTTGCATTCAACAATTTAGCATGAAAATGAACAATGTAGCAATATTTTGCCTTCAGCAAATACTCTAATACAAAAGACTTCAGATCTAGTACTTTTTGAGAAGATGGTACTTCAACTTTGTCTTCAGCATGTATCTCTTTAGTGCCTCACGAGATTTTATTTCTTCCTCAAGTTCCATTGCAAGTCTCTCACGCTCCAACTCAGACCACTAGGATGAATCAAGAATGAGAAATCTGCTTGAGATATTAATTAATGAGAAGTAATTTTTTACATAAATAAAGCATTAAGTTCTCAGAACTAGCAGACTGATTTACCTTGTGCATGTCATTTTTGTGTTTCAAAATGAATTGTTCAAGTACCTTGGAGTGAGAACCTTACATAAAATAATCTTGAAATCAATAACTCAAAACTTTAAAATGTACAATCCGCAATAGAAAAATTACCAGACTTTCTGCACACTTCTTCAATTGAAACATTACCAGATGACCTCATCCATGGCTTGTTGTCTCATGGTTGTTGATTGATCCTTCTGCAAAGGTGGCAGCGTCGTCCTTGCAGGATGGTGAGGGGGAAAAACATCAGAGGGGAAAGGAGGGTTACACATACCATATCTGTAGAAAATCGGGGCTCCGTCGATGGTGTGCGGTGGCAGGAGCTACAACGACGGTAGCAGTGGCAGCAGGCGCACAGGGCATCATGCATCTTGGGGAGAGCGGGAGTGGAAAAGGCGTCGTTCTCAGATGAGTGAGCGCAGTCAATAGCTATGGCATCTCCGCTCACGGCAGTGGTGGCAGGATCATCGACGATGGCGAGTGGTGGCAACGGGCGGGGGCGAACTGAGTGGGCGCAGGCAATAGCTATGGCATCGTGAGCGGAAGACGAAATGGTGAAGAGTGCGAGTTTTGCAGAAAGTCATGAGACGTAGGACCAAACCGCGAGGCGCTGGACCGAACCAGTAATATTTGCATAAAGCCGTGCAGTTCGTGTGTGTTGCGCGCTTCTCATCCCGCTGTCGATATGTGGATGGACGGCGGGACAAGTCCTTAAAAGGGGCCACAGGCTCTTTAATCCTTTTTTTTTGGGTTGTCGTGTTTGACATTTTTTTCATTTTCATTTATTCTTTTTTCTTTCTTTATTTTCCCTCTCTCCCACACATATATCTTATAAAATAATTTATTTATTAAATATAATTTATTTATTATAACATATTAATATAATATTATTTTTTACTTGTTATTTAAAAAAATAATATTTTACTAAATATAATTTATTAAAAACCCAATTTTTATATTTAAATAATATATTTTTAACAAAATTTTTTAATATTTACTTTTTTATTTATTAAAAATATTTTATTTTATATTTATAATATCAATTTTTATTTCAAAACTCACAAAAAATTAACCCATCATATCTACTTCTTATTCCTCATCATCAAATTCTACTTCATACAAACACACCCCGAACTATGAGAACTTGATGAAACTCCTATTCCAGCCAAACAACCCTCGTATGTGCAGCAAAAAGAACACAAGAAATGATTTCGGTGAATCTGAAATCCCTACTTCGATTTCAAAAACGAGGGCCATCCGGGTGGTGACCTGCTCCAGCCACTTCAATTTGACCGCCTGCGTCTGCATGATGTCGGCGCTGGTGCGAAACCTGTGGAGACAGAGGAACCACGGCTTTTGGCAAAGGGAGAAGAACACCGGTGCCGACGTCGTCAATGACGAAGGCACCATGGAGACAGAGAAATGAGTTCTCTAGAAGCATGTCGCTCTCCTCACCGAGGCTTCCCATCTCGTCGGAGGCAACGAAGGAGATGACTCCATACAAGCACTCGATATGCTTCTAGAGAAAACATCGATGGAAAAGGGGAAATGGGGTGATGCGAGTTACGAGAGAGTTCGGGTGGGAGACCAGAACTCACAAAGTTCTTGCTTTGGTCGAGAACTTTTTTGTCGAGAACTTTTGCGAATTTTGGCCTTTGACTAGAACTAAAGTTCTGGTGGGACTCACCAGAACTTCAGTTGGTGTTTGGCTGAACTAAGCATAGTTCTCGATAATAGTTCCAATCCAAACACTGCCTAGAAGAAAATTATCAATTAGTGTCAGATAATTAGCATCTGTTTATGATTCAAAACAAAGTAAATCACTAAATTTGTCCAGTTGATTAATTGGCCACTAAAACTAATCATCAAATTTGTATCCGATGCTTAGTTGCAAAAGTCAAGTAAGCGTCTGATATTAATGTAATACTCCAGATTTTCAGTAAGGATAATGGGGGATTTTGAGCTTAAACCATAATGTCCCTCTTATTTAAAGACTCTAAGTCCCCTTGTTAACATCTTTTTTTTTCAATAGCTCACTTAATGACTAGGGCTTTAGAAAGGAGAATATGAAGAACAAAGAAGAAGAAGAGGAAGAGGAAGGAAAAGGAGAAGAATCTAAGTATTAAGGTATGTAAAGAGAATCTAAGGATTAAGGTATGTAAAGAAAATCCATGAATCATGCATTATATCTCTACCCTGCCATTACCAATGTACTTCCTAAAATCATCCTTTATACTTTTAAGTGTTTGCATGGTGGTTCACCAACTCCAAGCTTGAAATATGGAAGTGTTAGTATTCTTTTAAGGATGTAAAATACCATATTTATTGATGACCAATTGGGTCCAAGGATCCACAAAGAAATTAAGAATATTTAACACTTAGCAAGCACAAAAATCTTAGCAAAGTGCAAGTTTCTAATTACCAAGCTCCCAGAAGAGAAAGGGAGATGCACGGTCAGCCAATTAATTAAATGCATGCCCCTATTGTTCTCATTAGATGACCATAATAATCTTCTACTTATAACTTCTTAAGCATATAAATAGTTGTACCTGAGACATGAATAGAACTGAAAGCATGAGTAGGAAGAGCATTAATTACAAATTTAATCAAAGTCAATCTATCAACTTGATTTAAAAGCTTCTTTTCCCATCTAGACAACCTAAATGTTAGCTTTTCCACAATAGAAATGATGCTGCCTGCTAGGTACATACTACTCATAGGAGATAGATTGGTCTCCCTAAATATATAAAAGGAGTTTTTCCAAAATAGGAGATTGGTGTCATTAAATATATAAAAAGGAAAGGATTCATATGAGATCCCCAAGGCACCCGTTGGCGCTTGGAGGAAAGTCGGTGAAGTAGGAAGACATGAGACCTATTAGGATTAATGAGATGATTTGTGAAAGAGTGGTATAAGTGCAATACATTTTTTATGTTTTAAAGTTTCTAACAGTGGTGATGCGATTTTTCTATAGAGTAGAAAAATCCGGCAAGTATACCGATCGCACAAGTAATAAAAAGATATCGATCCCACGAGGACTTTTATCTCTAATTCTTACTAGATGAGAAATTTTTAAGGGAAATGAATTGTGAAGATAATGAGAGGAAACAAGAAATATATTCAAGAAAAGAAAATATCAATTAGAGGAAATGTACTGCTTTCCTCCACTATTAATTGAGTAAGAAAATCATATCTGATGGAAATAATATCTAATTAGCTGTCCTATCTATTTTATCAATTAAATATTTGAAAAAATTTAATCAAATCATTCTCCAAATATTTAAGGATTAAAACATAAATGATTCAATTCATTTCAAGGACTCCTCAACTGAGTAAGTCTAAGTCCACACCCCTCTAAATCTCACAAGTAGATAGGGGAGAGATATGTGATGTTAAAAATAGATTCGATTCAAATAGAACATTCATATTTAGATAACAAAAATATTCTTTCATCAAAATAACAGTGGAGTTCAACACGTAAAACCAACAAAGAAAGACTACTCCATTGCTGAAGAATTAAACATCATAATGCCAAAAATTAGAGTACAAAAGATGAGCAAGAAAATAGAACTCTAAAATATGACTCTAGATAAAATAGTACAAGACTCTATAAAGTGGATGATTTCCTTCTCTGCTCCCATGATCCCTTGGTGTGGAAGGAGAGGTCTTTTTATAGTCATCCGTGACAGAAAATTTGGGTGTCAACACGGACCATGTCATTAATGACATGGGCTGTGTTGATTAATGCCGTGATCACGCAAAGCGCAGCTCGGCATGGAAAATCCTCAAATATGAATAACACGGACCGTGTCATTAATGACACGGGCCGCGTTGTTCTTCAGGAATCGTCGGAGAAATCTTCCCGTCATTATCTAACACGATCCGTGTCATGGTAAAATGAACCGTTTTAATCAGCACGTGATAGAATTTCCCCCGGCTGTGTTGGTGCTGACGCGACCTGGTAAAAATGGCCCGTGTTATCCGAACGCGGGCCGTTTTCCTCTCCTATAAATAACATGTCGTGAAAATCATAGAAAAAGAAAAATAATATATCTATAAGAAAAATAGGACAAAAAGTGCTATATAATATACAAAAATTGAGCATGCATCACAATCCCCAAGTTTGAATGTTTACTTGTCCTCAAGTAAGATTCAAGATAAGATATGATCTTCATCAAAATACTAATATTTTCTCTTTTCATTGTTCATTTTTTATTTATCTCCAAAGTAACTCTTCTCTTTCCAAATGATTCCTGCTTCAAAGAATATATGATGCTAAGACATTTTTAAATCAATAAACATTTAGTCTCAACTATATAGATGAAAGAAGTCTTAATTTTAAATTTATAAATATAAAATGAGCTCTTTTTTTCATGTTCCTCCATCTTGCTCAAAGTGGTTCATGTAACAGGTTTTTTTTATCGATGGATCCCAAACTAGTTGGTCTTAGGTCGTCAGGCAAGAATCCCCAACGGATGGCCCGAACACACTAAGGTGCCAGAGATAAACATTTTATTTTATTTAACTTCTTTTAGAAGTTTTTTCGCTCAATATATATTTATTTAATAAAAAGACTGCTTTTGAAAAATTTAGAAGAGACTAACACATAGAGATCGTCAAAGCAAAATGATTCGAATAAGCTCCAACTTCTTTTCCAAAAACCCTATAATAAGGCGATAAATGAAAAAACTTTTGATAAAGAATTTCATAAGCAAAGAGATGTTCTTGAAGCCTTTGATTAAGAACAAGAAAATATAGAAAAATCTGTGAATAGTGATGAGCGAGATATCTTTTTTCTTCAGCGTTTGGAAAAGTTCAGAAGATTATCACACATGACAATCCAGCAGATATGATGACAAAGAGCTTACATGTTGCCAAGTTTGACTATTGTTCAGACTTGACGGGCGTTACGCAAAGATTAAGCTAGGCCCTCGTGGGCCATTCGGCAAAGGAGCGCATGTTGAACATTTTATTTTTGAGAGTTTTGTGAAATTAAAGTCAAGATGGAGATTTGTTGATGTGCCTTGAATTATGTACCCTGTATCCAAAATTATGAAAGAAAAAAAATGAAAAAATGAGAAAAAATAAGAATCTGTGGCGGTAATTATCTTGATGCAAGAAACATGAAATGCATGCACAACCCCCGAACTTGAAAGAAACACTGTCTTTCAACCAGTCGGACGAGTTTGCATACATCAAAATACCAAAAGGACATAACAAAAGATTAAGAGTGAAAGACACAACCCTACTAATCAAACTCTGGTGGAGGTGGTGGAGGTAGAGGTCCGCGTAGGAATCTGGTGGTTTCGGACTATCTGACGAACATCTCGATCTATCCTGGCAACATCCTCTCCAAGGCGATGAAGTAGTGTTCGATAAAAGTCAAAAGCAGCAGAGGGAGGAGCTGATGTAGGAGGCGGTGGTAACTATCCGAGTCGTCTGTGGAGGCTGTGAAGGTCCTGAACCATCCTGTGATGGCTGGGGTACTGGCTCATTCTCAAGTGGCTTCTCGGCGTCAAGTGGAATGGCCAAAGGTGGGAAGTATAACCAATTAGCCCTATCAAAAGGTGTAATTCCAGTCCGATTTGCATATGGAATCTTGTCGGTCCTGCCTCTAAAAGTAAAGAAAAATCTGTTATTACTTACTGGGTTTAGTCTCATATGAACTGCCTTGCTTCGATCAAGGAATGAAGCATTTTTAATCACATTGCATTCTAAATATAAATTAAAGTGGCGTGCAATGGGTGTGACCAAACCTCCAATGACAATGCACCCTTTCTTTTTCCTGGAATGTTTTTCAAAGTTGTGAGTCAAATATGCTCCAACATTGATCTGCACATTTTCAATCATAGCCCATAAAAAGAGAAGTCCTATTTCGTTAACAGCTCCTTCGCTGTCTCCTCTTCCACAAATAGTGTTAGACAAAATTCGATGCACATAATGAAATACTAGATTCTGAATCTGACTGCCTTTATTATGGGTTAAGTTAAGATTATTCTCACTAGTGATAGCCGACCAAAAAGATGTATCATCAAAAGCTGAGGTTTCAGGGGTGTTCTCAATCACTGGCAAACTGTAAAATTCACAAAACTCAAACATACTAATGGTGTAGTCATTGTTGTACATCCTGAAAAATATTTGCTTTGGTGCTTCTCCTGCAAAACTTGTGTGAGTCATCTGAAATGAACTTAGAAATTCCAAAGCTACTCGATCATATGTTGGCCAATTTTTCAGTATAAACTCTGCCATCCCTATGCGTCCAAAAAGAATCAGAATATCATCAGTAATGTTAGTATCATGCATAAAACAAGGGCAAGAAAATTTGGTGGCCGCTGATTCCATTCATCGAAGTCTCATCAAGGCTCGAGCATGATCCCCATCTCTGTAATCGACATATGGAGGCCTCGGTACCATGGTAGGCTCGGGGGCATCTAATCCAACCTCCTCAAAATCCATGCTCACGATGTGTGGCGCTGCCATGGTGAGAAAACGGACCGTGTAAGGGTAAGACGGCCTATTTTGTGACTGTACGACAAGACGGATCGTGTTTCTTGAGAAACGTTCCATTTTAGGTTGTAGAAAATGGTCTGCGTTTAGAGAACGCGGTCCATTTTTCTACAACTTTGCCGTCAAAATTTTGGGAGAAAGTCGATATCGTTGGTCGGCGAATGGGGGTCGCCAAAGAGCTGGGAGAATAAGGCAGCGGGCGCAGACGACGGCGGAGAAGTGGAAGAAGAAGCCCGAAGGAGTCCGCGATGGTGATGGTGTCGAGGATGGCTGGTTTGGTCGGCGACTGCAGTTTATGCCGGCGGCGAGAAGAGGAAGATGACGGTGGAGGTGGCGACGGCCGGTGATGGTTGGGGTCGGCCGCAGGTCATCGTGCGGGATTGGCCGCAGTTCGTCATACGATGTTGAAGACAGTGGTTCGGACGGTGGTTTCGCCGGAGAAGTGGAAGATGACTAGAGTGTGGCGTGGGGATGATCCGACGTGGGGCATCTTATAGCAACTCGGGCCGTGGTGTAAATGTAGGTAGGTGGCAGTTGCACGAATTCCAGAGCAACACGGACGACCATTTGACAGTGACGCGGTCCGTGTTTGACTTCTTCTTTGGTATGATTTTGAGGAACAACACGGCTCATGTTTTAAGAACGCGGGCCCTGTTATTAAGTGCTTGGCAGTTGTCCGCACTCACATCGGCCCATTTTGTATAAACACGGTCCGTTTTTTCCTAAAAAATTGAAAATTTGCGCAATGAGCAAGTTGGTTGGTAACGAAGACACGGCTCGTGGGCCATGTGAATTTTTTTTCACATAGAAAAATAAAATAAAAATTGAGAATAAAGTTTAGACAGAGTAAGTCCTGATTTATAGTTTTCAGTTTGACTTAGTCATACTCATAGATCAATAAGGATAATAAAATCGACTTCCTCATGATGAACACCACCTAGATAGCGTTTAAGACGTTGTCCATTGACTTTGAATTGATGCTTTTTGTCCATGGTACAAATTTTAACAACTCCAAAAGGTGATGATGAGACTATGAGGAAAGGGCCCGTCCATCTGGAATTAAGTTTACCTGGAAAATGTCTAAGTCTACTATCATATAGGAGAATTTGTTGACCAGGTTGAAAATTCCTAGTTTGTATGCGTTGATCATGCCAATATTTTGTGCACTCCTTATATATTTTGCTATTTTCATAAGCATTACTTCGGAGTTCTCTCAATTCATTCAGCTTGAGTAACATTTTCTTCCCTGTTTCTGTAGGCTCAAAATTAAGAAATTTAGTAGCCCAATAAGCTTTATGCTCTAGTTCAACAAGTAAGTGACATGCCTTATCAATACAAGTCTATATGGAGACATTCCAATAGGAGTTTTAAAAGCAGTACGATAGACCCACAAAGCATCATCTAATTTTAAAAACCAGTCCTTCCTAGAAGAATTCACAATTTTTTCCAAAATGCGTTTTATTTCGCTATTAGATATTTCAACTTGACCGCATATTTGCGCATGATATGGAGTGCTGAGTTTATGTGTAACTTCAAATTTTGTCAAAAGTCCTTCAAATAATTTATTACAAAAATGGGTGCCATTATCACTTATTATAGTTCTAGGTGTGCCAAATCTAGTAAAAATATTCTTTTTTAAAAAACTTGACTACCATTTTTGCATCATTAGTAGGTGAAGCAATAGCCTCTACCCACTTAGATACATAATCTACAGCAACCAAAATGTACTCATTATAAAATGACTTAGGGAAGGGTCCCATGAAATCAATTCCCTAAACATAAAAAATATCACAATATAGCATACTATTTTGGAGCATTTCATGAAGTTTGGAAATGTTACCGGTCCTCTTGCATTGGTCACATGACTTACAAAAAACTTGCGCATCTTTAAAAATGGTGGGCCAATAAAACCCACTTTCCAAGATTTTTGCAGCTGTCCAGTTGGCGCCGAAGTGGCCTCTAGCTTCCCTTGTGTGGCAATGTGTAAGGATGTTTTTGAATTCAGACTCAAGGACATAGCGTCTGTTTACTTGATCTGCAGAAACTTTAAAAAGATATGAATCTTCCCACAAGTAACGTTTCACATCTGAAAAGAATTTCTTCTTATGTTGTGATGTCCATCATGTAGGAAGCTAATTTCCTGCAAGAAAATTTGCAAAAATAGCAAACCAAGGTGAACTCTAAATCAGTTTTACCTTATCACAAGAGTTGATGGAAAAGATTTTCTCATCCGAAAATTCTTCAAGTATATTAGTTTTCTCAATTGGAGAAACTTCCAAACGAGACAGATGATCAATGACGACATTCTCGGTCCCCTTTTTATCTCTAACTTTCATGTCAAATTCTTATAAAAGAAGAATCCACCTGAGTAGTCGAGGTTTGACTTCCTTTTTTGACACGAGGTATCTAATAGCTGCATGATCAGTGTAAACCACAACTTGTGAGCAGACTAAATAAGATCTGAATTTGTCAAAAGCAAAAATGACAACTAAAAATTCTTTTTCCGTTGTGGCATAATTCATCTGTGTTGGAGTTAGAGTTCGGCTGGCATAGTAGATGACTCGAAAACTTTTATCCCGCCTTTGTCCTAATACAGCACTGATGGTTCCATCACTGGCATCGCACATGAGTTCGAACGGAAGGCTCCAATATGGGGCTACAACAATGGGAGCAGATGTAAGTTTCTCTTTTAATATAGTAAAATCAAATATACAATCGGAATTAAAAAGAAACTTAGTATCCTTGACGAGTAGATTGGTGAGTGATTTGGCTATCTTGGAAAAATTCTTAATAAACCGTCTATAGAATCCAGAATGACCCAAAAAGCTTCAGACAACTTTTATAGATGTGGGAGGGGGTAGATTTGCGATTACATCCACTTTGGCCTTGTCTACCTCAATTTCCTTTTCAGAAATCTTATGCCGCAAGACAATGCCTTCCTTCACCATGAAGTGACATTTTTCTCAGTTTAGTACTAGATTTATTTCTTCACATGAGTTTCCAAATAAAGTGAAATCGTCGATAAAAATTTCAAAAAATTTTTCATTCATATCGGCAAATATTACTATCATGCATATTTGAAATGTTGCTGGTGTGTTGCAGAGTCCAAAGGGCATCCTTTGATAGGCGAAGGTTCCGTACAGGCAAGTAAAAGTTATTTTCTCCTGATCTTCAGGTGCCACGGCAATCTGATTGTATCCAGAATAACCGTCCATAAAACAATAAAACTATGTCCTGCTACTCGTTCCATCATTTGGTCCATGAACGGTAGAGGAAAGTAATCCTTGCGTTTTGCTTTGTTGAGTTTGTGATAGTCGATACACACACGCCAACCTGTAACTGTCCTGCTAGGTACCAACTCATTTTTCTTGTTAGCAATCACAATGATGCCCCCTTGTTTTGGTACTACCTGTACGGGGCTAATCCAAGGACTATCGGAGATAGGATAAATGATACTTGCATCGAGAAGTTTGATAACTTCTTTATTAACTATCTCTTTCAGAGTTGGATTTAACCTACGCTGAAATTGAGCGCTTGGTTTACTTTTCTCTTCCATCAAGATCTTATGCATATATATTGATGGTGGTATTCCCTTGATATTATTGATGGACTAAGCAATAGCTTTTTTGTGTTTCCTGAGAATCTATAAAAGTTTGCTTTCCATTATGTCAGTTAATTCTAGGGGTGTTCAGTGGGTCGGGTCGACCCGCGAACCTGATGACCCGACCCGACCCGAACTCGACCCAACCATGGGTCGGGTCGGGTACGGGTTGGAGTTTTCCAACCCAAGTTGACCCGACCCGACCCGATTGACCCAATTTTTTTATTGTTTTTTTTATTTTTTTATTTAAACTTAAGCTTATATTTGATTTAATGTTTTTTAAAAAAATTGAAATAAAATATTATAAGTACAAAAATAATATTAAATGGTTTAAAACTTTATTTTATGCTTTAAAATAAATATTAAATAATATTTTTTATATTAAATAAATATAAAAAAAGTAAGAAAACTTTAAAAAAAAAGAAAATTACCCGACCACACGACCCGACCCGAACCGGGTCGGGTTGGGCGGATTTTCCCCCCAAAGTCGTTTGACCCAACGGGTCGGGTCGGGTCCAACCCGACCCGTGAATACCCCTAGTTAATTTAGAAGAAATGATAATAGGAAATGATTCTTTTTCGAGAAAAAACATATTTGAGAGGAGTAGGCAAACTTTTGAGTTCTGGGTTTTGTGGTGGTTGAGATATGTCTATCTTCTCCAAGATGGATTCCTTGAGAGGGATTGACTCCCTTTGGTCTAAGTTAATTCCTTTTTCAGTGTTATCCATTGATTCTTCAATAATTGTGTAAGGATCCATTATCACATCTAATACTACATGTTCAAATTCGCCAGAAACATCATCCTCAAAGATATCAATAGAATAGCAAGATGATAAGTCTAAAGGTCGTTTGAGAGAGTCAGAAATATTAAAACATAGTTCTTCATTCTCCATTTTCAGAGTGAGATGTCCCTTTTTGACATCTATCAACGTGTTGCTAGTAGCGAGAAATGGTCTGCCTAAGATGATGGGTGCTTCGGCTTCTAAATCCATATCCATGATGATGAAATATGCTGGGAATGCAAATTTATCAACTTTGACAATAACATCTTCTAAGAGTCCCTTATGCTAGTTTCTTAATGAATTGATCCGCGAATTGTAGCATCATCGAAGTATCCTTAAGCTCGCCATAACCTAATTTTAAAAAAAAATGAGTAAGACATCAGATTAATACTAGCACCCAAGTCACATAGTGCTTTGGAACAGAAAAAGTTTCCAATGGTGCAGGGGATAGTAAAACTCCCTAGATCCCTTACTTTTGTTGGCAGATCTCTTTTGTAAACTGAACAACATTGAGTGGTCAATTTGATCAAGCTCGTCTCCTCAATTCGTCATTTATTTAAGAGCACATCCTTCATGAATTTGGCATATACGGACATCTGTTTAATCACTTCATGAAATGGGATGTTAATATGAATTTGTTTAAAAAATTCCAAAAAATGAGAGAATTGCTTATCTAATTGTTCCTCCTAATATTTTTTAGGATATGACAGGTTTCCAGATTTTGCAGGTAACCTCCTTTTTGGCTGATGAAGTAGGAGGTTGATCTGAAGATGGCTGACCTGAGGTTTGAGTTGGTCTAGCTCCTTACCACTTCTCAGTTTGACTGTCTTCGCTTCTTCCCTTGGGTTCTTCACTGTATTGCTAGGAAGGAAACCTGGTTGTCTATCTACAATCATGTTAGCAAATTGTCCCACCCGATTTTCTATGTTTCGAATTGAGGCTTCTTGATTTGTAAATTTTGTATCCACCGTTTTGATAAACTTGGCCAATACATCTTCCAGGTTAGATTTTGGTTCGGCCTGAGGTTTGTCATCATTGCACGGTTGAAAACTTGATGTTGGAGTACCTCGATGGTGTACCCAAGGATAGTTTGGTTGATTTCTCAATCCAAACCCATAGGTGCCATAATTGCCCCCTTGGTTGTTCCTGAAATTATTATTTGATACATAATTAGCATTTTCAAAAGAAGTGAAAGAAGAAGGGTTAGAGTTTGAGACTATTGGAAATTCATAAGTAGAGTGCCCTTCAATACAAAAATCACAAGTTTATTGTATGGCCTTAACAGGGGCCTTTTCATTGATGTGACTCATCAATGTCTCCATTTTTTTATTCATGGCTTCTATTTACGCCACAAGTTGAGTGTTGTCGTTTACCTGATAGACACTTGTCTTTCATGGTGACTCTTTATTCATGTTATTTTGCTAATGATTCATAGCAAGATTTTTAATAATATTATAAATCTCCTCGGGAGACTTATCATTTATGGAAGTTCCTACGGATGTGTTAATCTTATCACGTACTGTGAAAGTAGCGTCATTATAAAATAATTGAATTTGTTCATGGAGGGGTACATTATAAGGGACACGAGATACAAGTTCCTTAAACATTTCCCATGCTTCATGCATGGTTTCTGGGTCTTGTTGACAAAATGCTTTGACATCAGAGATTAATCGAGCTGTTTTATGGGGCGGACAATATTTGTTGATGAATTTTTGTCGCATCTCTCTCCAATCTGTGATGATTCCTTCAGGCAGTGTATGGAGCCAAGTGGATGCTTTCCTCTCAAGGAGAAGGGGAAGAGTCTCAACCTAACTTCATCATCAGAAACATTATGAAATTTAAAAGTGGAGCATAATTGAAGAAATTTTCTAACATGCCCAAAAGGATCTTCATTTTGATTGCACTAAATTGGTCATTTTGCACCATTTGAAGGGTTCCATGTTGTATTTGAAAATTGGTGTTGATGTCTGGAAGAGTTATGCTCCATGGGTCATGATTCATCTAACCAATAGTGTAATCCCTCATCGTTCGATAATTCGGATTTAGATTTTGATTTCTTGGTTGTTGTTGTTGTTGATTTTCAGCCATCTCTTTGATCCTTATAAATTTTCTTTGCTGTTTAGCAAATTTTTCTATTTCAGAAATGAAGAGAAGTGGTTCCTTCGAGCTTCTGGTGTTATGTCTCTTTATCGTTTTACTCGAAGATTTTAGAGTGCGATTAAATCAACAACAATTTGAAATAAATATTGAAAAAATCAAACACTACAAGAAAATGACCAATTTGCGACGGACATTTTTCGAAGGAAATGAATCCTTCTTATTTATTGACGACAGTTGCGACGGATATGAAACTCCTTCCGAATTACTAAAGGCCAAAACGACCTTCGTTATTATGGACGGGAAACCCCCGTCCATAAATTACTGACGGGTATGGCCTTCGAAATTACCGAAGGATTTACATCCGTCGATAATTTCGAAGAAAATACCCGTCGGTAATTATATTTATAACAATATATATGTAATATAATATAAATATATATTCAGTATTTTATTATATAATTATTATTTCATTTACCGAAGGATAGTGCCTTCGCAATTATCGAAGGATTTGAGATCAGTCGGTAATTTCGAAGGACATCATCCGTCTAAAAATTACCGAAGGAAAAAGCCTTCGAAATTACCGAAGGATTTGCATCCCATCCCTCAGTAAATTTGAAGGCATTATCCTTCGGTAATATATAAAATATTATTATTAAACATTAACAATAGTATATGTATTGATATTAATTATATATACCCTTCTATATAATTACAATCATTAGTAATATTATGTTATATTATAAATATTTTATGAAAATGGAATAAAGAGATGTGTTATATTATAATATTTATATTATATATATATATTATAAATATCATAATTACATTAATAATATACTATTTTATTTATTGAAGGATGGTGCCTTCGCAATTACCGAAGGATTTAGCATTCGTCGATAATTTTGAAGGAAATTATCCGTCGGTAATTGCGAAGGACATTACTCGTCAGTAATTACTAAAGGGTTCGCATCCATCGGTAATTTCGAAGGCATTATCCTTCGGTAATATATATAATAATATTATTATTAAACTTTAATAATAGTATATGTATTGATATTAATTATATATATCCTTCTACATAATTACAGTCATAATATTTATTAATGCATTAAGAAAAGAGTATATAAAAAATAGACATGAATTATAAAAAGTGATAATGAATAATATTATTTTAATTACCGATGAGTCTTTTCCTTCGCAATTACCGACGGATATTATATCCTTCGATAATTTCGAAGGAGCTTTCCTTCAGTAATTGAAATAATAATTTATTAATAATGTTTATAATATAATACATATATCTTCCATTTACTTAAAATATTCATAAATATAAGATGATATTATTCATGTTTATATTCATATATATTAATTCATATAATATTATTATTGTTAATATAGTGTTTTAATATGATATTATTTTAATTACCGACGGGTATGTTCCTTCGAAATTACCGACGGATTTTAAAGCCTTCGGTAATTTCGAAGGAACTTTCCTTCGGTAATTAAAGACATTAATAATATATTATTATTTTATTTATCGAAGGTATTTAGAATCCGTCGATAATTTTGAAGGACATTACTCGATGGTAATTACCGAAGGATAATGCCTTCGAAATTACCAAAGGATTCACATCAGTCGGTAATTTCGAAGGAAATACCCATCGGTAATTAAAATAGTATCATTTATTATCAATATAATATGATATTATTACTATTTCTAATTAGATATATTAATGTTTAATATATATTAATTAGATATATTAATTATCAATATATATATTGATAATTAGATATATTGATATATATTAATGTTTAATATAATTAGATTATTATTAATGTCAAATTAGATATATTAATTATCAATATATTTATATTACTATAATGTTTAATAAAAAAATTCTTATATAAATAATGATATATTATTACCGACTGATACTGCTTTCAGAATTACCGACGGATGTCATATCCTTCACCAATTCCGAAAGATATACCCGTCGCTAACTCAAATATTTTTCTGCCTACTTTTCCCTTCTCCACCATCTCCTTCCCGCGTCCCCTCTCTATATTTATTATTTCTCACCCTCCTCCTAATCCTTCTCCTCTCTCCTTCTTCTTCGTTGCGTCCCCTCTCTCCTTCACCTCCCTCTCTTTCTCTCCTCCTCTCTCTCTCTCTCAAGACGGCAACAGGCGGCGACAGGCGACGACGGCGGTGACTCCCACGATGATTCCGGCCTCTCTCCTCCACTTCCTGTCTGGATCCGATCGCCGGGATCCGCTCTCCTCCACTCCAGTCGCCGGATTTCGCGATTGGATGGCCGGATCCGGCGCTCAGGCGGCCTGATCCCGCTCTCGATTGCGGATCCCGCGCTTGGATAGCTGGATCCGGAGCTCGGGCGGCCGGATGCGGCGCTCGGGCGGCCGGATGCGACGCTCGCTCTCTCTCTATCTCGATTCCAGCCGCCTGTGCCGGATCAACTGCCAATGCGGATCCAGTAGCCGGCGGCCTATTTTTTTAATTTTCTTTTAACTTTTTGATGAACGTATCCGTCAGTGCTGCGATGGGAGAATGACCATCGAAGCCTTCGATAAGAGAACGCCGCCGAAGCCTTCGACGGGTTGCACCCGCCGAAGCCTCCGACGGCTTTCACCCGTCGAAGATTTCGACGGGTAGTGGTCCGTCGGAATTATCCACGGGTTCTCCCGTCAAAAACTGTGGAAACTTGCGAAGGGGCTATCGGTTCTTCCTTCGGCCTCGACCGGCACCGGCAGCCGGATTAGACCTTCCGACGGCAGAATCCGTCGGAAGTTTCGAAGATGACCATTCCTTCGGAACTTTCGACGAAATTTAGCCTTCAATAATTTCGAAAGTCATTTTTCCATCGCAAACATAATTTGAAGGGATATTTGAGGACCGTCAAAAATAATTTGCGATGACAAAATTTCCAACTAACCCCTTTTCGTTGAAAAATCCATTGCAAACACATATTTGCGACGGATTTTGAAGGTTTTGCGACGGATTGATCCATCACAAAATCGCAATATTGTTGTAGTGAAATGGGCCCATTTTTTTTAGAGCGACGAGTGTCGACCTTAAAAAAAATTTAGAACAAAGAAATCGCGGGCCGTGTATAGGAAAACACGGACCGTGTTTGTAAGCGTAGTGATAAAACGCGGACCGTGTATTGTGAACGCGGACCGTGTTTAATTCAACGCAGGAGGAAGATAAAACGTTGACCATTTTCAGACGATGCAGATCATTTCAGACACGGGCCAAAATGACACGGGCCATTTCAGAAGTGACGACACGAGTCATTCTCTGAAAAGAAGGCCGTTTGAATGCAAGAATACGTCTAAAAAAAGAACAAGAAGAAAGAAAAGAAAAAAAAGGTAATACGTAGTAAGAAAAAGATAGAAAAAGTTCCCTGGCAACGGCGCCAAAAACTTGATGCGATTTTTCTATAGAGTAGAAAATTCTGGCAAGTATACCGATCGCACAAGTAGTAAAAAGATATCAATGACTTTTATCTCTAATTCTTACTAGATGAAATTTTTTTAAGAGAAATGAATTGTGAAGATAATGAGAGGAAACAAGAAACAGATCCAACAAAAGGAAATATCAATTAGAAGAAATGTTGGTTTTACTGCTTTCCTCCACTATTAATTGAGTAAGAAAATTACATCTGATGAAAATAATATAAATTAGGACTCTAACCAGATGTCCTATTTGTTTTATGAATTAAATATTTGAAGAAATTTTAACCAAATCATTCTCCAAATATTTAAAGATTAAAATATAAATGATTCAATTCATCTCAAGGACTCCTCAACCGAGTAAGTCTAAGTCCACACCCCTCTAAATCTCACAGAGTAGATTGGGGAGAGATATGAAATGTGAAAAATAGATTCGATTCAAACAGAACATTCATATTCAGATAACAAAAATATTCTTTCATCAAAATAACAGTGGAGTTCAACATGTAAAACCAACAAAGAAATACTACTCCATTGCTGAAGAATTAAATATCATAATGCCAAAAATTAGAGTACAAAAGATGAGCAAGAAAATAGAACTTTAAAATATGACTCTAGACAAAATAGCATAAGACTCTTTAAAGTGGATGATTTCCTTCTCAGCTCCCATGATCCCTTGGTGTGGAAGGAGAGGTCTTTTCATAGTCATCCGTGACAAAAAATATGGATGTAAATACGGACCGTGTCATTAATGACATGGGGCCGTGTTGATTAATGTCGTGATCACGCGAAGCACAGCTCGGTGCAGAAAATCCTCAGATATGAATAACACGGGCCGCGTTGTTCTTTAGGAATCGCTGGAGAAATCTTTCTTGTTGGAGTTAGTTAGGTGGAGCCTGATTCTGAGCCTAACTAATTTGTTGTTAGATATGGTAGGAAGAATATGAGAGATTGTAAGTTCCTTGTAATCATAAACTAGGGAGATTGAGTAGTTATTATAACTATCTTATTTGTAGACATGGAGTTATGGAGAATCAGGATAAGATATGCAGTTATCTAGGTTGTTTCTCAAGGCACATATCTGGTAGCGGTTATGCACCATATATTGGCGGGATCTGGGTAATATTTGTAAGGTGATCATTGACATCTGAATAGAGTGAAACTCTGTGATGACCATGAACGAAAGAGATAATCTCCGAACCACGTAAAATCTCTGTGTCTTTCTCTGTATGTGATTTATTATTATTCTTCCACTATCTATTCTTTGATTTCTCCCAGACATCGGTATCAATAATAAGTTAATATCGAGGATATTCCGCAATAACTAGTATCAGAGCTCCAGTGAAGGAGTTCGTGGGCAGTGGGAGCGATGGCGACAGACGACGGGAAGGTGAAGATCGAGAAGTTCGATGGTAGAGACTTCGGCTTCTAGAAGATGCAGATCGAAGATTATCTGTATCAGAAGAAATTGCACGGGCCTCTCTCTAGGGAAAAGCCGGAGGCGATGAGCGACACGAACTGGGCGCTCCTCGATCGACAGGCGCTTGGTGTTATCAGGCTAACGTTGGCGCGGAACGTTGCCTTTAACATCGTGAACGAGAAGACCACGGCGGGTTTGATGAAGGCACTATCAAACATGTACGAGAATTCATCTACATCAAATAAGGTGTATTTGATGAGAAGCTTCGATCGCGGATCACATCAATGAATTCAACATTATCATCACACAATTGAATTCGGTGAGTATCACTTTTGTTGATGAAGTGAGGGCTTTGATCTTGTTGTCCTCTTTGTCAAAAAGTTGGGGTGCAACTGTGACGACAGTCAGCAGTTCTTCCGGTTCAACAAAGTTAAAGCTCGATGATATTCGAGATCTAATTCTGAGTGAAGACGTTTGCATGAGAGAATCAAGAGAAGCCTCAAGCTCGGCGTTGAGTGCAGAGGGAAGGGGAAGAACGCATCAGCGAAGACAAAATCAAGAAAGATCAAATGCAATGCCATGAAGTCAGTCGAGATCTGGTGTATTCACATGCTGGAATTGCGGGAAGAAGGGTCACCTGAAGAAGAATTGCAGAGCACCCAAGAAGAAAACCAATGAGGATTTGGCGAATGCTTCTATAGAAAAAGTCTTAGATGCATTGGTTCTGAGTGTTGATAGTCCAGAAGAATCTTGGATTCTAAATTCTGGAGCTTCATACCATTCCACATCACAAAGGGAGTGTATGAAAGATTACGCTATTGGTAATTTTGGCAAGGTTTATCTAGTAGATGATAAAGCCTTGGATGTTATGGGGAAGGGAAATGTGAAGATTGTCACTGATAATGAGACAACTTGAAAACTGAAAGATGTTCGACATATACTGGGACTGTGATCACTTGCTGATCACTATAAGTTTCTAACCCATTTTAGATGTATTTCATTCATATCGAGCTCCATTTTTACCTATCTTTTGGCCAATTATGCTTAGAATGCATAGAATGTGATAACTAGTTGATATTCCTCATTTCATACTTAATTTCATGTGCATAGAGGTTTTGAAATGTCAAAATCCATAAATATTTATATTCTATGCCAAGTTATCATTTTTAGGACAAGTTATCATTCCTATATGTCAAGTTATTATTATTTTGAGTGAACTGATTTTCAATGATTTTCTTGCCCTAAATCCATTGTTATCATGTATGAATCATATTTGAATGGTCATATCTCAACTTGTGCAAAGTTTTAAGTCTATTTGAACAAGTTATCATTTTTCCTTTGCCAAGTTATCGTTAAAGGGCAATTCTATCATTTCGATATGCAAAACTATTAATTCTTCACCAAGGCACTAGGCAATCATCTTGTTATTGTCTTAACTCATTGCTGTTAAAATTTCATCATATTTGGATAACCACAACTCAAGTTATCACAAGTTATCCTTTTTAAGGCATATAAGTTATCGTTTTTGGCAACCCAAGTTATCACTCATTTGAAATCTTATTCATATTTAATTTTTGACCTCATGCACTTGCCACTCTAATCCATTTAATGCCCAAAATGCTTTGAACCACCCATATTTGGACATTTTTCAAGATATAATTAAAGTTATCATTCCGGGCCCCTTGAATTATCAATTTTGATATAAGTTTTCATTCCTGCACAATACCTAATCTCATTTGATATTTGAGCTAGCAACTATCATTATCTTAATCCTTATTTGTCAAAATACCATTCAAGGGCTTTGATGCTTGCTGTTTTGGGTCTTGTAGTAGGGAGAAAAGGTGGCCAAAAAGTGGAAAAAGTAGGAGGGACCATCTACTTTTTCCTGCACTAAAAGGTGGCTGCAGCAGCTGGAAATTCAGTACAGGGACAGGTGGCATAATCAGGGCATGGAAGAACATTCTGATGCTGATCAAAGGGTGGACACAAGTCATATAAAAGCTGGAATTTCTGGAGGAGCCAGGGGATTGGCCATTGTAGGGTTTGAAGGAAGGTTTTCTGCAGGAAGGAGCAAGGTTTTGAAGCTGGATTGCTGCGCTGCTGAAATTCTAGCCGAGAAGCTCCAAACCAGGATGTTTCATACATGTTCTTCAATCTAATTTGTATCTAAGTTTGTAATTATGAGGAGGTAATCTCCAAGTCTCTTAGGATAGGGTAGTAGTATAGGTTAATTTGGATGGATATGGACAGAAATTAATCCCAAACTATTATCAATTCTGATTTTTAGATTTTTGCATTGAAATGAATCTGTTCTTATCATTGTTAGGTCCTACTTGTATCTACAACTGAGAAGTTGTCATTTTATCTAACCTTTGTTCAGATATGAATTAAGAATCAGTGATAAGTTTCTGGATTCCATTTCTGAAATCTGATTTCTGCATTCTGATTTCCTGCACTGAACTCAATCCTGAATTTCTGATTTCTGCAATGTCATGGGTCTGTTCTTGCCATTGTTAGGTCACATTTATAATCTATAACTGAAAAGTTATCATTTGATCTAGCCCCTGTTCAGAAATGAATTAGGAATCAATGCCAAGTTTTTGAATTCCATTTCTGAAATTTGATTTCTGATTTCCTAATTTTCTGAACTTCCTGAATCTGATTTATTTGATTTCTTTAAATCTGTTTGTCAATTGGGATTTGATTAATTGAGTAACTGAGAGGTTGATATTGGTCCAAGTCTTGTTCAAAAATGAATCAAGATACTTTGGCATTTTATGATTTAAACCTGTCCTCCAATTCTGATTTCTGAAATTATATTCTTGAAATCTGTTTTCTGAAATTTATTGGAATCTGATTTTCTAATCGAATCTCCAATTTCATTCAATCACTGAAAGGTGAACCCTAAGGATTTCTTGTTGTCCAAAGATAGATCAATGATCACTTAGCAAATCCAGAATTCCAATGAAAAGCATTGCTGATTTTCTTGCTGTTTTCCCAATCTAATTTTTGAAATTATTTTGCTAAATTTTGATTTCTGATTTCTTGGGAATCTGATTGCCATTGTTAAACCCTGCTTAATCCACCATTGAGAGATGATTTTTAGGCCTTCCTTGAGATTCAGAGATGAGCCAAGGAGCAATGACAATTTATGATTTCCCAAACTTGTATTAGGTGCTGATTTCTATCCAATTCATTAATGGAAATGTAGATTTTATTTGAATTTGCAGCTGAGAAGCTGATTTTAAATCCTCTTGTAGTTTAGAGATAAACCAAGGAGCATTTGCATTAATATTGGATTGATTTCATCTCTGTTTAGTTAATTGAAGCATTCCTTTTATTTTCAATGTGCAATGTAGAAGTTATCATTTCAGGTTTTATTGAAATTGCCCAAAAATCAGCAAGTGCATTGAGTTGAGCCTAATGATAACTTAATTTTCAGTGAGGATTCTCTTCTAATTCAACCTAACTAACAATTATATGATAATATATTGATTAGTTCATGGCCAATTGAGCTGTGAGAGCAGTTATATCCAAGGTTGAATCAGATTTGAGCTTTTAATGATAACTTGATCCAATCCATCCATAATTAATTTAGATGAATCCCAACTCCTAGGAGAATCTTCCTCATAGATAGCTAAACCTTTTTAGATTTCAATCTAGCATTTATAACTCAGTTTTGACAAATTTTCAAAACCCAAAAATCAGTTATCATTCTGCATTCCATTAAAAATCTATTTTCACTCTTCATTAAAAATATGTTTTTAGCCACTTAAGTAGAACTAATCTAGATTGTTTTAGGGTGTCTTAGGCTTCAAATATTTGTAGATACGACAACCTGAGTCTACTACAACTTACCTATGCACTTACAGCTAATGAGTTGGAGGACCAAAAATTGAAAAATTGAACCTTTACATAAATTCAGCAAGTTATCACTCAAACACCCAAATATCACTATCAGACTAAAGAGGAATCTGATCTCGGTTGGATAGCTTGACACAGAAGGTTACACTATGGTATTTGTAGGTAACACCTGAAAGGTCACCAAAGGAGCTATGGTGATCGCACGGGGCAGCAAGCTGGGTACTTTGTACAGGTCGTCGAATGCAAAGATTATTGCAGGAGTTGATTCGAATGATATGTCTGAAGTCTGGCATTGTAGACTTGGACATATGAGTGAAAAGGGAATGAATGTTCTGCACAAGATGGATAGACTACCAGATCTAAAGTTAGTCGATGGTGAACTTTGTCAAGGTTGTGTGCTGAGAAAGCAGAAGAAAGTCACCTTCAGCAAAGTACCAAGGATGCCGAAGAGTAGCAAGTTGGAGCTAGTGCACACGGATGTGTGGGGGCCATCTCCAGTTCCATCCCTCTGTTGGGTCAAAGTTTTAATGATATATGAAATTATATTTTGATGAAACAAGCCTCGAAAGATCAAAATTAAAATGCTGAAAAATTTTACGAAAAAGAGATAACTTTATGCACAAACTTTGATTACATAATTGATATGAAATGATTAGATTTTGGATGAATATTGATGTATAGAATTCTATTAGCTTTCCATAGACTCCAAGATCATCTAATTTTGATAACTGTGCAAAAAGTTATGATCAAAAGAGTGCAAGTCAGTCAACCTGTCGGTCGACGCAAAAAAGGTCGGTCGACCAAATGAACATTCCGGTTGACCGATCCAGAACCGGTTGACGTCGAGGCAATACCGTTCGACCAAATGAAGATGCCGATCGATCGATCCAGAACCAGTTGACATCGAGACAATACCGGTCGATAGTCCGATCGACCGACCCAGTGTAGAAGCTGCAGAAATGGCGCAACGCTCACATGGACCGATCGATCAGTCCAGATGTGTGGTCGACTGACCTCCGAGTCAAATGAACAGTAACGATCAAATTTGAAGGAGGAATTTATGAAATAATTTCAGGACGAATTTTTCACGTACTGAAGGCTATAAAAGGAGTGCCAAAGCCAGAAGCAAATGCACTCATTCACTCATTGAAGAAAAACTTCAAGTTATCAAAGAGAGATCATTTCTTGAAATTTTCATTTTATATAACTTTATTTTCTTTCTCTCTTTTCTTTTTGTGAGCATAGAATTGTAAAAGAAAGAAATATTTTTTGTTCAGAAAAAAATGATAGAGCTCTTGTGTAAAAGAGGTTCAAAATCTTACCTCTTGAGCGAGAGAAATAGATTAGCTTTATAGGAGGAGAGGTTGCCTTGCCTCTCGAAGCGGAGAAAATGTAGTTGATGTAAATGGCTTTCTTCTTTGCCCCATTTGGAACAAAGGAAAGGATTAGTGGAATTTTCGACGATCTCGAGGTCGAGAAGTCGGAACGGGGACGTAGGCCAAGGTATGGCCGAACCTCGTCAACAATTACCGTGTCTTTGCGTTTGATTTTTTCTCTCTCTCTCCCTATTCATATTATGCTTATGTGCTGAATTGCTTTGTTTTAAAAAAGTTTTAAAGAATCGGTTTTGTGCTTCCACGATGATTTTCGTGAAATCGACATTTTCGATTAAACATCAATTCACCCCCCCTCTCTTGGTGCCCTTTGAGATCTTACAATTGGTATTAGAGCGGGTTGCTCTTATTTTAATTTTTTTTAATCATCTTATTTTCAGATGTAATTGTCCTTAGATCTGATAGTTTTAAGATTCAATCATCTTGTTTTAAGATTTAACAATCATCAAGAGCCATTGCATCAAGTGAATTTGGTTTCCTCCCCTTTTAAATGCAACAAATTTTGCATATTGGAAAATTAGAATTCAAGCATATATTTGTTCTATTGATATCGACATGTGGGAAATAGTTGAAAAATGTTATTATGTTCATAAAAAGTTACCTACTGATTCTAAAAAAAAAAAGAAATTTTTTTTCAAAACTTGATTGGAAAGCCAAAAATATTTTTTATTGTACTTTGGATTCAACAGAGTTTAATTGGATTTCAAGTTGTAAAACTGCAATCGAGATTTGCAAAAAACTCATCACTACCTATGAAGGAACTGACAAAGTTAAAGAATCTAGATTGAATATTTTAAACCATCAATATGATTCTTTCAAAATGCATGAAAATGAATCCATAAATGATATGGTTGCTCGTTTAATGATATTTTGAATGTCTTAGCCTCCTTAGGTGAGACAAGATCTAATCCCCAAAAAGTGAAAAATATTCTCAGGTCTCTCTCCTCCAAATAGCATACGAAGAGGACCGTGATCGAAGAGAAAGATTTGAACAAATTGGATTTTGATAATCTTATTGGTTCACTTGTAACCTATGAAATATTTATCCAAAAAGATCAAGAAGAAAAAGCTCCCAAGAAGAAAACATTGGCATTGAAGGCAAATACAATAGAAGAATATTCGAGTGAAGAGGAAATTGATGAAAATAAATTCACACTCTACACAAAAAAATTAGATAAGTATCTCAAGCTGGTTAAAAAGAAAGACAAGAACGAGAAGTCAATAAGAAAATCATACAAACACCACAAAGAAGAAAAATTCTAGAAAGATAAAAAGAAAAAAATATGAAGAGTCTAGTGAAACAAGTTGTTCATCAAGCTCTTATAGTGATGAAGCATACATATGCTTATTGACACACGACGATGAGGTAATTTCTAAACCTTCAAATTCAAATTATAACTCATCGAATTCTTCCGAATAAATTCTTTCTTTAGATGTTAATAAAGAACTCTCCTCTCTTATAAAATGATATTTTTCAATTAAAGAGGAAAATGAAAAATTAATATGTGAAATTATAAAATTAAAAGAAGAAAAGAATGCATATTTTTTTGAAAAATAAAAAACTAAAAAATGAAATTGATACTTTGGAAATCACGCATGCATGTGAAGTTATAAAACTAGCATGTTCTTTGGAAGAAGTAAAGAAAGAAAATGTCTCTTTGAAAGATTTGCAAAATAATCTTAGGAATCATTCCTATAATAGAAAATTAAATTTCAAATGCTTTACATGTGGATTGTATGGGCATTATGCATAAAAAAATTAACACAACATGACATGATTTGGGTTCCGAAAGGAACGTTGTCCAACAAAATAGGACCCAAACAAATTTGGGTACCAAAGGTTACATAATAACTTTTTAGGTGTGCCTCACATGCAAAACAAATGACAAGTGGTGAAGGCACAAATGTTATGGTAAAAATATCATTTATTTTTTATTTCACCCAAAAATTTCAAACTACTATTTCTTTAACAGAAATATATAAAAATTGGTCATAGTGACATGGGGAGCATATTAAAACATTATTTTCACATATCATGGATATTACATTGTTTATCAAAGTTTTATACCATATTTTAATTCTTAATATATTTATCCTTGACTTTCATAAATTTGTTTTCATTATAAAATAACCATAAATTTAGGGGGAGTTATCTTTCAAAACTTACAATACTCTACATGCCTATGATATGACAAAAGGGGAAGAATACATTCTTTTTGAAAAATTGATAAAGGGGGAGTTACATATAGTTTCTTATATGCTTCATTTACAAACTACTTTTTGATGAAACAAAAGAGGGAGAAATAAAGGAAAAATATGACCTGAATATACTTTATATGAAGATTACCATACAATCAATATTTATATGAATATCTCCCATTATAAGGAAAGTTAAGTGTTAGGAGGAGTAAAATTATTTTTTACAAGATTTACAATTTCTTGTCAACTTATATATTTTTCATATTTCTCAATTTATCTTCATAAAAAAGGGAGAGATTGTTAGGTCAAAGTTTTAATGACATATGAAATTATATTTTGATGAAAAAAACTTCGAAAGATCAAAATTAAAATGCTGAAAAAGTTTAAGAAAAAGAGATAACTTTATGCACAAACTTTGATTACATAATTGACTATGAAATGATTAGATTTTGGATGAATATTGATGTAGAGAATTTTGTTAGCTTTCTATAGACTCCAAGATCATCTAATTTGGATAACTGTGCAGAAAGTTATGATCAAAAGAGTGCAGGTCAGTCAACCTGCCGATCGACGCAAAGAAGGCCGGTCGACAATACCGGTCGACCAAATGAACATGCCGGTCGACCGATCCAGAACCAGTTGATGTCAAAACAATACCAGTCGACCAAATGAAGATGCCGATTGATCGATCCAGAATCGGTTGACGTCGAGACAATACCGGTCGGTGTACTGGTCGACAGTCCGATCGATCGACCCAGTGCAGAAGCTGCAGAAATGGCGCAACGCTCACATGGACCGGTCGATCGGTCCAGATGTGCGGTCGACTGGCCTCCGAGTCAAATGAACAATAACGGTCAAATTTGAAGGAGGAATTTATGAAATAATTTTTTGACGAATTTTTCACGTACTGAAGGCTATAAAAGGAGTGTCAAAGCCAGAGGCAAATGCACTCATTCACTCATTGAAGAAAAACTTTAAGTTATCAAAGAGAGATCATTTCTTGAAATTTTCATTTTATATAACTTTCTTTTCTTTCTCTCTTCTCTTTTTGTGAGCATAGAATTGTAAAAGAGAGAACCATTTTTTGTTCAGAAAAAATTGAGAGAGCTTCTGTGTAAAAGAGGTTAAAAATCTTACCTCTTGAACGAGAGAAATAGATTAGCTTCTAATAATTGAGTATTTATGCATTAATAGTAGTATAATTATCAACTTATTAAAATTATATTTCGGTTTATTGGATTGTATATGTTGAAGATTTCAGAGTCTACACCATTTCTTTACAAGTTTCAGGAACTTCCGAACATCGACGAAAAGGCGTGAAAACACTAGGAAACGACCACAATACGGCCAGCCCGTATTATCAAGATGTCAACCGTATTGGACGTCTCCATGTCGTATTACACTCGCAGTGGAAAATACGACCTGCCCGTATTGGAGGTGTGGCGCACGTATTGAAGAGACTTGAACCGTATCGACTTGAGGAAATTACGACCAGACCGTAGCGCAATTCATCGGACCGTATCATATCGACCTCGACCGTATTGGGCTGATTTTTTAAGTATTTTGGGCCTTTTTATAATCCTAATTTATGAGGACTATAAAAGGGATTTGTGAAGACGAAAATGAGGGTCCAGACATTGTTTTGGAGGAGATCAAGACGGCTGGGATGAACGTTTATTTTTCTCTATATTTCTGTATCTTTCTTGGACTTAAACTCATTCTCTTTTTATGAACTCTTACATTTCAATGATAATTTCCTTCTCTATGCTGGTTAAACTTCTTTTTCTCGGGTTTGATGAAACCTAGGGTTGATCTTTAAAGAATATTTTTATTGGGTTTGATGTTCTTTGTTTTTCACGTGCTTGATGAAATGTTTATATTAGATTGACCACCTAGTTAAGCGACCGAAGATCTTCTTGATTACGAAAGTATTTCATCAAGATTAATTCAAATGAATGACATGAAATGTATTATTTCTTAGAAATAAGGATAATCATTTTACTTATGAATTTTGGCTTATAATGCAATTAAAATAATTTAAATGACCACGAAAGTAGGCATTTATTATTTTAATTAGAATTGTGTTTGTCTGAAAAGGAGATGCATGTCTTTTGAAGATTGAGTAAAACACTAATGATTTTATTATCTATAAATTCCCTATGATCAATACTCTAGGTGGATTCAAAACTCGAGAACTTTTATTCTCTTTTATTTCTCATAATCAATTCTCGTTCTTTATCGTCATTTTCTGCACTCATTTCGGCATTTCATTTTTATTTAGATTTTATTATTATTTCACATCTTTCTTATCGTTTAGATATCAAATAGAATCGTATAATTCTAAAACTTGAACTCTTCCCTGTGGAACGATATTTTATATACTACGACATTGGCTCCGTATACTTGCGGGAGAATTGTCAAGTTTTTGGCGCCGTTGCCGGGGAAGAGTGTCAATATTAGAATTTTGATTTTATTTGTTAATCTAGACAAAAATTTCTTTTCTTTTTGTGTATGCACCGCAGAAACAGGGCACTTGAACCATAAATTGAAAGACAGTGCCGAGCAAATTGAAGAGCAAGAAGAAAACAACAAATGGCTAACAATCAGAATAGAATACTGAACATGGAAGAAGGCCAACAACAATAGCAACGGATAGAGGAAGTTGAACCTCCAATGAGGGATCTAGCCAGAAGGTCTTATAGAGGCACCACCCCGAGTATTATGGGCCCGAGGATTGCAAAGCGATAAGTTGGATGTCTCAATTGCAGGAGGTTGTTGCTCTCTCTACTATCGAATCAGAGTACATTGCCATGACAGAAGCATGTAAGGAGATGATTTGGCTGAAGGGATTCCATGAAGAGCTGGGCAAGGTGCAACCGAGTTTGAGTCTATATAGTGATAGTCATAGTGTAATTCATTTGGCAAAGAATCCAGTATATCATGCCAGGACGAAGCACATTAGGTTGAAGTACCATTTTATCATAGATCTTCGGAAAGAGAAGACATTGGTGCTTGAGAAGATTCGAGGTTCAGAGAATCCAGCTGACATGTTGACCAAGGTGGTGGTCACCGAAAAATTGAGGTTTTGCGCAACCTCAGTTTCCCTACAAAGTTAGTTGCAGGGAGGAGCCGTCCAGAGTTCGAGCACAGGCAGGTGCAATTCAATCTCAAGAGAATCAGTCTCCAAGTGGGAGATTGTTAGAATTAGTTAGGTGGAGCCTAATTCTGGGCCTAACTAATTTATTGTTAGATATGGTTGAAAGAATCCGAGAGATTGTAACTTCCTTGTAACCATAATCTGGGGAGATTGTGTGGTTATCATAACTATCTTATTTGTTAGACATGGAGTTATGGAGAATCAGAATAAGATATGCAGTTATCTTGGGTTGTTATCAAAGGAACATACCTGGTTGCGATTATGCACCATATATTGTGGGGATCTGGGTAATGTTTGTAAGGTGATCATTGACATATGAATAGAGTGAAACTCTATGACGGCTGTGGACGTAGGAGATAATCTTCGAAACACGTAAAACCTGTGTGTCTTTCTCTGTGTGTGATTTCTTATTATTCTTTCATTATCTGTTCTTCGATTTCTCTCAGACATTAGTATCAACAGTAAGTTGATATCGAGGATATTTCGCAACATTCCCGTCATTATCTAACACGGTCTGTGTCATGGTAAAATGGATCATTTTAATCAGCACGTGACAGAATTTCCCCCGGCTGTGTTGGTGCTGACGCGACCTAGTAAAAACGGCCCATGTTATTCGAACGTGGGCCGTTTTCCTCTCCTGTAAACAACATGTCGTGAAAATCACAGAAAAAGGGAAAATAATATTTTTATAAGAAAAATAGGACAATTGATGCATGATCATCCAATTTTTAACTTATTAAAGTGCTATATAATATACAAAAATTGAGCATGCATCAAGTGGCAACTGCACAAATTAAAAGATAATCCGCATAAAGAAGATGACATAAGCTGAAGAAATTTATCTTGAAGGGTGAGATTCTACCATCACTAACAGCAAGATTGAGTAGAGATGAAAAGATTTGTGTATGCCTAATGCCATTATGACTAGAGAAAGGGAGAGATATGTTACCATTAAAAGAACAACAGAATTTGGGTTATCTTACACAAAGCATAATCCAATTAATAAAAATTTAGGATAGTTCATTTTAGTTAGAACTTTGTGAATTCAGTCTCAAGAAACCTTATCAAAGGCCTTGTCCATGCTAGCCTTAATAATCATATACTTCCTACTACCTGAGCCCATAGAGTGGGCAATCTCGTGTACAAGTAAAATATTATCGCGAATTGATCGTTCAGAGATGAAGGCGGTTTGGGATGGATCGATGAGAACTGATAGGATAGGATTGAGTCTGGTGGCTAGGATTTTTGCTACAACTCTATATAAGACATTGTACAAGGAAATAGGTAGTCTGTGACCCTCTTAGGATGAATGATTTTAGGAATGAAAATCAGATTAGTCATTGTCCAATCATCAGGCATGTGACCAGTACAAAAAAAATGAGTATGCCATGAACTAGGTAAAGTAGGGAGGTCAGGCTAGCATTCAATAGGAATATCAGGGCAAGAGATAGGCTTCCATAGATCAAAATAATATTCCACAAAAGCTTGGAGAATGAGTTCTTCCTTATTAATTAGTGTATCCTGATCCTTATCTATAATTTGTGTGATTTGATTTTTGCGGTGCCTTACAATAGGTGAAATTTTTTTGAATTTTTGTCGCCACATTCAAGCCATTTTATCCTAGATTTACTCCACCACTTCAAGGTGATTTGATGGAGGAAGACAACATGTTCGTGGTAGAGGGTTCTAAGCCTGATAGAGTCCCCATCATATAGTATAGGTCAGAAAAGTGATCAGTCCTCTCCAGAATGTAAATTTCCTGTTTAACCTTTTCAAGTCTAAGTTCCAAAGATCCCAATTCCTCTCTATTCCAATTTAGTATCCTATTTTTAATTTCTTTAAGTGATTATGCAAGACTGGTGTTAAACGTACGTTTATCCTAGACATTCCTAATTATGTTGTGCAGTGTTTCATATTCAAGCAAAAAATGTTCGAATTTGAAAGGTTTCCTTATTTTAGTCTACTATTAGTTGAGAAAAGTATGGGAGAATGGTAAGAAACACATTGCAACATACAGTTAAGGGACATGTTCGGATAAACCAATGTGAATTAATGAGTACCCTATCATGTTTGCAATGAATATGAGAGATACACCATGTATAATGTCCATCAGCATTTTGCACATAAAAAATCCCTTGCGAATTGATAAAATTGTTAAGCATTCTAACCGATTTTGTGTATTTAAATGGCTGTCCCTCCCTCCCCTCGCTTGTCGCCGGAAGACACCAGTGCGTTGAAGTCCCCCGCAACCATCCATGGTGTGTCATTCGGGTCCAAGTGCGGCAACATCCGCCAGAGATTATTCTTGAGACTAGGGACAACATTAGTGTATATACAAGTAAGTATGAAGGAGAAGTTATCAAAAGAGATAATGGCGTGGAGGTATTGCGAGTCTTGACCCACTACCATAACCTGAGTATTATTGCTGCACCAAGCCAAAATAATACCACCTGCGTGTCCGTTACTTGCCTGAAAGACACCTTGCAAATTTGATCCTAATCTACTAATGATGACAGAAGATCGTCGAGCACAAGCATGTGTTTCTAAAAATATGACCGGATCCGGGCGGTGAAGCTTGATAATGTTAGAGAGCCGGTCTGGACCTTTCCCCTAAAGGCTCTCGACAGTTCCATGTTATCAATTTCATGAGTTAGGTTGAGGGCAGCCTGACCCCGCATCGACAGCTTCCTACACTGCACAGAAACAGTGGCATTAGATGTGTCAAAGAACATGTTCTTCTTACATTTTTGTTGGGCCAATTTGTGCTTGTTTTAAAAATCGGTGGTGCAGCCTCCTCCAATTTTCTCCGCAACTTGTTACCCTTGACTTCTAATCTTGTTGGCAGCGGCTCAAGTACGAGCTCTTCATCCGTTGTCTCCTCTTCAGTTTCAGAATTCCCTTGCGTACGTAGTCTCCACGTTTCTTGACAGACACTCACGAACAACCTCAACAAAGCCTTCATGGCGGCCATGAACCCTTGTTTTGCTCGCTGTCGGAGTTGGTGCTGTGAGGGTGAATGGATGCGGAGGGGATCTGGGCACCGAGGTGGGGAGGAGTTGTTGAAAAAGGAATGAGCCGAAAAGGGATCCCTCACAGCGGCGGGGAAAAAGCAGTGACATTTAGGATAGATGCATTGTGTAAGGATGAAGAAGATGGGAGTTGGCTTTTTGAGTGTGTAACAGGTGTCAACGGATGAGCTTGCATTGGAAATATGGAGTTATCATGGCCGTTGAAAATAGAGGATTTCTCCAAAGTGGTGGGACACATGTAAGTAGGTGTGTGGGTGGGCCTTGCATATCTCCATCATCCAAAGCCAAGTGGGTGTCCGCCAGCTGTGAAGCAGTAGCATTGAGCAATGGGCAGGACAGGACAGGTGTAATTTAATAATAAAATACTGAATATATACTTATATTATATTACATATATATTATTATAAATATAATCATCGACGGGTCTAGCCTATAATTTATCGACGGAGATTTTTTGTCCGTAGTAACGAAGGACTTTTTACCTTCGATAATTCAGAATGATTTTCCTATCCGTTGCAACTGTCGTCGAAAAATGCGAAGGATTCGTGTCCTTCGAAAAATGTCCGTCGCAAATTAGATTTTTCTTGTAGTGACTAGAACGATGACGCTGACTGCTCAATTTTTGACGTAGTTTCATCGAAATAATCCTCTTAGGACCAAATTAATCATAACTAATCATATAGGAGACGCTGCTAGAACTCTAATTGTACCCTAGCAACATACAAATTTATTGTTAAAGCTGATCCAAAGATTGATCCAACGATTCACCTACCTCTACGAGGATTCTCTATCGTTCGGTCTTCTTTCTCTGCTTCGTTCTCTACGTCGGTCATCCCTGAAGGTTCACCAAATTCAATCACTATTTGTCCTTGGTCCCTTGCACCTAGTGGCCATGTTGGATGGGGAAAAACCAAGGAAAAACTTAGGGAAAACAAACCTAAAACTACTACAAAAATTCTAGCATGCCTGCTACATCACCTTGGTTGGTTCCCTATTTTTCGATGAGATTTCGGCGGCGACGTCAGCGGCCAGAACTATTTTTTGACTCCTGATTTTCTAGAAATTCGTGCAGGTGGAGGGGATGAAGAGGGGAGGCACGACGGCTAGGGTTAGAGGAGGTTTTGGCTGAGAGAAAATTTTATATAGGTATGAATCAAAAGATAAGGTAAGTTAGAATTTTCTAATGTGACTCCTCCTTTGATTTAACTTCCCAACATAAATCTGATTTCATATTTTTATTTAACTTAAATATTTTATTTTATTTTACGGGTTTTTGCCGGGTGTTACATTCCCTTCCTCTATCATGTAGGAGTGTAGCAGGCAAATCCAAGTAGTCAAATTTTTTATACTTTTTTCCTTTTAGATCCCTCCCTAATAGTTCTGAATAAATTAAATACATGAAGGCTTCTTATTCGACAAAAACCAAAACACTTTTTCTTTCTTTCGAGAAAATTAAAAAATAGAAAAATAGGTGTCATTGTGGCCGGGTTTGGCCGTTAATGGTCGAATCCGAATGTCAAGCAACCAGATTCCCTCTCTCTCTCTCTCCTCTCTCTTCTCCGGTTGCGCCGCTGCATCCTTTCTTTAGTGACGCAATGGGGGGTTGCAAAGTGGAGGAGATTACAACAATCAGACGAATCTCGAAAGAAGTTGATGATTCAAAAGTATCATCAATAGCTTGATAAACTCATAATTCATCGAGACACAAAATCCACCGAGTGAAAATTGGCCACAACCCCACATCAAATCGGCTGGAACCCTCGTCGTCACGACCGTGCCACCCTTCAGGCACGGCTGTGCCACCACCGTCATGGCCGTGCCATACTGTGAGCACACCTGTGCTATCGCTCGACCAGTGCTATGTAAAAGATTGATCGGCACCGGTCGATCGAGCTCCCAACCCGTCACGGTCGTGCCATCCTTCTGTCATGCTCGTGCCATAACCTGACCGTATGCCCATGGACCGATCGACCGATTCCATTGAATTGGTCAACTGCCCTCATGTTCAGTTATGACCGTGCCTCTTTCCAGACATGCCCGTGCCCTTTTCTCGGTAGAAGTCCCTTCCGGCACGACCGTGTCGACCTTCATGTACACCCGTGCCATCAGACGGACATGACCGTGCCATTAGGTAGTCACGGCCGTGACTGCCAGGTTACAAGCCCTCATGCTACGTCCTCTGATTTTGCCCGTCCTTACCCTTTGATTGTTATTTAAACATTGTCTATTTTCCCTTATTGATTAGGTTATGATTGATTTAATGCTATGTTCTCACCGAGATCCCTTCTTGATTAAGACGTGAATCCTTGTACTGATTTCTCTTCTACTGATCTTATTACCTCCATTGTATGAAGAATAAAGAATAACAAGTTTCTAAAGTGATTAATAAGTTAAGATGGAAGATGATTAATGAGTTGTCAGTCCAAGCTAAGTGCCTCAAGATAAGGGTCGCTCCATTGGTCATGGTTTGATCACCCATCGATCCGCACAAGGCTGTATTGTTTGCTCGGCATACCCCAAGAATTAAAGACACATAAAGTCACCATGATTGTTTTAAACATGATTTAATATTAAGAAGCATGGATAAGTAAAGCAAGCATGTTTCAAGTATGAATAAGTAAAGTAAGCATGAATTTCAAGTCAAGTTATTATTAGTACTTATGATGATTCTCAAGCATGTCTTCAAGTCTAAGTTTATCAAGCATTACGTGATTGTACTGATTATCGATGTCTATTTATCATCCACATTATGATTTATGATGATTTCATGCTCCACCTTCTGTCAAGATAAGTACACTGATTTACTTCTGATTTCTCTATTCAAGTTATGGATTGTATACTTATATGGTTCTCCATTAAGCTGTAAAACTTAGGGGAGGACCTCCTCCCCTGTGTCTGATTTTCACAGGGTCAGATCAGTGATGGTGTTGAGTTATTGTGCTGCGACAATGCTCAGGTGACTAGAAAGCACATGAACAATAAGGCTTATTTAGTTGTTTATTTTCCTTCCGCATTTATGAACCTGTGATGTAAACCTTATGGTATTCATTTAGAGATGATGTAGCCACTTTTTCTAGACCTCTGCAACTTATGTTATTTTTTTATTTTATTATTCTTCCGCTGACGTGTTTTAGTTCTTGATTGAGAGATGATCAAAGTCATAACGTCCGTAGTGTTTTCAGGTTAGTCTTTGCCACGTGAGAATAGTCGATTTGGGGGCGTTACATAATTAATATTTCTTTATAAAATATATTTTTTTAAATACATAAAGTTTTTAAAATAATGTTTTTGCAATGCATACATAATATGTAATCATATTGAAAAATATTAGTTATTAAGTTAATTTTCTTATTTATTGTACAAAAAATGAATGATAGAGTATTCATATAAAAAATTTAAAAATATTGTCAAATGAACATAAAATATAAGTAAGAAGATAATAAGATAAGTTGAATATATATATATATATATATATATATATATATATTTGTGTAAAGAGAAGATAGGGAAAATATAATACTCTAATTCTTAAAAATTAATAAAGTTCTCCATATGTAAGGAAGATATGATATGTATATTAAGAAGAAATGTTCAAATGTCTAACCTCCAAGCTCCACTGGTTGTAGAGAGTCTCTAAAGATGTCTCATTTAAGCTTTAAATTCTATTTTTTTTAATCAAAAGGTGAAGGTAAATTAAGTAGTGGAATTATCAGAGTCCTCGTACAAAAAATTGAGGATTCTTGACGGGAAAGGTTAAGCCTTAAATTCTATTTTAAAAACATGTCTACCAAACTTTAAAATAGAATTTTGAAAGTTAAAACGTCTCTAATGTAAATGCTAAGTTTTTGACACTCTAAATGAAATCTTAATCAAAAGTCTCTAATGTAGCCATCTAATTACCTGAAATTTACTTCCTTTGTCATTCCTTTCTTTTTCCATTGGATTCAATTGGTGAACGTCTCGGAATTACAGGAGGCGATATTTTGAAGAAGCGAACCTCTTCAGACGTTATTTTATAATTTTCTTTTCGAAATAATAATTACTTAGGATTGAAAACAGATCAAATATATACCTCGCTTACGGAATTTTATTTTTTTTTAAAAGGAAGTTATATGTTAATAAACAAAAACTAACAAAGTCCTCGTACGAAATATTGAGTACTAGATGAGAGTCACTAAAACAAAAAAAGGACCAATTAACTAGTGACCATGGTTCTATTATAAAGAGGTAGAAGATGACAATTCTTCATGCATAATAGTAAATTATCTAAAAATAAAAAAAAATATTTACAATAATATAAGTTTTTAATAATACAAGAACGGTAGGAAATCAGAGTCGAAAGAAAGCATTTGTTTTCCGACCAAAAAACACTTTATAAAATAGTTCTTTCTCAAAAAGAGAAATTTAAACTTATCTATTGTCAGAAGGAAATAACCAGACGTGTCTCAATACAGGATATTGAAGAAGCCATGATATGGGTTTGAGTCTCCTCCTATGAAATAGAATACATGAAATTTTTTTCCTGAATACATGAGAAGGAAATGCACCACAAAATTAATGCCAAATATTGTCCCTCCGGTGCAAAATACATAAAGTGAGTTTTCATTACCAGAATGGCAAATCATCCTGCAATCAGGTGGGCGGTATAAGAGAGGAACACAATTTGGAATTACCTTGCAGATGGTCCTGATATAATGTCTCCTATTTCAACAACTGAAATCTGGTTAATTCCAAAGACTTCATCAGACATACTCTTATTCTCTCTACAAGCAGTTTCTAGCTCCAAGCTTTCCTTCAGCTGTGTAACTACGTCTGACATTGTGGGCCTCTTCTTGCTTGTTTGTTCCGTGCACCGTAGTGCTAAATCAAGAACCTTCCACACTGAATTGGAATCATATTTCCGTTGTAGCCTTTCGTCAATAATACCATCCAGCTCCCCTCTGGTAAACTTCGATGCCACATGCTGAACGATGTGAACAAAGACATCGGCTTGTATAATGGGTGGTTTCCCAGTTATCAGCTCCAAGAGAACAACACCGAAACTATACACATCACTCTTCTCATTAAGCTGTAAAGTGTTGTGGTACCTGATGCAAATGTAAGCATAAGGAAGATTACAATAACCTATAGCAAATCATTTTAAACACCAAAAAATCAATCAGAAGCATGTTATCGATGACCTACTGATCCTTCATATCAAGTACTGGGTCATCTTTCTAGGATAGAGGCAAACAATTCTATCTGTATTTGGACATTCACAAAGGGCATCAAATTCCTGTTATCTTATCTTTCTCCTGGTACAAAATTTGCATCATTCGAATTCGTTGATATTGTGAACTTAATGATTTAAAAGGTCTGAAACTACTAATACTTTGTGTGATACGAGGGACAAATGGTGACATTAACTAAGATGTTGCAGCCTCAGGCACTAATAAACAAGATTAGTTGAGAAAACTTTCACTTGT
Source organism: Pontederia crassipes (assembly GCA_030549335.1). Taxonomy (NCBI): domain Eukaryota; kingdom Viridiplantae; phylum Streptophyta; class Magnoliopsida; order Commelinales; family Pontederiaceae; genus Pontederia; species Pontederia crassipes. The sequence continues at coordinate 32,241,001 of CM060183.1, read as the reverse complement.
TTAAGAATGATTCATCATTCATATTTTACATTCCAAGTTAACCTTGCAATATGTGTGATCAATTATAAGAGAAACATTTACCTTTTCCAGTTGGGGAAAAGGTATTTTAAGTTGATTAGACTATTTGTCCTGGTATGTTTCGGCTTGATGATCATTAATAAATTTATTACTTGTGCTAAGTGCAAGAAAAACTCCGCTTATGTTTTATAGCCGGTCCCAAGCCCGGATAAAGGAGGAGTGTTGTATTAGGCTCCGACAGTCAGCGTAAAACTCCGTCGAATCTCATGAACATGGATCAACGAGACGTCGTATGATCCATGTAGCCGACCCCACCTAGTGGAATAAGGTTTTGTTGTTGTTGTTGTTGCTAAGTGCAAGAAAACAAAATAATTGTCATGAAGACATACTCAGGATCAACATATCCAGGGGTTCCCACTACAACTGCGGTTGAAACATGAGTCTGATCATCAGTTGGGAGAGCCCTGGACAATCCAAAGTCTGCTATCTTTGCCTCCATCTCCTTGCTCAATAGAATATTGCTGCTCTTGATATCTCTATGGATTATTGGAGGTCTGCATCCTTTATGTAGATATTCAAGACCTACATGGGTATAACAGAGTTTTTCGACATTATTAACAGCAAAGGTATAAGCAGGATTAGTTCTAAATTACAATGGCTTGTTTACAACCTTGGGCAGCTTGAGCTGCAATTCGAAGTCTTTCTCCCCAGCTCAACACTCTAAGATGGCCAGCCTTACCTGTAATGCTTAAGAAAGCCAAGATTAAAGATAACAAGATGTGACTGCTGAAATCGATCTAACAATTGGCGTATGATAGGCTATCGGTGGACCTAATCTTTAAGATTCAATAATGGTCTACGCATGAACCAGGAACATAACAAACTTCCGCCACAAGCTTTTGACCGGCAACAGCTATGAAAATAATGTATTATGTATGCCCATTTCAATATGAAAAGTAGTGGTAGGTGCCAACGTCTCACATTTGAATGTTCATTTTTTAAAACCAAATTTCATTTATATGAGACAGCTATTGCTTATTTGGCACCCTCAGCATGCCGATCATAAGAATTGATAGATATCTACAGCAGCATGGAATGTGCCAATAGTGTTCAGACTTACTTTACACTTAGTGTTTTAGTTAAAAGGACATTATCTTCTGAGGAGAAAACAAAGACACGGCATTATTGTTGTTGTCATCGTTATACATTAAAAAAATATGATTGGCTACAAAACTTAATTAATCAGATCCTCTGGCAGCACAATAAAAAGTAAGGCAATTCAAAGCTCATAATTTCAGTCATCAGTGCAACACAACTATTAAGAGAATATCTCCAGATTTCACACTAGAACCCTGCAGGTGAATATAAATTTATTTTTCTAAATGTATTCCATATGTCTATATTGTTTTAATGTCATTTTTTCTGTCATTTACGGAATTCTTTCTCGGCATGCACTGGGCACGACACAGCATTATTAGAAAGATAAGGAAATATCTATGATGCCAGATCAATTCAAATGTGATTTAAAAGAAGGATTAGAATTACTAGTTTTAAACCTCTCAGCTGCTCAAGTAGACTTCCATTTGCCATGTATTCATAAACTAGAGCCAGATGTTTCTCATCCATGCAATAACCAACCAAGGAAACCAGATTCCTGTGGTGAACCTTTGTTAAATTTTGTGCCTGAAATAAAAGAAAGAAAATGTTATCAACCAGGATGCTTCAGAGAAGAATAATATGGGGCTCAGCAGTCTGATCAGTCCTGTTTCTAGCTGTCCGGTATCAATCCAAGTTTTCTCTACCTAATCAATACAGCTTATCTGGACAGTGAGGTTGTCATTAGGAAACTGAGATTTTTGAGTTGTGACAAAGCCAAAAGAGAGAATAAAACATAAACCCAATCCAAGATAAATAACTACACTTACATGATTAATCCAATTAACAGTTCACTCGCATTGCAATTTACCTCAGCTAGAAACTCCTTGGTCCCTTGTTTTGATGTTTGAGAGCATATCTTGATTGCTACTTCCTTTCCAGGTTCTAAGTAGCCATGGTAGACAAAACCAAATCCCCCTTGGCCAATGACTCTCACAAAATTACCAGAGATGTGTGCCAACTGCATATGTGTGAATTGCCGATTTTCAAATTGAATATGCTGATCAACGGATAAACCCTTAACTGTGTTTGCCTTAGGGGATAATCCTATCAATGAAACAGAACATCAGTTATCTATAAACACACTTAATCAAGAAAGTTCACATAACCAGAATTGTTAAATATAAAAGTAGAACGACAGATACGGTAGTTGTCTTTAATAGATCTTTACCTCGTGACTTTTTCAGTCTCCACCCAATAACTATCACTACCAAAATTAATATCACAGGAACCACTGCAAGTAACACAATAATCGGAGTGGAGATTTTCTTCTTGTTATCTTTTTGTAGACATGACGTAGCATTGATGCACAACTGCGTATTATCATCAATTCTACATCAAGAATAACAAGTACGCCATCTGATTAACTAAAAAGATAACCTCCTAAAGTAATGCATACTACTGCATTTAGGCACCAGGACAAAAACAAACCTTAGTAAAAGCAGCCCTGATTTTGATTTTTCGAGTAAAGAAACTGGAATAGGTCCGGTAAAGTTGTTCTTCGACAAATTACTAAAGGAAAAAAGCACAATTAATTTCTCAAAAAAAAAAAGGCACAACCAAACCATAGAACTTCACGAGCTTCATAAATCATACATATTTTTTTATTAAATAAACAAATCAGACATAAATCAAATAGAGGCTTACAGGACTTGAAGGTCTAACAAACTTCCAAGAGAATCAGGTATATCACCCCCTAAGTTGTTATAAGATAAATCCCTAAAGTAAAAGGTAAAAACATAGATTGTTAGATGTTGCAATTCTGTGAACAATATAAAAATAATGGATAGATGATGCAGCCATAGTATTTCAATTAAAAATGACTAATTTACATATAATGCAACTACACTCGAATGTTTCTCTTAGTGATCACAACTCTACCTTTAGAAAGCAAAAATGCATCCTTTATGCTATATCTGAAATCCTAAACAATGAACGATGCAAAATGGAATTTCGCAAACTGTGAGACAAAATACACTTTCCAGCTATGTGTAGCTCTGGACTATCCAAGAAATAGTTTTCTTGGGGACTAAAAAAAATTTGGACAATCCTCTTGCTTTAGTTTAGGGTTTCTGCTTGTATATGATTTTCTTGATATCAGACGGAAAAAGATATTACACAAAAAAAGAACGTGTGAGAGATTTATGAGGTTTGCCATTATTAGACTACGTCATCGTCATCAGAATTACCTTCCAATATGATTTAATATTATATTTAGGTTGTCTTTCGTATTTTTTATCATGGAATGCATATATTTCATAGTTTATTTTTTAACATTTCTTTAAATAGTCAACCTACCCTAGTTTTCTATGTTTGTTTTCCATTTTATATACTTTAGGAGGCAGCAGATTGATCAGAAGATATTACACAATTAGAGTCAGTTTAGAGTAAAAAAGTTCAAATTTGACTATGTTCTCAGCCGCGACAAATTTGACACAGCCATGACAGTGGAGGTTATAAAGTTGATTAAAGAAGTTTCAAGCCATGAAGGTGGTACTTGCAACCCTGATGAAGAATTCTTGAGCCATGACTAAGGTGCCGTGATCAACAAAGACATAAAGCTGAATGCCACTAATGCATGTTGTGGCTCAAGTGACATGGGCTATGAAGTTTAGTTTTAACCATGACTAGGAGGACATCAATATTCAACAACGTATTTGTGTTTGTTTTGGAAAAGAAGTATTTTCCAATAAAAAGTTTCCTAGTTTTCTTTGTTTGGTGAAATAATGTTTAATTGAGTTTCTCTCAAATGGAATATTTGATAATACATAAGTTATGAGTTTTCAACTAACTGAGCTGTGATTTATTAATATTGTTACTTTCAACTTTTTTCAGATCATACAAGTCTATGGGTGTGCTTGATAATTTTATATCAGGATTGGAAGCACTTTTTGACAAAAAAATTACATGTGCCTTAGGTCTTCTAAGTGCCTTTCAAAGGACTAAAGCGAATTATTTTCAATGTCTTATAAGAACCAAAGGAAAAAGTTTCATTGTAAAGAGTATCTAGTATGTACTTATGACTAATGATATAATATCATATTGTGTGATATGGATATTTCAATTATATTATTTAAGTGAATTAATTATATATGATTATATGTAATAAGTCGACCTATAAATTAAACCAAGGTTTAAATTGGGATCGTGACATGCATAGTGATTGGATCGAAAGAATGTGAAAAACATAGCCTTAAACATCATATGAAAATTTCTAACATGGATACTGAGATGGGTTGCCTTTAAACTGGGCCAAGTTAGCTCGTGAATTCTCCTCAATGATAGAATCCAAGCTGCGTTGGTTCAAAACCTGAGCAGATTCCTATATCAACCTCTATTAAAATTTTTTGTAGTGTTGCAAGAATAGTTGTCTTGAGCCAGCACGCGGTTCTTGACTTTGTTAGTATAATTCTATTTGAATGCTAATGAGTGTGGACAAATGGTTGTCAAAATTAAGTTGACTCAGTATCTTATCAAAGGAAAATGAGTTAACTATGGAATCACGTGCTAGCTCGTGTAATTGGTGACCATGGCCTCCACCAGAGTCCACCCAAAACAATTTTTACTTGAGTTTATGACTCACGCAATGCCCTAATCATTTACTCAAGCCCCAAATCCAAACACAACCAACGAATCCTTTTTCACTGTGCTTTGGCTCCTGCACCAAACTATTCGGCACTGCTGTTCATTATCAGCTACTGTTTGCCACCATCGCTGCTGCTCGCCGCGCCGATGCTGCTGTTCACTGCCGCTGCTGCTTCTGTTCACCACTGCTGCTGCCGTTCGTAGCTGTTGTTCGAATCATGTTGCTGCTCACTGGCGCCGCTGTTGTTCGCCAATGCTTCTGTTGCTGCTTCTGTCATTCTCCGCTGCTTTCATTCTCCACTGCTTTCGTTAGCCAGACTACTGTCATGTTCACCACTGTTGCTGCTTCCTCACATATTCTCTCTTTACCCTCTATCGGACTCGAGAGCAGGAGCTTGCTGCTGTTGTTCGTCGCCGCTGCCATATACCTCGGCCTCATTTATTCTCTTTTCCCTTCGCTAATGAACATCATCTGCCAACACTAGCGTTTGGCAAGTGGAATCATAGTTTCTCTATATTCTTGATTAACAGATTAATTTTAAGTATATTTGGATGGAATTATATGCAATGATGATAATTGAAAAGATGATTTGATAAATTAATTCTAATGTATTCGACTTTTTGGTTCCGTTTCATTTGTGGCATCATTCAGTATAACCAGCTATAACAAGAGGTAGGTTCCAACTTTTCTTGATTGTCAAAAGTAGACTTTTGTATCCATCCTCTAATTTACTCTTGACCATGAAAATGCTCCTATGAAGCTTTTTTTTCTTTTAGCTTTTAGGTTGGCTCCTGTGATGTTTTTTTAAATAAATTTGTTTTGCGTTGCATCATTTTAACTTAGATTTTACCCTAAAAAAATTAAGAGATTTTAATAACTTAGACTATTAATTGTACTTATTTATGAATGATATATGCAATTATTGTTACCTTATTTAGCTTTTAGAAATTTAACATATTGACCTTTTAATGTTATTGACCTTATGCAATTATTGTTACCTTGTGAGTCTTCAACTTCAAATATTGAATTAATCACTACCACTTATTAGACTTAACTAAAATTATGATACAATTTTTAGTTCTACGCTTCTCTCCTCCATGAGCAGGGAAATGATGCTCGGCCAATTGTGCCGACAATTGTTTAAACTCAGGCCAAATAATGCCACCCTAATTCCAATGAGTCCAAACCCTCCTTGATCACCTCCCATGTCCATCCCTAGTATGTCCATTCTTATAAAACCCTCTTTAATTAGATATAATCCATTCGTTAATTAAAGGGCATAATGAATATGTGGAACAAAGCTGTTTAACATATAACTGGATCACCTCACAGAGATTAGATCTAAATTCATTTATTTATGTATCAATTGTTGCGCGCTTCACAATTATGTGAAGCACCTCCTCTTTCCCCATACGTCTGCTTTGATGAATTATATGTGCAAATCAATTTTTTCTAAAAACTTAAACTTATAGGAGCAACATCGTTATATTATATTTATAATCTTAACGATCCTCCTCATGTCTTGACTGCTGATATTTTGTCTCCCACCGTGTGACAACCTAAGGTAGGAATTTTTTTTTTATTACAAGAGGTTTGAACTCAGGAACTCTTGTTCTGAAATCATATTGAATTATATATGCAATTTTTCTAAAAATTTAAGTTTATAGCATCATTATATTATATTTACAATCTTAACATGCTTAAAAAAATTGTCGTTGTACCGCACAAGTGAAAAGTTGTTTTACATATTCTCTTAATTTCACTGAAGTTAGAGCAAACCATTGTACGCTAATTTACATCTCCAGTTTACGCACGACCTTATCTTTCATATACTGTCAAGATTAGAGGATATAAATAGCCACTAAATGATCTCAAAACCTAATATGGAGGGAAAATGAGGTGCAATCGTTTAGCTACGCATATTTTATATGGAGGGGAAGTAGAGAGAGCAAATGTAGTTTTCTGCTTACAGGTACTTGAGTTCAGTGAGTAGTGAGAAAAAAGAGGATATATGGCCACTCAATGCAGATGATGATAAGTCGCTGCAAAAAATAAGGAGCATGATAAGTATGACGTTTAAAATTTTTTGCTGTGAGAACAGCACGTCAAAACAATTTAATGTTTCCTCTTTTTTTCTTCTATTTTTCTACTGCCAAGAACTCACATTCTTACGATCCTCGGCGAGCTGGACGTGTAGCTGCAACTCAGACGATCCCAAGCATAATCTATCGGAGCACACGGATCGCCCATCCAATTTCTTTCCACTTTATACATCTTTCTGATGGCGTTAATGGCGGCAACTGTTCCATCCAAGAAAAAGAACGAGAGGGTGAAAACATCAAACAGATTGAGCGCATCCACATCAAAGTGACAAAGTGGAAAGTGAACATAGGAACGCACCGTCGGCGGCATCGGTGGCCACCTCGGTGAGGTACATGGGCGAGTGGATCTCCATCGCGTTGAGGATCGGTGGACGTCTCGAGAGTCCAGTGGAATTGATCGCCCACAAGTACTCGGAGCTCGGAGGTGTTATCGGCTGGTTGCTGTAGATGACGTCCGTCATGAGGTACGGCGGGGTGTAGTTGGAATACCACGAATCGCCATTGAGATAGATGTTGAAGGACCTGGAGACGTTGGGCACGAGCTCCGCCATGTGAAGGTGGGCGTAGAACTCGTTGAGCGGGACCTCCGCGTCTTCCCAGGACCAATTGAAGAACATAACGCTGGAGTTGACCGGCGCAGCGGCAGTCTGCATGACAGCCGACGGCGCCTCCGTCTCATCTACGTTGTAGTTTTTGACCGTCGAGTTGGTCGAGATCACGCCCCAGTCGGGATTCGACGTCCAAGGCAACCAGATGCGGTCGTACCGGTCCGCTGGGTATCTGACGAAAAAGGTGGCGACATAAGTAGGGGTGAATTTTTCTATAAAAACATTTATTCTAAAAAAATTATCAATTTTTTCAGATGATTTTTTAGCCCTATATTTTATAAATTTTATATTTATAAAAAAGTATTAATGATATAATGAGATATTTTATTTCATAAATTAACGACATTCATATGTTATATATTATAATAGTATATTTATGGCTTATATTAATTTTCTATACATGCTATAGGATAAATAATATATTTAGTGAGTAATTTTATGTATACTATAAATATTTAAAATATAATATAATATAATATATATTTTAATTTTTTAATTATGTAAGTCTCCATCGAATTTTGTGGGTGGTTTTTTATTTTTAAATACCGTCTAAATTTTTTTTCGAATGGAAAAAAAATTAAAAATTTTGTGTCGATCGGGTTAGTTTTTTAGGTTTTCGATTTTTTTGCTTACACCTCTAGACATAACTATATAATTTTTTTTGTTACCTAATTAAAATAATTGGAATATGAATGACTATCAATATTGGATTACTGAAAAAAATATTAACATTCGATTAATGTGAAATAAGATAATGACGAGAGTATAAAACCTTTTAGAAAACGATGGTACCTGATTAAATCGTTTGAAGTAGCACCTGCGTCTTTCCGATAAACGAGGACCATATATTGGGTGGCATTGGCGTATCTGTACATGGTGTCTTTTAGCTGCCTCAACTCTAGTGCCGATATAAAAGGGGTCCCCGAACCGGTATTTATCAAACAAACTGATATGGAGTCCGTGAGTGCGACGACAATGGCCTCGACTCTGTAAACTCTGGATGCATCCGATATGTTCACGGTCTTCCAGAAATTGACGTCGATATGCAGATCGAAATGCAGCGATTTGTTGGGAGTGACTTGTTGCAAGCCGTCATAATTCCCGTAGATGAAGGTCGCTCTGATCAGATACTTGCCGTTCCGCTTCACGGACTGGATAGTGTAACAGTTTCGGGTCCCATTTGGGAAGCTTCTGACACTTAGCAGGTGCCTCTCGAGTGATGAGGTTATGTAACTCGAGGAGATGTTATACTTTGTTCCGGTGCTTATAAATTCATCGTCGGTCATATAAACTATATAGGTTTTTGCATCAGAGTAGTTGGCTTGGCTTGGATTGCCACAGTCAATGCTTATGAAACCTGCAAAATATAAATTGAATATTTTCCACAGTTTGAAGTAATGGTATTTTTTGCAAAAACATACCATTATCAATAACATTACAATATTATTCAGAAAAATAACATAAATAGCAACTTAACAAAAAAATAACATGACATACATGATAAGTTCGAATCAGAGGCGGACCAGATAATAGGTGAGGGGGCCCCCCTCAAATATTTAAAATTTTATTAACATTATGTATTAGTATATGGCGAAATACTAAATCATGTTATTTATTAAGTAAATTTAGTTCGTAATTAGGTGTATTCTTTAACTCAGTGTAGTGGTTGAGTGGCTTGTGACCTCATTTAGAGGTTGAATATTCAGCACGAGATCCACGTACGTATTATCAGTAAGAATTTGATTTTTTTTGTGGCCCACAAATTCGTTTTCAACTGCATGCTATCTGATCTAAAATGTAACCTGTTCTATGTAACATCTTAAAAGAAAAAAAGGGACCAACAGAATGAATTATTTGTTTTTTTTTCTTTTTCTTTGAGCCCAAACTATCGAATATTTGTGTCTTTCCTACACATACTTGATCACCAGAAAACGTTCTTCCTAATCTTCTTCTTTGTATTCTTTTATTTTCATTTTTCCACTTTTTTTTTCTCTCATCTCACACCATAAGAAAATACCTAATTTACGATGGACATTTTGCGAAGGACACTAATCCATCGCATTTTTCGACGGCAATTACAACGGATAGAAAAATCCTTCCAAATTATCGAAGCTCAAAAAGTCCTTCGTTATTACGGACGGCAAATTTCCGTCGATACATTACCGACGGGAATAGCCTTCGGAATTATCAAATGATATAAATTCATCGGTAATTTCGAAGGTCAAATCCGCTGGTAATTATATTTATAATAATATATATGTAATATAATATAAGTATATATTTATTATTCTATTATTAAATTATTATTTTATTTAGTGAAGGATAATGCTTTTGAAATTATTTTACAATAATTACAATAATTATTTTTTATGAATGTTTATAATATAATACATTTCTATCTTTCAAATATTTATAATATTATGATTATTAATGTTTTTAGTCGTATATGTTAATATATATAATATTATAATGTTTAATAACAAAATTTCTTATATAAACATTGATAAAAAAATATTATTATTTTATTTTCTGACGAGTACTTCCTTCGATAATTCTGAAGGATATACCCATCGCTAACTCTAATATTTTCCCGCCCATTTTTCTCCCCTCCTATTATTTCGTTCCCACACCCTTCTCTCTCCCTATATTTCCCCCCTTCCCCTTTCCCCTCTCCTACTTGTTCTCCCCCTCCCTATCTCTCCTCCTCTCCCTCTCTCCCCCACGACGACGACGACTCCCCCTCTTCCTCTTCCTCTTTGTCGACTCCGGCCACGCTCCCCACTCCCTCTCTCTCGACTCCAAAGCCCAGTGCGGCCGGATCCGGCCTCCCGTCGCAAGCGTCGGATCTCGCTCGCAGGCAATAGATTTAGCTCGCAAGTGGCCGAATCCGGCTGCAGGCGGCGGATCAGGCTCGCAGGTGGATGCGGCTCACTGGCGATGAATCCGGCTCGCAAGCGGCTAATCGGGCTTGCATGCAGCCGGATCCGACGCGCGGGTGGCAGATCCGACGCGCGTGCGGCCAATCCGGCACACGTGCAACCGATCCGGCGCGTGTGTGGCCGATCCAGCTGTGAGGGGGCCTCTAGATCCGGCTCGTAGGTGGCCGATCGGGCTCGCAGGCTGGATCTGGCGTGCGGGCGGCCGATCCGACGCGCGGATGGAGGATTGCGTCCTTGGCCGCCTCCCCATCCCCCTCTCCCTCTTCCTCTCTCTCTCTATATCTCGATTATGGCCGTCTGCTCCAGATCGGCATCAGATGGCCTATTTTTTAAATATTTTTAAAAAGTTTTCGATGTATGTATCCATCGCAGTCCATCAGTGCCTGCGATGGGTGTCGTTCGCCGAAGGCTTCGATAGGTCACACCCGTCGAAACCCGTCGGAACTATTGATGGGTTCGCCCGTTGAAACTCATCGGAACTTGCGAAGGGCCAACACTCCATCCTCCGATTCTGGTAGCGTGATTAGGAACTTCTAACGGCAAAATCTATCGAAAATTTTCAAGGATGACCTTTCCTTCGGAACTTTCGACGGATTCTACCCATCGAAAATTTTGAAGGCAAGTTATTCGTCGCAGACATAAACTTTCGAAGGGACATTTTAGGACCCCGATATTTTTTTCGACGACAAAATTTCTAACAAACTCCTATCCATCAAAAAATTCATCACAAAAGTATATTTGCGACGGATTTCAAAAATTTTACGATGGATATATCCGTCGTAAAATCGCAAAATTCTTGTAGTGTCACAAAACCTCTCCTTGGTGGTCTTTGCTCTCCGTTGCTGTGATTGTGAGACTCAAGAAGGAGGTGCTGAAAATCAGGAGGATGCAAGAAGATTTATGCTTATGGATCTTTAAACTTTTCTCGATATTCTTAGACATATATATGCGGTTTTGACATTCAATAGGACTTTATTTGGTTGATATAAGTACTTAGTCTTAGATTATGATAATTTTGTATTGAATAAAGTATGAACAAATGTCATAAGATGACACTACTATACTTAGTTGCATTAATAGGATTAATTGATACCTAGGATGCTTGTTGATGTGCCTTGAATTATGTACCATGTACCCAAAATTATGAAAGAAAAAAATGAAAAATGAGGAAAAATGAGAATCTGTGGCGGAAGCGAAGGGTGAAGCCCCCGCGGTATGGACCTTTATATATGAGGGTTAGGGTTTTATATGATGTACATTCTCTTTTGGCTCATAATGAAAATTTTTTACGGCGGCCTCCTTTGTCCGTGGATGTTTCTCTTTTGTTCACATTGATCAAGAGAGTTTTACCACATTAAATCTCTGTGTTCATCTTCTCTTTCTTTCGTTGTTTTGATTATTCATCGATCCTAGGTGTTCTATTCGCAACAAATTGATATCAGAGCCGAGTTTCTTTCCGCGAAGATGACTACAACGAAGTTCGACGGGAATACAAATTTCAGTTTGTGACAGGTTCGGATGCATGCCATCCTGGTTCAGAATAGGTTGAAGAAGGCGTTGTCGGGTCAAAAGCCTGACGCCATGGAGGCGTCCGCTTGGGAGGATCTCGACGAGAAGGCCATGTCTGCGATTCAGTTGTGCCTGACGAACGATGTTCTTCAGGAAGTTCTCGCAGAGAAGACGACGGCCGGTCTTTGAACGAAGTTGGAAACTCTGTATCTGACAAAAACCCTAGCGAATCGACTTGTGTTGAAGCAGCGGTTGTACACCTTTCGTATGGCCGAAGGTACGTTGATCAAATCACATATTAATGAGTTCATTGCTCTAATCAATGATTTGAAGAACGTAGATGCAAATGTTGATGATGAAGATCAGACCTATTACTTCTTTGTTCTCTGCCATCTTCATATAAAATTTTTAAGGAGACGATGATCTATGGTAGGGACAAACTCACGTTTGAAGATGTTAAGGGCAGACTGCTGAGCAAAGAAAAGTTGGATAATGTATTGGGATCAAGCAACAAATCTGATGATCAAGCCTCAGGTCTGATCGCAAGAGGCAGACATCAGACGAGAAATTAAAATCAAGATAGATCCAGATCTAAGTCGAAGAACAGAGATAAAGTCTGCAATTATTGCAAGAAGAAGGGTCATATCAAAGCAGAGTGTTACAAATTACAGAATAAGAATAAAAGGATTAACGATGGCAACGAGAATGGAAATCAGAAAGCTGAAGTTGCAGATGCCGGTGTAGCAGAAAGTGATAATGAAGATGTTCTGTTGGTAACGGCATCAAACAAATTCAGATCATCAAGTGAATGGATTCTCGATTCTGAATGCTCATACCATATGTGTCCCAATCGAGATTGATTCTCCACGTACAAATCTGTTGAAGGTGGAGTCGTTCTTATGGACAATAATCTGCCTGTAAGACTGTTGGTATTGGGTCCATCCAGATTAAGACGCATGATGAGATTATTAGGACATTATCAGAAGTCAGACATATTCCTTATCTGAAGAAGAATCTTATCTCTCTCGGTGTCTTAGACTCAAATGGTTGCAAAGTTGTTATTGAGTCTAATGGAATGAAAATTTTCCGTGGTGCTCTTGTGTTGATGAAAGGTCTCAAAATCGGTAGTTTGTATGTTCTCCAAGGTTCGACGGTGATGGGTTCAGCAGCAGTCTCATCTACCTCAGAGAAAGATTGCACAAAGTTATGGCACATGCGTTTGAGCCATATGAGTGAGAAGGGCATGCAAGTTCTCAGTAACAGAGGTCTTCTTCCTGGTGCAAAAGTTGGAAAGTTAGAGCTGTATGAGTATTGTATCTTCGAAAAGCAGAAGAGAGTTAGTTTTGGCTCAGTCATTCATAAGACGAAGGGAATCCTTGATTACATCCATTCAGATTTATGGGGTCCTTCTCAGGTTCCTTCTAAAGGAGGAAATAAGTATTTGCTGACATTTATTGATGATTTCTCTAGAAATGTTTGGGTCTATTTTCTAAAGCATAAAGATGATGTATTCAAAACATTCAAGTCATGGAAGACTTTGCTAGAGAAGCAATCTGGAAAAGTTGTGAAGAGACTGATGACTGATAATGGACTAGAATTCTGTAATTCTAAGTTCAATGAATTCTGTGACAAAAAAGATATTGCAAGGCATCACACAGTTGTGAGAACTCCACAGCAGAATGGAGTCGCAAAAAGAATGAACAGAACTCTACTAGAAATAGCACGATGTATGTCGTCAAATGCAGGACTTAGCAAGGAGTTTTGGGCAGAGGCTGTTAACCTGACATGTCACTTAGTGAATCGGTCTCCTCACCGATCTTTAGACTTAAAAATTTCTGAAGAAGTGTGGTCAGGTAATTCTCCTAATTACTCACATTTAAGAGTTTTCGGTTGTCCTGCATATGCACATGTTAGTGATGGAAAGCTTGAACCTAGAGCTAGGAAGTGCATATTTCTTGTTATAAATATGGTGTTAAAGGTTATAGATTATGGTGTCCTGAAATCAAGAAATTTATTATCAGTAGAGATGTTACTTTTGATGAATCTGTGATGCTTCACTCGAGAAAAGATTTGTCTATTATTGGTGATACAGAAAAGCAGAAAACTTTGGAGAAGGTGGAGTTAGAACTGTCAAGTTCTTCTGATGAAAAGAATGATACTCCTGATGTTCCTGAAGTTCATACATCACCTCAAGTTCAGCAGCAATACATGTTAGCTCGTGATAGACTGAGGAGAGAAATAAAAGCACCTCAAAGGCTCGGATTTAAAGAACTGATCGCTTATGCATTAAATGTTGTTGAAGATATTGTGTTACCTGATCTTTCCTCCTATTTTGAAACTATTCGAAGTCCTGATTGTAATAAGTGGTTAATAGCAATGCAGGAGGAGATGGAATCTCTACAAAAAAATGGCACTTGGGATCTTGTAAAACAACCCGTGAATAAGAAGATTGTTGGCTGCAAATGGGTGTTCAAGAAAAAAGAAGAAATCAATAATGAAGAGACAAAGTACAAAGCAAGATTGGTGGCAAAAGGGTACAGTCAAGTGGAGGGTGTTGATTTTTGTGTTCTCTCCAGTTGTGAAACATACTTCTATTCGTACTTTGCTTGCTATTGTTGCTTTGTAGAATCTTGAACTTGAGCAATTAAATGTTAAGACTGCATTCTTGATCTAGAAAAAGATATATATGGAGCAGCCAGAGGGTTTTCATATTGAAGATAGAGAAGATCAAGTTTGTCATCTGAAGAAGTCCTTGTATGGACTTAAACAATCCCCTCGGTAGTGGTATAAAAGATTTGATTCATTCATGTTGAGTATTGGTTTTGCTAGAAGCAAATATGATAGTTATATTTATTTGAATCAACTTTCCGATGGTTCATTCATCTATTTATTGCTCTATGTTGATGATATGTTAATTGCAGCGAAAGATATATCTGAAATTAATATTTTGAAAAATAAGTTAAGTCCTGAATTTGAGATGAAGAATCTTGGAGCAACAAAGAAGATTTTGGGAATTGAAATTTCTAAAGATAGAAGTTCAGGACGACTATTTCTGTCTCAACAAAAATATATTGAAAAAATCTTGAGGCATTTTGGAATGCAGAATGCTAAGGCTGTCAGTACACCGATTGCAACACACTTTAAACTCTCAACTTCATGTTCACCTCAATTTGATGAAGACAAAAGGTATATGTCAAAAGTTCCTTACTGTAGTGCAGTTGGTAGCATTATGTATGAAATAGTTTGCACTCGTTCAGATATATCTCATGCTGTCAGTGTTGTTAGTAGATATATGTCTAATCCAAGAAAGAAGCACTGGGAAGCCGTTAAGTGGATACTGAGATATTTAAGAGGTACTTCTGATATATGCTTGGAATTTGGTAGAAATTCAGCTGAACTAGTTGGCTATGTTGATTCAGATTTTGCAGGAGATCTTGATAGAAGAAGGTCCATAACTGGTTATGTCTTTATTATTACTGATTGTGCTGTGAGTTGGAAAGCTATTTTGCAGGATACAGTAGTATTATCCACTACTGAAGCTGAATACATGGCTATCACTGAAGTTGTGAAAGAAGCTATCTGATTGAGAGGATTAGTTGGAGAGCTCACTGTGAAAGAGAAAGCTACTGTCATATATTGTGATAGTCAGAGTGCAATACATCTTACAAAAGATCAAATGCATCATGAAAGAACAAAATATATAAATGTGAGATATCATTTTGTTCGAGATATTGTAGAAAAGCAAGATGTTCAAGTTCAGAAGATTAGCACACATGATAATCCAACAGATATGATGACAAAGAGCTTATCTGTTGCCAAGTTCGACTATTATTCAGACTTGACGGACGTTACGCAAAGATCAAGCTAGGCTCTCGTGGGCCATTCGACAAAGGAGAGCATGTTGAGCATTTTATTTTTTGAGAGTTTTGTGAAATTAAAGTTAAGGTGGAGATTTGTTGATGTGCCTTGAATTATGTACACTGTACCCAAAATTATGAAAGAAAAAAATGAAAAAGGAGGAAAAATGAGAATCTGTGGCGGAAGCGGAGGGTGCGGAGGGCGAAGCCCCCCACGGTATGGACCTTTATATATGAGGGTTAGAGTTTTATATGATGTACATTCTTTTTTTACTCATAGTGAAAATTTTTTGTGGCGGCCTCCTTTGTCCGTGGATGTTTTTTTCTTGTTCACATTGATCAAGAGAGTTTTATCACGTTAAATCTCTGTGTTCATCTTCTCTTTGTTTCGTTGTTTTGATTATTCATCAATCCTAGGCGTTCTATTCGCAACAATGCTACGTAGGATCATGTGTGCTGCTTCTGTAACGTGGTATATATAAGGAATGACATATCATGTTTAATATGAAAATGATTGGACGAAGGATAAAAAAGACTGAAACCTTAGAAGCATGTTGCTTAAGATTTTGATTTGACGCTTAAATTTTAGAAATGTCTTCAAGATTATGCTATACGTTAGACTTAGTTTCTTTATGTTTGTGTTTTGAAAACTTATTTGAAAAGTTAGGAACAGGAGAGAAACAACCATTTAAAAGCAAGAAAATTGAGTTTTTCCGACGGAATGAAATCCGTCGCAAATTGCGACGAATTTTGAGACGGATAGCAATCCGTCGAACTTTTCGACGGTCTCGACCGTCGAAAATAAAAAAAATAAATTATAAAATTTATTATATTATTATTTTATTTTCTGACAGTTTGAAATATCAGAATTTCTGACGGCTCCCTATCCGTCGCAAGTTCTGACGGTCTAACCCGTCAGTAACTCAAAAAATAATTAAATATTATATAATATATAATATTATGTAATATATAATATAATTAGTATTTTATTGTTATAAGTTCCGACGATCTGAACCGTTCGTAATGAAAAAAGTAATTAAATATTATAATCTTATATATCATAATATATAATATAATTAGTATTTTATTACTATAATTACCGACAGTTTGAACCGTCAAAAGTTTCAACGGTCTAGAACGTCGGTAATTGTAAAAATAATTAAATATTATAATCTCATATATCATAATATATAATATAATTAATATTTTATTTTTATAATTACTAACAAATTTGTCTATGAAAATTCAAGGTCACAATCTTCAAAGCATGACTAGATAATTTTCTTTATATATAAAAGCATTTGTCACCTCGCTTAGTTGTGATATGATTAATAACGATCCTCTTCTACCATAAAATAAAGCACTTATACTTTTCTTTTATCTCGTAATGTTAAGAAGAACTATTTTTTTATTTTCAAACAATTATTAGAATATCCCGTTGTTCTAATTGTACTCATTTGAACATTAAATCATTTGACTTGTATTTTTACTTTTTAAAAATACTTTGAAAGAAAACCTATTTTGCTACGAAATACTCGGAAGAGAACATAGAGATTTATGAGGTTCATCCTTAATTGAGCTACGTCCTCGGGCGACGACGGCATTCTTTTATTATGAAATATTGATGATTGTAAGGATACTAAATAACTTAGCCCTCGTGAAATTTATATAGAGACGGACGACTTCGTGCCCCTATTGTTGAAGGGCCTCACAAACATAGGGGCAATTAGGATTATATATGAGTTCAGATTCAATGCATTATCAAATCTTCACCTTGACTTGAATCACGCCATGTCACACCGCCGCCAGTCCCACTGGGGATATTATTAAGTGTTGATGTTTAGCAAGTCCACATTGGAACTGCTATGAGGAATAAACTTGGTAAACATATCAACTGAATTATCTTTCAATTTTCTTCACATTGATCCTCTTCTCAAATGAAGTAATATCTAATATTAATGTGTTTAATTCTTTCATGATGCACTTGATCCTTAGCTAAATATATTGCACTCAAGCTATCACAATGCACTATAGTATGCTCCTGATATAATTCGTGATCTCCAACTAGGCATTTCAATCAGATGCCTTCCTTAGCAGCTTCTGTTAGTATCATATACTCAGCTTCTGTGGTAGATAATGAAACTGATGGTTAGAGTGTGTCCTTCCAACTGATGACTGAACTGCCCAAAATAAAAAAATAACCTATCTTGGATCGTCTTCTATCAACATATGCAGTATAGTCTGAATCTAAGTAACCTGCAATCAAACACTCTTTATCACTTCTATAAAATAAGGCTAATATCAAACGTTCCTCTCACATACTGAAAGATGTGCTTCATAGCTTGTCAGTGCTCTTTTCCTGCATTGTTCTAAACCTACTAACAACACTAACAACATGAGCAATGTCAAGTCTCGTACAGAGCATAACATACATGAGACTTTCAACTACACTGGTATAGGAAATTCGAGACATGTACTCCTTCTCTACTTCTGACTGTGGTGCGAAAGCAATAGAGAGATAAATATTTGATGTTGATGGAGTATTTAAGAGCTTCACTCCAGACATTCCAAACCTGGATAAAATCTTTTGCATATAACTTCTATAAGATAAGAAAAGTTTACCAATGTGCGATCCCTTAATATTCCCATCCCCAAAATTTTCTATCTTGCACTCAAGTCTCTCATATCAAATTTTGCATTGAGGAGCTTCTTTAGGTTTTGAATGTCTGATATGTCCCTAGCAACAACGAGTATATCATCAACATACAAGAGCAGATAGATGGTGGAGTTATCATTCTCCTTCTTGTGATATATACAGCAATCATAAGGGCTTTTGCTGAATTCTTTACCGACTATAAAACTATTAAATCTCTTGAACCATTGACTGAGAGATTGCCTGAGACCATACAAAAATTTCTTCGATTTGCAAACTTGATCATCCTTGCTTGGAATGGAGAACACCTCTTCTATCTTCTGACTCATAAGAATATCTTCTTCAAATTCGCAATTAGTCTTCACAAGCTTCAAATTTCGATGTGCTACAAGAGCAAATAACACCATGATAAAATATGTCTGACAACAGGTGAGAATATCTCATTGTAGTCTTCATCTTCTTTCTGAATATAGTCTTTAGCAACTAACCGTGCTTTGTAACTTGTGCCTTCAACTCTTAAAATTCCAGCATTCTTCTTGAAGATTCATTTATAGCCTACAATCTTTCTGTCTTGAAGAGATTTCATCTCCTCACCCATAGCAGCGATCTATTGTTCAAATTCAACACATTTGATGACATCCCTGTAAGAAGACGGCTCTAGGAATTCCACCTCTTTAGCTACTTGCAAAGCATAAGCCAACAATGTCCTTAAAATCATATCGCTTAGAAGGATCCACTTATTTGTGAGGACGTCTAGCACTCTCTACAGGTTGCTCATCCGGTTCTTCATGTTCGATTGTGCTTCGTGATGTGAGCATTTTACATCATTCTCAGCTTGAGTGACTTCAATATCTACCTGTTTGTTGACACTCCCTTCATCCTCCACCTTCAATCGAAGTATTGATGCTTCATAAAATGTCATGCTTCTACTGTAATTGACTTTATGTTCTAAAGGAGACAAGATCCTGTAGCCTTTTACTCCTACACCACATTTCATGAAGGCCCCTTTTTAGGCTCTTAGCTCCAACTTTCCTTCACTGATATGATATATGATGGACAACAAATTTTTTTTAAATTAATATGATCAACATGATTTCCTGATCATACTTCAAGAGAAAATAGATATTTACGAGGTTCATCCTTAACTGGGCTACATCCTCGGGTGGCAGCGACTTTGTGTTGTTATGGAATATTGATTATTACAATGACACTAAATAACCTAGCCCTCATGAAGTTTATATAGGGAACTCTAATACAGAACAAAAAATAGAAATCCTAAAATCATAAGGATGGGTGGCTCTGTCGTCCCTATTGTTGAAGTGCCTGACAACATAGGGGAAAAATAGGATAAATTACGTTAAATAACCTCTAACTTTGGGTGCTTTCCCAGCAATATTCTTCAACTTTATTTTGTAATAAGATTGTCCTCCGTCTTTTAACTTCCTTCATCAGATTCCCTTTTCACTTGCTATCGGCCGCTTTTCGATCACGTCGCTGACGTGGCGCCCACGTGACATCTTCTCTCTCCTCCACGCAAGCAATATTAACAAGATAAAATAATAATTAAAAAATAAAAAAAAACACCATCATGGCTAGGAGCGGCGGTGCCCTGCTGCTCGGGGGAGAGCCCTGTGCATGGCCATCGCAAAGAGGAGGGGGGGAGCACCCTTTTTTTTCTATTTTTAATATTTTATATATTATTTTTTAAAAAATTAAATGCCACGCCGGTCGATGATCGAAAAATTGGATATTTTCGGTCGAAAGAGTATTCCATGAAATAAATTATAAGATGGAGGACATTCGTATTATAAATTAAAGTTGAAGGGTATCGCCGAACAAACGTCAAAGTTGGATGACATTTGGCGTAATTTACTCGGGGCAAATAGGGTTACATTTGAATTCAGATTCAAAACATTATCAATGCTATTTATAAATTTAATGTGCAACACAGGATATATTATGTGTTTTTTTTCCCAAAATCATATTTATTGATCAAATGGTTCAGTTGATTTATTTTCATTTGGACATAAGTAATGATAAAAGAGCACACCTAATCCTTTTTGTCATTCAAAGAGCATACCTTAGGTGCATCCGGTTTCTTTTCATTCAAAAATATGATGAAAAAATATTAGCTTTTGTATGCAAAAATACATCTTATGACTAGGGACGGAGCCAAGGGGTTTGGGAGGCTCAAATTTTTAAATCACCATATTAATATATGTATGAAACTTATAAAATAATAAAAACTATAGTGTAATATTAGATATTGGCCCCCACCTCTCAAACACTTGCCCTGACTTAGTTACTGCCTATGACCAAATGCACCATGCGCAATATTCATATTCTATTTTGATTATGATCTCACATAAAAAAATAAAGATTAAAAATAAATATAAACATATATGGCAAACTTAAATATGAACAAAGTTACTGATTTTATATATTTATATAATAAAAATGATAAATTATCCAACAGATCATGGCCCTCAATATACATGTGGTTCCAACTCTCTCGTAATCACACACACAATTCACACTGAATTAAATTAGGTAGATATTTGCATTTCATTCCTGAGCGAATAAGCATAAATTCAAATTGAACTAAAGCGGAGTCAATATTTTTCAAACAGTAAAGTGAAGAAAAAAAGAACTTCACGGACTACAAATAAGTCGTCGGGTAGCTCATGCAACTTTTGAAAAGATTTACAATATATAGTAATATGTTAGTTTTAGTACTAAAAATTAGCATACATCCCTGAGAATAGAACAATCGATGAATAATAAATAAATAAAATAGAGAAAAGATGAACACATACAATTTTTCTAATCAACATGAATAAAAGAAAAATATTCATAATTAAAGGAGATCGTCATAAAAAATTTAATATAAACAAAAGACAATACATTATGAAAAATCCTAACGTCCAAATTCTTCGTTTATGTTATATATCCTCATTTTTTTTTCTTTCTCATTTTTTTTACAATTTTGAGTGAAAAGTAGATAATTCAAAACACATCAAATATTTATGTTCATACAAATTATGATAATGGTTGTAAAAGGTTTAAATTTGTGAAAAATTTCATGATTAAAATTTTGCTGTATTTATCTTTTTAACTTAGTCTCGTCCATTTTTTTATTATAAATTCGTCCACTTTGTGGTTAAGGACATGGAATTCTCTTCCCTTGACGTTACGGCATCGCCATTCAGTTGACTCAAGATCTAGTCAAGAGGTTTTAAAATTTTGCCCATATAATATCTGTCCTAAATTCTAATCAATTGCTTGGACAGTCTTTTTGTAACATTATTTCAAGAGTCATTTGACATCGATCACAATCACATGACTTTTTCGACACGGTGCACGAAAGATCTCGTCCATATTAATTTTCTTTTTCCACACTCGATTTTGTCTGTTCTTTTCTGTCAGGTGGTTGCTTAAAACTACGTGTCCATTTCTTTCGAAGGAAAGAAAAAACATACGAATTAATCATGTTGTCAAAAAAAAAAATACCGTATCATGTTTGATTAATATGAGAAAAGAATACTAACTTTGAGTATGATCAGGTGACTTTTTAGAATAATAAAAATAAATATTTTCTATCTTTTAGATGAATTATATATCTTAAAAGCTTTATTAATCTTTAGAATTTTCTTGTTGTCCGTTTTAATAATAATGTCTTTAAAAAGTTAAAATCATTCCAACAAATAGTGAATGTTTTTGTTTTTTGAAAAATCACGCGACTCATATTTAAAGTTTTACAATTTTTTTCTCAAATTAATAAAAATTATTAATCAAGCATGACAGTAGAGTATTCCAACTACTTTTTTTTACAACATGATAATCAGTATTTTATTTAAATGTCTCTCGTAACTTTCTTATAAAGTTTTATTGCGGAAAGAAAAAAGGGAAAAAAGGTTAAAATAATTAGTCGTACAAGTGTCAATGGGCATCCCAATTCCCAAAGAATAATATCGTCGCTCTTTCACTGTCAGGGTGTATACTTGCTCCAAAATTGGAGAAAAAAGGTATAAGTAGCATTTTTTTTCTCTTTGTACTGTAAAAAGTTAAATTCTATTTTAGTTGATATTACACACCAATAATTCGAACTCCATATATATATATATATATAACTCAATTTTGAACTATAAATTATAGTGGATATAAAAAAATTATAGTAGATCAACCTATTGTAAAAATAAACTTTTATTATATAATAAGTCGATTGACTATATTTTTTATCAATCCCAGTGAATTATATTTTTTTCTCGTTAAATATCTTAAATTTTTATGCCTCGAATCTCATCATGATATAAAAAATGGTGTGTGCTGCTATCCACTTTAAAATAAATTGCACAAAACAAAATGTTATAACTTTCTGCATTTGAATTATTGTTATATTTTGAAATTCAATTTGTTTACACCCTTGCTTCTTTTAAAATTCATCAACCTCCTGTTTCATAAATACTCATCCTCTTTTTCAAGCAACAACCCATGCCTCGGCCACATTTTTTTCCTTTTTTTATTAATTTTAAAGAAAAATAAGATTCAAGAAGTAAAATTCAAAAATTTGAAATCATTACGTACAAAAATTAGTTGTACCGGCAAAGTATTAAAAGGAAGGTTTGGAATATTTTCAAGTTCGACTCAAAAATAACAACAAAGGTGAAGCAAATTATCCTATAATTAGTTTAATTAATTTGTTCCTAGGGAGAAATCCACATCATGTATAAGCTTGAGAAACGTAGCTAGAAAAAGCAAGTTATAAGTGCTTTTGCCTGCTTATAAACATGATAAATGGCAGATAAATCGATAATAGACAGGAAAGAGTGTAATTAGTCACCTGGAGGAGATTGAGCATGAACTTGAATGGCGATGCCTGCCACCATGAAGAGGAATAACCAAGTTGCCATATATCTTGGATGAACAGCTTCTGTACGTGGGAGTATATGCACCTTAATCCCGATCCCCGGGCAAGCGATCAAGTTTAGAGTAAAGAGAAGCCGAGAACATGTGTTATTTATAGACTTAATACTTTCCTTTGCCAAGGGGCGAACCTACGTGAAGTGTAATGAGTAAATTGACCCATTGAATTTTTATAATGACTATTTTTTATTATCATCATTTAAATTATTAATAAAGAAAGATATTGAAAAAAATAAAAAAATATATGCAAAATTGTTTCACACAAAAAACTTTACTCTTACATTAAACCCTATATGACATATATTAGTATGAGGATAAGAACGGCGCGGTGCAACGAGGAGTATTCACGAGTCGGGTCAAACTCAACTTATGAACAAATTCGATCCGACTTGATCCGATTCAACCCAATTCAACCCGACTAAGGTCAGGTCGGGTCGTGTGGTCGGATTATCCGACACCTTTTTCTTTTTTTTTAATTTTTCTTTTATTTTTTAATATAAAAAATGTTTATTATTTTATTTTTAATATAAAATAAAGTATTTTTAAATACTAAAAATATTGTTTTAAATATCTATATACTTTTTTATATTTAAAATATTTTATTTTATATTTTTTTAATTTTAAATGATATAAAATTATTAAATTAACTAAAAAATCATTTGAATTTTTTTTTAAAAAAAAACTGGATCATCTAATCGAATTTTCGAGTTTACCCGTCAACCCAATGAAAACTATGCAATAGTTATTATGTTTTTCCTTTTTTTTAAGGTGGAAGACGCGTGATTCAATTCTTCTCTATTGACTGAATGTTTTTTTACCTCAGCTAGAAACTCCTTGGTCCCTTGTTTTGATGTTTGAGAGCACATCTTGATTGCTACTTCCTTTCCAGGTTCTAAGTAGCCATGGTAGACAAAACCAAATCCACCTTGGCCAATGACTCACAAAATTATCAGAGATATGTGCCAACTGCTTATGTGTGAATCGCCGATTTTCCGATTGCATATGCTGATCAACGGATAAACCCTTAAATATGTTTGCCTTAGAGGATAATCCTATCATTGAAACATAACATCAGTTATGTATAAAAATGTTACGAAAAGAAGGAGACAGCGCTCGCACAAACACATAGAACACTCGAGAATTCACCCTAAATCGGATTATGTCTTCGAATGGCGGCGGCTCTTTTTGTTATGAAATAATGATTATTATAAGGATGTAAAATACTAGGAACTAATCTAGATTTCGAAAGCTCCATCTCCGAGCCCCCATAGGGAATCCCCTAGATCCTCCTTAGACCCTAGCGAGACTCCCCGTAGGAGACGGACGGTTTCGCCGCTCCATTACTAAAATGCGTAACTATATAGAGGACATATATGATTACAACTAGTTCATATTTAAAGCACTATCAATAAAACACACCTAACGAAGAAAGTTCACATAGTCAGAATTGTTAAATATAAAACTAGAAGGACAAATCTGGTAGGTCTTTAATAGATCTTTACCTCGTGACTTTTTAAGTCTCCACCCATCAACCATTACCACAAAAATTAATATCACGGAACCACCGCAAGCAACACAATAATCGGAGTAGAGATTTTTCTTCTTTTCTTCTAATAGTAAATCTTTTTATTAAAAAAAAAAGAGATTTTCTTCTTTTATCTTGTTGTAGACATGACGTAGCATTGATGCACTACTGTGTGTCATAGTCAATTCTATGTCAAGAATGACAATGGCATGATCTTTTATTAATGCAATAGTTACTAACACAATAATATTAGTAGTAGAAATAGTTATTTTTTCTTTACTTAGGATTAGCTTTTTACTTCTAATTTGATTATCACTTTTTTTTATTTCTACTTTGATTACAATTTATTTGGATTTTTACTATAAATATGGACCGTTGGAAGATTTTAATGATATATTTTAATAATTACTTGAAGCAGATCACCTCGAAGTGATCCTGCTTAGTATCCTAATTGGACTAGGAACGTAATAATTGAAATCAGAATTGTTTGATTTTCATCAGACAATCGTGATATATCAAGTTTTTTATGGGACCAATAACCTAGTGATCTTCACCTTCAACAGTGATTTATCCATCCACTACAATCCACTTCATTCTCCTTAACTCGACAACAAAAGTACCAGCTCGGCATATCAAATTTATAAGAATATTCCATGTTTAACTTAGAGAATATGTCACTACTCGAATGTATGACTCAACTTGAGGAATACATTAGACGATTGGAGGAATAACAAAGTAATGGAAATAATGACAATACTTTAGGTTTTGCACAAGGTAAAGAACGTGAAGGTGTTGGACATACTGACCGATCTGCTCAAACCCTTCGTATGGGAGTAGAGTTTCCACGTAAAGTGTTCCTGTTGGGTGAATTTTTTGGGTTGAGAAATATTTCATTGCTGTCTAGGAATTTTGCTAAACCATCTCTAGATGAAAAAAAAATCCAAATGTGACATTGTCCACCTCGCTTAGGTGTGTTTAAGACGATTCACAAATTATATTAAAGACTAACCACTTAGAACAACATAAACCCTCAATCATTTAGATACGAAAAGCTCTAGTTTAAATATCCTTAGCCTAAACAAATATTGCAAGAGGTATTGAACAACTATAAGGAAAATATAGCTTTAGGTGATACTTCTGGGGTTTAAAATCTAACCTTTCAATGGAACAAAAAAAGGCTAGGCAAATTAGAAAATAGAGTCCAAATAATTAAACAAAAAAAATGAATGCCTATGTTTATGAGATTTGGATAAGTAATCTTACAACAATGTACAACCAACATTCTACTTTGTTAAGGAAAATTACAATTAAATGGTGAAATAAATGAAGAATAAATTGGATAAATGATTCTAGTACTCTTATAAGAAATAGGAAAAATCAGATCTCTTCTATTCAAGATCAATATGAGGCCTCCTTCACTGAGGAGGAAGATATTAGATCACTTTTTGTCAAGTATTACTAACATTTATGAGAACTTAATAATTCATCTATAATGCATCAAAACTTGTGGCCCCCTTTACCATAACTAAACAGCTCTTGAGAAAAACTAAAATAATAACTTTAAGGAAAATATTTTCTTTTGATTACTTGAAATTTTTCTTCAATGCTTGGATGTATGTTTTTGCTTCAGGTTTTGACATTGCTTTTATAGGCATCAGTATGTGAAAACTTCATCCAGAAATTTTTTCACAATTTACTCATTCAAAACTAGCCATTATTGCTCGTGTCAGCCGAGGACTGATTGATCGCACTGGTAGACCGGTTGACCGGTCAATGTGACAATTGTATGATTTTTTCAACCTATACGCTTGATCGGCCGACTGGGACTATCGACTGGTTAGTCAATCGGTATAGTCTTGACATTTTTTGTTTCGCCTATTGAAATCGGTTGGTCGGTGCATTGATCGATCTATCAACCGATATAGTCTCGACGTAAAACTGGGCAAGCCTTGCATTGATCAGTCGATCGATATTTTGGCTCAGTCGACCGGTGTAGTCTTGACCGACCCTCTTTGCTTCGACTGACAGGTTGACCGACCTGCACTATTTTGAGCATAACTTTTTGCATAATTATCTAAATTAGATAATCTTGTATTCTATGGATAGCTAATCGGATTTTCTACAACTTTGATTTTAATCATTCATCAAGAATATAATAAGATCATAGTCAATTATTTAATCGAATTTTAGTGCATAAAGTCATCCATTTTTATTTAAACTTTTTCAGCATTTAACTTTGATCTTTCATAATTTGTATCATCAAAATATAATTTTATATGACATTAAAACTTTATTTCAAAAAGATGGCACCAAAATTTTGACAAGTCGAAACTTGGCCCATCCTGATGGAACTCTGACAAGTCGGAATTCTTCAACCAAATTTGTGACTTGGCATAGCCATGTCCGAACCCAACCCAAATTCGGGCTTAATCCGGTCTGAGCTCTTGGCGGCCCGACTTGAGTCTTGCCGCGATAGCTTTCGTTGGGTTCATACTAGTCCTGGGGAGTACCATATTACCCTTCCATTGATTACATTAGTAGACCCGACCCGAGCCACCTTGAACCCAGTCCGAGTTAAGTCATAAATAGGACAATGATAGTGCCCATTGAATACAACCTAAGTTTCGCAAAGACGGATTGGATTCAATCTAGACTTAAATTTCAATTAGTACTCTCTAGTTACTCATCAAGGTTGTCTTGCAAAAATAAAATAATTCTGTAGTGTCGACAAATTTTTTGTGCGAAAGAAGTTCCGGTCCTAGTTCCTAATTTTTTGGGGCCAGCATATTTACTTAGTTATATTCTTGAGGCAATTTGATTTTCTATGAAAATTCTACCACAAGTTTTTAATCTCAATATGGCCCATACACAAGAGACAAGTTCATTTGGTTTGAAGATGGTGTATGATGGCTTTAATAGTGAAAAATAAAAAGGTTCATATTTTTCCTTTTTTTTCAAGCTATAATAAGGCTGGACACATAGAAGTTCACTTGATGCAAAAATTTTGTCATTTATATTTTTTTATTAGCATAATTAACATTTTTTTTTGTGAAATTTTACCACTATTTTTTCATTTGTCATTCAATGGGAACATGTCATATTTTTGTGAGCCTAATGACATTAGAACTTTTCTATGTGAACATGATGACATGGGATTTGATCTTAATAAGGTAGTCTATGTGAGTTTTGTTATTCTCTATGGATATAAAAATCATATATAATTTTAAAGTTCTTCATCATATTTTTGTTTTGTTAACTAAAATTTTCTTAGTTTTATTTTTGTGATGTTATTATGTGCTGGTTAATGAAGTATAATTCAATGGACCACTAAATGAAGTACAACATATACGAATTCTTGGCTGAATTTTGATATAACTTATATATGAATTAGATACTTGATGATTTCATAAAACTCTTTTAATTTTGATGGAAATGTAATTATTCTTTTGGTGAAATGTATTTAAGATTTGATTTAACAATATATATACATATAATGATTCAGCTAATTATTATTTTGCATCTTCAATGTTATTTTTTTGTCATATTTACTCATTTTTTATGTTTTGTAAAAAATATTAGGAGACATATAGGCAAGAATGTAAAAAAAGTAACAAATTCAAGCAACATAAAAAAACACAGTAGAGCAAAAGTGTAAGAAAAAAATATTAAAAATGATATAATGGACAAATTAAGTTAAAGGAAAAAAAATGTATGTGATATAATTGATAGTGAAACAAGAGAGAAAAAGAGATGTGTTAGGAAACAAAATAGAACATATTTCAATTAATATGCAGATCATCTTTAACTTTGGGAATGGAGTCTCCTCAAGACCCAAAAATGTTGTACCTATTGGGACTGAATATATATATAATATCATCCGAAAATAATATTATATATATGTTAGACTTTTTCAATTGGTATCTTTCAAGCACATATTATATTATATTATATTATATTAT
Source organism: Pontederia crassipes (assembly GCA_030549335.1). Lineage (NCBI taxonomy): Eukaryota > Viridiplantae > Streptophyta > Magnoliopsida > Commelinales > Pontederiaceae > Pontederia > Pontederia crassipes. Next base: position 32,212,167 of record CM060183.1, on the reverse strand, counting down.
ATATATATATATATATATATATATATATATAACATTTCTTTGCAAATATTTAACGAAGGATAAATTTGAATGGAGCTTTGAGGGTAAAATGGCGGCTTCTCGACTTTTGAGGTGGTTTCATATTTTTTCAATGTTTTATCAAAATAATTTTTTTTAATGTTTTCTTCACTTTCCTAAGCACCATATGCCTAGGCACCATATGAATCATGGTTTTGACTTGACTCTTTGAAGGTAGAATATGTTGCACGCTCAAAGTGATGTTGTGCCCTCATCTTCATCTCTATCGAGCCATCTCAACGACACCTCCAAATTATGAAATATGTCCTATTTTTTTCTTTTCATTGTCGGCTTTCTGGGCATGGTTGTTTGCGCTTTGCAGAGATTGTAACACCCCAAACCTAATCAAAATACTATTCGTTTTGGGCGACCCGCACGAATTTAAAACGCGTCTTAATAGATGAAGGAGATAACTACATGTAAGTCAATGATCACCTTTGTTTTTCTCATATAAAACTATTCGATAAGACCATCTTAGGTCGTTACAATCTTCCCCTCATAATGGGCTCAACATCCTCGTTGAGTGGGGTCCGTGTTGGCTCATGGTCCGTATTTCCTGTATCGCTTAAGTGAGTACGCGAGGTAGACTATGATATCATTTTGTAAACCCCCTTAGCTTCGTCAAGATATTGTTCGCTTTGGATCATTAGTCCGCACGAATTTAAAATACGTCTTGATAAATGGGATGTTACTTATAAGACCATGATCATCTCCGTATTTTGTCCATGTGAGACTATCTTTCACCCTTTGGTCCTTTCACCTTGGAGCGTGCTCACTTGAACCATGTGAAATCCGGCCCACGAGCCATTCAATGAGGACGTTGAGTCCCTTAAGAGGATGATTGTAAGGCTCCAAAGTGAAAAGATTAAAAGATGAAAGATAGATTCACATGGACAAAACACGAAGGTGGTTATGGGATTGTAAGTGACACCCCCTTTATCCATCAAGACGCGTTTTAAATTCGTGCGGACTAATGACCCAAAGCGAATAATATTTTAATTGGATCGAGGGGTGTTACAGACCTCATGTCATTATAGTGATCCAGTGCATACAACATGATTGCACAACTTATTTTGCTAGCAAATCCAAAAGAATATGATCTAAATAATGCGGACGACCAAAACATTGTTGGATGCTCCATAGCTGGGCACCTTCTTGTATATAAGGCATTACATCATCATAATACGTCCCCAATCAATCGCACCAATTAAAGTCAAGTGATGTGTTGCTTCATCGATGATTGCTTGGGCAATCGTCCGTGACCTAAACAGTCATTTCATGTAACAACCATTGATTTGCACACTCATCAATCTCCTACTATCACATGCTTCGATAAATACAAGAGATGTCAATAATTCTTGTAGAGAAAAGTTATCAAAATGAGCAAAAATATGGCCTCGCATCATTGAAGGATTGAGAAAAGAAGTAAGTTTTCGACATACCCTATGAAGGAAGGCACAATTTTGAAGGGAAAACTCGTCTTTTAATAAACTGTCCTACATTTCCATCTACCTTGGATTATCCAAGCATATTTTATTATTCCATACTAGTCGTTTCCTTTCCTTTCCTTATCCTATGTTTGTATCTTAACTCTGGACTAGTAGTTTCATTGATCCTTAAGAACAATCTTAAGCAAATCATGCTTATCTCTTGTTCTCCATAAACCTCTTCAGGGTAAGAGTATTCATATTCTCTTTCTTGTGCAGCCCACCTCCCAATGAGGATTTTAGTTTATGTTTAATTTATATTTCATATATAAAAGTATATTTTTAACATTGGATAAAGAAAATATTTTTGGTTGAAACTTGAAACTTTTGTTTATGACAAAAACCTTGATCGACTGAGTACTTGACCAATTGGTGATCCAATTGGGAAGTGAAAGAGTCATGGTTGAAGATCAAAATAAGAAGTTAAAAAGCGGAATCGTTCTATAACACTTTCTATTTTTCTCACTTGACAAGCAAACAAGTTAGCAAGTTGTCATTTACAGTTTGGGATGGTATTTGACATTCTATTGCGATGGAATGACTGCTTTATTTGTGTTGTCTAGTCAAGTGAAGAGAATATGCTAGGCCACATTCCTCATGATAAAGTGGTTTATGACCTTTTGAATCATGGAGTTCTATCATAATTAAGAAACCACAAATCATAATAAACAAAAAGATCTTTATAGGTTATAAATCTCACTCCAATTAAATTTCAATAAAAAGTTTTAGCCAACTTGTAACAATTATATTCCTAAAATTTTTGAATTAACTCGACAACTGTAAACTATGTTAAATGGGAATTTAATTCAAGTTTAAAGTAAAAAAATATTATTAAAAATGGATTAATATTTTCTTTCTTAATTATACTTTTTTTGCCATATTAAAATTAGTACAGGACACCATTTGCTCAAACACCCACAAAATATATTGGGGTAAAACAGATAGGTGTCATATTGGATTAAAATAGGTAGAAATTCTCCTCCATGGCAAAATATTCCAATTGGAATTACCCCATAAGACGAATGAATTTGGTTCTTTTGGACAAAAAAAACATATAGTATAAAAGTCTGCCTTATTTCTGACAACCAACATTAAATCACCAAAATTCTACTTTCTTCCATCATCTTCCTCCCAAACGTTAGGATTTAGAGTTCCATAGCTCTTCAAGGGGATTGGAAGGAGAGATCAATGACTACTAGGAAAGAAGAAGAAGAAGAAGAAGAAGAAGAAGAAGAAGAAGAAGAAGAAGAAGAAGAAGAAGAAGAAGAAGAAGAAGAAGATTGGAAATTCAGGATAAAGCAATATAAGGTTAATGGATTTAATGTAATGTTTGCTTGCTATAAAGTTGGAAATATTTTAGATTCGTCCCTCTTATTTTAGTTGTCTTTTGGGCAGGTTTAAATTGTCCAAAAATTATGAATAATATATATAGTTGGAAATATATCGGATTCATCCCTCTTATTCTAGTTGTCTTTTGGGTAGGTTTAAATTGTCAAAAAATTATGAATAGTATATACATATAATGTGTGTATACTATATATATACACGTGATCATCCACTCACAGTCGCGTTGAATCTCTCCCTTTTGCTTCGACGGCTGGGATTCACGTGCGCATGTTTGAGCCGGTAGAGGATGATTGATCAGTGATTGAAGATTTTTCAGTGTTGAGGTTGCCATTCGGCGGTTGAAGGGGAAAGAAGAAGGAGGCATCTCCGGCGCTGAGGTTGGCGATCGAAGGGAAAAGAAGGAGGTATCTCCGGCACAAAGATCAGCGATTGAAGGGAAAAGAAGAAGGAGGCGATCGATCGATTAAGCGTTGGCCATGACAACTTGCTGGTCTCGCGAGAGGTTGGTGCAGAGGGGAGGTTGGCACAAGAGAGGTCGGCGACAGAGAAGAATTGGTGTTTTTGTGAACCAGATTTTTTTTGTAAAATTAAAATTATGATAGATGATTAATCTCAGGCATTATAATTAAAATATTTTTAATCTTAGATGAAAAAAGTGTTTGCACCTCTATCACCTAACTATGCATGCACCTTAATATTCCTCATATATTAATTTTTGTAGAGTATGAATACATTCCATTTGAAGTTGTGTATGAATAGTTATAACCAAGAGATTAACCTATGTTGTCAAGGATAGCAGTATGACTAATTTGTAAAATACTCTAAACCTTGTACTTATTAAATTTGGGCATGAAATTTATTCATAGGTAGATGCTTAAGTTATCTTTCTTCAAAACTTAGATTTATCTTAAAAGGAGCTATCTAGATGATGTTATTACTTTTTTCATTCCATTTGAAGTTGTGTATGAATAATTATAACCAATAAATTGACCTATGTTGTCATGAATAGTAGTATAACTAATTCGTAGAATAATCTAAAGCTTATACTTATTAAATTGGTCATGAAATTTATTAATAAGTAGATGCTTAAGTTATCTTTCTTCATAACCTAGATTCATCTCAAAAGGAGATTTCTAGAGGATGCTATGAATTTTTTAATGTTTGGTTGCCAAATTACTAAGCTTGTGTAGATTGGCGTCATTGTAAAATAATTCCTGAATATACAAAAAAATATGTTATTTTCTCGAGGATCTAATATGATAAAAATCATAATCACTAAATTTGAAGGTTTCTAGAGTTGTGATGCATGCAAAATACAACATATTTTAGTCTATTATTTTAATTAATTTTTCTGTAATTTAATCATTGCATGCATCATTTTAAGTTTATTTTAATTGTAATTCTGGATTTATTGATTCTATCTATTAATTCTTGAATTATTATAACTATGGACGAATTAACTTCATTATTTTAATTAATTAATAGGAATAAGGAAAATTGTCGGTTGAGATGAATCATGGATCAAATTTATAAGAAGTAAAATCTCTAAGGGAGTGAAATCTAAGGAGTTACACTCATTTTGGGCAAAAAATATCAATGGAGATTTGTTATGGGAGTAATGTCGGGTGCCACTCTATACTTATGGGAGTAATGCCGAGATCTTGGGCAAGTTTATCACCTTTCATCACAAAGGCAATTTTGGAAGTAAAAATTGATCAGCCGAAACTTCTGTTATGGGAGTAAAGACTTATCTTGAGAGTAAAAATTTATCTTGGGAGTGAAATGCAATCGGTTATATCACCATTAGGGTGACAAGCTGTTTCAAGGATTTGTTGGCCGTAAATCAAATCAAAGGGCAGTTTTACCGGGTGTAAAGTGGAGAATTAAGAGAATATTGGCCATAAATCAAATTCAGAGGAGTTTTACTGGGCGCCAACTTCTTATCAAGTCAAAATTTTACGAGAGTTCAACTTTATCTCACCACAGTTGAATCTTATTTGCCGACAATCTTATGATGATGTATATCTTTTAGCTTTTCAAGATGGTTACAAGGTTATCTCATATTTTATCCAATAGAATTTAAATTCGACCGTACGATTTACGCCCGACCTCATTCGCACCTATAAATAAATGACGAAACCATCAATCCAATTGGTGCTTTGAAGTTTGGTTTACTTTCATAGTGAGTCAAGAGTCTGTAGGCTTTGACCGAGAAAGAGAGAGAGTTGGATGGCTGACCCAAACGTTCCGATGCATCCCAGGGTCTTGATTTATTCTTGGTGTAATTCTTTCAATTATTATTATTTTATTATTATCTTTCTACAATTCTAGGATGAATTCTATGTTTTAATTATTTTATTTTAGTAGATTATTATTGAAGGGAAATTCTGTGAACTCTTATTTTATTATTGAATTTCTTTTGATCAATTTTTAATTATGTTTAATGCTTTTGATTTAATTATTTGAATTTTTGAGTTAAGTAATTACCTATTTGTGGACTACTTGATTTCAAATTTTATTTAATGAAATTAAATGATTACTGTGAAATTAAAAATTGACATAAGTCTAATAACAATTGTGTGTAGAATTAGATATGTGTGGTCTATTAATCTATACTAGTTTGTGAAGTGATTAATAGTCTAAGATTTTCATATTAATGCATCTTAATTTTAATTTAATCTATACTAGTTTGTGGGACTTTAGTTTTGATTAAATTTAAGATAGTTTAATCTGCTTGATTAAATAGCAGAATTATTAATTTGTGGACTATGTGATTTTAATCTTGTAAATTAATAATTTAGGAAAATTCCTAATTCATCTTAATAACTTTAATTTATTTTTTTAGTTCACATATTTATCCTTAATGTATTATCATCCTAAGACCAATTTCAACACCATTATCTTATTTTCATTATTTTATTTTATAATCACAAAATTTATGTTTTTCCTCTCTTATTAATTTATAAAATTAGATATTGAATTAATAATATTCCTCGTGAGTTCGACACTCTTTACTCCTATTACTATATTACTTGAACGACTAGTGCACTTGCTAACAATTTTATTTTGCTACATCAAGTTGGTTATAAATTTTGGATTGATAGAGTGTTAAGTGATCTATACATACCGAAAAGAGTATAATTTTCATGTTACCGCACAAAGAACTTGTATATTAATGTTAAGACTTTAAAGGTTGAAATATATAAATATGGTGAACTCATTCATAATCTCATTCTAATTATTCAGTACTTTCTTTTCTTCTTTCATGAGTTGGATTATGGCATTGGATTAGGATTCATCTTGGTGTGATGATTGTGATGAGTTTATGCTAATTTCATAGTGAAATAATAGAATTCCTATGTGAGTTTTTGTGTAGTTATGAATGCCAATCTTGTAATTCATGATTCCAAAGCTATTTAAATGCATAGAAATTGTGCCTTAAGAACTCTATAATTGACTATAATGATACAAGGATTGATATGTAAAGAAGAAGGAAAATTTGACTAGTTTGGAAACAATCTTAAGGTTTCACTAGTCCTAACACTAGGTAACAAGTTGTGGAACCCAGAAAGGAAACCTTCTCCCAGTGCCATAGCTAGTTGTTATGAGTCTTGGAGGATCATTTCCTAGTCGTGAATATGGCATCACGAGACGCGATTGTCCAAACAAATATTTTGAAGTTATTGTCAGCCCAATGACCAAAAGTTAGGAGTCATGACCAACTTAAACTAAAATCTCAAGGGCACTATCTATATCATAACCAAGTATTAAGATTCTAGGTGCCCAAATTAAAATTGTGCTCTCACTACCAACTTTGTGATTAGAAGGTCACAAGCCGTAATAACCAAGTAGGAAATTGCTAAGTCACTTCTAGAGTCATGACAATTAGGTCATTGTCGAATGCGAAATTGCAAACTCATTGTCTAGGCCATTGTATTACTATCACGAGCTATGAATATCCAATTAAGGAAATGATGAACTCATTATTAGTATAATGAGACAATGTCATAACCCATGAAAATATCAAATCACGACTGTGGCAAAAGAGTAATAGATCGTTACATGTTCACATTTTCTCAATAGGATGCTTATAATGATCATGCCTGTGATTTGTTGTTCAACTTCAAGAAATATTACACATATATCATGTTATAGAGGTTCGGCCATGATATCATTGTTATATAAAAGATGTGTATGTTTGCCTCACCTAAATATATAATTCCATGATAAGCTATAGGGTTTAAAGATGATTGATTGAAATGTCACATTTAGATTAAAACTTATTGCTCGGTGCATTTCTTATTGATTGGATTTGGACACGGGTAATTTGAATTAGCACTCCTTCAAAATATCAAATAGTTGCAAGGGCGATCCAACTTGGCTAAAATCACATATCGAACAACACATATTGACGGGAAGCTAAAATCATCGATACCTCAATGTGCGGACAAAGTCTCATTTGCGTAATATTTGAAAACTTAAAGGATAACTTCGATTGAAATTGATAGAGTGATTTTAATGTATGGAAACCATTGTTCATTTAGCATTGACTATTTAATGCAATTGGGTGTTCTTAGGCACTTATTGACATTGATATTGCGCATTGAAAGATATTAATACAATTGTTTTTTAATGGAATTGACATTGTGATGTAGGATACCCCACACAAATCCTGACACGATTTTCACTATTGTTCATTAATAGGAATCATATCATAATAATGATAAAATCTTGGTTGAGGCTGATTAGTAGAAAATCATATCATAATAATGCCATGAATGGAATTAATTAGATGACTGATTTGTTGGCTCATTAGTTATTTCAATATTTTTTGTTTCCTTTATTTTTGTTTCCTATTTTATTTCCTAAAGTAGAGACTACTCTAATAGTCCCATAAAAAGAGCCAATGAATAGAGAAAAGACTAGCTCATCTTTGCTTCAGAAAAAAACATTTTTATAGCGTGGATTCGTTAGTTTCAAGTACAAGAATTCTGTTTAGTGCCTTTCTTGGATAGTACTTCAGTCTATTCTCGTATCCTTTTGTCTTCTTTATTTTCGTTAGATCTTGGTGCTACACCAATTGGTATCAGAGCATTGAGAATAATGGCAGACAACCCTACACATGCTGAGTTCAACGAGATGAAGGAGACGTTGCAGTGCATCTATGAATCTCTCGAATTACTCTTGCACGACCATGAAGAGCGAAAATCCCCTCGTCGGGCCCTAGCCCTTTGATGCCCCGTTGATAGTGACGATGATGTTGAGGATCACGTTCAGCATCGTGCAGCATGCCAACCAAATTTCAAAATAAGGATGGACCTTCAGCCCTTGAATGGCCAATGTCATATTGAAGACTTTCTTGACTGGCTGAAGTTGAGAGATTCTTCGAGTATATGGAGGTCCCTGAACGCAAACAAGTAAAGCTTCTTGCGTATCAATTGAAGGGAGGTGCTTTTGCGTAGTGGGAACAAATTCAACTCTCATGCACGAGGCAACACAAACAATCTGTGCAGTCCTGACAAAAAATGAAGAAAATGTTGCAAGCCTGATACCTTCCTTCTGACTATGAGCAAATTTTATTCCATCAACTGCAAGAATGCAGACAAGTTAGTCATTCCGTGAGCACCTATACCACTGAGTATTGCAGGCTTCTATCCATAAATAATGGAGTTTGAACCACAACAGATTGTACATTTTGTTCGTGGAATACGCCCTATAATTCGTGATCGAGTCGACATGCAGATCACTTACACACTGTCTGACACCATCAAGCTTGTTGAGAAAGTGGAACGTTAACTTGATAGGGGCTCTAGATCCAACTACCGAGGTTCTGACCCTAGGTCTTGCTGACTCGAAACCTGTTCGACAGTCTGCACAAGAGAACATGTCTCCTCACCAAATTTGAGTCACCATGAACAAACTAGGTGGAGCAGCAACTACAAGGAGGCATTCTGGGTATTCTAAACCTAATCAAGTGGTTTGTTATCGTTGCCGCCAAGCAGGTCATCATTCCAATGAATGTCCATAACAAGCTCCAGTTCGTCTTACTCAAACTAATGAGACTGATCATATTCCTTTTGAAAATGATGATGATGAAGAAGACTGTGATAAGGAAATAGTTGCTGAATACCCCAATCATGAGGTTGAGCATCTCTCTTATGTGGTTCGTAAGTTATTATTTACTCCCAAGCATGCAGACCAATCTCAACGGCATCAAATCTTTTGAACTGCTTGCACCATAAACAACAAATTATGTGATGTTATTATTGATAGTGGGAGTTCAAAAAAATCTCTGCTATCGTGGTTCAAAAACTAGGGTTGACCATAGAAAAACACCTTGATCCATACAAAATAGGATGGATTTGTAGTGGTACTGACACGAAGGTGACTCAAAGATGCCAAGTCCCTTTCTCTATCGGTGGATGATATAAAGATGAAATCGTTTATGATGTGGTGGACAAGGATGCATGCCATATCATCTTGGGACATCCTTGGAAGTTTGACGTGGATGCCGAACATATTTCCTGTGATAATATTTATTCCTTCTCAAATGATGGGCACCATATCAAATTGATGCCCCTTGTTTATGAAGATAAAGCACACCCATCTGCCAACTCTCATCCATGTCTTTTGATCACGGGAAAAGTTGAATTAAACACAGGTATAAAATCCATGCTTGATTTACGTAGTGGCGACCACCAAATTTGGATTATTGAAGGCGACAAGTGGAAAATAGCCTTTAAAACTAAAGAGGGGCTTTATGAGTGGCTTGTGATGCCATTCAGTTTCTCCAATGCACCTAGCATTTTTATGCGACTGATGACTAAAGTTTTGAAGCCATTCCTCGGGCATTTCATCATCGTTTATTTTGATGACATCCTCATCTATAGTCGCAACCAAGAAGAGCACTCTCAACACCTAGAAGAAGTGTTGACCACCCTTCCTCGTCATAAATTGATTCTCAATATAAAGAAATGCAGCTTTTCTACCAACCAACTTTTGTTTCTGGGTTATATTATTAGTGTTGTGGGCATATCTATTGACTCCTCCAAGGTACAAGTCATTGTTTCTTGGCCATTGCCATGCACCATCAATGAAGTTTGAAGCTTCCATAAATTGGCCACATTTTATCATTGTTTCATACGTGATTTTAGTAGCATTATGGCTCCAATCACTGCACGCTTGAAGAAAGGGAAGTTTAATTGGGACCTACCACTGAAGATGGCTTCAACAAAATAAAGTCTAAGCTGACCACTGCCCCTGCTCTCGCACTACCAGACTTTGCGTAAATTTTTCTGGTCAAGTGCGATGCTTCAGCTATTGGCATTGGTGTTGTCATATCTCAAAGTGGCCGAACAGTTGCCTTTCACAGTAAAAAAACTCAACGAATTATGGACAACTTATGAATTGGAATTCTATGATGTTGTTCGTGCTATAAACATTGAACATTATCTTATTCAGTGTGAATTTTATTCTCTACAATGATCACGAAGCTTTAAAGAATCTATAGAACCAAACTTGAGTTAATCCAATGCATGCCAGGTGGAGTTCATATTTGCAATGATTCAATTTTGTCATCAAACACAAGAGTGGACAGTCCAATTACCCGAAAAGCACACTCATTAGCCATCCTTCAAGCTGAGGTGATAGGTTTTGAAGAGTTGAAGAAGATGCTGATTTTCATGATATTTGGGCACGATGTCAAAACCATCATCCTACTGATAGTATGCATATTAGCAATGGTTTTCTCTTTTGTGTTAATCAGCTTTGTATTCCTAGGTCTTCTTTGAGTGAGAAGCTCATGTGTGATCTGCACAGGGTCTTAGTGGCCATTTTGGCCGAGATAAAATAATTGCTGCGTTAGAATCGTGCTATTATTGGCCATAGTTGAAGTGCGGTGTGGATCATTTTGTAAAGAGATGTGTGACTTGTCAATTCTCCAAGGGTCAATCTTAGAATACTAGTCTTTATGCCGCTCTTCCTATTCCCGATGGACCTTGGAAAGATATATCTATGGATTTCATATTAGGTTTGCCAAGAACCCAAAGGGACATTGATTCTGTCTTTGTAGTCGTCGATTGTTTCTCCAAGATGGCTCATTTTATCTCTTGTCGATGCACTAATGATGCTAGCCATATTGCTGCACTATTCTTTAAGGAGATTTTTCACCTACATGACATTCCCAAGTCGATTGTTTCATATTGTGACACCAAATTTTTATCTCACTTTTGGCGTCAATTATGGAATAGGTTCAATACTATTTTGAACTTCAGTACCACTTGTCATCCACAAATGGTTAAATTGAGGTGGTGAATCGCTCTTTGGGAAATCTAATTCGTGCAATTTCTGGTGACCATCCTAAGCAATGCGACACAACCCTTCCCCAGGCTGAATTTGCCTACAACTCTATGGTTAATCGCTTTACTCGTCATGCCCCTTTGAAGTTATTTATGGTCGCATGCCTGATCAAGTTACAGACATTGTTTCAGCTTATCCGACTTCCACTCCTCTTAGCAATATTGATCAACTTATTGCTTGAATACAAGATGTACATTGCACCACTCACAAACATCTCTAGGATTCTAATGCAAAGTACAAATCTAATGCTGATCGCCATCGTTGCTGACAAGTCTTTGAAGAAGGCGACTTTGTTCTAGTCTATCTTCGCAAAGAACATTTTCCTACTGGTTCTTATAACAAGCTCAAGAACAAGAAATTTGGGCTTTGCAAAATCCTGCGCAAGAATGATGGCAATGCCTATGTTGTTGATTTACCGTCTGAGTTCGGGATTTCGGCCACCTTTAATGTCGCTGATTTGTTCAAATACTACTCATCAAAGGACTCCATTGAAATCTCGAGGTTGAGCTTTGTCCAAGAAGATGAGACTGATGTAGGATACCCCACAAATGCTAGCACGATTTTGTCTATTGTTGATTAATAGGAATCATATCATAATAATGATCAAATCTTAGCTAGTGCTGATTAGTAGGAAATCATATCATAATAATGATAGTAATCAGCTGGAATTAATAGATGGCTGATTTGTTGCCTCATTAGTTATTTCAATATTTTTTCCTTAATTCTTGTTTTTTTAAAAGTAGAGACTACTGTAATAACCCATAAAAGGACCCAATGAGAAAAGACTCATCTTTGCTTATGAAATAAATATTTTTATAGCGTGGATTCGTTAGTTTCAAGCACTAAAATTCTGTTCGATGCCTTTCTTGGATAGTACTTTGGTCTATTCTCGTATTCTTTTATCTTCTTTATTCTTGTTAGATCTTAGTTCTACGCCACATTGATATTATGCATTAAGGTAACATAATGCAATTGATTCTAACAATTATTGAGACAATTATTGATTACTGCTATCTTGATTCATAACATTTTAATTTTCTTCATAGATGCATCTTATCATTTTTAGCATAGCCTCTCCCGCATCCGAGTTCGTGCAAGTTTGGAGGAGCAATGAAAGGTGTGGTGTGCTCAAATATGCACATGGAGTCAATCATTATTATTGAGACTTTTTTTTGTCGTGCCTAGTGTTGTCATTAATTATTCACTTATATTCTTTGGTCATGGATTTGATAGTTATTATGAGTCTTGTATTTCCTATTTTGAGCGCACATTTAAACTATGATGTATGATTATATTTTGAGTCTTATGTTCTAATTAGGTTCTTGCCTTGATTTTGATGATGATGAAATAATAATATTATTAGGATTTAATGGGATGCTCTCAAATTTTGACCTGCACGATCACTTTTCAACGGATGGATCTTCATATACTCAGACAATCCTTGGATTCGTGCGCGACAGTGGAGATGCGGCTGCATCAACTTTTTTTTACCTTACAAGCTCGTTCTTTCCTGCCCTAATCCTTTGTGTTCTCACTCCTCGCGCGCCGGCGAAGCTCACGAACTCAACGACGAGGGTTCTCTTGCGGCGAGGAGGTACTCACGAAAGTGATGGTGAGGCTCACAAATGCGACGATGAGGGTTCACAGGCGGCGAGAGGAGGTACTCGTGAGGGTGCACGAGGTAGATGGATGCAGAAGCAGAAGTGGTGCCGAGAGATCAAAACGAGGTCCAAGCGAATGGCGATGGCGGGTCTTGCAAAGGCGATAATGAGAGATCGAGATCGGCACAAAGGGGTTTAGGGCAGAAGACAGAAGAAATCAGCTCGTGAGCTTATAAGGGAAAAAAAGTTGATGCGGCGAATCTTCAGGCCGCCATTGACGAGAGATACAACGAATGGAAATTTGAGAGCAAGGGTGCTAACAGCTTAAGTTGGGGGCACTCCATTAAATTCATATTACTAGTATATTACCCGCACAATGTGCGGGATGGTGTATTATATTTTTTAAAATAAAAAGATATTTTTTGAATACATATTATTCCATGTATTTTATTTGTTTTAAAATTATTTTTATAAAGTAGCGTCAAGGAAATTATAATAGTCTAAAAATTTTCATTTAGTTCATGTTAAAATTTGAAATCATAATTGATGGAGTTTCAGTAAGTAGTATTTATCTTGAGTATTATCGACAATGTTTTTACTCAATTAGTTTATTGATTTAGAAGATAGCTAATAATAAGTCTCTTAGAAATTATTTCATATTACGAGTCATTAGACTACCACCATCTCGTAATTTTTTAGTGTTAATTATAAAATTTAAAACGATAAAAGATTGTCAATTTTTATAACAATAATAACTTAAAAAATTATTGGATCATGATTTGATAACGTTTTTATATAAGAATTTTAGTAGTATGCAGTTATCAATTTTAAAAAAATACATTCATAGATAATTACTTAAGTATATTAATAATTTTGTATACCATTTAAAAAACTATTATAGTATAGCATGCTTCTTCTTAAAAATTCTGAAAGAAGTACTTTAGTATAGTATAAATATTGATATTATTCTTAGTCTTTTTTATTATGGCTTTTTCATTGCGTACTCACGATTAGCATGCATTTTTGTATTAATATTTAATGAATATATTTATTTATCAATTAAATAATTAATTATTTGATAGATGATTAGTACATATATATTAATATTTAAATTATTTAAAATGGTATGCTTAATTTTATCTTGGGCATGTGGCATTATATGGATTAGAAGTGTCAATTCCTCCTTCACACTATCTTATCTTTAATAATAGGTATTTAAAATAAGATCTTACTACGGCATGTTTGAAATATGTATTATCAACCATTACTATTTCTTTAATCTTTTTTTATAAAAACAATATTAATAAAATTATGATTTCGTGCCACCAATAATTTTAATTCATTGATAATAAAATATATTCATGTGTAATGGTTATGACATCCACTATTCCAATAAAATTATGTCCAATTATATTTATCATTAAACATCTTCTTTAATTTATCTGCAATTTCTTATGTTAACTACTAAATGTTTTTTATAATATTATAAAATTTTCCTATTTTTTGTGATAGTCTATTTATAACAATATAAAATAAAAAATAACTTCAATATTTTATAATTGCATGAAGTATTAGTATTTTAAAATTTTAATTAGTTATAGTAATTTAAACATCATATTAATTATTCAATTGTATTGTAAAATTATATAGTTATAATATAATTTCCACTAATATTTTGGACAGTTATACAATTATATGGTCTCACACAATTAATCATAAAAAATATTATGATCACCAATGAACTGTCAATCAATTTAATAAATTATGATACAGATGGTTCCCTCCCAAGTGAGATTAAATAAATATTAAAAATAAAAATAAAACATCATAAAAAAGAACATGTATTAAAATAAAAAAAATAAAAGAACTACGACAAAAGAATACTATCTTTATATGAAATCTTATATTTATTGATTTTTTGAAGCTTTAAATGATGAAAATAATACATATAATTCTATTATGAGAGGGAGGTAATATTAAATGATAGAGATGAAATACCAAAATAAATATGGATGATACCAGGGTAAACTAAAAATTATAAAAATAGCTATTGGTAATTGACCATATTTTTTTTAATAAGTTATAAAACCTATATATAATTGAAATAAACGATTGACATAATCTCAATAAGGCGCAAGAATCATGACATAGATAATTCTACCATGCAAGGAAAGTAACACTAAATAATAGAGATAAAATCACAAAAGAATTTAAAATTCTTAAACATTGAATTTGACATGTCGATCAGGAATTTTGTTAAATTAATAATAAATAGGCATATATATTTTTAAGAAGAGAAACAACGCAAAATATATGGTAAACTTTATTACATAAAATAATATAAAAACCCTATATACTAAGCAAATTTGCAAAAGCTAACAATACGAATCTCTCATGCAAGGAAACATGAGATTTCTCTTGGTTTGTGGAAACTATTTATAGTGGGTTGTATGGTTAGTTTCATTAATCCATTTTTTGTGTAACCGTTTACTTACTTGTTATCTTACTTTTACTAATCAATTAAAAATTAATAGCTCTAAACTACTTAACCAAGAAAAAAATTGGAGATGGTTGCCAATGAACCGTATTACTAATTAATAATCATCCAATAAATATTATGACAAATTGATTATATTTTAATCATTATGATAATATATATGTACTTTTTGTGATCTTAATATTAAAATGATTTCTTTTTGGAATTATATAATATGATTACAAATTATATATAACTAATGAATCTTGCAACCAACTCTCATGATTAATCATTTTGCTAACTTTGAAAAAAAAATGCGTTCAAGACAGTTAAAGAAAGTAGTTTCATTTATAAATCACAAAAATTAATATATACTCTTTTATCTATAAGTTCAAACTATATTATGAGAATTGAGATGATTACTAAATACAATAACCACCCACTAAAATAATATATTAAGTAGTTATATCATATTAATTAATTAAAAATATCTATATTATTTATAGGTATGGACATGTGGCACTTAAAAAAAATGCAAAATCTCATTCTCTCCTTGAAAGTACTTTTTCTTTAATATAATATAGATATAGATTATATTTCCATTGTCATATTTCATTTTATAATGCTTAATTACCATGTTTCTGCTGCATCAAATCGAATTGTCCATCAATTTTACTTGCGCAGTGCCACTCCGCTTGTGACATATGCCATGTGCAGATTTCCTTTGTTGTCGTTGAACAATGCGAACACCAACCAGCCGCCTTAGACCAGACTACTTTGCCATTCTATTCTCATACACAAGATCGATGTCCGAAAAACAAATCTGTGGCGAGAGATATTGAAACGAATAAGTGTCGCAGATTGCTACGAATTTTAAGTTCTCCACAAGTTAAATTTGACGGGCAATTTTTTGTTAAAAAATATGGCGAAACTAAAGAATACCAAAAATTGATTTGTCATGGGTCCGTCACATTTTTTTTTTCACTTTCATTTTTTCACCTGATTTCTCTTAACTTTTATTAACGGGTTGGTTTCTGTTCAAAAATATTCTTAGAACATAAATAATTAATTCTAAAGAATAACTTTTTTTGGAGGGAATTGAAGCATGGATTAAGTAACTTATTGCTAAAAATTACTTATCTCTCTTATTTTTTGTTGGCAGGGTATTTTTTTTAATCCCACTTGTACCCCTCGTGATTATTTAGAAATAAATTTAATGTTTGGCAAGAATTAAAAGAATAAGCTCTATTCTAACGTACCTTTATTCTAGTAACCAAACAACTATATCGTGGAGTCTACACCGAAAGGGTGTGTTTGGTTTTTTTAATGATGGGAGGATGAATTAAAATGGTGGAGTATAGGTTGATAACGTTTAGTGTGATGAAAGTTTATAAAAAACATATTTAGATATAAATTAATAGGATAAGTTAAGTTAATTTAATTCACTCTTTGTTTGAATAAAAAATATAATATATGAGTTAGGAAAAATTAAGTTCTATCTTTAAGAAAAATTTCTTTATTTAAACTCATCGAGAAGAAATAAGAATAGAATTGAAATAATTATTTTTAACTCCTCCAAAATCACTAATTTAATAAATTAATTTTAAGTGAAATGATGGACTTGTGAAGTCCATCTTATTCTTAATTAAAATAAACAAAATTATATCCAAACATAATGTAAAAATTTTAAATTCATCCCACCACAATTAAATCTAATCTATCCGTCCTTCACCGTCGATCCAAACACACCGTAAGTGAAGATGAAATAAAGATGAAGAGAATGGTATAGCCTGGCTGTAGAAGTGGGCCTTGGAGATGTGTTCGTTACGAAATTGTTGAATCGTTGCGCTTGGAGTTGGACCCCAAATTGAGCTCGAAGATTTAGACTTCAATAAAATTTGCCTTTTTCGTTGGCGTGAATCCAATACAATTTGAGAAATACAATCCAATAAAATACACTCTTGTTCAAATATTGGATTAGTCAAACATTAACGATCATCGGTGAGTCTTGATGGAAATGGTTGCGATATTTTGGTATTACTAATTAGCAGACTCTCTGTGATAAACTGTACAAAACAATGAGCAAATTAACTCACCGTGGAACTGGTTTTTCAAAACCGTTTGTCTCTAATCATGATTACTTTGAGCTTAGGCATTTTGAGGTAAGAAAACAAAGAGGTGTCAAAGTTCAAACCAACCACACGAAACATGCTTGTGTGTCCATAACTATTCCAGTTTCCATATGGCATTTGCAATCCATTTCATTGTAGATTCTCTCCATATAAATCTTATTGCAACCTTCAATTTATGATATCAAATGCCAAAGTAGAGCTCGTTAGAACCCAACTTTCATTATGCAGCAAATAACTCCTTCATTTCCCCCTTTCTCTAGAGGGAATATTATTAAGTTGCACGGCCCGTTCATTCAAGTACTCTTTCTTCGGCTATAAATATTTGTTTATTAATGTGAAAAATATATAACTGGATAAAGTGTATACTAATGTTGTCGATTTCATAACAAAATATTTAAATTTCTATTCTAATAATTTATTGGATGGCACACTTGACTGCAATGGATGAAAATTTTCAATGAAGATAAAATTTCAAATTCTACATTTTCTTAATCTGAGTATTCCGCTAGACTCTCCTCCTAAACGAAGTGGAAGATAGATGGTAGATAGCCCCGCTGTAAAAATGGGTCTTGGAGATCGCAGTCTCGCAGAACTGTTGACTCGTGGGGGCTTGGAGTTGCAGATCAAATTGAGCTCCAACAAGACTGCTGGACTGACAAAAAAAAAAGACTCCAATACAATTTGCTTTTTCGGTGATGAGAACCAATATAATTTGAGAATGCAATCCCACACAAACAAGAGAAAGTACTTTAAACTTGACCTGTAATACTCTTCTTCTTCCTCCTAAGTCTGCAGCATTTCTTGAACATGGCAACTGCTGTCGCTAGGAAAAAGATCGAACAGAGAACCGAAACCGATATAATTATGTCCCTAGTTACGTGCCCACCAGACGAAGACGGAGGCGGAGGCGGACTACCTCCCTTAGTTGGATTCCCACCAGACGGAGGAGAGGGCGGGGGAGGTGGACTACCTTTTTCGCCAGGCGGAGGTGGCGGACTACCTTCCCCACCAGGCGGATTAGCTTCCCCACTAGGCGCAGGCGCAGGCGCAGTCACAGGCGCAGGTGGGGGAGCTCCAACGGGCTCAGGCGACGGAGGAGTTGCATCAGGTGGAGGTGGACTGAGCTCAGGCGGCGAACTAGGCACTGGCGCCGGAGGAGTTGTGTCAGCCTCAGGTGGAGGTGGGTTGGGCTCAGAGGGCGAACTAGGCACTGGCGCCGGAGGAGATGTATCAGCTTCAGGTGGAGGTGCACTGGGCTCAGACGGTGAACCAGGCGCTGGCGCATCAGCTCCTTTAAAAATAAAGAAACAACAAATTAATTACCAGGAAAATATACTTCAAATAATAAAGCTTTAACTAATACGAAAACAAATTAAATTCGGCTCTCTTAATTTATAAATTTACATATGAGAAGGCAAAATCTTATTAATTACCAGGCTGCGCAGCGACGTGCATCGTTCCGAACAGAAGAAGCAAACAGACCAACGACACCAACCTCATCATTTCTTCCCTCCTCATTTCGCCCCACAAATTAAACCTTGGAGAAGCTGCCACTCTGATCACAAAAGAACGTCGCAAGTAACTCCTAACAATATATAGCAAATCAACCACGCTCGATGCAGTGCATGGATCTAAAGGTCGCCTACCAGTTAAATTAAGCTTGTCAACTGGCCATATAGTCACGGTCACTCGGTCTGTTTGATGTATGTATGTATACGGGCAACTTGTTTTTGCTTGTTAACACCTACTACCTGGTTGACCTTATGTAATGCCGATTGGATGTACATTAATCCTCAAGTGATCAGCCACTTGATCTACAAGTCGCGTTCCATTTGGTCATATATAGGTGAGCAGGCATGTTTCATTGTCAAACCCAGAGGAGATTGGAGGGGCATGCTTGGCAATGTCATCTAATGATGACTTCTTGTTCTTGGAGGGACACGTTTAATTGATGCTTCGGCTTCTTGTTTATCAAAATAAATTTTACAAAACTGAAGAGTTATTAAAAAATGATTTAATTATTGTGTTTAGTAGACGACTTAAAAGATTTTGCGAGAAAAAAAAAAGTGGTTTTTAAAAGGTGTCAAGGTTAATGTTACGAAATACCAAAAGATAATAAATATTAAAGAAAAGTCGACTGGAACTTGAAATTCGCAGTTGAAATATGTCATATATAGGTACACTCCTCACAAAAGGAATCGTCGAGCGATTCTTCACCCTCATTGTCTAAAAAGTCAACTCGAGTATCATTAGGAAATGAAGTAAAAAAGTCAACTCGATTGCGATTAGGAAATAAAATAAAAGAAAAAAAGTCCAACTAATCGGGATCAGATTAATTTATATGGTAGGATTTTTTTAAATATGGTTGATTGTCTAAAGCATTTATATATGTGTGTTTGTTTGTTTGTTATATGTCAAATTTGATTTGTTTAAAGCATTCATATATATGGTTGGATTTCATTTATGACCTAGATGTTTGGCAATGTATAAGGAACGCAAGTTCAATGTGTATTGCCGAAATGCTTCAGCGACCGGAGTTTTTTTTACGTTTTCACATTTAAAGTAGTTTAACTTTTTTACTTACAATTATTATTTTGGTCAAAGTCTACGTTTTCATATTTATAATAGTTTAACATTTTTATCATTTACAATTATTATTATAGTCAAAGTCAAAGTAGTCAACTTCTAAATAATATTTTTTCAGAAGTCGATAATTGCTACCTACCTAATGAGAGAATGTTATACCAATCATGTCTTGCACGAAGGAAAGTTATTAACAATCTCATTTTTGTTCATTTTAGTAGACTGAGTCAAATGACAATATTTCGATTTTAGGAAGCTTAAGTTAAACATTAATTCCCAACATGCAGTGACCACTACCGATCGACTGTGACGTTGGATTCCTTCTTATTCGGAAGTTTAAGTTCTAGTTGACGCAGTCCGTTGGCAACTCGCACAATCATGATCTCATGATTGCGTAAAGTGAACATAAAAAAGTAGTAGTCAACGCCGCAATAACACATCTATGAACACGTATGAACCATTGGAGATAGTATTTCATATCCATTGGACGATTCATATATCAGTGGAAAAATCATATTTTTCTTTGTTTTTTTTTTCCTCATTGGAGACACACTTTACAAGCAACATGTCATCGCAAGAAGAATATCCAGATATTATATAACAGCCAATATTATAATCAAGTACTCGAGTCTATGATCATATTTCTTTTTCTTAAGTCAAGGAGTTGAACATTTAAATAAAAAAAGGAGGATAATCTTGGTGCAGTGGTCAATACAAAACAATCAGATAATTCAATTTCTCTCTTCACGAACATATTCCAGTATAAACAAAAAAATTGAGAGTTTCAGAAGTATATATGTTGAGGGCATACTATTTGCAACAAATTCATGGATCAATTATTTAGGTACAGATAAAAACGAGATCCGCAGCGCTTCTCATAAGCTATATTTTCATTACAGACTTAATTGCTACATAAAATATGTTACATATTCAGTTATTCACAATTCAAATAAAAGTAGGTACTAACCGTCCAAATAATTCATTGACCGTGAAAGAGATTCTAATATGTTGAATAATTGACTGACTTATGAAATTAATTAAATGCCAAATTAAGAGCTAGATACAACAAAATTTTCATTATAGAGCAAATAAATCCTTCATTTTCCCACTTTCTAGAGGAGAAATTATTAAGTTGCACGGCACGTCAGTTACTTCTCTGGAGAGAATAAATTTTTTATTTGTGTATGAACCACGACATTTTTTTCTAAACATGTCATAGGTCTGGATAATGTATATATCACATCCATTGATTTTTTTTGTTAGTTTATTTATCTTTCTTGTACTCGGCACTAATTTAAACAAAATGAAGATTTGTTTTGTAACACTTTGAAATTTTATTCTAAAGAAATTAAGGTTATTTAGAAAAAATTTAAGTTGCCACACCACATATGAATTTAATAATAATGTAGTAACTTACAACGGAAGAGGCTATAAAAGAAAAATAATATATTAAAAGATATAAAAGTTTATTAAAACATAATTTCTCAAATAAACATCTAAATACTAATAGTTTTCAATAGGCTTCATGTAATCAAACATAAAGACACTAATACAAGAAGTTTCATAATAATTTTTTACATTAATCAAATAATGGGCACAATAATAAAGACTTTTTATTCTACTATCCCTTGTGTAATTGTGATGTCAGCTGTCATCGTCTATTAATCTTACTTTCCTGCAGGAATTCAAAGTGTAGAAATTTTCAATTAAAGTATATAAAACAATCAATATATGCAAAAAACTTAAAACAGAATACTACAAAAAATTCCTTTGTATTTTCACAAAAGATGTTTAAAAAATAAATTTAAATAAAAAATAAGAGCGTATTTTTATAGACATAAATTAACATATCATCAACAAAATTGAGTGATGAATAAAAGTTTAATAATAATTAATCAATATGAACAAGTTAGGAGTAATTTATGAGTATTAATATTTTAAAATTAAATAAAGATTATACTATATTAATATTTCATAATTAACAAGTTATTACAATCTTTTATGCATGCTATAATATTGGTTATTATATCTCTAAAATTTTTATAAATAACTTTATTTTAATGAAAATTCATTCAAACATTATCGAATCGGTTTAAACATGATTTAATTGATGACCCGATCTAATTGTCCGTCCAGTTATGCAAATATTAATGTCCATAGCCACTTATTACTAATGATATTGAAGCATTAAGCACAATTAAGTAATTGATAAAAAAGACTAAAACAATTAAATATTCTTCAAATAATTTTTCCTTAATTTATAACTTCCTAAAATAAAATATCTAAAAACATGAACTTCATCGTAAAATTTTTGAAGAGATAAAATAAAATAAAACAAAAAAAAAATCAGAAGAATTACATCCAATATAAAATAACGCTCTCAATTTGGCATACGGTCGTAGAGTCAAAGACTTGATCAGGGTCGCGGTCAATTTTCAATGGTCGCACTTTCTCTCTCCTCTCAGACTTGCACGACAAGAAATCTTCCAAATAGTCATGTGCATTAGTGACACAAATGCTAATTCCATGCCAACATGATCGAAATAGCGATGTCATTGGGTCGAAAAACAAGCGACTTTAATTGCCTCTTAGTAACTACGAATGCCCCATTTGCATTACCATGACTCAAACGTCAAAGATGGTATCTTCTCGGTACTACGTCCTCAATAATATCATTTGTGAACAAAGGCATATGCATGGTAAACTATAACGCTTCACTGGCATCGATTTCTTGCGACGTTAAAATGAGCTAAAATAACAACACAGGTTTGTCGACGAAATGTCGACGTTATTGTGTCCCTATCGCATGACACAATAGTGGCATAGGCTACTTGCGATGCTAAAAGCTTTGCGCCACCTCTCTTGCAATGCCATTGTGAGGCTAATGTGTTGCTATTCCAATGTCGTCGATATTGCGACGCTGTTGTGGCGTAACCTTAATATAAATATCAGTTATTAATTGTAAATTGATTGAATGTACATAAATATAAATATACATATACATATATATATATATATACATATATATATAGATAGATATATTGATTTATATTTAAGTAGGCAACATCGATTTATATAACTATATAGTATTAACTCAAAGAAAATATGCCTTGGAACTCCTAACAAATCTTGCAATTACAAGTAGCAAAGCAGCTATCACGCCCATGGAACAAAATCTTGAGTTGCCAACTTATGAATATGACGATCACTTCAAAACCAAGCCTCCAGGGAATGTTAAAATGCTAGATGATCCTCTTTTTCCTGATCAAAAAAAGTTTCAGAGATTGGTAGGAAGATTAATCTATCTAAATCAAATAAGGCTGGACATAACCTTTGTTGTATGACAAGTTAATCAGAATAACTCATGCATAAAGCAAACGTCTCTCGTTATGAAGCGGCAATGAGAATTGTACGTTACATAAAAAAATCTCCAGGAAGGGGTCTATTTTTTCCATCCTTTCAGAACTATACAGTACTCTCATCAACATATTGTGATGTAGATTGGAGTTCTTGTATATGCTCTAGGAAGAGTGTGCCAGCCTTTTGGGTTAAGATAAGCAATGATTTAATCTACTGAAAATTCACGAAGCAAAACATTGTGTTAAAGCAGAGTAATTGGGATTTACATTTTGCTGACAGAACTTCAATTTCTAATTAATACTCTCCAATTCAGGTATTCATAGATAGTAAACAAATTGTGCAAATCACTTAGAATCCAGTATTCCACACAGCGTATGAACCATATAGTTGTTTATTAATAATGTCTTGAATTCTATCCCAACTAGAACACTATAAGAAAACTAAATATCTATGATGGATAATTATGTCACAACATGTGTATTCCGTCACAGATGCTCTTCAATGATGAACTTGTGATAATATGCATCTGTCACCAATTTTTTACCCACAACTTGTGTTGTGACAGATTATTTTCTTCACAAAGATAATTGTGACGACTAAGATCGTCACAAGATTAAAAAGGTTTTGTCATAAAAATTTGATAAAAATAATTAATAAAATGAGTATTCCGCAGTGATGATTTTTTGACAGATTTCTAACTATTAATTTGTGATGGATATATGTTGTGATGCTTTTTATTATAAATTTGTGATGATTAATTGTGATCATTTTGTGACGATTATGATTATAATAGATTTGTGATAAATTTTACGTCGATGTTTTGTGACAAAATTGTGATGATTCGCTATTAATTATTTTGATGAAGTTGTGACAAAATTTTATGTAATTAATTAATAAGATAAATATACAGAATTTTTAATGAATTATTATGACAATTGCGTGACAATTTATTTTCTAAATATACTACTACACATAAATAATTATACAATAAAAATACTACAATGCATGATATTCATTTCTAAACATGCCAAAGATCATATAATTCAAACATTTATAATTAAAATATGCAAAATATTAAATCCACTACATAAGTTTTGATTATCCAAATTTAATAATAAAACTTTAAGCAAATTGTTGCAACACAACATATCCACACTTTTTCTTGATGAATTGTGATCACTTCTCCATATAAAAAATTAAAATCTGTAATCAAACATATACATAAAATATTAAGATCTAGTGATTTAAATAAAGAAATATTAAAATAATGAAGCATCATAAGATAGTAATATATAAATAATGTAAATTATTTTACTAACGTAGAATAGAATCTCCAGAAAGTGATTGACTATTTTCTTGTTGAGTAATTTGTAATACAAATGTACAAACACGTTCTTCCATTCTAGCATTCACTTTTTTAATGTGATAATCTAATTCTTGTTACAATTCTTATCGCACTTTTTCATGCACTTCTTCTTCTCTTATACATTGCAAATCATCGTCGGTAGCAACATTTGAAGAAGAGTCACCCATGTGCTTTAAGATACCATAACTTCAATTATTTACTAGTGAATGAGCATATTTTTCAGCAACAAATCCATATACTCTTCCTTGTGTTGGAGCTCCTACCACATCAATCTACATAGCAACATCAAATCTTGGTTGGGAGTTAACTTTTGAACCATATTTGGTGTTAAGAGATGCATTGTAATCTTCTTGAATTCAACACGAACATAATATGTTAAAAAAAGTAAAAGAATATATAAGATAGATGAATAAATATTTTTTTGTATAAAAACTTATACAAACTTTTTTTATTTTCCATCAACATATTCACCAATTTTTTCTTTGCAGCTTATGATAATGCTTAAAAACTTCATAGTCGGTTGGTTGCCTGCCTACTTTTGTGCCTACAAAAATAAAATAAAACACATGATTAGAAAATAGTGCACAACTTGAAAAAAATTAAATATTCAAATAGTGTAGTTAATATACAAGTCTTATCTGATTTTTTGTCATGGATATAGAACCAATGATATGCTTTGTGATTCCACCCTCTTTCTCAGTGAGCCTCTTTCACAATCATATCAATAGTCCGAGTAATCGAATTAGGAAAGAAATTACATGATACAATAAAAAAATAAATAGTTAGATGTACAAATGTAAAATATAGGTATAAACTTTTAAAAAATAGCACAATAGTGAAGAATTAATATGTCACAATTCAGTGTTATAATCATCGATCAGCTTTATTATTAGGTGCATCCATGCCATGATTTACACCCTTCGTTCTTGATGACATGGAATCATCTAATTTTTGCACTTTAAACAAGGGCATCTATGTTTCCTCTATAAGAAATTCCATGTTAAGAAAATGTGAAGTTATAAAATTTTGCACCCCCGCTTGAATTCATCATTTATATATCCATTTCTGTCTAATCGATTACGCATCCAATTACGATCACTTGACATGGTCTCTGTATATATAAAGAATAAAATTTCATATAATTGATATACATTTCAATATTAGTGATTCAAATTACTAATAAAAAAATGTGTAAGATAACATAAAACAAAAATTAAATATAATAAACACGATATAAATTCACACAATATTGTAGTTTATAATTTGTGATAAAAATTCAAACACTAAATCATACTATACAAATATTCTTAATCCACGTGTAAAACTAAAAATATTGATGTTCCATAACAATGCATTATTAATTTAAATAAAATAATTCAAATAATTTATTTCATATATATCATCGCAATTGTCCAAATCAACATAAAAATGCATAATTACATATGTTAACGTGTAACTTTTGAACAATGATAGAAACATGAAATATATGCTAGCAACACCACATTACTTAAAAACATAAAGTAATATAACATGCAAAAAGTTATTAAACAAATAAAACATATATAATAACAAATTATTATTATTGCATTTCTTATTCAGAGCACAATAATATAATGTCTTATAATTTGTTCAATTCTCAAATAAAATTTAAAAAATAATAATTAACAGATGATTTATCATTGAAGTAAAAATTTACTATAATTAAATAAGGAAGGAGAAGTAACACCAACCTGTGCCGGAATAACACGAAAGCTTGGTTTCTTCTCTTGAAAAATATACATTCAAATTAATTAAGTTATTTATTAATAATATCGTGAATTCTATCCCAACTCGAAATTCATCTCTCCGAAGTAAAAGACTCCCTCGCATTAAGGGGGTCTCACTAGGCATTAATATCCAGAGTCCCAATTGGTATGTAATTCTTATTATTTACAAAGAGTGTGACTATATAAACTCCTTAGGGGTTTGAATAGAAAGCAAAATAATTTGTAATCTTTTCCATTTAATAAAATTATGCGTTGTCTTAAAATTCTTATGTGTTCATTAGGTGCATTGTGACGCCCAACACCCCGTTAGGATCCACAAGTGGGTGAAACCGTAAAATAAAATATTTAAATTCAAATTCAAATCTTCAACGTAAAAAGCCAACGTTCGAAATAAACTGTGTGGAAATTTTCAAAAAATTTGACATGACATATGCATAAATTCGTCCATATGTCATATACAACGTTTCATATGATTCATCACAAGCATTTCAATTTCAAAAGTTTAACCATCGCAGACAATTTTAAGATCATTTCTGATAATTTATAGTAGAAATAAAAAAAGGTGGGACTCAAGCCCAAATCGGTGAGTCACAAGCTCACTCTCAATTCAAAAATATGAGCCAGATGCTCATAAATCATATATCATGAGCGTCCATCGGTCTACACTGTTGGAGCAAAGTTTTAAAGACATATTAAATTATATTTTGATGATACAAACCTCTTAAAAAGTTTAAAGAAAAAGAGACAACTTTATGCACTACACTTGGATTAAATAATTGTCTATGATCTTATTAGATTTTGGATGAATCATAAATATCAAAGTTGTACAGAATTCTGTTAGCTATTCATAGAATCCAAAATTATCTAATTTGAATAATTGTACAAAAAAATATGGCCAAACTAGTGTAGGTTGTTCAACATGCTAGTTGACAGAATAAAAGCCAGTCGAGACAACTCTGGTCGATCGATCCAGTATACTGGTCGATGGATCAATGCATACACTGCCTAAGTTCAATGACGAGACTATACGGGTCGATGCTGAGATGATACAGTCAACCAACCAACTGCGGCCAGTGAAGAAAATAAGCACAATAGTCATATAGACCGATCGATCGATCCATTAATGTGGTCGACCGATCCCCTAGTCAAATGATCAGTAACGGTCAATTTTTAAGGAGAAATTTATAGAATAATTTCTGGACGAATTTTTCACGTACTAGAGCCTATAAAAGAAGTGTCAAAGCCAGAAACAAAGACATCCATCCAAGACTTGAAGAAAAATTTCAAGTTATCAAAAGAAGATCATTCATTGAAATTTTCATTTTAAAATTTTCTATTCTTTCTCTCTTTTCCTCTTATGAGCTTAGCATTGTAAAAGAGAGAAACATTTTATTTAGAAAAATACTGAGAAAGCTCCTGTGTAAAAGAGGTTTCAAATCTTACCTCTTGAGCGAGAGAAAAGATTAGCTTAATTGGAGGAGAGGTGTGCCTTACCTCTCGAAGCCGAGAAAAGATGGTGGTGTAAAAGACTTTCTTCCTTGTCCCATTTGACGATGGTGTAAAAGAATTTCTTCCTTGTCCCATTTGGAAGAAAGGAAGATATTTTAATGAATTCTCTGATGGTCTTGAGGTTGAGAAGTCAGAGCGGAGACGTAGGCCAAGGTATGGCTGAACCTCGTCAGCAACCACCGCGTGCATTGTGATTGAAATTCTCTCTCTCCCTCTCATATTATGTTTATGACCTAAATTGTTTTGATTTAAAGGATTAACGAATTGATTTTAAGCTTTCACGATGATTTCCGTGAAATCGATACTTTCGTTTTAAATAACAATTCACTCCCCCCCCCCCTCTCTTAATGCCCTTTGGGATCTTAGATACACTACTAATCCAACAACTTCAAACCATTCACAACATTCTTCTAGTTAATAATTCGTATAAGAAACGAATGAAATACAAAAGTAACCAAAAGTCACGATCACGGCTCTCACACATGGTCAATACCTATCCCCCTTACATTTCTTATTTCATGTAAAGAAAATAAAACTTTCATTTAATACTTGCAAAAGAATTTAGATAAGAGGGGTGAGCATCTACAAGCTCAGTGACTAATGAAAATCCATAAATCTTAAAACAAAACTCAGAAATCAAATCTTTTTGCGCGACTCAATAAAACTCAAACAGAAATGGTGCATATGTATGTTTTGCATGCAAGAAGGGTTGTTTTCATGCTCCACCATCTTACACGGTCATAATTTATGGGATCATGCGTGCGTACTCGCTGCTCAGGCCCTATTTCATGTCAAGAGCTATGACATTTACTCCTCATGCCCTATTTCATGCCAAGAGTTAAATGGTAGCTATTATCTCTCCTCTAGGCCCTATTTCATGCAAAGGGATATCTTTTCTAAGTTACCTATCGGCTAATAATATCACTTCGCAGGCCCTATTTCATGTCAAGAGCTATAACATTCGCTCCTCAGGCCCTATTTCATGCCAAGAGCTATAACATTCGCTCCTCAGGCCCTATTTCATGATCAAGTTGAACTTAGCCGAAGCCCTGTCAGTCTCGCCAAAAAATATTGTCGCCGGTTAGGTCTCGAAAAATCCCAATCTTAGCCACATACAAGATTGGGAGTAAAGCACGTTCAACCCCCACCACCCCCACCTCAAATAAACCTAATCGACTTGAGGATGATACACAACTCACCGGAAGATATATCAGCATGAATCGGAGCCAGAACGGGTCACTGGTGAACTCCCCCTATTCGCGCATTTGACACTCGCCGTATCGTCCACAGTGGACCGATCTTCGCCTAACCCATGTCAAAATGTTCGTCTCGTCACGCTCTTTTCAATAGTACCTCACACATGAAAAATGGTGACCGGACGGTGGAGAATTGGGCGCCAAAAATGGTTGTGGTTGGGGCGTCTCGCATGGTTTTTTTATACACGTCATTCTTTTTTTATTTCTTTTGTTGTCCAGTCCTGCACAAAAATCAAAATGCCCCTCCTTTTAGACATATTTACCACATTTTTGTTTTCAAACACCAAGATGTTACATGCGTAATATTTCTCATACAAAAATCCTAAATTGTGATTTCGTGCATTAAAGGCTTTGTAGAAGTTGATTAAACTCTGTTACATGTCGATTAAAAAACAAGTCGCAGACATTATGAGAAGGTGTTGAGTCAACATCAGCATGAATATCCAGCGGGCAAGTTAGGGTTGATCGATTTATATCAACCAAGAGGAAGGCGGTGATAGCGAGTTGTTACAACTAATTGTTAATACAGTTGGGCTATGGTACGATTGTAAATATTACTTGATGTGTAATGTAAATATTTATAAAGATGATATAAATAGTCATAAAATAAAAGGCAAATATGCGAAACATGTAATTTATTACTTATGTGAAGTGATGCATGCAAAATATAACATATATTAAGCCATGCATTTAATCTCATTTCGAATCATTTTCTAATAACATGCATCATTTTACGGACTTATTTATATTAATTTTATAAAAATAAAAATCTACTCAAATATTATATTTTATTATCTAGGAAGTAAGAAAACTGAATTACGAAGCTAACGGAGAAAACCGCGTTCAAATCGGAATTAAAACGGAGCTAGAAAGTGTAAAGCAAGGCTAAAATCGCATTGTAACGGGCCGTGAAACTCGTTTTAAGCTGTTAAATGTGTTTGCTTAGAGCAGAAAGTCACCCCGAGTCACTTTTCACGGGGCATGAAATTTACTGTTTTAACACTGTAAGGGCCGTGAAAACCCTCTCACATGTCGTGAAATCCTATTTCAAATCCTATTCACACACTATTTAAGCTGTTAAACACATGTAACCAGCCGTGATGAAGCCAGATTCGAGATTTGGATAGATTTTTGGAAGAATTTGAAGTGCACAAGGATTTTTACTCATATTATATTATCCTAGGATGATTTGGAAACATATTATGACTCAAATTTTGGAGTTTGACAAAGCCAAAATTTTAGAGGCCTTCTACAGGCAAAAGAGAGCATGCTAGGGCTTACAATTGAATCCTTCAAGCCAAGAATAAAGGAGCACTTTTGAAGAACGAGCGAGAAGATTTTTGTACAGTAGACTCGTGCGAGGATTGTGCAGCAGCTTGTTATCATTTCTGCACAGTACTTCTGGTTCTACATTATGTTAGGATGATATTTTAAGATTTCTTTGTTTTATCTATCTTCTATAGTTTATTATATTATGAGTTATAGTTTTACTTTTCTGTTTTAATTGCAAAAATTTTACTGTAAGAACAATTTCTGATTTCTAATTAATCAAATAATTAGTTTAGTTTTTATGAACATGATTACAATGTGTTGTGCTTTTCTTCATGATCTAATGATTTCTAAGATGATTATTGATTGTGTAGTATGATCAATCCTTAATTCATCATTTTCTAGTTGAATCGATTCTTAACTTTATGTTGAAGTAATCCATGTCGTAATCTAGTAAAAACCGTGCGGCACGTTAGATTATGCGGTCTGCATGAATTGATCCGTGCGGGTGATTCTGTAGTTTAAGTATTATAGCATATTGCATTTTAAATTCAATATAACTGAATGCATATCCGTGCAGAATACTTGTATATTATTAATGTCTTAAGATAGTTGATTTATCCGTACGGGAGATCATATCTTTCATGTCCTTAGTCCGTCTAAAAACTAAATTTGAGCTTTATATTTTTTTATGATTTTACAAAAATTACAAATTGTTTTAATCATTATAGATTATCATAAGGACCTAAGCATCATTAGTTTTAGTTTTTATTTTTTTATTATTTTATTTTCTGCACTCTTTTACCTAAACTTTATGTCATCTCCTATTAGCCTCTAAAATTAGTTTAGTTAAGTATGTTAATTTCTCGTGAGTTCGACACTCTACTCTCACACTTTATTACTTGAACGACTAGTGTACTTGCTATCATTTAATTGTTATCAATTCTCGCATCAAGTTTTTGGCGTCATTGCTGGGGAATTATTCTTTACTTACTACGCTTATTTTACGCTACTTTGAGACATTATTTTTCTTTTGCTTTCACCTTTTCTTTTAGTTGTACTAAGTTTTCATGTTTACATCTTTCGTACATGTCTCAACTCTCATGCTCATATCATTACATCCTTAATGAGAAAGAAAAAAACGTCCACCAGTTAAGACATTGAGGAAAATCAAGTTGTTGCCTAACATGATAAAGTTCACACCAAAGCTTCATCAAGTAACAACAACACAAAGATGCTTCAACCACCTCTTTATGAAGACTTCTACATGGATCCAGAAAGCATTATCACTAACAAATTGAGTCCTTTATTGAAGAAACTCTCCACATAAACTATCAAATTGATAATCTGGAGAGACAATTTTCAAATTTACGACATCAAAGTGAGGAGACACAGGAGTATGTTACAACTCTTTGCAAATCGAAATCTTTTGATGAGCCAAAAAGTTGACCTCGAAGGAATGATAGGTCAACTTATTACAACAATTGAAAAGAAGCTCCAAATGTAAGATCAACACTTTCAGAATTTAGCGGCTCAATTAACACAAATTCAGAAACAAATCGAAGAAGACGAGATTATTCGACTTTTTGACACGGAGCTCAAGTTTGATACTTCGAAAGCAAAGCTATATATGTTAGAGTCAGGTCGCGCATTTGACATCTCTAAAATCTTAATCTCCAAAGCACATCGATGAGAGCCCGACTATCACTATGTGCCCATGTCATTATCAGCATTCATATCAAAGAAAAGGACATCCAAGAATAAAATCTTCAGCAAGGACAGCAACTATGCATTGATGTATTAAAGAGACAGGTGCACATATTATGGAAGAGGAACAAATCCGAAGGAGGAGCTCACTTTCGGAGGTCCCAACTATTCAAACTCCGTCCTCATCACAAACATCGACATCATCAATGTCTACAAACACGGTTTCCCAAAATAAAAAATCACCAAGAAGAGAAGGAACTTCATCATCATCAATAGAGACCCCTCCTACTAATACACAACAGTGGGAAATTAAAAAGAAGAGAAGTACATCACCAATTTCAAACACACCAACCACATCAAAGCAATGGAGGTCAAAGAATAAATCATCCACCCAGGATAACGAGCAGCTTAAAACACAACTCCAACTTAGAAAAGTTGTTGTACTTAAAGAACCTCCACCATCACATGATGGCACAATGGTGGAAACGTTGGGCATCCTCCACCACTACATTTGGTGAGCATCACCACCAAATAACCCCGGTCAGATTGCTCCTTAATTGCATATTCATTTATATTATCTTAATTGATCACCGTATATGGTAGTCAAGCTAGCGACTATGACTCTAGAACTCTTCTGCCATCATCTTTTTTTGTATTTTTTAATTAAACATTTATTTTTTGCTCTTACGTTTAGTTTACTTCCTTCTTATTTGATACCGAGTGGAGTTTATCAATTATTCATATCTACTTTTGCTTAGCAAAGTTACATTCAATACCGGTAATTCCACTTATAGGTTGTAGGCACACCATAATTTCACTTGTAAATTTTTGGGAGACTTACGGGCCAAAATAGATGTGTCACGAGCCTATCACAAGCATTACTCTCACATCATGGACCATCACCTATGTCTCACGGGTCTCGCAGAGTACCCCATGCAAATCCAACCTTCCTCACGCCCCATTAGACTATATTCACGGGTCCTACATATTGTTCACAACCTCTTGTTCACAAGTCATGAGTCGTCAGCAGAGATTCATGAGTCTCACAGTAAGTCCTGATTTCCATGTGCATAGTTTAACAGGTCGTTAAAATTCTTCCACAGGCCGTAAGTAACTCAGCGAGTCCAATAGGCTTCTATTTTTCCTGATTCACGACCCTGCCAATTTTTTTTACAAGTCGCCAGCAGCTTTCACGGGTTGTTAGACAACTTTCATGGGTCTCACGGGTCTCACAGAATCTAGCTCATCATTGGTACATGTTTTCACGGGTCGTTAGACAAATATCATGGATCTCACAATGAGTTCAACATTCTATGCACCTAAGTATCACGGGCCATTAAATATATCTCATAGGTCGTAAGTGACTTCCGCAGTCCTATCGGCCTACGTTCTACTCGATTCATGACCTTACACATTTTTATGAGTTGTTAAACATTATTTTCATGGGACGTCATTACTTTTTCACGGGACATGAGGAATGCAAGCTATCTTTCTCGGTAGTATACCACTCACGTCCCGTGAAATCTTGTTCATGGCCCCTTTGTCTTCTTCTTTTGTATGCAGGTCCGTGACGCCGCTTCTTCACGCCCCATAATCTGAGCGGCACTGGTGCTCCAATCATCTTCTCCGACCACCAGATCGACCTGCGCGATGCCCATCAGCGACTAAGGAATCGATGACCTCTGTGCGATCACATATTCGACACCGGCGGCTATATTTTGATTGTTCTAATCTCCTTCCTCACCGTCGGCGGTTCCTTCACAGAGGCGTCATCCCCGATCTTTTGCATACACAAATCGGCTTCGCCCCGACTCACCGCCACGATCTTCATCTTCGACGAAGCCTAGCGCCGCCTCTCTTTTCCTGTTCGTTCAATGACAGTAGCAACACCCCCTTTTCTTCTCTCAGATCGACGATCGTAACAACACCGCATCGACCTCCTCTCTAATTGACGATGCCTTTCACCCACGATGTCATCATTGAAGCAACATCGCTGACCGATCTGCACCACCAGTGACTCATCGATAGGAATGAAGAAGACAACTACACAAGGGCCGTGAAAAACTTTAAACGGACCGTTAATCTATTCTGTGAGGGTCGTTACAACTGAATCACGACTCGTGAAATTTGCTTCACGGACTGTTACCTACTTTTCACGGTCGTCAACTACAACCTTACATCATGTCGCCCTGCATAAAGGTCATTTTCATCATTGCCAACATACTAAAGAGTCATAAGTTGTTGAAGAAGGCTCTCCAACTCAAATTAGTCATCCGAAGAATAGCAATTATGAACCTCCTACAGCCGATCACTATGGAGTCATTATGTTCACTGAATTTGCCAAATGAATGCAAGTTACGAAGCCCGAAGGATTTCAATGCCCTGACTTCCTGGAATTGAGCAAAACGACATCGTCAACTTCACTATATCACACATCCATACCATACATTGGCTTCTCTCTACGGCTTCCACGTACATCATATTGGGATATATCAAATTGTTTCTTTTCAAATTATTTCTTTATTATTTTTTTATACTCTTTTTTCCGGATTTGATTTTCAACACTGAGGACAGTGTTGAGTTCAAACTTGGAGGACTTTGCATTTTTATGCATCATGCCTATCATTTTATATTGCATTACATGCATACATTCTTATCATGTTTTATCTATTATTTGCATATTTGATTTGCATCATCTCAAAAATCTATAGAAATTAAAAATTTTATATCATTCTTTCTCATGTCTTAATATTTTTTTATTTTCAAACATTATTCAAGGACATCCTGCTAATTAACAAAATTTGAAGAACTATTATTTTATCTTTATCGTCTTAATATTGGGTATTTGGAATGTGAATATTGCTAAGTAGAAATATGAATATTTGGACGATAAATTCTTGTTCATGATCTTTTTTTTATTATTTTTCTTTATTCTTGATAATAATTGCCTCTTTGTTGAACATTTAAATGTTTATTGAGCTTATAGTAAAAGGAAAAAAATGTGCAAAAAATTAAAAGAGGGTTAGTTGAATCCCAACAAAACAAAATAAAAAAGTACAAAAGTGTTATCCGGAACCTTGGTGTGTCCGGGTGATTAGATCCGTAAGGGATTCTTACTTGGCGACCTAAGAGCAACTGCTCTGGGATCCGTTGGTCGAAAGTCTGTTACATGGACCACCTTGTTCAATATGGAGAAGCACATAAGTACCAAATCAACAAAAGAAAAAAAAAGTATGAATGACAATATCAAAAGTTTTAAAGTGAAGAAGTTTTAAATACATAAGCTCGGTATACACTTATTTTTTTAACATTGAGATTCTTATTTGATAGATTATATGTTTTCTTGTATGAGCTGAACTTGGATGAGTTAAAATATGACTAATGTTCAGAAATTCTATAAGGCTGAGTCATTGGAATGATGGAAAGATACTTTGGCGATCGATGTATAAAATCTAGTGCCAAGAAAAATAGTTAAATAATAGGATGGAAGTGATGATTGATCTTTTTTGTTAGAGCTTTGCCTTGAACATTGCTTGAGGACAAGCAAATATCTAAGTTTGGCGGAATTTGATGCATACAAAATATAACATATATTTAGCGATGCATTTAATCTCATTTCAAATCATTTTCTAATAGCATGCATCATTTTATGAACTTATTTATATTAATTTTACAAAAATGAAAATCTATCCAAATGTTGTATTTTATTGTTTAGGAAGCAACAAAATTAAATTACGAAGTCAAAGAAAAATCGCACTCAAATCGGAGTTAAAACGGAGTCAGAAAGTGTAAAACAGCGAAAGAAGGCCGAAATCGCACTGTAATGGGCCATGAAGGACATTTCACGGGCCGTGAAACAGTGCCATGAAACTTGTTTCAAGCCGCTAAAATGTGTTTGTTTGAAGAAGAAAGTCGCCTCGAGTCACGACCGTGAACAAGCTTTCATGGGGTGTGAATCCAGTGTTTTAACATTGTAAGGGCCGTGAAAATCCTCTCACAGACTGTGAAATCTTATTTGTAATCCGATTCAGACACTGTTTAAGTCATTAAACACATGTAACTAGCCGTCCCAAATTCGAGATTTGGATGGATTTTGGAAAGAATTTGAAGTGCACAAAAATTTTTACTCAGATTATATGATCCTAAGATGATTTGGAAACACATTATGATCTAAATTTTGGAGTTTGACGAAAAAAATTTCAGAAATAATACAAAAATGAAAATCTATCCAAATGTTGTATTTTATTGTCTAGGAAGCAAGAAAATTGAATTACGAAGTCAAAAAAAAAATCGCGCTCAAATCGAAGTTAAAACGGAGTCAGAAAGTGTAAAACAACGAAAGAAGGCCGAAATCGCACTGTAATGGGCCATGAAGGACATTTCACGCCCGTGAAACAATGCCATGAAACTTGTTTCAAGTCGCTAAAATGTGTTTGTTTGAAGAAGAAAGTCGCCTCGAGTCACGACCATGAACAGACTTTCATGGGGTGTGAATCGTGTTTTAACATTGTAAGGGCCGTGAAAATTCTCTCACAGACTGTGAAATCCTATTTGTAATCCGATTCAGACACTGTTTAAGTCATTAAACACATGTAACTAGCCATCCCAAATTCGAGATTTGGATGGATTTTGGAAAGAATTTGAAGTGCACAAGAATTTTTACTCAGATTATATGATCCTAAGATGATTTGGAAATACATTATGATCTAAATTTTGGAGTTTGACGAAACAAAAATTTCAGAAATAAATTAGATTCGAATTTTTCTTATTTCACATAGAAAATTTTTGTTTCTTCTTCGATCACATGGAAACTCAAACCCCTATAAATAGAGGCATTCTACAGCTAGAAGAGAGCATGCTAGGGTTTGCAACCGAATCATTTAAGCTAAGAATAAAGGAGCACTTCTGAAGAACGAGCGAGAAGATTTCTACGCAGTAGACTCGTGCGAGGATTGTGCAGCAGCTTGTCATCGTTTCTGCAAAGTACTTCTGGTTCTACATTATGTTGGAATAATATTTTAAGATTTCTTTGTTTTATCTATCTTCTATAGTTTATTAGATTATGAGTTATAGTTTTACTTTTCTATTTTAGTTGCAAAACTTTTTCTGTAAGAACAATTTCTGATTTCTGATTAATCAAATAATTAGTTTAGTTTTTATGAACATGATTGCTATGTGTTATGTTTTTCTTCATGATTTAATGATTTCTATGATGATTATTGATTGTGTAGTATGATCAATCCTTAATTCATCATCTTCTGTTTGAATCGATTCTTAACTTTATGTTGAAGTAAACTATGTCGTAATCTAGTAGAAATCGTGCGACATATTAGAATATACGGTCTGCATGAATTGACTCGTGCGAGCGATTCTGTAGTTTAGGGATTACGGCACATTGCATCTTAAGTTCAATATAATTGAAGGCATATCCGTGCGGAATACTTTCAGATTATTAATGTTTTAAGATAGTTGATTTATCCGTGCGGTAGATCATATTTTTTGTGTCCTTAATCCATTTAAAAACTAAATCTGAGCTTTATATTTATTTATGATTTTACAGAACTTACATATTATTTTAATCATTATAGGTTATCATAAGGACCTAAGCATCATTAGTTTTAGTTTTTATTTTTTTGTTATTTTATTTTCTGCACTCTTTTACCTAAACTTTATGTCGTCTCCTATTAAACTCTAAAATTAGTTTAGTTAAGTAAGTTAATTTCTCGTGATTTCGACACTCTAGTCTTACACTTATTACTTGAACGACTAGTGCACTTGCTAGCATTTAATTCTTATCAATTCTCACATGATGAAGTAAAAAGGAGGACCTTCTTTCTTTTAATTGTTAACATTTAATCTTGACCTGTAAGTTTGTGTAAGTTTGTGATTGGGGTGGAAGATTGACATGGCGAAACGAGCACTACAAGAATTTTCAGTTTTAGTGACATTTATATAAAATAAAAAGTCACCAAATTTTAATACATTCTGTAACAAATAGAAAATGTCACTAATAAATAATAGTTAGTGACGTGTAGTTATCTTCACCCAACATATCAACACATCTCTCTCTTCACCCAACCGATCAAAACACAACTCCTCTCCTCTCTTTTTCTATTCTTTTGCCTGCTAGGTTTGATTCACCGCACTTCGCCGCACATCGTTCATGGTGTCTCCTCCGATCTCCGCTATCGCCGTTAGCCAATGCACCTCTAGGTCAATCGTCACTGTTTCAAGTTTGCCTTGAACCCTAGATGGCAACCTTCTTTATCTCTCGTGCCCCCTTCCCCCAAATCACTTCTCTGTTTAGAACCTACCCTCTGTTAATTGAAGATTCTTTAATAAGAGAGCATGCAGGTGGAATTTACCGAAGGGTGATGAGTGGTCGCTGAAACATCTATTTCATCTAAATTTAGGAGAAGGAAAGAGGGACGCCCTAAGAAGGATCTGTGGAAAGAAACGAAGAAGAGGATAAGGAGGAGGATAGCAATCAAATTCATTCTCTGTAAGTTTACTTCTTGTTTTGGGCGGAATTTGTGAATCAATTTAATTCAACATAGAGTTTCAAAAATTTGAATGATATTAATGATCATAATTTAAAAGTGAGCAAACATCTCCTTGTTCGAATGATTACACCTAAGTAAATAAGCATCATAACTGGCAGATTTGTAATGGCTATAGATTTATATCATTAGGTGTATCACAAAAGAAAACAAAGTTCAGCATCATGTCATTCTCTGGTACACTCAAACTCAGCTGCTACCTGATATGCCTTTTTTGTTTTCTTAATGTTTCATTGTTATCGATTCTAATTTGGGTGACATTTTTTTTCTATAGGCTCCTTAATCCCTTAACTGAAATAGAATCATTAAAGCCAGATGTTCAACTATGGCTTGAAGAAATGAATAAAGACAAGGCATATATGTACCTGATTTCAGTCAGTTGTGGTACGTGGAGTCTAATATGTGGTTCCCAATTTTTTTTTTACACATATGTGGAGTCTAATTCATATCTCATAAGAATGAATTTGTACACTAGTTTATGAAGTAAGCATTTTTTTACTTTAAAAGATACATTGTCTTTTTATAAAATTAGTTTATAAAGTAAGCATTTTTTTACTTTAAAAGATACATTGTCTTTTTATAAAATTAGTTTATAAAGTAAGCATTTCTTTTACTTTAGTGGAAGTCATCCATTAACAGGAATTCAGTCAGCTAGAATGGCTACGAAAATAGAAAAATTGTGTAGGGATTAAATATAAAACCTCCATTTGAATCCGAACTATTTATTTTTCATATCTAAAATAAAACCAAGCCAAACTTGTCCGGTTGTCCCATTCTCTATTTTTACAAATTTTCTTTCCCTTAATTCACCCAGCGGCCAGCGGACTACCCCCTTTCTCTCCCTCTCGTTGTCTGCCTCCGCTCATCGATTCTGATCTACCACTCGCTGATTTGTTGTTATCTACCTCTACTCATCGGCGCCACTTCTCCGTCAGTCCGTTGTTATCTTTGTAGTGTTATTTTTTTAATTTGCATATTACATATAAGATAAATGTGTCCATAAAGTCTGTGTTGCACCCATTCTCTTATTTTAGAGAAGTGGTGGAGACGTCCCCCAAATGCAACCAACCCTGCAGTCTTTATCTAACTCTCAAGGTTAGTAATGAATTCATATTGAAAATTTTAAATTATCTCTTTTTTTTCACTACAAATTTATTGGCATTCAATCAGTAGCACTTGAGTTCATGAATTAATAATTTTTATTGTTTGGAAAAAGAGTTCTTCATTCTTGTGGACTTAGGATGAGGTGAATTAACCCATAAATAGTTGCCATTTATTTTATGATACTGTCATTTAATATTCAACATATTCACTAATTCTATTCTCCTCTACAACTATTACTTCCTCTATTCATATTTCATTTGTTTATGTTCTTCCATGGATGATATGTAATTGACAGGCAATTTCAGGGGACTGTTCAGATGCCAACTTTCACAGGAGATTATGTTCTCAAAGTATCAATACTTTTACAGGTTTAGTTCTCAACTTATACGGATGTAGAAACTGTAATCTGAATTAGTAAAAATATTAAAATTGTATAAATGTTGCGTAATAGAAAACGAAAGTTAATGTTATGCTATGAATGTGTAGGAATAAAAAAGAGGGACAGTTCGTACTATGTGGCCAATTAGTTCACTTCAATCTAATCATACCCATGTAAGTT
Source organism: Pontederia crassipes (assembly GCA_030549335.1). Lineage (NCBI taxonomy): Eukaryota > Viridiplantae > Streptophyta > Magnoliopsida > Commelinales > Pontederiaceae > Pontederia > Pontederia crassipes. Next base: position 32,171,670 of record CM060183.1, on the reverse strand, counting down.
TCTTATTTTTTTCTAACTTTTTTTTTTGTGTATTGACATGGTCTCTTTTTTTCTGGGTGTTACAAATTTTATTTTGTATTACATCTTATGGATAGTCACTAAATTTAAATTTGCATATATTTGGATTCCTTTTAGCAGGAATTTAACTTGGAGGCAATGCATGCTAGTTGAAGAATTTGTGAAAGAGAAACAAGAACAACGCTAAAGCTGCCTCTTTGGATAGTGCTTTAGTTGGATCTCATCTATCTTTTCCATTTTGTTCATGTTGAAAATTTAATGTATTTCACTATTGTAACAGAGCATATCATATGTTGTCTCATTGATCTCATTGATCATTTGTCATGATGGACATCTATATTTTCCGTTTTGTTCAATTTCAAATTTTTATATTTAAGATTTTATTTTCCTTGTTAAAGGAGATGTTGAAATTCTGTAGTGAATTTTTATAAGTGGCAATTGGATGGTGTTCATTGTATCTTTAGGACAAAGATCACCATTATGAATCATTTAAATGTGTTATCTATCACTTAATTGTTTTTAAGTTATGTTTAAATATGACCAACTATTTTTAACTTTTAAATATTATCAAAGTATCATATCTACATTTAGTCATTCACAATCACCCTTTAAATATCAAAATAACTTTTGTGACGTTTAAAATATTACAAATGACTATCTTTTGTAATGTTTATATGTCAGAAATGATCAGTTTTAGTGACGTTTAAGTAACTTTTGACATTTCTTATTTGACATTTTGTGACCTTTAAACGTCACATATTTATAATTATTCGTGACATTTAAACGTTACCAAACATTTGATATTTCATGACGTTTAAACATTTGGTGACGTTTTCTAATTGAACGTCACCCCATACTTTTTGTAACTTGCTTTTTGAGACGTTTGCAGAGTGACGTTTAATACACGTTACCCATGATCTTTTGTGACGTTTAATTAAGTTATGGTAGCATTTAATAAACGTCACTGAAACTCATTTTTGTTGTAGTGGAGCACAATCAGAAATTTAACATATTGTGAAATTGCTGAATCGTGGGGCTTGGAGTTTGACACCAAAATGATCTCGAAGATTGTTGGATCGACTTAGAAGAATTAGACATCAATAGAATTTGGCATCTTCAATTTTGTCAAAAGAACAAATCCGATTGTCCTCTATATGTTCCAAGAATAAAATAACAGCCATTTTGTTCTTGGATAAAGTAGGAATTCATTTTCTGTTACTATTTTTAGATTAATTGCTCTCATAATTAATGTTGTGGGATCCAAGTATCTAAAAAATAAATGACAGTTTGACAAAAAAAAAAAAAAAGGAACAAGAGGCTGTACTTCGTTTCGTTCCAATAGCTAGCAAACGTGAATCTAATACAATTTGATAATACAATCTAATAAAATTATCCCAAATAAAGACTTCCAACACTAGACTCCAAAATAATTTGCTTTTTTCGGCGATGAGAATCCAATATAAATTGAGAATGCAATCCCATACAAGCAAGAGAAATTACTCTAAACAAGCGACAAATGAAAATCAGCCCCCTTGCAGCAATTTAGAGTCAGCCAACCACTACTTGCAGTGGATTCGGTAGCTTCACCTGTTGACCAAGAAACATGCTGAAGAATCAAACCATTCACAAAGGAAAAAAAAAGAGACAAGAAATGAAAACTTATTAGCAAACTTATTTTTCTGAAACGACAATATATTCATACCAATAAAGGAAAACTTATAATTTCGTCATTTTCATTATGAATATTGCAATAGGAAAAATAATAAGGAATTGAGGCCACTAGATTTTAGCACAACATCTCAAGCAAAATATGAGCTTTGAATCTTCTACCTGTAGGTTTTACATTTGTGTCCTGACGTCGACCTGCATCATTCTTTTTCTTCCTACGTCTGCAGCATATTATCCACATGGCAAATCCTGACGCTGGGATAAGGGTTGCACAGAGAACCGAAACCGTAATGATAATGTTCCTAGTTGCATGACTTGTACCAGACGTACTAGTTTTCCCGCCAGACACAGGCGGACTACCTTCTCCACCAGGCGGAGGTTGGCTACCTTCTCCACCAGTTGCAGGCGGACTACCTTCTCCACCAGGAGGATGAGCTTCCCCACCAGGCGAAGGCGCCGGCTCAGACACAGGCGGGGGAGCTCCAACAGGCTCAGGCGCCGGAGGAGTTGCATCAGCCTCAGGTGGAGGTGGATTAGGCTCAGGCGGCGAACTAGGCACAGGCGCCGGAGGAGTTGCATCAGCCTCAGGTGGAGGTGAACTGGGCTCAGACGGCGAGCTAGGCACTGGTGCAGGAGGAGATGTATCAGCTTCAGGTGGAGGTGTACTGGGCTCAGACGGCGAACCAGGCGCTGGCGCATCAGCTCCTATAAAGATAAAGATAAAGAAAACATATTAATTACGAGGAAAACATACTTTAAAGACAACTTTAATTAATATGAAAACAAATTACACTTAGCTCTATTGTTAATTTAATTTTAATATGAGAAGGCAAAATCTTATTACCAGGCTGGGCAGCGACGTGCATCACTTTGAAGAACAAAAGGAACAACAAGCAGACCAACCTCATCATTTCTTCCCTCCTCATTTCCCCCAAAACCTTGGAGAAGCTGCAACTCTGGTCACAAAAGAATGTCGCACGTAGCTCCTAATAATATGCAAACCACGTTGATGCAGTGCATGGGTTATATAGTCAAGGTCAGTTGGATGAAACTGCACGTAACGACTTGTGCTTGCTAGATATCACCTACTTCCTGGTTGACTGTATATAATGGCGATTGGATATACTAATTCTTAAGTACTCAGCCAATTGGTCTAACAGGGTTTGGTTCCATTTGTTCATATAAGTAGTGAATAGGAACGGCATATATGGATCATTGTCAAGCCCAGGGGAGATTGGAGGGACGTGCTTTATGGCGATGTCATATAATGCCGACTTCTTGGAGGGACACGTTTAATTGGTGATTGGCTTGGTGTTTATGAAAATAAATTTTAGAAAGCCGAAGAATTATTAAAAAGTGTTTTAGTTTATTGTGTTTAGTAGTTTATTTTTTAAAAAAGTCTACACGCTGTAAATGATGAATATTTTGCGAGTAATTCTCGTTTGGAAAAGATGTCGAGGTGAAAATATTTCCTGTTGACACATCCATTCAATATTACCAATTAGCAAGAAATAATAGATATTTAAAAAAATTGTCAGTCTTAGGTGAAAGCCGAAATTTGCAGTTGAAATGTGTCATATATAGGTACAATCCTCACATGAAATCGCCGCCTCATTCTCCTTAATGCAATCTTATATTTCCTTTTTTAACAAAAAATCGCCGAGAGATATTTCACCCTCACTGGCCAAAAAGTCAACTCGAGTGTGATTAGGAAATGTAGTAAAAAGTCAACTCGAGTGCATTTCGGAAAAGAAGTAAAAAAGACAAGTCGAGTGTGATTAGGAAATGAAGTAAATCAAGGAAGCCCAGCTAATTTCGATCAGATTAATTTATATCGTAGGTTTTTTAATATGATTGATAGTCTAAAGTGTTAATAATGGCTTACTTCAAAGGTGCCTTCACATTACGAGGATCCCCCTACCGAGGAGAGCGTGAGGACAGAGCCCCTCGAATCAAAATATTATAGGATATTATGTATTTGATTTGAAATTATATCCTAATTTTGAGAAATTAATTTAAAATTTTAAATCGGTATGTAATTTTTATCATCTATAAATTAAATGCTTATATAAACTCCCTAAGAGTTCGAAGAAAGGAATTTGAATTGTAATATTCTATTATTTTCATCTAATAAAATTTGCATAGCCTTAAATTTATCTATTCATTTTTCGGTGCATAATTTCTCTCGTGCAAAAATTCTAACATAAAGCAATTTTTTTATAATTCTAAAGCATATATATATACACATAGTATGTGTGTGCTAAAACTTGATCGCCTAAAGCATGGGTAAATTGACTGTGTCATCCTTCAATTTTAGGTTAATATCTCATCGGGCCTCCAATTTTAATTTATAATTAGATTGTCCTTGAATTTTATTTTTCTTATCTGCTTCGTCCTCTTGATTGCTAATAGCCAATTTCTCAGTTATAATGCCGACGTGGCATAGCAAAATATAATAAATAATATAAAAACATAAAAAAATAATAATAAATAAAAAAGGAGGCGACAACCTCATGCTGCCGCCTCTCATCAAGGGGGAGCTAGGAGCGGTACCCCTCTGGCAGAGAGGAGGGGAAGGAGCGCCAGCCCCGTTGCATAGTGGAGGCCAATGTCCTCCTCTTCTCCTTCATCGGCTTTGTGAGTTTGGGGGTGACGTCGATTGCCCTAAGTGAGCTCATGGGGGCAGGCTGACGCCCCTTTTTTCTTCTTCACAACTGGTGAGAAAGAAAAAAGGGATGTGTCGTCCCCCTTGCGAGCTCGTCGACGTAGGGGAAGGAGCATTGGGCCCTCCCCTTAGTCCACTCCGGCGAAGGAGCGGTAGAGACTCGGTATTGTTAAAAAAAGAGGTCACCTTTTTAATTTTTTATAGTTTTATATTTTTACAATATTTTATTTTTTATTGCACGAGAACTGACTATTATTGGTTAGGAGAACGAAATGTGTAAGAAAATTAAAGGTTGAAGATATTTCAATTATAAATTAAAATTGAAGGATCAAATAATTACTAATTTAAAATTGGAGGACCATTCATATAACCTTCTAAAGCATAGATGGATTTTATTTATGACCTATGATTTGATGGCAGTTTTATTGAGAACATAAATTCAACGTGTATTGCCGAAATGTAAAGGATCCTTCTAATGACTACATTTTTTATTAACAATCAATTGTTTTAAGTTTAACGGCCAAATTTGTTATCATTAATGACTTTATTGGCTCTTGATACTTAATGCCTTTCAAAGATCAGATTGACTGTCATTAAATTCTATTTATGATAAGTTTTTTAGCGGACACTGATGCTTTGTATTCGCAGACGTTACGGGGATTTGTGGTAACTAAAAGTAGTTAACGACCACATTTGTGTTGTTCACTAGTAATTGTTAACGACCGGCACGTCTACTCCATCGTTACGTAGTTTTATTTTTAATGATTACATTTATTTCATTTTGGAAGAACGATATAATACATTTTTGCATTTATAACAATTTTGACTTTTTTATTTACCATTATTATTTTGGTCAAAATTAAAATAGTCAACTCGCACATAATGCTTCTCCATATAAGTGGATAATTGCTACCTTACAAGAGAATATGTTTTGGGAGAAAGTTATACCAATATCGTGTCTTCATGAAGGAAAGAACACTTGGAATATTAACAATCTCATTTTTGTTCGGCTGCAAGGGGATTAATATTTTCATATTAGGCTGAGTCAACTGACAACTTTTTCTATTTTAGGAAGCTTTTAAACAATTTCCAACATGCAGTGACCACTGTCGATCGACTGTGATGTTTGACTCCTTCTTATTCCGGGTTCAAGGGATACCAGTCAGTTGGCAACTCGCACAATCATGATCTCGTCATAATTGTATAAGATGAACACAAAAGAGTAGTTGTCTTTGTTTTCTTACCTCAAAATGCCTAAGCTCAAAGTAATCATGATTAGAGACAAACGGTTTTGAAAAACCAGTTCCAAAGTGAGTTAATTTGCTCATTGTTTTGTACAGTTTATCACAGAGAGTCTGCTAATTAGTAATACCAAAATATCGTAACCATTTCCATCAAGACTCACCGATGATCGTTAATGTTTGACTAATCCAATATTTGAACAAGAGTGTATTTTATTGGATTGTATTTCTCAAATTGTATTGGATTCACGCCAACGAAAAAGGCAAATTTTATTGAAGTCTAAATCTTCGAGCTCAATTTGGGGTCCAACTCCAAGCGCAACGATTCAACAATTTCGTAAAGAACACATCTCCAAGGCCCACTTCTACAGCCAGGCTATACCATTCTCTTCATCTTTATTTCATCTTCACTTACGGTGTGTTTGAATCGACGGTGAAGGACGGATAGATTAGATTTAATTGTGGTGGGATGAATTTAAAATTTTTACATTATGTTTGGATAGAATTTTGTTTATTTTAATTAAGAATAAGTTGGACTTCACAAGTCCATCATTTCACTTAAAATTAATTTATTAAATTAGTGATTTTGGAGGAGTTAAAAATAATTATTTCAATTCTATTCTTATTTCTTCTCGATGAGTTTAAATAAAGAAATTTTTCTTAAAGATAGAACTTAATTTTTCCTAACTCATATATTATATTTTTTATTCAAACAAAGAGTGAATTAAATTAACTTAACTTATCCTATTAATTTATATCTAAATATGTTTTTTTATAAACTTTCATCACACTAAACGTTATCAACCTATACTCCACCATTTTAATTCATCCTCCCATCATTAAAAAACCAAACACACCCTTTCGGTGTAGACTCCACGATACAGTTGTTTGGTTACTAGAATAAAGGTACGTTAGAATAGAGCTTATTCTTTTAATTCTTGCCAAACATTAAATTTATTTCTAAATAATCACGAGGGGTACAAGTGGGATTAAAAAAAATACCCTGCCAACAAAAAATAAGAGAGATAAGTAATTTTTAGCAATAAGTTACTTAATCCATGCTTCAATTCCCTCCAAAAAAAGTTATTCTTTAGAATTAATTATTTATGTTCTAAGAATATTTTTGAACAGAAACCAACCCGTTAATAAAAGTTAAGAGAAATCAGGTGAAAAAATGAAAGTGAAAAAAAAAATGTGACGGACCCATGACAAATCAATTTTTGGTACTCTTTAGTTTCGCCATATTTTTTAACAAAAAATTGCCCGTCAAATTTAACTTGTGGAGAACTTAAAATTCGTAGCAATCTGCGACACTTATTCGTTTCAATATCTCTCGCCACAGATTTGTTTTTCGGACATCGATCTTGTGTATGAGAATAGAATGGCAAAGTAGTCTGGTTTAGGCGGCTGGTTGGTGTTCGCATTGTTCAACGACAACAAAGGAAATCTGCACATGGCATATGTCACAAGCGGAGTGGCACTGCGCAAGTAAAATTGATGGACAATTCGATTTGATGCAGCAGAAACATGCTAATTAAGCATTATAAAATGAAATATGACAATGGAAATATAATCTATATCTATATTATATTAAAGAGAGAGTACTTTCAAGGAGAGAATGAGATTTTGCATCTTTTTTAAGTGCCACATGTCCATACCTATAAATAATATAGATATTTTTAATTAATTAATATGATATAACTAATTAATATATTATTTTAGTGGGTGGTTATTGTATTTAGTAATCATCTCAGTTCTCATAATATAGTTTGAACTTATAGATAAAAGAGTATATATTAATTTTTGTGATTTATAAATGAAACTACTTTCTTTAACTGCCTTGAACGCATATTCTTTTTTTTTTTCAAAGTTAGCAAAATGATTAATTATGAGAGTTGGTTGCAAGATTCATTAGTTATATATAATTTGTAATCATATTATATAATTCCAAAAAGAAATCATTTTAATAATAAGATCACAAAAAGTACATATATATTATCATAATGATTAAAATATTAATCAATTTGTCATAATATTTATTGGATGATTATTAATTAGTAATACGATTCATTGGCAACCGTCTCCAATTTTTTTCTTGGTTAAGTAGTTTAGAGCTATTAATTTTTAATTGATTAGTAAAAGTAAGATAACAAGTAAGTAAACGGTTACACAAAAAATGGATTAATGAAACTAACCATACAACCCACTATAAATAGTTTCCACAAACCAAGAGAAATCTCATGTTTCCTTGCATGAGAGATTCGTATTGTTAGCTTTTGCAAATTTGCTTAGTATATAGGGTTTTTATATTATTTTATGTAATAAAGTTTACCATATATTTTGCGTTGTTTCTCTTCTTAAAAATATATATGCCTATTTGTTATTAATTTAACAAAATTCCTGATCGACATGTCAAATTCAATGTTTAAGAATTTTAAATTCTTTTGTGATTTTATCTCCATTATTTAGTGTTACTTTCCTTGCATGGTAGAATTATCTATGTCATGATTCTTGCGCCTTATTGAGATTATGTCAATCGTTTATTTCAATTATATATAGGTTTTATAACTTATTAAAAAAATATGGTCAATTACCAATAGCTATTTTTATAATTTTTAGTTTACCCTGGTATCATCCATATTTATTTTGGTATTTCATCTCTATCATTTAATATTACCTCCCTCTCATAATAGAATTATATGTATTATTTTCATCATTTAAAGCTTCAAAAAATCAGTAAATATAAGATTTCATATAAAGATAGTATTCTTTTGTCGTAGTTCTTTTATTTTTTTTTATTTTAATACATGTTCTTTTTTATGATGTTTTATTTTTATTTTTAATATTTATTTAATCTCACTTGGGAGGGAACCATCCGTATCATAATTTATTAAATTGATTGACAGTTCATTGGTCATAATATTTTTTATGATTAATTGTGCGAGACCATATAATTGTATAACTGTCCAAAATATTAGTGGAAACTATATTATAACTATATAATTTTACAATACAATTGAATAATTAATATGATGTTTAAATTAATATAACTAATTAAAATTTTAAAATACTAATACTTCATGCAATTATAAAATATTGAAGTTATTTTTTATTTTATATTGTTATAAATAGACTATCACAAAAAATAGGAAAATTTTATAATATTATAAAAAACATTTAGTAGTTAACATAAGAAATTGCAGATAAATTAAAGAAGATGTTTAATGATAAATATAATTGGACATAATTTTATTGGAATAGTGGATGTCATAACCATTACACATGAATATATTTTATTATCAATGAATTAAAATTATTGGTGGCACGAAATCATAATTTTATTAATATTGTTTTTATAAAAAAAGATTAAAGAAATAGTAATGGTTGATAATACATATTTCAAACATGCCGTAGTAAGATCTTATTTTAAATACCTATTATTAAAGATAAGATAGTGTGAAGGAGGAATTGACACTTCTAATCCATATAATGCCACATGCCCAAGATAAAATTAAGCATACCATTTTAAATAATTTAAATATTAATATATATGTACTAATCATCTATCAAATAATTAATTATTTAATTGATAAATAAATATATTCATTAAATATTAATACAAAAATGCATGCTAATCGTGAGTAGGCAATGAAAAAGCCATAATAAAAAAGACTAAGAATAATATCAATATTTATACTATACTAAAGTACTTCTTTCAGAATTTTTAAGAAGAAGCATGCTATACTATAATAGTTTTTTAAATGGTATATAAAATTATTAATATACTTAAGTAATTATCTATGAATGTATTTTTTAAAATTGATAACTGCATACTACTAAAATTCTTATATAAAAACGTTATCAAATCATGATCCAATAATTTTTTAAGTTATTATTGTTATAAAAATTGACAATCTTTTATCGTTTTAAATTTTATAATTAACACTAAAAAATTACGAGATGGTGGTAGTCTAATGACTCGTAATATGAAATAATTTCTAAGAGACTTATTATTAACTATCTTCTAAATCAATAAACTAATTGAGTAAAAACATTGTCGATAATACTCAAGATAAATACTACTTACTGAAACTCCATCAATTATGATTTCAAATTTTAACATGAACTAAATGAAAATTTTTAGACTATTATAATTTCCTTGACGCTACTTTATAAAAATATTTTTAAAACAAATAAAATACATGGAATAATATGTATTCAAAAAATATCTTTTTATTTTAAAAAATATAATACACCATCCCGCACATTGTGCGGGTAATATACTAGTAATATGAATTTAATGGGGTGCCCCCAACTTAAGCTGTTAGCACCCTTGCTCTCAAGTTTCCATTCGTTGTATCTCTCGTCAATGGCGGCCTGAAGATTCGCCGCATCAACTTTTTTCCCTCATAAGCTCACGAGCTGATTTCTTCTGTCTTCTGCCCTAAACCCCTTTGTGTCGATCTCGATCTCTCATTATCGCCTTTGCAAGACCCGCCATCGCCATTCGCTTGGACCTCGTTTCGATCTCTCGGCACCACTTCTGCTTCTGCATCCATCTACCTCGTGCACCCTCACGAGTACCTCCTCTCGCCGCCTGTGAACCCTCACCGTCGCATTTGTGAGCCTCACCATCACTTTCGCGAGTACCTCCTCGCCGCAAGAGAACCCTCGTCGTTGAGTTCGTGAGCTTCGCCGGCGCGCGAGGAGTGAGAACACAAAGGATTAGGGCAGGAAAGAACGAGCTTGTAAGGTAAAAAAAAGTTGATGCAGTCGCATCTCCACCGTCGCGCACGAATCCAAGGATTGTCTGAGTATCTGAAGATCCATCCGTTGAAAAGTGATCGTGCAGGTCAAAATTTGAGAGCACCCCATTAAATCCTAATAATATTATTATTTCATCATCATCAAAATCAAGGCAAGAACCTAATTAGAACATAAGACTCAAAATATAATCATACATCATAGTTTAAATGTGCGCTCAAAATAGGAAATACAAGACTCATAATAACTATCAAATCCATGACCAAAGAATATAAGTGAATAATTAATGACAACACTAGGCACGACAAAAAAAAGTCTCAATAATAATGATTGACTCCATGTGCATATTTGAGCACACCACACCTTTCATTGCTCCTCCAAACTTGCACGAACTCGGATGCGGGAGAGGCTATGCTAAAAATGATAAGATGCATCTATGAAGAAAATTAAAATGTTATGAATCAAGATAGCAGTAATCAATAATTGTCTCAATAATTGTTAGAATCAATTGCATTATGTTACCTTAATGCATAATATCAATGTGGCACAGAACTAAGATCTAACAAGAATAAAGAAGATAAAAGAATACGAGAATAGACCAAAGTACTATCCAAGAAAGGCATCGAACAGAATTTTAGTGCTTGAAACTAACGAATCCACGCTATAAAAATATTTATTTCATAAGCAAAGATGAGAGTCTTTTCTCATTGGGTCCTTTTATGGGTTATTACAGTAGTCTCTACTTTTAAAAAAAATAAGAATTAAGGGAAAAATATTGAAATAACTAATGAGGCAACAAATCAGCCATCTAATTAATTTCAACTGATTACTATCATTATTATGATATGATTTCCTACTAATCAGCACTAGCTAAGATTTGATCATTATTATGATATGATTCCTATTAATCAACAATAGCCAAAATCGTGCTAGCATTTGTGGGGTATCCTACATCAGTCTCATCTTCTTGGACAAAGCTCAACCTCGAGATTTCAATGGAGTCCTTTGATGAGTAGTATTTGAACAAATCAGCGACATTAAAGGTGGCCGAAATCCCGAACTCAGACGGTAAATCAACAACATAGGCATTGCCATCATTCTTGCGCTGGATTTTGCAAAGCCCAAATTTCTTGTTCTTGAGCTTGTTATAAGAACCAGTAGGAAAATGTTCTTTGCGAAGATAGACTAGAACAAAGTCGCCTTCTTCAAAGACTTGTCAGCAACGATGGCGATCAGCATTAGATTTGTACTTTGCATTAGAATCCTAGAGATGTTTGTGAGTGGCGCAATGTACATCTTGTATTCAAGCAATAAGTTGATCAATATTGCTAAGAGGAGTGGAAGTCGGATAAGCTGAAACAATGTCTGTAACTTGATCAGGCATGCGACCATAAATAACTTCAAAGGTGCATGACGAGTAAAGCGATTAACCATAGAGTTGTAGGCAAATTCAGCCTGGGGAAGGGTTGTGTCGCATTGCTTAGGATGGTCACCAGAAATTGCACGAATTAGATTTCCCAAAGAGCGATTCACCACCTCAATTTAACCATTTGTGGATGACAAGTGGTACTGAAGTTCAAAATAGTATTGAACCTATTCCATAATTGACGCCAAAAGTGAGATAAAAATTTGGTGTCACAATATGAAACAATCGACTTGGGAATGTCATGTAGGTGAAAAATCTCCTTAAAGAATAGTGCAGCAATATGGCTAGCATCATTAGTGCATCGACAAGAGATAAAATGAGCCATCTTGGAGAAACAATCGACGACTACAAAGACAGAATCAATGTCCCTTTGGGTTCTTGGCAAACCTAATATGAAATCCATAGATATATCTTTCCAAGGTCCATCAGGAATAGGAAGAGCGGCATAAAGACTAGTATTCTAAGATTGACCCTTGGAGAATTGACAAGTCACACATCTCTTTACAAAATGATCCACACCGCACTTCAACTATGGCCAATAATAGCACGATTCTAACGCAGCAATTATTTTATCTCGGCCAAAATGGCCACTAAGACCCTGTGCAGATCACACATGAGCTTCTCACTCAAAGAAGACCTAGGAATACAAAGTTGATTAACACAAAAGAGAAAACCATTGCTAATATGCATACTATCAGTAGGATGATGGTTTTGACGTCGTGCCCAAATATCATGAAAATCAGCATCTTCTTCAACTCTTCAAAACCTATCACCTCAGCTTGAAGGATGGCTAATGAGTGTGCTTTTCGGGTAATTGGACTGTCCACTCTTGTGTTTGATGACAAAATTGAATCATTGCAAATATGAACTCCACCTGGCATGCATTGGATTAACTCGAGTTTGGTTCTATAGATTCTTTAAAGCTTCGTGATCAGTGTAGAGAATAAAATTCACGCTGAATAAGATAATGTTCAATGTTTATAGCACGAACAACATCATAGAATTCCAATTCATAAGTTGTCCATAATTCGTTGAGTTTTTTACTGTGAAAGGCAACTGTTCGGCCACTTTGAGATATGACAACACCAATGCCAATAGCTGAAGCATCGCACTTGACCAGAAAAATTTACGCAAAGTCTGGTAGTGCGAGAGCAGGGGCAGTGGTCAGCTTAGACTTTATTTTGTTGAAGCCATCTTCAGCGGTAGGTCCCAATTAAACTTCCCTTTCTTCAAGCGTGTAGTGATTGGAGCCATAATGCTACTAAAATCACATATGAAACAATGATAAAATGTGGCCAGTTTATGGAAGCTTCAAACTTCATTGATGGTGCATGGCAATGGCCAAGAAACAATGACTTGTACCTTGGAGGAGTCAATAGATATGCCCACAACACTAATAATATAACCCAGAAACAAAAGTTGGTTAGTAGAAAAGCTGCATTTCTTTATATTGAGAATCAATTTATGACGAGGAAGGGTGGTCAACACTTCTTCTAGGTGTTGAGAGTGCTCTTCTTGGTTGCGACTATAGATGAGGATGTCATCAAAATAAACGATGATGAAACGCCCGAGGAATGGCTTCAAAACTTTAGTCATCAGTCGCATAAAAGTGCTAGGTGCATTGGAGAAACTGAATGGCATCACAAGCCACTCATAAAGCCCCTCTTTAGTTTTGAAGGCTATTTTCCACTTGTCGCCTTCAATAATCCAAATTTGGTGGTCGCCACTACGTAAATCAAGCATGGATTTTATACCTGTGTTTAATTCAACTTTTCCCGTGATCAAAAGACATGGATGAGAGTTGGCAGATGGGTGTGCTTTATCTTCATAAACAAGGGGCATCAATTTGATATGGTGCCCATCATTTGAGAAGGAATAAATATTATCACAGGAAATATGTTCGGCATCCACGTCAAACTTCCAAGGATGTCCCAAGATGATATGGCATGCATCCTTGTCCACCACATCATAAATGATTTCATCTTTATATCATCCACCGATAGAGAAAGGGACTTGGCATCTTTGAGTCACCTTCGTGTCAGTACCACTACAAATCCATCCTATTTTGTATGGATCAAGGTGTTTTTCTATGGTCAACCCTAGTTTTTGAACCACGATAGCAGAGATTTTTTTGAACTCCCACTGTCAATAATAACATCACATAATTTTTTGTTTATGATGCAAGCAGTTCAAAAGATTTGATGCCGTTGAGATTGGTCTGCATGCTTGGGAGTAAATAATAACTTACGAACCACATAAGAGAGATGCTCAACCTCATGATTGGGGTATTCAGAAACTATTTCCTTATCACAGTCTTCTTCATCATCATCATTTTCAAAAGGAATATGATCAGTCTCATTAGTTTGAGTAAGACGAACTGGAGCTTGTTATGGACATTCATTGGAATGATGACCTGCTTGGCGGCAATGATAACAAACCACTTGATTAGGTTTAGAATACCCAGAATGCCTCCTTGTAGTTGCTGCTCCACCTGGTTTGTTCATGGTGACTGAAATTTGGTGAGGAGACATGTTCTCTTGTGCAGACTGTCGAACAGGTTTCGAGTCAGCAAGACCTAGGGTCAGAACCTCGGTAGTTGGATCTAGAGCCCCTATTAAGTTAACGTTCCACTTTCTCAACAAGCTTGATAGTGTCAGACAGTGTGTAAGTGATCTGCATGTCGACTCGATCACGAATTATAGGGCGTATTCCACGAACAAAATGTACAATCTGTTGTGGTTCAAACTCCATTATTTATGGATAGAAGCCTGCAATACTCAGTGGTATAGGCGCTCACGGAATGACTAACTTGTCTGCATTCTTACAGTTGATGGAATAAAATTTGCTCATAGTCAGAAGGAAGGTATCAGGCTTGCAACATTTTCTTCATTTTTTGTCAGGACTGCACAGATTATTTGTGTTGCCTCATGCATGAGAGTTGAATTTGTTCCCACTACGCAAAAGCGCCTCCCTTCAATTGATACGCAAGAAGCTTTACTTGTTTGCGTTCAGGGACCTCCATATACTCGAAGAATCTCTCAACTTCAGCCAGTCAAGAAAGTCTTCAATATGACATTGGCCATTCAAGGGCTGAAGGTCCATCCTTATTTTGAAATTTGGTTGGCATGCTGCACGATGCTGAACGTGATCCTCAACATCATCGTCACTATCAACGGGGCGTCAAAGGGCTAGGGCCCGACGAGGGGATTTTCGCTCTTCATGGTCGTGCAAGAGTAATTCGAGAGATTCATAGATGCACTGCAACGTCTCCTTCATCTCGTTGAACTCAGCATGCGTAGGGTTGTCTGCCATTATTCTCAATGCTCTGATACCAATTGGTGTAGCACCAAGATCTAACGAAAATAAAGAAGACAAAAGGATACGAGAATAGATTGAAGTACTATCCAAGAAAGGCACTAAACAGAATTCTTGTACTTGAAACTAACGAATCCACGCTATAAAAATGTTTATTTTTGAAGCAAAGATGAGCTAGTCTTTTCTCTATTCATTGGCTCTTTTTATGGGACTATTAGAGTAGTCTCTACTTTAGGAAATAAAATAGGAAACAAAAAATATTGAAATAACTAATGAGCCAACAAATCAGTCATCTAATTAATTCCATTCATGGCATTATTATGATATGATTTTCTACTAATCAGCCTCAACCAAGATTTTATCATTATTATGATATGATTCCTATTAATGAACAATAGTGAAAATCGTGTCAGGATTTGTGTGGGGTATCCTACATCACAATGTCAATTCCATTAAAAAACAATTGTATTAATATCTTTCAATGCGCAATATCAATGTCAATAAGTGCCTAAGAACACCCAATTGCATTAAATAGTCAATGCTAAATGAACAATGGTTTCCATACATTAAAATCACTCTATCAATTTCAATCGAAGTTATCCTTTAAGTTTTAAAATATTACGCAAATGAGACTTTGTCCGCACATTGAGGTATCTGATGATTTTAGCTGCCCGTCAATATGTGTTGATCGATATGTGATTTTAGCCAAGTTGGATCGCCCTTGCAACTATTTGATATTTTGAAGGAGTGCTAATTCAAATTACCCGTGTCCAAATCCAATCAATAAGAAATGCACCGAGCAATAAGTTTTAATCTAAATGTGACATTTCAATCAATCATCTTTAAACCCTATAGCTTATCATGGAATTATATATTTAGGTGAGGCAAACATACACATCTTTTATATAACAATGATATCATGGCCGAACCTCTATAACATGATATATGTGTAATATTTCTTGAAGTTGAACATCAAATCACAGGCATGATCATTATAAGCATCCTATTGAGAAAATGTGAACATGTAACGATCTATTACTCTTTTGCCACAGTCGTGATTTGATATTTTCATGGGTTATGACATTATCTCATTATACTAATAATGAGTTCATCATTTCCTTAATTGGATATTCATAGCTCGTGATAGTAATACAATGGCCTAGACAATGAGTTTGCAATTTCGCATTCGACAATGACCTAATTGTCATGACTCTAGAAGTGACTTAGCAATTTCCTACTTGGTTATTACGGCTTGTGACCTTCTAATCACAAAGTTGGTAGTGAGAGCACAATTTTAATTTGGGCACCTAGAATCTTAATACTTGGTTATGATATAGATAGTGCCCTTGAGATTTTAGTTTAAGTTGGTCATGACTCCTAACTTTTGGTCATTGGGCTGACAATAACTTCAAAATATTTGTTTGGACAATCACGTCTCGTGATGCCATATTCACGACTAGGAAATGATCCTCCAAGACTCATAACAACTAGCTATGGCACTAGGAGAAGGTTTCCTTTCTGGGTTCCACAACTTGCTACCTAGTGTTAGGACTAGTGAAACCTTAAGATTGTTTCCAAACTAGTCAAATTTTCCTTCTTCTTTACATATCAATCCTTGTATCATTATAGTCAATTATAGAGTTCTTAAGGCACAATTTCTATGCATTTAAATAGCTTTGGAATCATGAATTACAAGATTGGCATTCATAACTACACAAAAACTCACATAGGAATTCTATTATTTCACTATGAAATTAGCATAAACTCATCACAATCATCACACCAAGATGAATCCTAATCCAATGCCATAATCCAACTCATGAAAGAAGAAAAGAAAGTACTGAATAATTAGAATGAGATTATGAATGAGTTCACCATATTTATATATTTCAACCTTTAAAGTCTTAACATTAATATACAAGTTCTTTGTGCTGTAACATGAAAATTATACTCTTTTCGGTATGTATAGATCACTTAACACTCTATCAATCCAAAATTTATAACCAACTTGATGTAGCAAAATAAAATTGTTAGCAAGTGCACTAGTCGTTCAAGTAATATAGTAATAGGAGTAAAGAGTGTCGAACTCACGAGGAATATTATTAATTCAATATCTAATTTTATAAATTAATAAGAGAGGAAAAACATAAATTTTGTGATTATAAAATAAAATAATGAAAATAAAATAATGGTGTTGAAATTGGTCTTAGGATGATAATACATTAAGGATAAATATGTGAACTAAAAAAAAATAAATTAAAGTTATTAAGATGAATTAGGAATTTTCCTAAATTATTAATTTACAAGATTAAAATCACATAGTCCATAAATTAATAATTCTGCTATTTAATCAAGCAGATCAAACTATCTTAAATTTAATCAAAACTAAAGTCCCACAAACTAGTATAGATTAAATTAAAATTAAGATGCATTAATATGAAAATCTTAGACTATTAATCACTTCACAAACTAGTATAGATTAATAGACCACACATATCTAATTCTACACACAATAGTTATTAGACTTATGTCAATTTTTAATTTCACAATAAATCATTTAATTTAATTAAATAAAATTTGAAATCAAGTAGTCCACAAATAGGTAATTACTTAACTCAAAAATTCAAATAATTAAATCAAAAGCATTAAACATAATTAAAAATTGATCAAAAGAAATTCAATAATAAAATAAGAGTTCACAGAATTTCCCTTCAATAATAATCTACTAAAATAAAATAATTAAAACATAGAATTCATCCTAGAATTGTAGAAAGATAATAATAAAATAATAATAATTGAAAGAATTATACCAAGAATAAATCAAGGCCCTGGGATGCATCAGAACGTTTGGGTCAGCCATCCAACTCTCTCTCTCTTTCTCGGTCGAAGCCTACAGACTCTTGACTCACTATGAAAGTAAACCAAACTTCAAAGCACCAATTGGATTGATGGTTTCGTCATTTATTTATAGGTGCGAATGAGGTCGGGCGTAAATCGTACGGTCGAATTTAAATTCTATTGGATAAAATATGAGATAACCTTGTAACCATCTTGAAAAGCTAAAAGATATACATCATCATAAGATTGTCGGCAAATAAGATTCAACTGTGGTGAGATAAAGTTGAACTCTCGTAAAATTTTGACTTGATAAGAAGTTGGCGCCCAGTAAAACTCCTCTGAATTTGATTTATGGCCAATATTCTCTTAATTCTCCACTTTACGCCCGGTAAAACTGCCCTTTGATTTGATTTACGGCCAACAAATCCTTGAAACAGCTTGTCACCTTAATGGTGATATAACCGATTGCATTTCACTCCCAAGATAAATTTTTACTCTCAAGATAAGTCTTTACTCCCATAACAGAAGTTTCGGCTGATCAATTTTTACTTCCAAAATTGCCTTTGTGATGAAAGGTGATAAACTTGCCCAAGATCTCGGCATTACTCCCATAAGTATAGAGTGGCACCCGACATTACTCCCATAACAAATCTCCATTGATATTTTTTGCCCAAAATGAATGTAACTCCTTAGATTTCACTCCCTTAGAGATTTTACTCCTTATAAATTTGATCCATGATTCATCTCAACCGATAATTTTCCTTATTCCTATTAATTAATTAAAATAATGAAGTTAATTCGTCCATAGTTATAATAATTCAAGAATTAATAGATAGAATCAATAAATCCAGAATTACAATTAAAATAAACTTAAAATGATGCATGCAATGATTAAATTACAGAAAAATTAATTAAAATAATAGACTAAAATATGTTGTATTTTGCATGCATCACAACTCTAGAAACCTTCAAATTTAGTGATTATGATTTTTATCATATTAGATCCTCGAGAAAATAACATATTTTTTTGTATATTCAGGAATTATTTTACAATGACGCCAATCTACACAAGCTTAGTAATTTGGCAACCAAACATTAAAAAATTCATAGCATCCTCTAGAAATCTCCTTTTGAGATGAATCTAGGTTATGAAGAAAGATAACTTAAGCATCTACTTATTAATAAATTTCATGACCAATTTAATAAGTATAAGCTTTAGATTATTCTACGAATTAGCTATACTACTATTCATGACAACATAGGTCAATTTATTGGTTATAATTATTCATACACAACTTAAAATGGAATGAAAAAAGTAATAACATCATCTAGATAGCTCCTTTTAAGATAAATCTAAGTTTTGAAGAAAGATAACTTAAGCATCTACCTATGAATAAATTTCATGCCCAAATTTAATAAGTACAAGGTTTAGAGTATTTTACAAATTAGTCATACTGCTATCCTTGACAACATAGGTTAATCTCTTGGTTATAACTATTCATACACAACTTCAAATGGAATGTATTCATACTCTACAAAAATTAATATATGAGGAATATTAAGGTGCATGCATAGTTAGGTGCATACAGGTGCAAACACTTTTTTCATCTAAGATTAAAAATATTTTAATTATAATGCCTGAGATTAATCATCTATCATAATTTTAATTTTACAAAAAAATCTGGTTCACAAAAACACCAATTCTTCTCTGTCGCCGACCTCTCTTGTGCCAACCTCCCCTCTGCACCAACCTCTCGCGAGACCAGCAAGTTGTCATGGCCAACGCTTAATCGATCGATCGCCTCCTTCTTCTTTTCCCTTCAATCGCTGATCTTTGTGCCGGAGATACCTCCTTCTTTTCCCTTCGATCGCCGACCTCAGCGCCGGAGACGCCTCCTTCTTCTTTCCCCTTCAACCGCCGAATGCCAACCTCAACACTGAAAAATCTTCAATCACTGATCAATCATCCTCTACCGGCTCAAACATGCGCATGTGAATCCCAGCCGTCGAAGCAAAAGGGAGAGATTCAACGCGACTGTGAGTGGATGATCACGTGTATATATATAGTATACACACATTATATGTATATACTATTCATAATTTTTTGATAATTTAAACCTACCCAAAAGATAACTAGAATAAGAGGGATGAATCCGATATATTTTCAACTATATATATTATTCATAATTTTTGGACAATTTAAACCTGCCCAAAAGACAACTAAAATAAGAGGGACGAATCTAAAATATTTCCAACTTTATAGCAAGCAAACATTACATTAAATCCATTAACCTTATATTGCTTTATCCTGAATTTCCAATCTTCTTCTTCTTCTTCTTCTTCTTCTTCTTCTTCTTCTTCTTTCCTAGTAGTCATTGACCTCTCCTTCCAATCCCCTTGAAGAGCTATGGAACTCTAAATCCTAACGTTTGGGAGGAAGATGATGGAAGAAAGTAGAATTTTGGTGATTTAATGTTGGTTGTCAGAAATAAGGCAGACTTTTATACTATATGTTTTTTTTTGTCCAAAAGAACCAAATTCATTCGTCCTATGGGGTAATTCCAATTGGAATATTTTGCCATGGAGGAGAATTTCTACCTATTTTAATCCAATATGACACCTATCTGTTTTACCCCAATATATTTTGTGGGTGTTTGAGCAAATGGTGTCCTGTGCTAATTTTAATATGGCAAAAAAAGTATAATTAAGAAAGAAAATATTAATCCATTTTTAATAATATTTTTTTTACTTTAAACTTGAATTAAATTCCCATTTAACATAGTTTACAGTTGTCGAGTTAATTCAAAAATTTTAGGAATATAATTGTTACAAGTTGGCTAAAACTTTTTATTGAAATTTAATTGGAGTGAGATTTATAACCTATAAAGATCTTTTTGTTTATTATGATTTGTGGTTTCTTAATTATGATAGAACTCCATGATTCAAAAGGTCATAAACCACTTTATCATGAGGAATGTGGCCTAGCATATTCTCTTCACTTGACTAGACAACACAAATAAAGTAGTCATTCCATCGCAATAGAATGTCAAATACCATCCCAAACTGTAAATGACAACTTGCTAACCTGTTTGCTTGTCAAGTGAGAAAAATAGAAAGTGTTATAGAACGATTCCGCTTTTTAACTTCTTATTTTGATCTTCAACCATGACTCTTTCACTTCCCAATTGGATCACCAATTGGTCAAGTGCTCAGTCGATCAAGGTTTTTGTCATAAACAAAAGTTTCAAGTTTCAACCAAAAATATTTTCTTTATCCAATGTTAAAAATATACTTTTATATATGAAATATAAATTAAACATAAACTAAAACCCTCATTGGGAGGTGGGCTGCACAAGAAAGAGAATATGAATACTCTTACCCTGAAGAGGTTTATGGAGAACAAGATATAAGCATGATTTGCTTAAGATTGTTCTTAAGGATCAATGAAACTACTAGTCCAGAGTTAAGATACAAACATAGGATAAGGAAAGGAAAGGAAACGACTAGTATGGAATAATAAAATATGCTTGGATAATCCAAGGTAGATGGAAATGTAGGACAGTTTATTAAAAGACGAGTTTTCCCTTCAAAATTGCGCCTTCCTTCATAGGGTATGTCGAAAACTTACTTCTTTTCTCAATCCTTCAATGATGCGAGGCCATATTTTTGCTCATTTTGATAACTTTTTCTCTACAAGAATTATTGACATCTCTTGTATTTATCGAAGCATGTGATGGTAGGAGATTGATGAGTGTGCAAATCAATGGTTGTTACATGAAATGACTGTTTAGGTCACGGACGATTGCCCAAGCAATCATCGATGAAGCAACACATCACTTGACTTTAATTGGTGCGATTGATTGGGGACGTATTATGATGATGTAATGCCTTATATACAAGAAGGTGCCCAGCTATGGAGCATCCAACAATGTTTTGGTCGTCCGCATTATTTAGATCATATTCTTTTGGATTTGCTAGCAAAATAAGTTGTGCAATCATGTTGTATGCACTGGATCACTATAATGACATGAGGTCTGTAACACCCCTCGATCCAATCAAAATATTATTCGCTTTGGGTCATTAGTCCGCACGAATTTAAAACGCGTCTTGATGGATAAAGGGGGTGTCACTTACAATCCCATAACCACCTTCGTATTTTGTCCATGTGAATCTATCTTTCATCTTTTAATCTTTTCACTTTGGAGCCTTACAATCATCCTCTTAAGGGACTCAACGTCCTCATTGAATGGCTCGTGGGCCGGGTTTCACATGGTTCAAGTGAGCACGCCCCAAGGTGAAAGGACCAAAGGGTGAAAGATAGTCTCACATGGACAAAATACGGAGATGATCATGGTCTTATAAGTAACATCCCATTTATCAAGACGTATTTTAAATTCGTGCGGACTAATGATCCAAAGCGAACAATATCTTGATGAAGCTAAGGGGGTTTACAAAATGATATCATAGTCAACCTCGCGTACTCACTTAAGCGATACAAGAAATACGGGCCATGAGCCAACACGGACCCCACTCAACGAGGATGTTGAGCCCATTATGAGGGGAAGATTGTAACGACCTAAGATGGTCTTATCGAATAGTTTCATATGAGAAAAACAAAGGTGATCATTGACTTACATGTAGTTATCTCCTTCATCTATTAAGACGCGTTTTGAATTCGTGCGGATCGCCCAAAACGAATAATATTTTGATTAGGTTGGGGGTGTTACAATCTCTGCAAAGCGCAAACAACCATGCCCAGAAAGCCGACAATGAAAAGAAAAAATAGGACATATTTCATAATTTGGAGGTGTCGTTGAGATGGCTCGATAGAGATGAAGATGAGGGCACAACATCACTTTGAGCATGCAACATATTCTACCTTCAAAGAGTCAAGTCAAAACCATGATTCATATGGTGCCTAGGCATATGGTGCTTAGGAAAGTGAAGAAAACATAAAAAAAATTATTTTGATAAAACGTTGAAAAAATATGAAACCACCTCAAAAGTCGAGAAGCCGCCATTTTACCCTCAAAGCTCCATTCAAATTTATCCTTCGTTAAATATTTGCAAAGAAATGTTATATATATATATATATATAATATAATATAATATGTGCTTGAAAGATACCAATTGAAAAAGTCTAACATATATATAATATTATTTTCGGATGATATTATATATATATATATATATATTCAGTCCCAATAGGTACAACATTTTTGGGTCTTGAGGAGACTCCATTCCCAAAGTTAAAGATGATCTGCATATTAATTGAAATATGTTCTATTTTGTTTCCTAACACATCTCTTTTTCTCTCTTGTTTCACTATCAATTATATCACATACATTTTTTTCCTTTAACTTAATTTGTCCATTATATCATTTTTAATATTTTTTTCTTACACTTTTGCTCTACTGTGTTTTTTTATGTTGCTTGAATTTGTTACTTTTTTACATTCTTGCCTATATGTCTCCTAATATTTTTTACAAAACATAAAAAATGAGTAAATATGACAAAAAAATAACATTGAAGATGCAAAATAATAATTAGCTGAATCATTATATGTATATATATTGTTAAATCAAATCTTAAATACATTTCACCAAAAGAATAATTACATTTCCATCAAAATTAAAAGAGTTTTATGAAATA
Organism: Pontederia crassipes; assembly: GCA_030549335.1. Taxonomy (NCBI): domain Eukaryota; kingdom Viridiplantae; phylum Streptophyta; class Magnoliopsida; order Commelinales; family Pontederiaceae; genus Pontederia; species Pontederia crassipes. Next base: position 32,148,083 of record CM060183.1, on the reverse strand, counting down.
ATCAAGTATCTAATTCATATATAAGTTATATCAAAATTCAGCCAAGAATTCGTATATGTTGTACTTCATTTAGTGGTCCATTGAATTATACTTCATTAACCAGCACATAATAACATCACAAAAATAAAACTAAGAAAATTTTAGTTAACAAAACAAAAATATGATGAAGAACTTTAAAATTATATATGATTTTTATATCCATAGAGAATAACAAAACTCACATAGACTACCTTATTAAGATCAAATCGCATGTCATCATGTTCACATAGAAAAGTTCTAATGTCATTAGGCTCACAAAAATATGACATGTTCCCATTGAATGACAAATGAAAAAATAGTGGTAAAATTTCACAAAAAAAATGTTAATTATGCTAATAAAAAAATATAAATGACAAAATTTTTTGCATCAAGTGAACTTCTATGTGTCCAGCCTTATTATAGCTTGAAAAAAAAGGAAAAATATGAACCTTTTTATTTTTCACTATTAAAGCCATCATACACCATCTTCAAACCAAATGAACTTGTCTCTTGTGTATGGGCCATATTGAGATTAAAAACTTGTGGTAGAATTTTCATAGAAAATCAAATTGCCTCAAGAACATAACTAAGTAAATATGCTGGCCCCAAAAAATTAGGAACTAGGACCGGAACTTCTTTCGCACAAAAAATTTGTCGACACTACAGAATTATTTTATTTTTGCAAGACAACCTTGATGAGTAACTAGAGAGTACTAATTGAAATTTAAGTCTAGATTGAATCCAATTCGTCTTTGTGAAACTTAGGTTGTATTCAATGGGCACTATCATTGTCCTATTTATGACTTAACTCGGACTGGGTTCAAGGTGGCTCGGGTCGGGTCTACTAATGTAATCAATGGAAGGGTAATATGGTACTCCCCAGGACTAGTATGAACCCAACGAAAGCTATCGCGGCAAGACTCAAGTCGGGCCGCCAAGAGCTCAGACCGGATTAAGCCCGAATTTGGGTTGGGTTCGGACATGGCTATGCCAAGTCACAAATTTGGTTGAAGAATTCCGACTTGTCAGAGTTCCATCAGGATGGGCCAAGTTTCGACTTGTCAAAATTTCGGTGCCATCTTTTTGAAATAAAGCTTTAATGTCATATAAAATTATATTTTGATGATACAAATTATGAAAGATCAAAGTTAAATGCTGAAAAAGTTTAAATAAAAATGGATGACTTTATGCACTAAAATTTGATTAAATAATTGACTATGATCTTATTATATTCTTGATGAATGATTAAAATCAAAGTTGTAGAAAATCCGATTAGTTATCCATAGAATACAAGATTATCTAATTTAGATAATTATGCAAAAAGTTATGCTCAAAATAGTGCAGGTCGGTCAACCTGTCAGTCGAAGCAAAGAGGGCCGGTCAAGACTACACCGGTCGACTGAGCCAAAATATCGATCGACCGATCAATGCAAGGCTTGCCCAATTTTACGTCGAGACTATATCGGTTGATAGATCGATCAATGCACCGACCAACCGATTAGTTCAATAGGCGAAACAAAAAATGTCAAGACTATACCGATTGACTAACCAGTCGATAGTCCCGGTGGGCCGATCAAGCGTAGAGGTTGAAAAAATCACACAATTGTCACATTGACCGGTCAACCGGTCTACCAGTGCGATCAATCAGTCCTCGGCTGACACGAGCAGTAATGGCTAGTTTTGAATGAGTAAATTGTGAAAAAATTTCTGGATGAAGTTTTCACATACTGATGCCTATAAAAGCAATGTCAAAACCTGAAGCAAAAACATACATCCAAGCATTGAAGAAAAATTTCAAGTAATCAAAAGAAAACATTTTCCTTAAAGTTATTATTTTAGTTTTTCTCGTCTTTCTCTCTAGTAAGAGCTGTTTAGTTATGGTAGAGGGGGCCACAGGTTTCGATGCATTATAGATGAATTATTAAGTTCTCATAAATGTTAGTAATACTTGACAAAAAGTGATCTAATATCTTCCTCCTGAGTGAAGGAGGCCTCATATTGATCTTGAATAGAAGAGATCTGATTTTTCCTATTTCTTATAAGAGTACTAGAATGATTTATCCAATTTATTCTTCATTTATTTCACCATTTAATTGTAATTTTCCTTAACAAAGTAGAATGTTGGTTGTACATTGTTGTAAGATTACTTATCCAAATCTCATAAACATAGGCATTCATTTTTTTTGTTTAATTATTTGGACTCTATTTTCTAATTTGCCTAGCCTTTTTTTTGTTCCATTGAAAGGTTAGATTTTAAACCCCAGAAGTATCACCTAAAGCTATATTTTCCTTATAGTTGTTCAATACCTCTTGCAAGATTTGTTTAGGCTAAGGATATTTAAACTAGAGCTTTTCGTATCTAAATGATTGAGGGTTTATGTTGTTCTAAGTGGTTAGTCTTTAATATAATTTGTGAATCCTCTTAAACACACCTAAGCGAGGTGGACAATGTCACATTTGGATTTTTTTTCATCTAGAGATGGTTTAGCAAAATTCCTAGACAGCAATGAAATATTTCTCAACCCAAAAAATTCACCCAACAGGAACACTTTACGTGGAAACTCTACTCCCATACGAAGGGTTTGAGCAGATCGGTCAGTATGTTCAACACCTTCACGTTCTTTACCTTGTGCAAAACCTAAAGTATTGTCATTATTCCCATTACTTTGTTATTCCTCCAATCGTCTAATGTATTCCTCAAGTTGAGTCATACATTCGAGTAGTGACATATTCTCTAAGTTAAACATGGAATATTCTTGTAAATTTGATATGCCGAGCTGGTACTTTTGTTGTCGAGTTAAGGAGAATGAAGTGGATTGTAGTGGATGGATAAATCACTGTTGAAGGTGAAGATCACTAGATTATTGGTCCCATAAAAAACTTGATATATCACGATTGTCTGATGAAAATCAAACAATTCTGATTTCAATTATTACGTTCCTAATCCAATTAGGATACTAAGCAGGATCACTTCGAGGTGATCTGCTTCAAGTAATTATTAAAATATATCATTAAAATCTTCCAACAGTCCATATTTATAGTAAAAATCCAAATAAATTGTAATCAAAGTAGAAATAAAAAAAAGTGATAATCAAATTAGAAGTAAAAAGCTAATCCTAAGTAAAGAAAAAATAACTATTTCTACTACTAATATTATTGTGTTAGTAACTATTGCATTAATAAAAGATCATGCCATTGTCATTCTTGACATAGAATTGACTATGACACACAGTAGTGCATCAATGCTACGTCATGTCTACAACAAGATAAAAGAAGAAAATCTCTTTTTTTTTAATAAAAAGATTTACTATTAGAAGAAAAGAAGAAAAATCTCTACTCCGATTATTGTGTTGCTTGCGGTGGTTCCGTGATATTAATTTTTGTGGTAATGGTTGATGGGTGGAGACTTAAAAAGTCACGAGGTAAAGATCTATTAAAGACCTACCAGATTTGTCCTTCTAGTTTTATATTTAACAATTCTGGCTATGTGAACTTTCTTCGTTAGGTGTGTTTTATTGATAGTGCTTTAAATATGAACTAATTGTAATCATATATGTCCTCCATATAGTTACGCATTTTAGTAATGGAGCGGCGAAACCGTCCGTCTCCTACGGGGAGTCTCGCTAGGGTCTAAGGAGGATCTAGGGGATTCCCTATGGGGGCTCGGAGATGGAGCTTTCGAAATCTAGATTAGTTCCTAGTATTTCACATCCTTGTAATAATCATTATTTCATAACAAAGAGAGCCGCCGCCGTTCGAAGACATAATCTGATTTAGGGTGATTTCTCGAGTGTTCTATGTGTTTGTGCGAGCGCTGTCTCCTTCTTTTCGTAACATTTTTATACATAACTGATGTTATGTTTCAATGATAGGATTATCCTCTAAGGCAAACATATTTAAGGGTTTATCCGTTGATCAGCATATGCAATCGAAAAATCGGCGATTCACACATAAGCAGTTGGCACATATCTCTGATAATTTTGTGAGAGTCATTGGCCAAGGTGGATTTGGTTTTGTCTACCATGGCTACTTAGAACCTGGAAAGGAAGTAGCAATCAAGATGTGCTCTCAAACATCAAAACAAGGGACCAAGGAGTTTCTAGCTGAGGTAAATTGTAATGCAACTGAACTGTTAATTGAGTTAATCATGTAAGTGTGATTATTAATCCTGAATGGGTTTTATATTTTATTTTGTCTTTTGGCTTTGTCACACCACCTAGTGGGATAAGGCTTTGTTGTTGTTGTTGTTGTTGTTGTTGGCTTTGTCACACTCACAAATCACTCTTTTCCTCAATGACCAGCTTGTTGTCCAGACAAGCAGTATTGTTTAGATAGAGAAAACTTGGATTGATACAGAAAGAAGACTGATCATACTGTTCAGCCCCATATTATTCTTCTCTGAAGCATCCTAGTTGATGACATTTTCTTTCTTTTATTTCAGGCACAAAATTTAACAAAGGTTCACCAAGGAATCTGGTTTCCTTGGTTGGTTATTGCATGGATGAGAAACATCTGGGTCTAGTTTATGAATACATGGCAAATGGAAGTCTTCTTGATCAGCTAAGAGGTTTAAAACTAGAAGTTCTAATCCTTCTTTTAAATCACATTTGAATTGATCTGGCGTCATAGATATTGCCTTATCTTTCTAATAATGGAGTGCCGTGAAGTCCATGCTGAGAAGGAATTTCTCAAATGACAAAAAAAAAACAACAATAAAACAATATAGGATACATTTAGAAAAGCAAATTTATGTGTACCTGCAGGATTTTAGTTTGAAATCTGGAGATATTCTCTTAATACTTGTGTATTGCACTGATGGCTGAAATTATTAATCTCGAATTTGCTTAATTTTCATTTTGCTGCCATAGGATCAGATTAATTACTTTTTTAATGTATGAGGATGACAACAACAACGGCGTGTCATTGTTCATTTGTTCTCCTCAGAATATGGTGTCCTTTTAAGTAAGTCTGAGCACTATTGGCACATTCCATGTTGCCTCAGATATCTGTCAATTCTTATGATCGGCTTGCTGTGGGTGCCAAATAGGCAATAGATGTCTCATATAGATGAAATTTTGTGGCAGTTTATGATACTTTTATGCATGATGTTCTGATGTTAAAATTCAAGTATAGGGATTACATTGGCAATCTTTTCCAAAAATGAACATTCAAATGTGAGGTTGGCACCTGACTACTTTTCATATTGAAATGGGACAGTACATAATACATTATTTCCGTAGCCGTTGCAAGTCAAAAGCTTATGGCGAAGTTTGTTTTATTCTTGGTTCATACGTAGATGATCACTGAATCTTAAAAGATTAGGTCCACCGATGGCCTATCACACGCCGTTTGTTGTATCGATTTCAGCAGTCACATCTCGTTATCTTTAATCTTGGCTTTCTTAAACATTACAGGTAAGGCTGGCCATCTTAGAGTGTTGAGCTGGGGAGAAAGACTTCGAATTGCAGCTCAAGCTGCCCAAGGTTGTAACAAGACATTGTAAATTAGAACTAATCCTGCTTATAGCCCTGCTTCTATTAATAATGTCGAAAAACTCTGTTATACACCATTTAGGTCTTGAATATCTGCATAAAGGATGCAGACCGCCAATAATCCATAGAGATATCAAGAGCAGCAATATTCTACTGAGCGGGGAGATGGAGGCAAAGATAGCAGACTTTGGGTTGTCCAGGGCTCTCCAAATGATGATCAGACTCATGTTTCGACCGTAGCTGTAGTGGGGACCCCTGGATATGTTGATCCTGAGTATGTCTTCGCGACAATTACTTTATTTTCCTGCACTTGCACAATTGATCAAATTATTAATGACCATCAAGCGGAAGCATACAAGGACAAATAGTCTAATCAACTTAAAATACCTTTTCCCCAGCAGGAAAAGATAAATGTATCTCATATAAATATAATTGATCACACATGTTACAAGGTTAACTAGGAATGTAAAATATGAATGCTGAATCATTCTTAAACAAGTGAAAGTTTTCTCGCCCACTTTTGTTTATTAGTGCCTGAGGCTGCAACATCTTAGTTAATCTCACCATTTGTCCCTTGTATCACTAAAAGTATTAGTAGTTTCAGATCTTGTAAGTCATTTAGTTCACGATATCAGTGAATGATGCAAAATTTGTAACAGGAGAAAGATAAGATAACAAGTATTTGATACCCTTTATGAATATCCAAATACAGAGAGAATTGTTTGCCTCTTTCCCAGAATGATGGCCCAGTACTTGATCTCGTTACTCGATATAAAAGATCAGTAGGTCATTGATAACCTGCTTCGGATTGATGTTTTGGTGTTTAATATGATTTGCTATAGGTTATGCTAAATTTTCTTATGCTTACATTTCCATCAGGTACAACAATACTTTACAGCCTAATGAGAAGAGTGATGTGTATAGTTTCGGTGTTGTTCTCTTGGAACTGATAACTGGGAAACCACCCATTATACAAGGCGATGTCTTTGTTCACATCGTTCAGCATGTGGCCTTGAAGTTTACCAGAGGGGAGCTGGATGGTATTATCGACGAAAGGCTACAAGGGAAATACGACTCCAATTCTGTGTGGAAGGTTCTTGATTTAGCACTACGGTGCACAGAACAAACAAGCAATAAGAGGCCCACGATGTCAGACGTAGTTGTACAGCTAAAGGAAAGCTTGGAACTTGAAGCTGCTTGTAAAGAGAATAAGAGTATGTCTGATGAAGTCTTCGGGATTAACCAGATTTCAGTTGATGAAATAGGAGACATTATGCCAGGACCATCTGCAAGGTAATTTCTAATTGTGTTATCGCCCACCTGATTGCAGGATGATTTGCCATTCTGGTAATGAAAACTCAATTTATGTATTTTGCACCGGAGGGACAATATTTGGCGTTAATTTTGTGGTGCATTTCCTTTTCAAGTATTCAGGAAAAAAATTTCATGTATTCTATTTCATAGGAGGAGCCTCAGACCCATATCATGGCTTCTTCAATATCCTGTATTGAGACACGTCTGGTTATTTCCTTCTGACAATAGATAAGTTTCAATTTCTCTTTTTTTAGAAAGAACTATTTGATAAAGTGTTCTTTGGTCGGAAAACAAATGCTTTCGCTCGACTCTGATTAAGTTCCTACCGTTCTTGTATTAAAAAACTTCTATTATTGTAAATATTTTTTTTTGTTTTACATAATTTACTATTATGCATGAAGAATTGTCATCCTCTACCTCTTTATAATAGAACCATGGTCATTAGTTAATTAGTACTATTTTTTTTTAGTGACTCTCATCTAGTACTCAATATTTGGTACGAGGACTTTGTTAGTTTTTGTTTATTAACATATAACTTCCTTTTTTAAAAAAATAATAAAATTCCGTAAGCGAGGTATTAATTCTAAGTAATTATTATTTCGAAAAGAAAATTATAAAATAACGTCTGAAGAGGTTCACTTCTTCAAAATATCGCCTCCTATAATTCCGAGACGTTCAACAATTGAATCCAATGGAACAAGAAAGGAATGACAAAGGAAGTAAATTTCAGGTAATTAGATGGCTACTTCTGTTTGATTAAGATTTCATTTAGAGCGCCAAAAACTTAGCATTTACATTAGAGACGTTTTAACTTTCAAAAATCTATTTTAAAGTTTGGTAGACATGTTTTTAAAATAGAATTTAAAGCTGAAATGAGATATCTTTATAGACTCTCTACAACCTGTGGAGCTTGGAGGTTAGACATTTGAACATTTCTTCTTAATATACATATCTTCTTTACATATGGAGAACTTTATTAATTTTTAAGAATTAGAGTATTATATTTTCCCTATATTCTCCTTACACAAATATATATATATATGTTCAACTTATCTTATTATCTTCTTACTTTTATTTTATCTTCATTTGACTATATTTTTTAATTTTTTATATGAATACTCTGTCATTCATTTTTTGTACAATAAATAAGAAAATTAACTTAATTACTAATATTTTTCAATATGATTACATATTATGTATGCACTGCAGAAAATTTATTTTAAAAACTTTACGTATTTCAAAAAAAATATTTTATAAAGCAGTATTAGTTATGTGATCTTAACTTTACTTAATTTGATATATAAATAATTTACTTATTACATTCCAATAGAGTCGGTATAATATTTGAATTGAATAATTTATCATATATACAATTACGTTATTTCATATTTGTTATTTAATTTTATTTCTAAATTCATCAAATGTTCATTTATTAATATTCTAAACAAAAGTGTAACCAATTATATATGCATTAGGCACAATTCGTTAATGATTTTTTTTATTTTCTTATTAAATTATTAATAATGTCAAATAAAGCTAATTATCACTCTCATATTCTTTACCATCGGGCAGTACTGGAAGGAGAAAAAACATTCAGTCAATAGAGAAGAATTGAATCACGCGTCTTCCACCTTAAAAAAAAGGAAAAACATAATAACTATTGCATAGTTTTCATTGGGTTGACGGGTAAACTCGAAAATTCGATTAGATGATCCAGTTTTTTTTTAAAAAAAAATTCAAATGATTTTTTAGTTAATTTAATAATTTTATATCATTTAAAATTAAAAAAATATAAAATAAAATATTTTAAATATAAAAAAGTATATAGATATTTAAAACAATATTTTTAGTATTTAAAAATACTTTATTTTATATTAAAAATAAAATAATAAACATTTTTTATATTAAAAAATAAAAGAAAAATTAAAAAAAAAGAAAAAGGTGTCGGATAATCCGACCACACGACCCGACCTGACCTTAGTCGGGTTGAATTGGGTTGAATCGGATCGAGTCGGATCGAATTTGTTCATAAGTTGAGTTTGACCCGACTCGTGAATACTCCTCGTTGCACCGCGCCGTTCTTATCCTCATACTAATATATGTCATATAGGGTTTAATGTAAGAGTAAAGTTTTTTGTGTGAAACAATTTTGCATATATTTTTTTATTTTTTTCAATATCTTTCTTTATTAATAATTTAAATGATGATAATAAAAAATAGTCATTATAAAAATTCAATGGGTCAATTTACTCATTACACTTCACGTAGGTTCGCCCCTTGGCAAAGGAAAGTATTAAGTCTATAAATAACACATGTTCTCGGCTTCTCTTTACTCTAAACTTGATCGCTTGCCCGGGGATCGGGATTAAGGTGCATATACTCCCACGTACAGAAGCTGTTCATCCAAGATATATGGCAACTTGGTTATTCCTCTTCATGGTGGCAGGCATCGCCATTCAAGTTCATGCTCAATCTCCTCCAGGTGACTAATTACACTCTTTCCTGTCTATTATCGATTTATCTGCCATTTATCATGTTTATAAGCAGGCAAAAGCACTTATAACTTGCTTTTTCTAGCTACGTTTCTCAAGCTTATACATGATGTGGATTTCTCCCTAGGAACAAATTAATTAAACTAATTATAGGATAATTTGCTTCACCTTTGTTGTTATTTTTGAGTCGAACTTGAAAATATTCCAAACCTTCCTTTTAATACTTTGCCGGTACAACTAATTTTTGTACGTAATGATTTCAAATTTTTGAATTTTACTTCTTGAATCTTATTTTTCTTTAAAATTAATAAAAAAAGGAAAAAAATGTGGCCGAGGCATGGGTTGTTGCTTGAAAAAGAGGATGAGTATTTATGAAACAGGAGGTTGATGAATTTTAAAAGAAGCAAGGGTGTAAACAAATTGAATTTCAAAATATAACAATAATTCAAATGCAGAAAGTTATAACATTTTGTTTTGTGCAATTTATTTTAAAGTGGATAGCAGCACACACCATTTTTTATATCATGATGAGATTCGAGGCATAAAAATTTAAGATATTTAACGAGAAAAAAATATAATTCACTGGGATTGATAAAAAATATAGTCAATCGACTTATTATATAATAAAAGTTTATTTTTACAATAGGTTGATCTACTATAATTTTTTTATATCCACTATAATTTATAGTTCAAAATTGAGTTATATATATATATATATATGGAGTTCGAATTATTGGTGTGTAATATCAACTAAAATAGAATTTAACTTTTTACAGTACAAAGAGAAAAAAAATGCTACTTATACCTTTTTTCTCCAATTTTGGAGCAAGTATACACCCTGACAGTGAAAGAGCGACGATATTATTCTTTGGGAATTGGGATGCCCATTGACACTTGTACGACTAATTATTTTAACCTTTTTTCCCTTTTTTCTTTCCGCAATAAAACTTTATAAGAAAGTTACGAGAGACATTTAAATAAAATACTGATTATCATGTTGTAAAAAAAAGTAGTTGGAATACTCTACTGTCATGCTTGATTAATAATTTTTATTAATTTGAGAAAAAAATTGTAAAACTTTAAATATGAGTCGCGTGATTTTTCAAAAAACAAAAACATTCACTATTTGTTGGAATGATTTTAACTTTTTAAAGACATTATTATTAAAACGGACAACAAGAAAATTCTAAAGATTAATAAAGCTTTTAAGATATATAATTCATCTAAAAGATAGAAAATATTTATTTTTATTATTCTAAAAAGTCACCTGATCATACTCAAAGTTAGTATTCTTTTCTCATATTAATCAAACATGATACGGTATTTTTTTTTTTGACAACATGATTAATTCGTATGTTTTTTCTTTCCTTCGAAAGAAATGGACACGTAGTTTTAAGCAACCACCTGACAGAAAAGAACAGACAAAATCGAGTGTGGAAAAAGAAAATTAATATGGACGAGATCTTTCGTGCACCGTGTCGAAAAAGTCATGTGATTGTGATCGATGTCAAATGACTCTTGAAATAATGTTACAAAAAGACTGTCCAAGCAATTGATTAGAATTTAGGACAGATATTATATGGGCAAAATTTTAAAACCTCTTGACTAGATCTTGAGTCAACTGAATGGCGATGCCGTAACGTCAAGGGAAGAGAATTCCATGTCCTTAACCACAAAGTGGACGAATTTATAATAAAAAAATGGACGAGACTAAGTTAAAAAGATAAATACAGCAAAATTTTAATCATGAAATTTTTCACAAATTTAAACCTTTTACAACCATTATCATAATTTGTATGAACATAAATATTTGATGTGTTTTGAATTATCTACTTTTCACTCAAAATTGTAAAAAAAATGAGAAAGAAAAAAAAATGAGGATATATAACATAAACGAAGAATTTGGACGTTAGGATTTTTCATAATGTATTGTCTTTTGTTTATATTAAATTTTTTATGACGATCTCCTTTAATTATGAATATTTTTCTTTTATTCATGTTGATTAGAAAAATTGTATGTGTTCATCTTTTCTCTATTTTATTTATTTATTATTCATCGATTGTTCTATTCTCAGGGATGTATGCTAATTTTTAGTACTAAAACTAACATATTACTATATATTGTAAATCTTTTCAAAAGTTGCATGAGCTACCCGACGACTTATTTGTAGTCCGTGAAGTTCTTTTTTTCTTCACTTTACTGTTTGAAAAATATTGACTCCGCTTTAGTTCAATTTGAATTTATGCTTATTCGCTCAGGAATGAAATGCAAATATCTACCTAATTTAATTCAGTGTGAATTGTGTGTGTGATTACGAGAGAGTTGGAACCACATGTATATTGAGGGCCATGATCTGTTGGATAATTTATCATTTTTATTATATAAATATATAAAATCAGTAACTTTGTTCATATTTAAGTTTGCCATATATGTTTATATTTATTTTTAATCTTTATTTTTTTATGTGAGATCATAATCAAAATAGAATATGAATATTGCGCATGGTGCATTTGGTCATAGGCAGTAACTAAGTCAGGGCAAGTGTTTGAGAGGTGGGGGCCAATATCTAATATTACACTATAGTTTTTATTATTTTATAAGTTTCATACATATATTTATATGGTGATTTAAAAATTTGAGCCTCCCAAACCCCTTGCCTCCGTCCCTAGTCATAAGATGTATTTTTGCATACAAAAGCTAATATTTTTTCATCATAGTGTATTTTTGAATGAAAAGAAACCGGATGCACCTAAGGTATGCTCTTTGAATGACAAAAAGGATTAGGTGTGCTCTTTTATCATTACTTATGTCCAAATGAAAATAAATCAACTGAACCATTTGATCAATAAATATGATTTTGGGAAAAAACACATAATATATCCTGTGTTGCACATTAAATTTATAAATAGCATTGATAATGTTTTGAATCTGAATTCAAATGTAACCCTATTTGCCCCGAATAAATTACGCCAAATGTCATCCAACTTTGGCGTTTGTTCGGCGATATCCTTCAACTTTAATTTATAATACGAATGTCATCCATCTTATAATTTATTTCATGGAATACTCTTTCGACCAAAAATACCCAATTTTTCGATCATCGACCGGCGTGGCATTTAATTTTTTTAAAAAATAATATATGAAATATTAAAAATAGAAAAAAAGGGTGCTCCCCCCTCCTCTTTGCGATGGCCATGCACAGGGCTCTCCCCCCTCCTCCGAGCAGCAGGGCACCGCCGCTCCTAGCCATGATGGTGTTTTTTTTTATTTTTTAATTATTATTTTATCTTGTTAATATTGCTTGCGTGGAGGAGAGAGAAGATGTCACGTGGGCGCCACATCAGCGACGTGATCGAAAAGCGGCCGATAGCAAGTGAAAAGGGAATCTGATGAAGGAAGTTAAAAGACGGAGGACAATCTTATTACAAAATAAAGTTGAAGAATATTGCTGGGAAAGCACCCAAAGTTAGAGGTTATTTAACGTAATTTATCCTATTTTTCCCCTATGTTGTCAGGCACTTCAACAATAGGGACGACGGAGCCACCCATCCTTATGATTTTAGGATTTCTATTTTTTGTTCTGTATTAGAGTTCCCTATATAAACTTCATGAGGGCTAGGTTATTTAGTGTCATTATAATAATCAATATTCCATAACAACACAAAGTCGCTGCCACCCGAGGATGTAACCCAGTTAAGGATGAACCTCGTAAATATCTATTTTCTCTTTTGTGTTTGTGCAATCTCTCTCACCCTATTTCATAACAAAATGATACTAGAGCTCGACTTCATCGATGATCCTCCATCAGACGAAGAGATGATATAGCACAACATGAAGATCGAAGAATTCATCGGGCGAAATAGTTTCAGTCTTTGACAGATCAAGATGCAGGCACTTTTGAAATAATGAGGAGTCTGGGGCCACTCGCGAACGTGTCAAAAAATAAATCAAAGGAGGAAGACTCAAAAGGCAAAGAAAAGATTATCGACCTTGCCAATTTGACAGCACACGAGGAGAAGGCGAACTCTATTAACACAGACAAAATGGAGATCAAGATGAAGGCATTGTCAGACATCACACTTTGTTAGAGATACTTCACAACAAAATGGAGTGGACTTCTGGAGAGAGCAAGGTGCATGCTATCTAATGCTGGCCTGAATAGAATATTCTGAGTTAAAATAATTAACATAGCTTGTTACTTGGTGAATCGAAGTTCGGAGACTGCGATTGATCACTCCCATTGAGGTATGATCAGGAAATCATGTTGATCATATTAATTTTAAAAAATTTTATTGTCCATCATATATCATATCAGTGAAGGAAAGTTGGAGCTAAGAGCCTAAAAAGGGGCCTTCATGAGATGTGGTGTAGGAGTAAAAGGCTACAGGATCTTGTCTCCTTTAGAACATAAAGTCAATTACAGTAGAAGCATGACATTTTATGAAGCATCAATACTTCGATTGAAGGTGGAGGATGAAGGGAGTGTCAACAAACAGATGGATATTGAAGTCACTCAAGCTGAGAATGATGTAAAATGCTCACATCACGAAGCACAATCGAACATGAAGAACCGGATGAGCAACCTGTAGAGAGTGCTAGACGTCCTCACAAATAAGTGGATCCTTCTAAGCGATATGATTTTAAGGACATTGTTGGCTTATGCTTTGCAAGTAGCTAAAGAGGTGGAATTCCTAGAGCCGTCTTCTTACAGGGATGTCATCAAATGTGTTGAATTTGAACAATAGATCGCTGCTATGGGTGAGGAGATGAAATCTCTTCAAGACAGAAAGATTGTAGGCTATAAATGAATCTTCAAGAAGAAGGACGAAATTTTAAGAGTTGAAGGCACAAGTTACAAAGCACGGTTAGTTGCTAAAGACTATATTCAGAAAGAAGGTGAAGACTACAATGAGATATTCTCACATGTTGTCAGACATATTTTATCATGGTGTTATTTGCTCTTGTAGCACATCGGAATTTGAAGCTTGTGAAGACTAATTGCGAATTTGAAGAAGATATTCTTATGAGTCAGAAGATAGAAGAGGTGTTCTCCATTCCAAGCAAGGATGATCAAATTTGCAAATCGAAGAAATTTTTGTATGGTCTCAGGCAATCTCTCAGTCAATGGTTCAAGAGATTTAATAGTTTTATAGTCGGTAAAGAATTCAGCAAAAGCCCTTATGATTGCTGTATATATCACAAGAAGGAGAATGATAACTCCACCATCTATCTGCTCTTGTATGTTGATGATATACCCGTTGTTGCTAGGGACATATCAGACATTCAAAACCTAAAGAAGCTCCTCAATGCAAAATTTGATATGAAAGACTTGAGTGCAAGATAGAAAATTTTGGGGATGGGGATATTAAGGGATCGCACATTGGTAAACTTTTCTTATCTTATAGAAGTTATATGCAAAAGATTTTATCCAGGTTTGGAATGTCTGGAGTGAAGCTCTTAAATACTCCATCAACATCAAATATTTATCTCTCTATTGCTTTCGCACCACAGTCAAAAGTAGAGAAGGAGTACATGTCTCGAATTCCCTATACCAGTGTAGTTGAAAGTCTCATGTATGTTATGCTCTGTACGAGACTTGACATTGCTCATGTTGTTAGTGTTGTTAGTAGGTTTAGAACAATGCAGGAAAAGAGCACTGACAAGCTATGAAGCACATCTTTCAGTATGTGAGAGTAACGTTTGATATTAGCCTTATTTTATAGAAGTGATAAAGAGTGTTTGATTGCAGGTTACTTAGATTCAGACTATGCTGCATATGTTGATAGAAGACGATCCAAGATAGGTTATTTTTTTATTTTGGGCAGTTCAGTCATCAGTTGGAAGGACACACTCTAACCATCAGTTTTATTATCTACCACAGAAGTTGAGTATATGATACTAACAGAAGCTGCTAAGGAAGGCATCTGATTGAAATGCCTAATTGGAGATCACGAATTATATCAGGAGCATACTATAGTGCATTGTGATAGCTTGAGTGCAATATATTTAGCTAAGGATCAAGTGCATCATGAAAGAATTAAACACATTGATGTTAGATATTACTTCATTTGAGAAGAGGATCAATGTGAAGAAAATTGAAAGATAATTCAGTTGATATGTTTACCAAGTTTATTCCTCATAGCAGTTCCAATGTGGACTTGCTAAACATCAACACTTAATAATATCCCCAGTGGGGCTGGCGGCGGTGTGACATGGCGTGATTCAAGTCAAGGTGAAGATTTGATAATGCATTGAATCTGAACCCATATATAATCCTAATTGCCCCTATGTTTGTGAGGCCCTTCAACAATAGGGGCACGAAGTCGTCCGTCTCTATATAAATTTCATGAGGGCTAAGTTATTTAGTATCCTTACAATCATCAATATTCCATAATAAAAGAATGCCGTCGTCGCCCGAGGACGTAGCTCAATTAAGGATGAACCTCATAAATCTCTATGTTCTCTTCCGAGTATTTCGTAGCAAAATAGGTTTTCTTTCAAAGTATTTTTAAAAAGTAAAAATACAAGTCAAATGATTTAATGTTCAAATGAGTACAATTAGAACAACGGGATATTCTAATAATTGTTTGAAAATAAAAAAAATAGTTCTTCTTAACATTACGAGTTAAAAGAAAAGTATAAGTGCTTTATTTTATGGTAGAAGAGGATCGTTATTAATCATATCACAACTAAGCGAGGTGACAAATGCTTTTATATATAAAGAAAATTATCTAGTCATGCTTTGAAGATTGTGACCTTGAATTTTCATAGACAAATTTGTTAGTAATTATAAAAATAAAATATTAATTATATTATATATTATGATATATGAGATTATAATATTTAATTATTTTTACAATTACCGACGTTCTAGACCGTTGAAACTTTTGACGGTTCGAACTGTCGGTAATTATAGTAATAAAATACTAATTATATTATATATTATGATATATAAGATTATAATATTTAATTACTTTTTTCATTACGAACGGTCCAGATCGTCGGAACTTATAACAATAAAATACTAATTACATTATATATTACATAATATTATATATTATATAATATTTAATTATTTTTTTGGTTACTGACGGGTTAGATCGTCAGAACTTGCGATGGATAGGGAGCCGTTAGAAATTCTCATGTTTCAAACTGTCAGAAAATAAAATAATAATATAATAAATTTTATAATTTTTTTTTATTTTCGACGATCGAGACCGTCGAAAAGTTCGACAGATTGCTATCCGTCTCAAAATTCGTCGCAATTTGCGACGGATTTCATTCCGTCGGAAAAACTCAATTTTCTTGCTTTTAAATGGTTGTTTCTCTCCTGTTCCTAACTTTTCAAATAAGTTTTCAAAACACAAACATAAAGAAACTAAGTCTAACGTATAGCATAATCTTGAAGACATTTCTAAAATTTAAGCGTCAAATCAAAATCTTAAGCAACATGCTTCTAAGGTTTCAGTCTTTTTTATCCTTCGTCCAATCATTTTCATATTAAACATGATATGGCATTCCTTATATATACCACGTTACAGAAGCAGCACACATGATCCTACGTAGCATTGTTACGAATAGAACACCTAGGATCGATGAATAATCAAAACAACGAAATAAAGAGAAGATGAACACAGAGATTTAACGTGGTAAAACTCTCTTGATCAATGTGAACAAGAAAGAAATATCCACGGACAAAGGAGGCCGCCACCAGAAATTTTCACTGAGTAAAAAAAGAATGTACATCATATAAAACCCTAACCCTCATATATAAAGGTCCATACCGTGGGGGGCTTCGCCCCCCGCACCCTCCGCTTCCGCCACAGATTCTCATTTTTCCTCATTTTTCATTTTTTTCTTTCATAATTTTGGGTACAGGGTACATAATTCAAGGCACATCAACAAATCTCCACCTTGACTTTAATTTCACAAAACTCTCAAAAAATAAAATGCTCAACATGCTCTCCTTTGTCGAATGGCCCACGAGAGCCTAGCTTGATCTTTGCGTAATGCCCGTCAAGTCTGAATAATAGTCGAACTTGGCAACAGATAAGCTCTTTGTCATCATATCTGTTGGATTGCTATGTGTGCTAATCTTCTGAACTTGAACATCTTGCTTTTCTATAATATCTCGAACAAAATGATATCTCACATTTATATATTTTGTTCTTTCATGATGCATTTGATCTTTTGTAAGATGTATTACACTCTGACTATCACAATATATGACAGTAGCTTTCTCTTTCACAGTGAGCTCTCCAACTAATCCTCTCAATCAGATAGCTTCTTTCACAACTTCAGTGATAGCCATGTATTCAGCTTCAGTAGTGGATAATACTACTGTATCCTGCAAAATAGCTTTCCAACTCACAGCACAATCAGTAATAATAAAGACATAACCAGTTATGTACCTTCTTCTATCAAGATCTCCTGCAAAATCTGAATCAACATAGCCAACTAGTTCAGCTGAATTTCTACCAAATTCCAAGCATATATCAGAAGTACCTCTTAAATATCTCAGTATCCACTTAACGGCTTCCCAGTGCTTCTTTCTTGGATTAGACATATATCTACTAACAACACTGACAGCATGAGATATATCTGGACGAGTGCAAACTATTTCATACATAATGCTACCAACTGCACTACAGTAAGGAACTTTTGACATATACCTTTTGTCTTCATCAAATTGAGATGAACATGAAGTTGAGAGTTTAAAGTGTGTTGCAATCGGTGGTGTACTGACAGCCTTAGCATTCTGCATTTCAAAATGCCTCAAGATTTTTTCAATATATTTTTGTTGAGACAGAAATAGTCTTCCTGAACTTCTATCTCTAAAAATTTCAATTCCCAAAATCTTCTTTGTTGCTCCAAGATTCTTCATCTCAAATTCAGGACTTAACTTATTTTTCAAAATATTAATTTCAGATATATCTTTCGCTGCAATTAACATATCATCAACATAGAGCAACAAATAGATGAATGAACCATCGGTAAGTTGATTCAAATAAACACAACTATTATATTTGCTTCTAGCAAAATCAATACTCAACATGAATGAATCAAACCTTTTATACCACTACCGAGGGGATTGTTTAAGTCCATACAAGGACTTCTTCAGATGACAAACTTGATCTTCTCTATCTTCAATATGAAAACCCTCTGGCTGCTCCATATATATATCTTTTTCTAGATCAAGAATGCAGTCTTAACATTTAATTGCTCAAGTTCAAGATTCTGCAAAGCAACAATAGCAAGCAAAGTACGAATAGAAGTATGTTTCACAACAGGAGAGAACACAAAAATCAACACCCTCCACTTGACTGTACCATTTTGCCACCAATCTTGCTTTGTACTTTGTCTCTTCATTATTGATTCCTTCTTTCTTCTTGAACACCCATTTGCAGCCAACAATCTTCTTATTCACGAGTTATTTTACAAGATCCCAAGTGTCATTCTTCTGTAGAGATTCCATCTCCTCCTGCATTGCTATTAACCAATTATTACAATCAGGACTTCGAATAGCTTCAAAATAGGAGGAAGGATCGGGTAACTCAATATCTTCAGTAACACTTAATGCACAAGCGACCAGTTCTTCAAATCCGAGCCTTTGAGGTGCTTTTATTTCTCTCCTCGATCTATCACGAGCTAACATGTATTGCTACTGAACTTGAGGTGATGTATGAACTTCAGGAGCATCAGGAGTATCATTCTTTTCATCAGAAGAATTTGACAGTTCTAACTCCACCTTCTCCAAAGTTTTCTGCTTTTCTGTATCACCAATAATAGACAAATCTTTTCTTGAGTGAAGTATCACAGATTCATCAAAAGTAATATCTCTACTGATAATAAATTTCTTGATTTCAGGACACCATAATCTATAACCTTTAACACCAGATTTATAACTAAGAAATATGCACTTCCTAGCTCTAGGTTCAAGCTTTTCATCACTAACATGTGCATATGCAGGACAACCGAAAACTCTTAAATGTGAGTAATTAGGAGAATTACCTGACCACACTTCTTCAGAAATTTTTAAGTCTAAGGATCGGTGAGGAGACCGATTCACTAAGTGACATGCCAGGTTAACAGCCTCTGCCCAAAACTTCTTGCCAAGTCCTGCATTTGACGGCATACATCGTGCTATTTCTAGTAGAGTTCTGTTCATTCTTTTTGCGACTCCATTCTGCTGTGGAGTTCTCACAACTGTGTGATGCCTTGCAATACCTTTTTTGTCACAGAATTCATTGAACTTAGAATTACAGAATTCTAGTCCATTATCAGTCATCAGTCTCTTCACAACTTTTCCAGATTGCTTCTCTAGCAAAGTCTTCCATGATTTGAATGTTTCGAATACATCATCTTTATGCTTTAGAAAATACACCCAAACATTTCTAGAGAAATCATCAATAAATGTCAGCAAATACCTATTTCCTCCTTTAGAAGGAACCTGAGAAGGACCCCATAAATCTGAATGTAATCAAGGGTTCCCTTCGTCTTATGAATGACTGAGCCAAAACTAACTCTCTTCTGCTTTCCGAAGATACAATACTCATACAGCTCTAACTTTTCAACTTTTGCACCAGGAAGAAGACCTCTGTTACTGAGAACTTGCATGCCCTTCTCACTCATATGGCTCAAACGCATGTGCCATAACTTTGTGCAATCTTTCTCTGAGGTAGATGAGACTGCTGCTGAACCCATCACCGTCGAACCTTGGAGAACATACAAACTACCGATTTTGAGACATTTCATCAACACAAGAGCACCACGGAAAATTTTCATTCCATTAGACTCAATAACAACTTTGCAACCATTTGAGTCTAAGACACCGAGAGAGATAAGATTCTTCTTCAGATCAGGAATATGTCTGACTTCTGATAATGTCCTAATAATCCCATCATGCGTCTTAATCTGGATGGACCCAATACCAACAGTCTTACAGGCAGCATTATTGCCCATAAGAACGACTCCACCTTCAACAGATTTGTACGTGGAGAATCAATCTCGATTGGGACACATATGGTATGAGCATCCAGAATCGAGAATCCATTCACTTGATGATCTGAATTTGTTTGATGCCGTTACCAACAAAACATCTTCATTATCACTTTCTGCTACACCGGCATCTGCAACTTCAGCTTTCTGATTTCCATTCTCGTTGCCATCATTAATCCTTTTATTCTTATTCTGTAATTTGTAACACTCTGCTTTGATATGACCCTTCTTCTTGCAATAATTGCAGACTTTATCTCTATTCTTCGACTTAGATCTGGATCTATCTTGATTTTAATTTCTCGTCTGATGTCTGCCTCTTGCGATCAGACCTGAGGCTTGATCATCAGATTTGTTGCTTGATCCCAATACATTACCCAACTTTTCTTTGCTCAGCAGTCTGCCCTTAACATCTTCAAACGTGAGTTTGTCCCTACCATAGATCATCGTCTCCTTAAAATTTTATATGAAGATGGCAGAGAACAAAGAAGTAATAGGGCCTGATCTTCATCATCAACCTTTGCATCTACGTTCTTCAAATCATTGATTAGGGCAATGAACTCATTAATATGTGATTTGATCAACGTACCTTCGGCCATACGAAAGGTGTACAGCCGCTGCTTCAACACAAGTCGATTCTCTAGGGTTTTTGTCAGATACAGAGTTTCCAACTTCGTTCAAAGACCGGCCGTCGTCTTCTCTGCGAGAACTTCCTGAAGAACATCGTTCGTCAGGCACAACTGAATCGCCGACATGGCCTTCTCGTCGAGATCCTCCCAAGCGGACGCCTCCATGGCGTCAGGCTTTTGACCCGACAGCGCCTTCTTCAACCTATTCTGAACCAGGATGGCATGCATCCGAACCTGTCACAAACTAAAATTTGTATTTCCGTCGAACTTCGTTGTAGTCATCTTCGCGGAAAGAAACTCGGCTCTGATACCAATTTGTTGCGAATAGAACACCTAGGATCGATGAATAATCAAAACAACGAAAGAAAGAGAAGATGAACACAGAGATTTAATGTGGTAAAACTCTCTTGATCAATGTGAACAAGAGAGAAACATCCACGGGCAAAGGAGGCCGCCGTAAAAAATTTTCATTATGAGTCAAAAGAGAATGTACATCATATAAAATCCTAACCCTCATATATAAAGGTCCATACCGCGGGGGGCTTCACCCTTCGCTTCCGCCACAGATTCTCATTTTTCCTCATTTTTCATTTTTTTCTTTCATAATTTTGGGTACAGGGTACATAATTCAAGGCACATCAACAAGCATCCTAGGTATCAATTAATCCTATTAATGCAACTAAGTATAGTAGTGTCATCTTATGACATTTGTTCATACTTTATTCAATACAAAATTATCATAATCTAAGACGAAGTACTTATATCAACCAAATAAAGTCCTATTGAATGTCAAAACCGCATATATATGTCTAAGAATATCGAGAAAAGTTTAAAGATCCATAAGCATAAATCTTCTTGCATCCTCCTGATTTTCAGCACCTCCTTCTTGAGTCTCACAATCACAGCAACGGAGAGCAAAGACCACCAAGGAGAGGTTTTGTGACACTACAAGAATTTTGCAATTTTACGACGGATATATCCATCGTAAAATTTTTGAAATCCGTCGCAAATATACTTTTGTGATGAATTTTTTGATGGATAGGAGTTTGTTAGAAATTTTGTCGTCGAAAAAAATATCGGGGTCCTAAAATGTCCCTTCGAAAGTTTATGTCTGCGACGAATAACTTGCCTTCAAAATTTTTGATGGGTAGAATCCGTCGAAAGTTCCGAAGGAAAGGTCATCCTTGAAAATTTTCGATAGATTTTGCCGTCAGAAGTTCCTAATCGCGCTACCAGAATCGGAGGATGGAGTGTTGGCCCTTCGCAAGTTCCGATGAGTTTCAACGGGCGAACCCATCAATAGTTCCGACGGGTTTCGACGGGTGTGACCTGTCGAAGCCTTCGGCGAACGACACCCATCACAGGCACTGATGGACTGCGATGGATACATACATCGAAAAC
The DNA here is from genome assembly GCA_030549335.1 of Pontederia crassipes. Lineage (NCBI taxonomy): Eukaryota > Viridiplantae > Streptophyta > Magnoliopsida > Commelinales > Pontederiaceae > Pontederia > Pontederia crassipes. The sequence goes on along the minus strand of CM060183.1, from coordinate 32,125,741 downwards.
TTTTTAAAAATATTTAAAAAATAGGCCATCTGATGCCGATCTGGAGCAGACGACCATAATCAAGATATAGAGAGAGAGAGGAAGAGGGAGAGGGGGATGGGGAGGCGGCCAAGGACGCGATCCTCCATCCGCGCGTCGGATCGGCCGCCCGCACGCCAGATCCAGCCTGCGAGCCCGGTCGGCCACCTACGAGCCAGATCTAGAGGCCCCCCCACAGCTGGATCGGCCACACACGCGCCGGATCGGTTGCACGTGTGCCGGATTGGCCGCACGCGCGTCGGATCTGCCACCCGCGCGTCGGACCGGCCGCATGCAAGCCCGATTAGCCGCTTGCGAGCCGGATTCGTCGCCAGTGAGCCGCATCCACCTGCGAGCCTGATCCGCCGCCTGTAGCCGGATTCGGCCACTTGCGAGCTAAATCTATTGCCTGCGAGCGAGATCCGACGCTTGCGACGGGAGGCCGGATCCGGCCGCACTGGGCTTTGGAGTCGAGAGAGAGGGAGTGGGGAGCATGGCCGGAGTCGACAAAGAGGAAGAGGAAGAGGGGGAGTCGCCGTCGTCGTGGGGGAGAGAGGGAGAGGAGGAGAGATAGGGAGGGGGAGAACAAGTAGGAGAGGGGAAAGGGGAAGGGGGGAAATATAGGGAGAGAGAAGGGTGTGGGAACGAAATAATAGGAGGGGAGAAAAATGGACGGGAAAATATTAGAGTTAGCGATGGGTATATCCTTCAGAATTATCGAAGGAAGTACCCATCAGAAAATAAAATAATAATATTTTTTTTATCAATGTTTATATAAGAAATTTTGTTATTAAACATTATAATATTATATATATTAACATATACGACTAAAAACATTAATAATCATAATATTATAAATATTTGAAAGATAGAAATGTATTATATTATAAACATTCATAAAAAAATAATTATTGTAATTATTGTAAAATAATTTCAAAAGCATTATCCTTCACTAAATAAAATAATAATTTAATAATAGAATAATAAATATATACTTATATTATATTACATATATATTATTATAAATATAATTACCAGCGGATTTGACCTTCGAAATTACCGATGAATTTATATCATTTGATAATTCCGAAGGCTATTCCCGTCGGTAATGTATCGACGAGAATTTGCCGTCCGTAATAACGAAGGACTTTTTGAGCTTCGATAATTTGGAAGGATTTTTCTATCCGTTATAATTGCCGTCGAAAAATGTGATGGATTAGTGTCCTTCGCAAAATGTCCATCGTAAATTAGGTATTTTCTTATGGTGTGAGATACAACAACAACAAAGTCTTATCCCACTAGGTGGGGTCGGCTACATGGATCATACGACGCCATAACATAATATATTCGTTGATCCATGTTCATAAGATTCGACATGATTTTATGTTGGCTGTCGGGGCCTAACACAATCCTCCTCCTTTATCCGGGCTTGGGAGCGGCTATAAAATATAGGCGGAGTTAAAATGAGAGAAAAAAAAAGTGGAAAAATGAAAATAAAAGAATACAAAGAAGAAGATTAGGAAGAACGTTTTCTGGTGATCAAGTATGTGTAGGAAAGACACAAATATTCGATAGTTTGGGCTCAAAGAAAAAGAAAAAAAATCAAATAATTCATTCTGTTGGTCCCTTTTTTCTTTTAAGATGTTACATAGAACAGGTTACATTTTAGATCAGATAGCATGCAGTTGAAAACGAATTTGTGGGCCACAAAAAAAATCAAATTCTTACTGATAATACGTACGTGGATCTCGTGCTGAATATTCAACCTCTAAATGAGGTCACAAGCCACTCAACCACTACACTGAGTTAAAGAATACACCTAATTACGAACTAAATTTACTTAATAAATAACATGATTTAGTATTTCGCCATATACTAATACATAATGTTAATAAAATTTTAAATATTTGAGGGGGGCCCCTCACCTATTATCTGGTCCGCCTCTGATTCGAACTTATCATGTATGTCATGTTATTTTTTTGTTAAGTTGCTATTTATGTTATTTTTCTGAATAATATTGTAATGTTATTGATAATGGTATTTTTTTGCAAAAAATACCATTGCTTCAAACTGTGGAAAATATTCAATTTATATTTTGCAGGTTTCATAAGCATTGACTGTGGCAATCCAAGCCAAGCCAACTACTCTGATGCAAAAACCTATATAGTTTATATGACCGACGATGAATTTATAAGCACCGGAACAAAGTATAACATCTCCTCGAGTTACATAACCTCATCACTCGAGAGGCACCTGCTAAGTGTCAGAAGCTTCCCAAATGGGACCCGAAACTGTTACACTATCCAGTCCGTGAAGCGGAACGGCAAGTATCTGATCAGAGCGACCTTCATCTACGGGAATTATGACGGCTTGCAACAAGTCACTCCCAACAAATCGCTGCATTTCGATCTGCATATCGACGTCAATTTCTGGAAGACCGTGAACATATCGGATGCATCCAGAGTTTACAGAGTCGAGGCCATTGTCGTCGCACTCACGGACTCCATATCAGTTTGTTTGATAAATACCGGTTCGGGGACCCCTTTTATATCGGCACTAGAGTTGAGGCAGCTAAAAGACACCATGTACAGATACGCCAATGCCACCCAATATATGGTCCTCGTTTATCGGAAAGACGCAGGTGCTACTTCAAACGATTTAATCAGGTACCATCGTTTTCTAAAAGGTTTTATACTCTCGTCATTATCTTATTTCACATTAATCGAATGTTAATATTTTTTCAGTAATCCAATATTGATAGTCATTCATATTCCAATTATTTTAATTAGGTAACAAAAAAAATTATATAGTTATGTCTAGAGGTGTAAGCAAAAAATCGAAAACCTAAAAAATTAACCCGATCGACACAAAATTTTTAAATTTTTTTCCATTCGAAAAAAAATTTAGACGGTATTTAAAAATAAAAAATCACCCACAAAATTCGATGGAGACTTACATAATTAAAAAATTAAAATATATATTATATTATATTATATTATATTATATTTTAAATATTTATAGTATACATAAAATTACTCACTAAATATATTATTTATCCTATAGCATGTATAGGAAATTAATATAAGCCATAAATATACTATTATAATATATAACATATGAATGTCGTTAATTTATGAAATAAAATATCTCATTATATCATTAATACTTTTTTATAAATATAAAATTTATAAAATATAGGGCTAAAAAATCATCTGAAAAAATTGATAATTTTTTTAGAATAAATGTTTTTATAGAAAAATTCACCCCTACTTATGTCGCCACCTTTTTCGTCAGATACCCAGCGGACCGGTACGACCGCATCTGGTTGCCTTGGACGTCGAATCCCGACTGGGGCGTGATCTCGACCAACTCGACGGTCAAAAACTACAACGTAGATGAGACGGAGGCGCCGTCGGCTGTCATGCAGACTGCCGCTGCGCCGGTCAACTCCAGCGTTATGTTCTTCAATTGGTCCTGGGAAGACGCGGAGGTCCCGCTCAACGAGTTCTACGCCCACCTTCACATGGCGGAGCTCGTGCCCAACGTCTCCAGGTCCTTCAACATCTATCTCAATGGCGATTCGTGGTATTCCAACTACACCCCGCCGTACCTCATGACGGACGTCATCTACAGCAACCAGCCGATAACACCTCCGAGCTCCGAGTACTTGTGGGCGATCAATTCCACTGGACTCTCGAGACGTCCACCGATCCTCAACGCGATGGAGATCCACTCGCCCATGTACCTCACCGAGGTGGCCACCGATGCCGCCGACGGTGCGTTCCTATGTTCACTTTCCACTTTGTCACTTTGATGTGGATGCGCTCAATCTGTTTGATGTTTTCACCCTCTCGTTCTTTTTCTTGGATGGATCAGTTGCCGCCATTAACGCCATCAGAAAGATGTATAAAGTGGAAAGAAATTGGATGGGCGATCCGTGTGCTCCGATAGATTATGCTTGGGATCGTCTGAGTTGCAGCTACACGTCCAGCTCGCCGAGGATCGTAAGAATGTGAGTTCTTGGCAGTAGAAAAATAGAAGAAAAAAAGAGGAAACATTAAATTGTTTTGACGTGCTGTTCTCACAGCAAAAAAATTTAAACGTCATACTTATCATGCTCCTTATTTTTTGCAGCGACTTATCATCATCTGCATTGAGTGGCCATATATCCTCTTTTTTCTCACTACTCACTGAACTCAAGTACCTGTAAGCAGAAAACTACATTTGCTCTCTCTACTTCCCCTCCATATAAAATATGCGTAGCTAAACGATTGCACCTCATTTTCCCTCCATATTAGGTTTTGAGATCATTTAGTGGCTATTTATATCCTCTAATCTTGACAGTATATGAAAGATAAGGTCGTGCGTAAACTGGAGATGTAAATTAGCGTACAATGGTTTGCTCTAACTTCAGTGAAATTAAGAGAATATGTAAAACAACTTTTCACTTGTGCGGTACAACGACAATTTTTTTAAGCATGTTAAGATTGTAAATATAATATAATGATGCTATAAACTTAAATTTTTAGAAAAATTGCATATATAATTCAATATGATTTCAGAACAAGAGTTCCTGAGTTCAAACCTCTTGTAATAAAAAAAAAATTCCTACCTTAGGTTGTCACACGGTGGGAGACAAAATATCAGCAGTCAAGACATGAGGAGGATCGTTAAGATTATAAATATAATATAACGATGTTGCTCCTATAAGTTTAAGTTTTTAGAAAAAATTGATTTGCACATATAATTCATCAAAGCAGACGTATGGGGAAAGAGGAGGTGCTTCACATAATTGTGAAGCGCGCAACAATTGATACATAAATAAATGAATTTAGATCTAATCTCTGTGAGGTGATCCAGTTATATGTTAAACAGCTTTGTTCCACATATTCATTATGCCCTTTAATTAACGAATGGATTATATCTAATTAAAGAGGGTTTTATAAGAATGGACATACTAGGGATGGACATGGGAGGTGATCAAGGAGGGTTTGGACTCATTGGAATTAGGGTGGCATTATTTGGCCTGAGTTTAAACAATTGTCGGCACAATTGGCCGAGCATCATTTCCCTGCTCATGGAGGAGAGAAGCGTAGAACTAAAAATTGTATCATAATTTTAGTTAAGTCTAATAAGTGGTAGTGATTAATTCAGTATTTGAAGTTGAAGACTCACAAGGTAACAATAATTGCATAAGGTCAATAACATTAAAAGGTCAATATGTTAAATTTCTAAAAGCTAAATAAGGTAACAATAATTGCATATATCATTCATAAATAAGTACAATTAATAGTCTAAGTTATTAAAATCTCTTAATTTTTTTAGGGTAAAATCTAAGTTAAAATGATGCAACGCAAAACAAATTTATTTAAAAAAACATCACAGGAGCCAACCTAAAAGCTAAAAGAAAAAAAAGCTTCATAGGAGCATTTTCATGGTCAAGAGTAAACTAGAGGATGGATACAAAAGTCTACTTTTGGCAATCAAGAAAAGTTGGAACCTACCTCTTGTTATAGCTGGTTATACTGAATGATGCCACAAATGAAACGGAACCAAAAAGTCGAATACATTAGAATTAATTTATCAAATCATCTTTTCAATTATCATCATTGCATATAATTCCATCCAAATATACTTAAAATTAATCTGTTAATCAAGAATATAGAGAAACTATGATTCCACTTGCCAAACGCTAGTGTTGGCAGATGATGTTCATTAGCGAAGGGAAAAGAGAATAAATGAGGCCGAGGTATATGGCAGCGGCGACGAACAACAGCAGCAAGCTCCTGCTCTCGAGTCCGATAGAGGGTAAAGAGAGAATATGTGAGGAAGCAGCAACAGTGGTGAACATGACAGTAGTCTGGCTAACGAAAGCAGTGGAGAATGAAAGCAGCGGAGAATGACAGAAGCAGCAACAGAAGCATTGGCGAACAACAGCGGCGCCAGTGAGCAGCAACATGATTCGAACAACAGCTACGAACGGCAGCAGCAGTGGTGAACAGAAGCAGCAGCGGCAGTGAACAGCAGCATCGGCGCGGCGAGCAGCAGCGATGGTGGCAAACAGTAGCTGATAATGAACAGCAGTGCCGAATAGTTTGGTGCAGGAGCCAAAGCACAGTGAAAAAGGATTCGTTGGTTGTGTTTGGATTTGGGGCTTGAGTAAATGATTAGGGCATTGCGTGAGTCATAAACTCAAGTAAAAATTGTTTTGGGTGGACTCTGGTGGAGGCCATGGTCACCAATTACACGAGCTAGCACGTGATTCCATAGTTAACTCATTTTCCTTTGATAAGATACTGAGTCAACTTAATTTTGACAACCATTTGTCCACACTCATTAGCATTCAAATAGAATTATACTAACAAAGTCAAGAACCGCGTGCTGGCTCAAGACAACTATTCTTGCAACACTACAAAAAATTTTAATAGAGGTTGATATAGGAATCTGCTCAGGTTTTGAACCAACGCAGCTTGGATTCTATCATTGAGGAGAATTCACGAGCTAACTTGGCCCAGTTTAAAGGCAACCCATCTCAGTATCCATGTTAGAAATTTTCATATGATGTTTAAGGCTCTGTTTTTCACATTCTTTCGATCCAATCACTATGCATGTCACGATCCCAATTTAAACCTTGGTTTAATTTATAGTTCATGACTTATTACATATAATCATATATAATTAATTCACTTAAATAATATAATTGAAATATCCATATCACACAATATGATATTATATCATTAGTCATAAGTACATACTAGATACTCTTTACAATGAAACTTTTTCCTTTGGTTCTTATAAGACATTGAAAATAATTCGCTTTAGTCCTTTGAAAGGCACTTAGAAGACCTAAGGCACATGTAATTTTTTTGTCAAAAAGTGCTTCCAATCCTGATATAAAATTATCAAGCACACCCATAGACTTGTATGATCTGAAAAAAGTTGAAAGTAACAATATTAATAAATCACAGCTCAGTTAGTTGAAAACTCATAACTTATGTATTATCAAATATTCCATTTGAGAGAAACTCAATTAAACATTATTTCACCAAACAAAGAAAACTAGGAAACTTTTTATTGGAAAATACTTCTTTTCCAAAACAAACACAAATACGTTGTTGAATATTGATGTCCTCCTAGTCATGGTTAAAACTAAACTTCATAGCCCATGTCACTTGAGCCACAACATGCATTAGTGGCATTCAGCTTTATGTCTTTGTTGATCACGGCACCTTAGTCATGGCTCAAGAATTCTTCATCAGGGTTGCAAGTACCACCTTCATGGCTTGAAACTTCTTTAATCAACTTTATAACCTCCACTGTCATGGCTGTGTCAAATTTGTCGCGGCTGAGAACATAGTCAAATTTGAACTTTTTTACTCTAAACTGACTCTAATTGTGTAATATCTTCTGATCAATCTGCTGCCTCCTAAAGTATATAAAATGGAAAACAAACATAGAAAACTAGGGTAGGTTGACTATTTAAAGAAATGTTAAAAAATAAACTATGAAATATATGCATTCCATGATAAAAAATACGAAAGACAACCTAAATATAATATTAAATCATATTGGAAGGTAATTCTGATGACGATGACGTAGTCTAATAATGGCAAACCTCATAAATCTCTCACACGTTCTTTTTTTGTGTAATATCTTTTTCCGTCTGATATCAAGAAAATCATATACAAGCAGAAACCCTAAACTAAAGCAAGAGGATTGTCCAAATTTTTTTTAGTCCCCAAGAAAACTATTTCTTGGATAGTCCAGAGCTACACATAGCTGGAAAGTGTATTTTGTCTCACAGTTTGCGAAATTCCATTTTGCATCGTTCATTGTTTAGGATTTCAGATATAGCATAAAGGATGCATTTTTGCTTTCTAAAGGTAGAGTTGTGATCACTAAGAGAAACATTCGAGTGTAGTTGCATTATATGTAAATTAGTCATTTTTAATTGAAATACTATGGCTGCATCATCTATCCATTATTTTTATATTGTTCACAGAATTGCAACATCTAACAATCTATGTTTTTACCTTTTACTTTAGGGATTTATCTTATAACAACTTAGGGGGTGATATACCTGATTCTCTTGGAAGTTTGTTAGACCTTCAAGTCCTGTAAGCCTCTATTTGATTTATGTCTGATTTGTTTATTTAATAAAAAAATATGTATGATTTATGAAGCTCGTGAAGTTCTATGGTTTGGTTGTGCCTTTTTTTTTTGAGAAATTAATTGTGCTTTTTTCCTTTAGTAATTTGTCGAAGAACAACTTTACCGGACCTATTCCAGTTTCTTTACTCGAAAAATCAAAATCAGGGCTGCTTTTACTAAGGTTTGTTTTTGTCCTGGTGCCTAAATGCAGTAGTATGCATTACTTTAGGAGGTTATCTTTTTAGTTAATCAGATGGCGTACTTGTTATTCTTGATGTAGAATTGATGATAATACGCAGTTGTGCATCAATGCTACGTCATGTCTACAAAAAGATAACAAGAAGAAAATCTCCACTCCGATTATTGTGTTACTTGCAGTGGTTCCTGTGATATTAATTTTGGTAGTGATAGTTATTGGGTGGAGACTGAAAAAGTCACGAGGTAAAGATCTATTAAAGACAACTACCGTATCTGTCGTTCTACTTTTATATTTAACAATTCTGGTTATGTGAACTTTCTTGATTAAGTGTGTTTATAGATAACTGATGTTCTGTTTCATTGATAGGATTATCCCCTAAGGCAAACACAGTTAAGGGTTTATCCGTTGATCAGCATATTCAATTTGAAAATCGGCAATTCACACATATGCAGTTGGCACACATCTCTGGTAATTTTGTGAGAGTCATTGGCCAAGGGGGATTTGGTTTTGTCTACCATGGCTACTTAGAACCTGGAAAGGAAGTAGCAATCAAGATATGCTCTCAAACATCAAAACAAGGGACCAAGGAGTTTCTAGCTGAGGTAAATTGCAATGCGAGTGAACTGTTAATTGGATTAATCATGTAAGTGTAGTTATTTATCTTGGATTGGGTTTATGTTTTATTCTCTCTTTTGGCTTTGTCACAACTCAAAAATCTCAGTTTCCTAATGACAACCTCACTGTCCAGATAAGCTGTATTGATTAGGTAGAGAAAACTTGGATTGATACCGGACAGCTAGAAACAGGACTGATCAGACTGCTGAGCCCCATATTATTCTTCTCTGAAGCATCCTGGTTGATAACATTTTCTTTCTTTTATTTCAGGCACAAAATTTAACAAAGGTTCACCACAGGAATCTGGTTTCCTTGGTTGGTTATTGCATGGATGAGAAACATCTGGCTCTAGTTTATGAATACATGGCAAATGGAAGTCTACTTGAGCAGCTGAGAGGTTTAAAACTAGTAATTCTAATCCTTCTTTTAAATCACATTTGAATTGATCTGGCATCATAGATATTTCCTTATCTTTCTAATAATGCTGTGTCGTGCCCAGTGCATGCCGAGAAAGAATTCCGTAAATGACAGAAAAAATGACATTAAAACAATATAGACATATGGAATACATTTAGAAAAATAAATTTATATTCACTTGCAGGGTTCTAGTGTGAAATCTGGAGATATTCTCTTAATAGTTGTGTTGCACTGATGACTGAAATTATGAGCTTTGAATTGCCTTACTTTTTATTGTGCTGCCAGAGGATCTGATTAATTAAGTTTTGTAGCCAATCATATTTTTTTAATGTATAACGATGACAACAACAATAATGCCGTGTCTTTGTTTTCTCCTCAGAAGATAATGTCCTTTTAACTAAAACAATAAGTGTAAAGTAAGTCTGAACACTATTGGCACATTCCATGCTGCTGTAGATATCTATCAATTCTTATGATCGGCATGCTGAGGGTGCCAAATAAGCAATAGCTGTCTCATATAAATGAAATTTGGTTTTAAAAAATGAACATTCAAATGTGAGACGTTGGCACCTACCACTACTTTTCATATTGAAATGGGCATACATAATACATTATTTTCATAGCTGTTGCCGGTCAAAAGCTTGTGGCGGAAGTTTGTTATGTTCCTGGTTCATGCGTAGACCATTATTGAATCTTAAAGATTAGGTCCACCGATAGCCTATCATACGCCAATTGTTAGATCGATTTCAGCAGTCACATCTTGTTATCTTTAATCTTGGCTTTCTTAAGCATTACAGGTAAGGCTGGCCATCTTAGAGTGTTGAGCTGGGGAGAAAGACTTCGAATTGCAGCTCAAGCTGCCCAAGGTTGTAAACAAGCCATTGTAATTTAGAACTAATCCTGCTTATACCTTTGCTGTTAATAATGTCGAAAAACTCTGTTATACCCATGTAGGTCTTGAATATCTACATAAAGGATGCAGACCTCCAATAATCCATAGAGATATCAAGAGCAGCAATATTCTATTGAGCAAGGAGATGGAGGCAAAGATAGCAGACTTTGGATTGTCCAGGGCTCTCCCAACTGATGATCAGACTCATGTTTCAACCGCAGTTGTAGTGGGAACCCCTGGATATGTTGATCCTGAGTATGTCTTCATGACAATTATTTTGTTTTCTTGCACTTAGCAACAACAACAACAACAAAACCTTATTCCACTAGGTGGGGTCGGCTACATGGATCATACGACGTCTCGTTGATCCATGTTCATGAGATTCGATGGAGTTTTACGCTGACTGTCGGAGCCTAACACAACACTCCTCCTTTATCCGGGCTTGGGACCGGCTATAAAACATAGGCGGAGTTTTTCTTGCACTTAGCACAAGTAATAAATTTATTAATGATCATCAAGCCGAAACATACCAGGACAAATAGTCTAATCAACTTAAAATACCTTTTCCCCAACTGGAAAAGGTAAATGTTTCTCTTATAATTGATCACACATATTGCAAGGTTAACTTGGAATGTAAAATATGAATGATGAATCATTCTTAAACAAGTGAAAGTTTTCTCAACTAATCTTGTTTATTAGTGCCTGAGGCTGCAACATCTTAGTTAATGTCACCATTTGTCCCTCGTATCACACAAAGTATTAGTAGTTTCAGACCTTTTAAATCATTAAGTTCACAATATCAACGAATTCGAATGATGCAAATTTTGTACCAGGAGAAAGATAAGATAACAGGAATTTGATGCCCTTTGTGAATGTCCAAATACAGATAGAATTGTTTGCCTCTATCCTAGAAAGATGACCCAGTACTTGATATGAAGGATCAGTAGGTCATCGATAACATGCTTCTGATTGATTTTTTGGTGTTTAAAATGATTTGCTATAGGTTATTGTAATCTTCCTTATGCTTACATTTGCATCAGGTACCACAACACTTTACAGCTTAATGAGAAGAGTGATGTGTATAGTTTCGGTGTTGTTCTCTTGGAGCTGATAACTGGGAAACCACCCATTATACAAGCCGATGTCTTTGTTCACATCGTTCAGCATGTGGCATCGAAGTTTACCAGAGGGGAGCTGGATGGTATTATTGACGAAAGGCTACAACGGAAATATGATTCCAATTCAGTGTGGAAGGTTCTTGATTTAGCACTACGGTGCACGGAACAAACAAGCAAGAAGAGGCCCACAATGTCAGACGTAGTTACACAGCTGAAGGAAAGCTTGGAGCTAGAAACTGCTTGTAGAGAGAATAAGAGTATGTCTGATGAAGTCTTTGGAATTAACCAGATTTCAGTTGTTGAAATAGGAGACATTATATCAGGACCATCTGCAAGGTAATTCCAAATTGTGTTCCTCTCTTATACCGCCCACCTGATTGCAGGATGATTTGCCATTCTGGTAATGAAAACTCACTTTATGTATTTTGCACCGGAGGGACAATATTTGGCATTAATTTTGTGGTGCATTTCCTTCTCATGTATTCAGGAAAAAAATTTCATGTATTCTATTTCATAGGAGGAGACTCAAACCCATATCATGGCTTCTTCAATATCCTGTATTGAGACACGTCTGGTTATTTCCTTCTGACAATAGATAAGTTTAAATTTCTCTTTTTGAGAAAGAACTATTTTATAAAGTGTTCTTTGGTCGGAAAACAAATGCTTTCTTTCGACTCTGATTTCCTACCGTTCTTGTATTATTAAAAACTTATATTATTGTAAATATTTTTTTTATTTTTAGATAATTTACTATTATGCATGAAGAATTGTCATCTTCTACCTCTTTATAATAGAACCATGGTCACTAGTTAATTGGTCCTTTTTTTGTTTTAGTGACTCTCATCTAGTACTCAATATTTCGTACGAGGACTTTGTTAGTTTTTGTTTATTAACATATAACTTCCTTTTAAAAAAAAATAAAATTCCGTAAGCGAGGTATATATTTGATCTGTTTTCAATCCTAAGTAATTATTATTTCGAAAAGAAAATTATAAAATAACGTCTGAAGAGGTTCGCTTCTTCAAAATATCGCCTCCTGTAATTCCGAGACGTTCACCAATTGAATCCAATGGAAAAAGAAAGGAATGACAAAGGAAGTAAATTTCAGGTAATTAGATGGCTACATTAGAGACTTTTGATTAAGATTTCATTTAGAGTGTCAAAAACTTAGCATTTACATTAGAGACGTTTTAACTTTCAAAATTCTATTTTAAAGTTTGGTAGACATGTTTTTAAAATAGAATTTAAGGCTTAACCTTTCCCGTCAAGAATCCTCAATTTTTTGTACGAGGACTCTGATAATTCCACTACTTAATTTACCTTCACCTTTTGATTAAAAAAAATAGAATTTAAAGCTTAAATGAGACAGTCTCTACAACCAGTGGAGCTTGGAGGTTAGACATTTGAACATTTCTTCTTAATATACATATCATATCTTCCTTACATATGGAGAACTTTATTAATTTTTAAGAATTAGAGTATTATATTTTCCCTATCTTCTCTTTACACAAATATATATATATATATATATATATTCAACTTATCTTATTATCTTCTTACTTATATTTTATGTTCATTTGACAATATTTTTAAATTTTTTATATGAATACTCTATCATTCATTTTTTGTACAATAAATAAGAAAATTAACTTAATAACTAATATTTTTCAATATGATTACATATTATGTATGCATTGCAAAAAAATTATTTTAAAAACTTTATGTATTTAAAAAAATATATTTTATAAAGAAATATTAATTATGTAACGGCCCCAAATCGACTATTCTCACGTGGCAAAGACTAACCTGAAAACACTACGGACGTTATGACTTTGATCATCTCTCAATCAAGAACTAAAACACGTCAGTGGAAGAATAATAAAATAAAAAAATAACATAAGTTGCAGAGGTCTAGAAAAAGTGGATACATCATCTCTAAATGAATACCATAAGGTTTACATCACAGGTTCATAAATGCGGAAGGAAAATAAACAACTAAATAAGCCTTATTGTTCATGTGCTTTCTAGTCACCTGAGCATCGTCGCAGCACAATAACTCAACACCATCACTGATCTGACCCTGTGAAAACCAGACACAGGGGAGAAGGTCCTCCCCTAAGTTTTACAGCTTAGTGGAGAACCATATAAGTATTCAATTCATAACTTGAATAGAGAAATAGAAGTAAATCAGTGTACTTATCTTGACAGAAGGTGGAGCATGAGATCATATTAAATCATAATGTGGATGATAAATAGACATCGATAATCAGTACAATCACGTAATGCTTGATAAACTTAGACTTGAAGACATGCTTGAGAATCATCATAAGTACTAATAATAACTTGACTTGAAATTCATGCTTACTTTACTTATTCATACTTGAAACATGCTTGCTTTACTTATCCATGCTTCTTAATATTAAATCATGTTTAAAATAATCATGGTGACTTTATGTGTCTTTAATTCTTGGGGTATGCCGAGCAAACAATACAGCCTTGTGCGGATCGATGGGTGATCAAACCATGACCAATGGAGCGACCCTTATCTTGAGGCACTTAGCTTGGATTGACAACTCATTAATCATCTTCCATCTTAACTTATTAATCACTTTAGAAACTTGTTATTCTTTATTCTTCATGCAATGGAGGTAATAAGATCAGTAGAAGAGAAATCAGTACAAGGATTCACGTCTTAATCAAGAAGGGATCTCGGTGAGAACATAGCATTAAATCAATCATAACCTAATCAATAAGGGAAAATAGACAATATTTAAATAGCAATCAAAGGGTAAGGACGGGCAAAATCAGAGGACGTAGCATGAGGGCTTGTAACTCACGGCCGTGACTACCTAATGGCACGGTCATGTCCGTCTGATGGCACGGGTGTACATGAAGGTCGACACGGTCGTGCCGGAAGGGACTTCTACCGAGAAAAGGGCATGGGCATGTCTGGAAAGAGGCACGGTCATAACTGAACATGAGGGCAGTTGACCAATTCAATGGAATCGGTCGATCGGTCCATGGGCATACGGTCAGATTATGGCACGAGCGTGACAGAAGGATGGCACGACCGTGACGGGTTGGGAGCTCGATCGACCGGTGCCGATCAATCTTTTACATAGCGCTGGTCGAGCGATAGCACAGGTGTGCTCACAGTATGGCACGGCCATGACGGTGGTGGCACAGCCGTGCCTGAAGGGTGGCACGGCCGTGACGACGAGGGTTCCAGCCGATTTAATGTGGGGTTGTGGCCAATTTTCACTCGGTGGATTTTGTGTCTCGATGAATTATGAGTTTATCAAGCTATTGATGATACTTTTGAATCATCAACTTCTTTCGAGATTCGTCTGATTGTTGTAATCTCCTCCACTTTGCAATCCCCCATTGCGTCACTAAAGAAAGGATGCAGCGGCGCAACCGGAGAAGAGAGAGGAGAGAGAGAGAGGGAATCTAGTTGCTTGACAGTCGGATTCGACCATTAATGGCCAAACCCGGCCACAATGACACCTATTTTTCTATTTTTTTATTTTTCTCGAAGAAAGAAAAAGTGTTTTGGTTTTTGTCGAATAAGAAGCCTTCATGTATTTAATTTATTCAGAACTATTAGAGAGGGATCTAAAAGGAAAAAAGTATAAAAAATTTGACTACTTGGATTTGCCTGCTACACTCCTACATGATAGAGGAAGGGAATGTAACACCCGGCAAAAACCCGTAAAATAAAATAAAATATTTAAGTTAAATAAAAATATGAAATCAGATTTATGTTGGGAAGTTAAATCAAAGGAGGAGTCACATTAGAAAATTCTAACTTACCTTATCTTTTGATTCATACCTATATAAAATTTTCTCTCAGCCAAAACCTCCTCTAACCCTAGCCGTCGTGCCTCCCCTCTTCATCCCCTCCACCTGCACGAATTTCTAGAAAATCAGGAGTCAAAAAATAGTTCTGGCCGCTGACGTCGCCGTCGAAATCTCATCGAAAAATAGGGAACCAACCAAGGTGATGTAGCAGGCATGCTAGAATTTTTGTAATAGTTTTAGGTTTGTTTTCCCTAAGTTTTTCCTTGGTTTTTCCCCATCCAACATGGCCACTAGGTGCAAGGGACCAAGGACAAATAGTGATTGAATTTGGTGAACCTTCAGGGATGACCGACGTAGAGAACGAAGCAGAGAAAGAAGACCGAACGATAGAGAATCCTCGTAGAGGTAGGTGAATCGTTGGATCAATCTTTGGATCAGCTTTAACAATAAATTTGTATGTTGTTAGGGTACAATTAGAGTTCTAGCAGCGTCTCCTATATGATTAGTTATGATTAATTTGGTCCTAAGAGGATTATTTCGATGAAACTATGTCGAAAATTGAGCAGTCAGCGTCATCGTTCTCGTCACTACAAGAAAAAATCTAATTTGCGACGGACATTTTTCGAAGGACACGAATCCTTCGCATTTTTCGACGACAGTTGCAACGGATAGGAAAATCATTCTGAATTATCGAAGGTAAAAAGTCCTTCGTTACTACGGACAAAAAATCTCCGTCGATAAATTATAGGCTAGACCCGTCGATGATTATATTTATAATAATATATATGTAATATAATATAAGTATATATTCAGTATTTTATTATTAAATTACACCTGTCCTGTCCTGCCCATTGCTCAATGCTACTGCTTCACAGCTGGCGGACACCCACTTGGCTTTGGATGATGGAGATATGCAAGGCCCACCCACACACCTACTTACATGTGTCCCACCGCTTTGGAGAAATCCTCTATTTTCAACGGCCATGATAACTCCATATTTCCAACGCAAGCTCATCCGTTGACACCTGTTACACACTCAAAAAGCCAACTCCCATCTTCTTCATCCTTACACAATGCATCTATCCTAAATGTCACTGCTTTTTCCCCGCCGCTGTGAGGGATCCCTTTTCGGCTCATTCCTTTTTCAACAACTTCTCCCCACCTCGGTGCCCAGATCCCCTCCGCATCCATTCACCCTCACAGCACCAACTCCGACAGCGAGCAAAACAAGGGTTCATGGCCGCCATGAAGGCTTTGTTGAGGTTGTTCGTGAGTGTCTGTCAAGAAACGTGGAGACTACGTACGCAAGGGAATTCTGAAACTGAAGAGGAGACAACGGATGAAGAGCTCGTACTTGAGCCGCTGCCAACAAGATTAGAAGTCAAGGGTAACAAGTTGCAGAGAAAATTGGAGGAGGCTGCACCACCGATTTTTAAAACAAGCACAAATTGGCCCAACAAAAATGTAAGAATAACATGTTCTTTGACACATCTAATGCCACTGTTTCTGTGCAGTGTAGGAAGCTGTCGATGCGGGGTCAGGCTGCCCTCAACCTAACTCATGAAATTGATAACATGGAACTGTCGAGAGCCTTTAGGGGAAAGGTCCGGACCGGCTCTCTAACATTATCAAGCTTCACCGCCCGGATCCGGTCATATTTTTAGAAACACATGCTTGTGCTCGACGATCTTCTGTCATCATTAGTAGATTAGGATCAAATTTGCAAGGTGTCTTTCAGGCAAGTAACGGACACGCAGGTGGTATTATTTTGGCTTGGTGCAGCAATAATACTCAGGTTATGGTAGTGGGTCAAGACTCGCAATACCTCCACGCCATTATCTCTTTTGATAACTTCTCCTTCATACTTACTTGTATATACACTAATGTTGTCCCTAGTCTCAAGAATAATCTCTGGCGGATGTTGCCGCACTTGGACCCGAATGACACACCATGGATGGTTGCGGGGGACTTCAACGCACTGGTGTCTTCCGGCGACAAGCGAGGGGAGGGAGGGACAGCCATTTAAATACACAAAATCGGTTAGAATGCTTAACAATTTTATCAATTCGCAAGGGATTTTTTATGTGCAAAATGCTGATGGACATTATACATGGTGTATCTCTCATATTCATTGCAAACATGATAGGGTACTCATTAATTCACATTGGTTTATCCGAACATGTCCCTTAACTGTATGTTGCAATGTGTTTCTTACCATTCTCCCATACTTTTCTCAACTAATAGTAGACTAAAATAAGGAAACCTTTCAAATTCGAACATTTTTTGCTTGAATATGAAACATTGCACAACATAATTAGGAATGTCTAGGATAAACGTACGTTTAACACCAGTCTTGCATAATCACTTAAAGAAATTAAAAATAGGATACTAAATTGGAATAGAGAGGAATTGGGATCTTTGGAACTTAGACTTGAAAAGGTTAAACAGGAAATTTACATTCTGGAGAGGACTGATCACTTTTCTGACCTATACTATCTGATGGGGACTCTATCAGGCTTAGAACCCTCTACCACGAACATGTTGTCTTCCTCCATCAAATCACCTTGAAGTGGTGGAGTAAATCTAGGATAAAATGGCTTGAATGTGGCGACAAAAATTCAAAAAAAATTCACCTATTGTAAGGCACCGCAAAAATCAAATCACACAAATTATAGATAAGGATCATGATACACTAATTAATAAGGAAGAACTCATTCTCCAAGCTTTTGTGGAATATTATTTTGATCTATGGAAGCCTATCTCTTGCCCTGATATTCCTATTGAATGCTAGCCTGACCTCCCTACTTTACCTAGTTCATGGCATACTCATTTTTTTTGTACTGGTCACATGCCTGATGATTGGACAATGACTAATCTGATTTTCATTCCTAAAATCATTCATCCTAAGAGGGTCACAGACTACCTATTTCCTTGTGCAATGTCTTATATAGAGTTGTAGCAAAAATCCTAGCCACCAGACTCAATCCTATCCTATCAGTTCTCATCGATCCATCCCAAACCGCCTTCATCTCTGAACGATCAATTCGCGAAAATATTTTACTTGTACACGAGATTGCCCACTCTATGGGCTCAGGTAGTAGGAAGTATATGATTATTAAGGCTAGCATGGACAAAGCCTTTGATAAGGTTTCTTGAGACTGAATTCACAAAGTTCTAACTAAAATGAACTATCCTAAATTTTTATTAATTGGATTATGCTTTGTGTAAGATAACCCAAATTCTGTTGTTCTATTAATGGTAACATATCTCTCCCTTTCTCTAGTCATAATGGCATTAGGCATACACAAATCTTTTCATCTCTACTCAATCTTGCTGTTAGTGATGGTAGAATCTCACCCTTCAAGATAAATTTCTTCAGCTTATGTCATCTTCTTTATGCGGATTATCTTTTAATTTGTGCAGTTGCCACTTGATGCATGCTCAATTTTTGTATATTATATAGCACTTTAATAAGTTAAAAATTGGATGATCATGCATCAATTGTCCTATTTTTCTTATAAAAATATTATTTTCCCTTTTTCTGTGATTTTCACGACATGTTGTTTACAGGAGAGGAAAACGGCCCACGTTCGAATAACATGGGCCGTTTTTACTAGGTCGCGTCAGCACCAACACAGCCGGGGGAAATTCTGTCACGTGCTGATTAAAATGATCCATTTTACCATGACACAGACCGTGTTAGATAATGACGGGAATGTTGCGAAATATCCTCGATATCAACTTACTGTTGATACTAATGTCTGAGAGAAATTGAAGAACAGATAATGAAAGAATAATAAGAAATCACACACAGAGAAAGACACACAGGTTTTACGTGTTTCGAAGATTATCTCCTACGTCCACAGCCGTCATAGAGTTTCACTCTATTCATATGTCAATTATCACCTTACAAACATTACTCAGATCCCCACAATATATAGTGCATAATCGCAAGCAGGTATGTTCCTTTGATAACAACCCAAGATAACTGCATATCTTATTCTGATTCTCCATAACTCCATGTCTAACAAATAAGATAGTTATGATAACCACTCAATCTCCCCAGATTATGGTTACAAGGAAGTTACAATCTCTCGGATTCTTTCAACCATATCTAATAATAAATTAGTTAGGCCCAGAATCAGGCTCCACCTAACTAACTCTAACAATCTCCCACTTGGAGACTGATTCTCTTGAGATTGAATTGCACCTGCCTGTGCTCGAACTCTGGATGGCTCCTCCCTACAACTAACTTTGTAGGGAAACCGAGGTTGCGCAAAACCTCAATTTTTCGGTGACCACCACCTTGGTCAATATGTCAGCTGGATTCTCTGAACCTCGAATCTTCTCAAGCACCAATGTCTTCTCTTTCCGAAGATCTATGATAAAATGGTACTTCAACCTAATGTGCTTCGTCCTGGCATGATACACTGGATTCTTTGCCAAATGAATTACACTATGACTATCACTATATAGACTCAAACTCGGTTGCACCTTGCCCAGCTCTTCATGGAATCCCTTCAGCCAAATCATCTCCTTACATGCTTCTGTCATGACAATGTACTCTGATTCGATAGTAGAGAGAGCAACAACCTCCTGCAATTGAGACATCCAACTTATCGCTTTGCAATTCTCGGGCCCATAATACTCGGGGTGGTGCCTCTATAAGACCTTCTGGCTAGATCCCTCATTGGAGGTTCAACTTCCTCTATCCGTTGCTGTTGTTGTTGGCCTTCTTCCATGTTCAGTATTCTATTCTGATTGTTGACCATTTGTTGTTTTCTTCTTGCTCTTCAATTTGCTCGGCACTGTCTTTCAATTTATGGTTCAAGTGCCCTGTTTCTGCGGTGCATACACAAAAAGAAAAGAAATTTTTGTCTAGATTAACAAATAAAATCAAAATTCTAATATTGACGCTCTTCCCTGGCAACGATGCCAAAAACTTGACAATTCTCCCGCAAGTATACGGAGCCAATGTCGTAGTATATAAAATATTGTTCCATAGGGAAGAGTTCAAGTTTTAGAATTATACGATTCTATTTGATATCTAAACGATAAGAAAGATGTGAAATAATAATAAAATCTAAATAAAAATGAAATGCCGAAATGAGTGCAGAAAATGACAATAAAGAACGAGAATTGATTATGAGAAATAAAAGAGAATAAAAGTTCTCGAGTTTTGAATCCACCTAGAGTATTGATCATAGAGAATTTATAGATAATAAAATCATTAGTGTTTTACTCAATCTTCAAAAGACATGCATCTCCTTTTCAGACAAACACAATTCTAATTAAAATAATAAATGCCTACTTTCGTGGTCATTTAAATTATTTTAATTGCATTATAAGCCAAAATTCATAAGTAAAATGATTATCTTTATTTCTAAGAAATAATACATTTCATGTCATTCATTTGAATTAATCTTGATGAAATACTTTCGTAATCAAGAAGATCTTCGGTCGCTTAACTAGGTGGTCAATCTAATATAAACATTTCGTCAAGCACGTGAAAAACAAAGAACACATCAAACCCAATAAAAATATTCTTTAAAGATCAACCCTAGGTTTCATCAAACCCGAGAAAAAGAAGTTTAACCAGCATAGAGAAGGAAATTATCATTGAAATGTAAGAGTTCATAAAAAGAGAATGAGTTTAAGTCTAAGAAAGATACAGAAATGTAGAGAAAAATAAACGTTCATCCCAGCCGTCTTGATCTCCTCCAAAACAATGTCTGGACCCTCATTTTCGTCTTCACAAATCCCTTTTATAGTCCTCATAAATTAGGATTACAAAAAGGCCCAAAATACTTAAAAAATCAGCCCAATACGGTCGAGGTCGATATGATACGGTCCGATGAATTGCGCTACGGTCTGGTCGTAATTTCCTCAAGTCGATACGGTTCAAGTCTCTTCAATACGGGCGCCACACCTCCAATACGGGCAGGTCGTATTTTCCACTGCGAGTGTAACACGACCTGGAGACGTCCAATACGGTTGACATCCTGATAATACGGGCTGGCCGTATTGTGGTCGTTTCCTAGTGTTTTCACGCCTTTTCGTCGATGTTCGGAAGTTCCTGAAACTTGTAAAGAAATGGTGTAGACTCTGAAATCTTCAACATATACAATCCAATAAACCGAAATATAATTTTAATAAGTTGATAATTATACCACTATTAATGCATAAATACTCAATTATTAGAAGCTAATCTATTTCTCTCGTTCAAGAGGTAAGATTTTTAACCTCTTTTACACAGGAGCTCTCTCAATTTTTTCTGAACAAAAAATGGTTCTCTCTTTTACAATTCTATGCTCACAAAAAGAGAAGAGAGAAAGAAAAGAAAGCTATATAAAATGAAAATTTCAAGAAATGATCTCTCTTTGATAACTTGAAGTTTTTCTTCAATGAGTGAATGAGTGCATTTGCCTCTGGCTTTGACACTCCTTTTATAGCCTTCAGTACGTGAAAAATTCGTCCAAAAATTATTTCATAAATTCCTCCTTCAAATTTGACCGTTACTGTTCATTTGACTCGGAGGCCAGCCGACCGCACATCTGGACCGATCGACCGGTCTATGTGAGTGTTGCGCCATTTCTGCAGCTTCTGCACTGGGTCGATCGATCGGACTGTCGACCAGTACACCGACCGGTATTGTCTCGACGTCAACCGATTCTGGATCGATCAATCGGCATCTTCATTTGGTCGACTGGTATTGTTTTGACATCAACTGGTTCTGGATCGGTCGACCGGCATGTTCATTTGGTCGACCGGTATTGTCGACCGGCCTTCTTTGCGTCGATCGGCAGGTTGACTGACCTGCACTCTTTTGATCATAACTTTCTGCACAGTTATCCAAATTAGATGATCTTGGAGTCTATAGAAAGCTAACAAAATTCTCTACATCAATATTCATCCAAAATCTAATTATTTCATAGTCAATTATGTAATCAAAGTTTGTGCATAAAGTTATCTCTTTTTCTTAAACTTTTTCAGCATTTTAATTTTGATCTTTCGAAGTTTTTTTCATCAAAATATAATTTCATATGTCATTAAAACTTTGACATAACAATCTCTCCCTTTTTTATGAAGATAAATTGAGAAATATGAAAAATATATAAGTTGACAAGAAATTGTAAATCTTGTAAAAAACAATTTTACTCCCCCTAACACTTAACTTTCCTTATAATGGGAGATATTCATATAAATATTGATTGTATGGTAATCTTCATATAAAGTATATTCAGGTCATATTTCTCCTTTATTTCTCCCCCTTTTGTTTCATCAAAAAGTAGTTTGTAAATGAAGCATATAAGAAACTATATGTAACTCCCCCTTTATCAATTTTTCAAAAAGAATGTATTCTTCCCCTTTTGTCATATCATAGGCATGTAGAGTATTGCAAGTTTTGAAAGATAACTCCCCCTAAATTTATGGCTATTTTATAATGAAAACAAATTTATGAAAGTCAAGGATAAATATATTAAGAATTAAAATATGGCATAAAACTTTGATAAACAATGTAATATCCATGATATGTGAAAATAATGTTTTAATATGCTCCCCATGTCACTATGACCAATTTTTATATATTTCTGTTAAAGAAATAGTAGTTTGAAATTTTTGGGTGAAATAAAAAATAAATGATATTTTTACCATAACATTTGTGCCTTCACCACTTGTCATTTGTTTTGCATGTGAGGCACACCTAAAAAGTTATTATGTAACCTTTGGTACCCAAATTTGTTTGGGTCCTATTTTGTTGGACAACGTTCCTTTCGGAACCCAAATCATGTCATGTTGTGTTAATTTTCTTATTTTGCATTGATATGCATAATGCCCATACAATCCACATGTAAAGCATTTGAAATTTAATTTTCTATTATAGGAATGATTCCTAAGATTATTTTGCAAATCTTTCAAAGAGACATTTTCTTTCTTTACTTCTTCCAAAGAACATGCTAGTTTTATAACTTCACATGCATGCGTGATTTCCAAAGTATCAATTTCATTTTTTAGTTTTTTATTTTCCAAAAAAATATGCATTCTTTTCTTCTTTTAATTTTACAATTTCACATATTAATTTTTCATTTTCCTCTTTAATTGAAAAATATCATTTTATAAGAGAGGAGAGTTCTTTATTAACATCTAAAGAAAGAATTTATTCGGAAGAATTCGATGAGTTATAATTTGAATTTGAAGGTTTAGAAATTACCTCATCGTCGTGTGTCATTAAGCATATGTATGCTTCATCACTATAAGAGCTTGATGAACAACTTGTTTCACTAGACTCTTCATATTTTTTTCTTTTTATCTTTCTAGAATTTTTCTTCTTTGTGGTGTTTGTATGATTTTCTTATTGACTTCTCGTTCTTGTCTTTCTTTTTAACCAGCTTGAGATACTTATCTAATTTTTTTGTGTAGAGTGTGAATTTCTTTTCATCAATTTCCTCTTCACTCGAATATTCTTCTATTGTATTTGCCTTCAATGCCAATGTTTTCTTCTTGGGAGATTTTTCTTCTTGATCTTTTTGGATAAATATTTCATAGGTTACAAGTGAACCAATAAGATTATCAAAATCCAATTTGTTCAAATCATTCTCTTCGATCACGGTCCTCTTCGTATGCTATTTGGAGGAGAGAGACCTGAGAATATTTTTTACTTTTTGGGGATTAGATCTTGTCTCACCTAAGGAGGCTAAGACATTCAAAATATCATTAAAACGAGCAACCATATCATTTATGGATTCATTTTCATGCATTTTGAAAGAATCATATTGATGATTTAAAATATTAAATCTAGATTCTTTAACTTTGTCAGTTCCTTCATAGGTAGTGATGAGTTTTTTCCAAATCTCGATTGCAGTTTTACAACTTGAAATCCAATTAAACTCTGTTGAATCCAAAGTACAATAAAAAATATTTTTGGCTTTCCAATCAAGTTTTGAAAAAAAAATTTCTTTTTTTTTAGAATCAGTAGGTAACTTTTTATGAACATAATAACATTTTTCAACTATTTCCCACATGTTGATATCAGTAGAACAAATATATGCTTGAATTCTAATTTTCCAATATGCAAAATTTGTTGCATTTAAAAGGGGAGGAAACCAAATTCACTTGATGCAATGGCTCTTGAAGATTGTTAAATCTTAAAATAAGATGATTGAATCTTAAAACTATTAGATCTAAGGACAATTACATCTGAAAATAAGATGATTAAAAAAATCAAAATAAGAGCAACCCGCTCTGATACCAATTGTAGGATCTCAAAGGGCACCAAGAGAGGGGGGGTGAATTGATGTTTAATCGAAAATATCGATTTCACGAAAATCATCGCGGAAGCACAAAACCGATTCTTTAAAACTTTTTTAAAACAAAGCAATTCAGCACATAAGCATAATATGAATAGGGAGAGAGAGAGAAAATCAAACGCAAAGACACGGTAATTGTTGACGAGGTTCGGCCATACCTTGGCCTACGTCCCCGTTCCAACTTCTCGACCTCGAGATCGTCGAAAATTCCACTAATCCTTTCCTTTGTTCCAAATGGGGCAAAGAAGAAAGCCATTTACATCAACTACATTTTCTCTGCTTCGAGAGGCAAGGCAACCTCTCCTCCTATGAAGCTAATCTATTTCTCTCGCTCAAGAGGTAAGATTTTGAACCTCTTTTACACAAGAGCTCTATCATTTTTTTCTGAACAAAAAATATTTCTTTCTTTTACAATTCTATGCTCACAAAAAGAAAAGAGAGAAAGAAAATAAAGCTATATAAAATGAAAATTTCAAGAAATGATCTCTCTTTGATAACTTGAAGTTTTTCTTCAATGAGTGAATGAGTGCATTTGCCTTTGGCTTTGGCACTCCTTTTATAGCCTTCAGTACGTGAAAAATTCGTCCTGAAATTATTTCATAAATTCCTCCTTCAAATTTGATCGTTACTGTTCATTTGACTCGGAGGCCAGTCGACCGCACATCTGGACCGATCGATCGGTCCATGTGAGCGTTGCGCCATTTCTGCAGCTTCTACACTGGGTCGGTCGATCGGACTGTCGACCGGTATTGTCACGATGTCAACCGGTTCTGGATCGATCGATCGGCATCTTCATTTGGTCGAACGGTATTGTCTCGACGTCAACCGGTTCTGGATCGGTCAACCGGAATGTTCATTTGGTCGACCGGCCTTTTTTGCGTCGACCGGCAGGTTGACTGACTTGGACTCTTTTGATCATAACTTTCTGCACAGTTATCAAAATTAGATGATCTTGGAGTCTATGGAAAGCTAATAGAATTCTATACATCAATATTCATCCAAAATCTAATCATTTCATATCAATTATGTAATCAAAGTTTGTGCATAAAGTTATCTCTTTTTCGTAAAATTTTTCAGCATTTTAATTTTGATCTTTCGAGGCTTGTTTCATCAAAATATAATTTCATATATCATTAAAACTTTGACCCAACAGAAGGATGGAACTGGAGATGGCCCCCACACATCCGTGTGCACTAGCTCCAACTTGCTACTCTTCGGCATCCTTGGTACTTGATCACTTGCTGATCACTATATGATTTTAACCCATTTTAGATGCAATTCATACATATCGAGTCCCACTTTTGCCTATTTTTGGGCCAATTATACTTGGAATGCAAACATTGTGATAACTAGTTGATATTCCTCATTTCATACTTAATTCCATGTGCATAGAGGTTCTGAAATGCCAAAATCCATTAATATTTAAATTCTATGCCAAGTTATCATTTTGAGGACAAGTTATCATTCCTAAGTGTCAAGTTATCATTATTTTGAATGAACTTATTTTCAATGGTTTTCTTGCCCTAAATTCATCATTATCATGTATAAATCATATTTGGATAGTCACATCTCAACTTGTGCAAAGTTTTAAGTCCATTTGAACAAGTTATCATTTTTCAAGTGCCAAGTTATCGTTAAAGGACAATTCTGTCATTTCGACATGCAAAACCATTAATTCTGCACAAGGACCTTAAGCAATCATCTTATTATTGTTCTAACTCATTGCTGGTCAAATTTCATCACATTTGGATAATCAAAACTCAAGTTATGACAAGTTATCATTTTTAAGTCATATTAGTTATCATTTTTGGGGCACTCAAGTTATCACTTTTAGGAATCTCATTCATATTTGATTTCTGACCTCACTCACTTGTCACTCTAATCAATTTGATGCCTGAAATGCTTTGAACCACCCATATTAGGACATTTTCCAAGATTTTCATAAAGTTATCATTCCGGGCCCCTTAATTCATTAATTTTGATACAAGTTTTCATTCCTGCACAACACCTAATACCATTTGATATCTGAGCTAGCAACTATCATTATCCTAATCCTTATTTGTCAAAATACCATTCAAGGGCTTTGATGCTTGCTGTTTGGGGATTTGTAGCAGGGAGAAAGGTGGCCAAAAGTGGAAAAAGTAGGGGGGGACGATCTACTTTTTCCTGCACCAAAAAGGAATCTGCAGCTGGAATTTCAGAGGGGTGGACAGGTGGCTGCAATCAGGAGGATTAGAACATTTAGATGCTGATCAAAGGGTGGAAAGGATTGATATATAAGCTGGATTTTTTCTGGAGGAGAAGGGGGGTTGGTCATTCAAGGGTTTGGAGCAAGGCAAGGCAAGGTTGCTGTTGGATTTTGGGAGCTGCTGGCCAGGAAGCTTCAAAGAACCATGAATTGTATCTGTTTCTTATCCCATTTGATGTCAAATCTTATAAATATGAGGAGCTAAACTCCATTTCTTCTAGGATAGGGTAGTAGTTTAGATTAGTTTTGGATGGATATGGACTGTTTTATAATTCCTGCACTGAATCATTTGCTGATTTTCAGATTTCAGAATTTTCTAATGTTAGTTCTTGTCATTGTTGGATCCTATTGTAATCTATAGCTGAGAAGTTATCATTTGATCTATCCCTAGTTCAGAAATGGATTAGAAATCAATGTCAAGTTCTTTATTCCAATTTAATTGAAGTGCTGATTTCTGAAATTTAGATTTCTGGTTTCTGTTTTTCTGAATTTCCTGAACCAGAATTCCTGGACCTTTGAAACTTTTTGCCATTGTGAATTTGATTAATAGAGCAACTAGAAGGTTGATATTGTCCCAAATCTTGATCAGAAATGAATCAAGATTGTTTGGCATTCTTTATGATTCAAATCTGTTTATTGTTCATAATCTGATTTTTAAAAATTGAATTCTGATTTTCTGATTCCTGAATTTTCTGATTTCTGTGGATATCAGAATCTGTTCTTCATTTCTAACTTGGTTAATTGAGTCCTTGGGATGTTGGTATTGTCCCTATCTTATTCAGAAATGAATCAAGATTGTTTGGGCAATCATTTGACTCAAAACCAGAATTTTCCATTGATTTTTGAATAGAAATCAGAATTCTAATTTTTCTGATTCCTAATTGCAGTCTGATTTTATCAATTGAGTCCCCTGAATCATTCCCTTCACTGATAAGTGAACTTTAGAGATGTCTTGTAATTCAGAGATGGGTCAAGAATCAATTGGTAAGTCAGGTTTCCATTGGTTTAAAATTCTGATTTCTAAATTACTGAGTTGCTGATTTTTTTGGTTTCCTGAATTCCTAAAGTCTGAAAATTTGATTTCTTGGGCTTTGGATCTGATTGTCATCAAGGATTGGATTAATTGAATAGTTGAGAGGTTAATATATGCCCTGATCTTATTCAGAAATGAATCAAGATCATTGACAATTCAGAATTCAAATCTGATTTTTCCAAAATCTGATTTCTTAGTTTGATTCTAATTCTATTTTCTGATTGCTTGGAATCTGATTGCCAATTGTTAATCCCTATTTTATTCAAATCACTGAGAGGTGTACTCTAGGAATCCCTTGCAGTCCAGAGATGGGTCAAGGGGCATTTGGCAAACTTGAATTCCATCAATCCACATTGCTGATTTTTTCAGAAATGCTGATTTCTATTTTCTCATTTAATTAACTTCTGATTTCCATTATCAACCCTCATATTAATCCACTACTGAGAGGTAGTCTTAAGGGCTTCTTTGAGATCCAGAGATGGGCCAAGGAGCAATGGGAATTATGAACTCATGTGGCCATATGGTTTGCATTTCCAATTGAGTGTGTTTATGTGGATTCCAATTTATTTTGCAACCGAGAGGTTGACTTTGAATCCCCCTTGAATTCAGAGATGAATCATGGAACACAAGCACCATTATTGAGTATATTTTATCCTGGTTTGGTTGATTGGAATGATTCCATCTTTTTATGATTGCAAATGCAAGTTATCATTCCAAACTTCCTTGGATTGCAAAAAATCAGCATTGAATCTTCCCTTTGAGCCCAATGATAACTTGATTTTCAGTGAGGACCCTCTTTTGATTCAACCTAGCTAACAATTATATAATCATATATTGCTTAGTTAGAGGCCAATTGAGCTGTGGGAACAGCCATTTTCAAGTTGAATCAAAAGTTGAATATTTAATGATAACTTGTTCCAGTCCATCCTTAATTAATTTAGATGAACCCCAAATCCTAGAAGAACCTTCCTCATAGATAGTTAAACATTTTTAGACTTCATTCTAGCATTTATAATTCAGTTTTGATAAATTTCCAAAACCCAAAAATCTGTTATCATTTCACTTTCTATAAAAAAAATCTGTTTTCACTATTCATTAAAAATTTGTTTTTTTCCACTTAAGTAGAACTAATCTAAATTGTTTTAGGGTGTCTTAGACTTCAAATTCTTGTGGATACGACAACCTGAGTCTACTACAACTTACCTGTGCACTTGCAGCTAGTGAGTTGGGAGACCAAAAAAATGAAAAATTGACATTTTCTTTAATTTCAGCAAGTTATCACTAGAAAACCCAAATATCACTATCAAATTTTTGGCGCCGTTGCCGGGGATTTGAGGTCAATTAGGCTAACTTAGATAGTTTAGATTAGTTTTAGATTAGTTTTAGTTTATTTGTTAGGCTAATTTTCAGTTTTTGCAAGTTATCATTTCTTACTTTTCATTTTTGTCTAGTTTTCATTTCTTTCTTGAATTTGATACTTCTGAATCTCTTTATGCAGGACTTGGACCATCAAGAGGAACATTACCAATCAGATCCTGAACCTGAAAGAAGATTTTTAAGAAGAAGGGGATTGCAAAGGCTTGAGGCAAGGAGAAGGATATTTGAAGAAGAAGAGGAAGAAGTATACAACCCTGAATTTGAAAGAGTTATGAATCAAAATATGGCAGCTCCTAGAACTCTTAGGGACTGTTATTCATCAAGCAATGCAAGGAATCAACAAGGGGGAGGAGCCTTAGCACCTGTGGCAAATTTTGAAGTTAATCCAGCCTTGATTTCTATGATTAGGCAAAGTCAGTTTTCTGGACTTGGGACTGAAGATCCAGCATGTCATTTGGACAATTTCAAGGAGATATGCAGCACTGTGAACTTCAATAATATCCCCATGAATGCAGTGTATATGAGATTATTTCCCTTCTCACTCAAGGACAAGGCCAAGATATGGTTTAAAGGATTGAATCCTGAAGAGGTAGCCACTTGGGAATCAATTGTTCAATTATTCCTTTCAGAATTCTTTCCTCCTTCAAAAACTGATAACTTCAGGGATCAAATAGTGAGGTTCTATCAGTTGGACCAAGAAAATATTTGTGAGGCATGGCAAAGGCTTCAAGGATTATTAAGGGCATGTCCCCATCATGGTTTTGAAAAGTGGCAGCTAGTCAACTATTTTCATAAGGGGTTGAACTACCCTAGCAAGGTGGCATTGGATACTGCTGCAGGAGGCATCTTTGCATCTAAAAACATTGATGAAGCTTATCAACTCATTGAAAATATAGCCAAGAATCACCACTTCCTTACCCATGATAGAACCAGGAGGCCACCCATGGACAATTCAGTGAATCAATTGTCAACTCAACTTGAAGAGGTGCTGTACAAGACTTTGGAGAGGTTGAACTTGACTCCCAATGGCAATAGGACTTCCAATTCTGAAATAAGGTGTTGTGTATGTGGGAATCAAGGCCATGTGTCAGAGAATTGCAACTTAATTATGCAGCAAGTGGACCAAAATGTGGATCAAATCAATGCTGTGGGTAATTATGGAATCAAACCTCCTGCTGAATTTTATACTCCAGAAAACAGGAATCATCCATACTTTTCTTACAAGGGCAACAACTATCAAGGAGCTCCTATGCAAAATTCAAATTGGCAGCCCAAAATCCTGCCAAGGAATCAGCCACCACCTTATGGAAATCAAGGCCAAAGTGCACCAATTCAAAGAAATCTGTATGAGCCACCACCTCAAGTCCAAGCATCACAATTCCAAAATGAAATGAAGGAGACGCTTCAACAAATTCTGAAGAAGCAGGACAGCCAAGAAGAGGAGATTTTGAAGATCAATTCTAGATTGGATGCCATGAATGCAAATAAAAAATTGTTGGAAAGCCAAATTGCTCAACAAGCTAGTACATCCACTAGATCTCCCTTATTCTTTCCTGGACAGTCAGAAGTGAACCCAAAGGAACAAGTCCATGCTATCCAGCTCAGGAGTGGAAGAATGGTTGAGGAGCCAATGAAGGAAGTTGAGGATGATCAAGTCAATTCAGATTTAAAAGTTGCTAAAGAGCCAAGTGAAGAACCTGAGGTGGAAATCAGGAATTCAGGCCCCAAGATTGAAGCAAAAGCTAGAGTCTTTGACAAAGTACCTTTCCCTCAAAGGCTAATTAAGGCAAGGCAGGACCAGCAATATGAAAAGTTTTTGGAAATCCTGAAGAAGTTAAATATCAATGTGCCATTTGTGGAGGCAATTCAGGAGATGCCCTCCTATGCAAAGTTTTTGAAGGAAATCCTAACCAAGAAAAGGAGGATTATGGAGCATGACACTATTACCTTGACTGGGGAAGCCTCTGCAATCATCCAAAATAAATTGCCACCCAAGTTGAAAGATCCAGGAAGCTTCTCCATACCTTGTGAAATTGGAAATAGGAAGATTCAAAGGGCAATATGTGATTTGGGTGCATCAGTGAGTGTCATACCTCTTTCACTTTGTAGGGAGCTTGAAGTTGGAGATTTGAAGCCTACAAATTTGTCTCTACAGCTGGCAGACAAATCCATCAAGTACCCACATGGAATCATTGAGGACATACCCCTCAAAGTTGGCAAATTCTACATACCAGTAGATTTTGTGGTACTTGACATGGATGAGGACTTGAATACCCCCATTCTTCTTGGGAGACCCTTCTTAGCCACTGCTGGGGCTGTCATTGATGTCAAGGAGGGCAGATTGACCTTCCAAATTGGGGAGGAGAAGATAGAATTTAATTTGGCACATGTTATCAGTAGACCAAATTTTCAGGAAAATGATTTTGAGGAAGGACAGCTAGATCAAGTGGTAGAGCAAGCTTCAGCTATAATTCATATTGAAGATCCAATGCAAAAGTGTCTAATGTTTGATCATTTGAAAGAATTGGAGGATCCAGAGGCTGCAACATATCAATCTGCATTGAGTTTATCCAAATCAGTAGAAAATTCAGAAAATCAGCACCAATTGCAAGAAGTTATCACTGCTGAGAAAGGCAACTCAACTCAAATCAATTCTTTCAAATTGGAACTCAAGCCTCTCCCCAATAACCTGAAGTATGAATTATTGGGGGAGAATTCAACATTTCCAGTTATCATCAATGCAAACCTGCCCAAGAATCAAGTTGATGAGCTGCTGAAAAAACTAAGGCTGTCCAAGGAGCTGATTCTACAAGATTTGCCACTAGCTCCTAGCTGATTTCACATTGTAACAATGTCTAGCCAAAGACATTAAAGAAAGGCACTTCTTGATAGGTAACCCAAGCCACTTTACACTTAATCTTTCTGTTTTTGCAGGAATAAGGGATGAGGAATATGTTCAATTCACAAGTCTCAAATTCAGGGAGTACCCTTACCCCTATTTCTGATTTTTACACTGAAAACTTAATGATAACTGATAATAGTTTTTTCATTATGCTACATTGATCATATTATCATCTGAATTAACATTCATTTCAGTTATCCCAATCTAATATAGCCTAATTTCAGTGAATTTCAGAAATTCCCAATGCAATGTTGAAATTTGCACTCAAAAATCTGATTAGTTGCAAATCTACCATTCCACTGATATCCTTTGTTTCTATGCAGGATTAGTTGCAACTAATGAAGGTTAGACCACCCAAAGATGCTGGATGAAATGCCAAGGGGATCCAAATTCCAAATTTAATGCATTTCAATCCCACCCACCCCTCTCTCTTGCCTTTATTTTTCAACCCTGAGGACAGTGTTGAGAATAAGCTTGGGGGAGGAAACCTGGTGCTTTTCTAACCTTTACACCATGTTTTCAATTGATTTTAATGTTCATATCATAATTCATACCAGGTTATCATTGGTTTTCACAAGTTATCACTAGTTATCACTCGGTTATCAATTTTTGGACCCAACTCAATTCTGAATTCATTTTGACTCTGAAATGGGTAGAATACTTTATTTTGACAGTGGGTGCACTCCAATACCAAGTGGCCAACTTGGCCATTAGCCTTCTTACTTTAATTGGCATTATGAATTCAGATGCATTTGAATGAAATTTCTAGCTGAAAATTTTTTCTTTTTGTGGGTCACACTAGTTGATACTTATGGATTGAATTAGTAATATCAGATGTCTAGAAGGGAGTCAAGGCTCTTGCTACCATGCTAAATAGGAAAACTTGACTTTTTGGATAAAGGGATCTAAACTATACTTGAGTTTGAACTATTGCTCACTTCATGAACAGGATAGAAAAATGAGAAAAGGAAAAGTAAAAAGTTATATGCATGCATAGAAAAAAGGAAGAGAGCAAAACTTCCAAAGGAATCTCTCTTCAATGCAAAAAGAAAAAAAAAATTAGGAGAGCAAAACTTTCAAAGGAATCTCTCCTAAAGAAAGCATGAATAAAAATCAGGTGCTAAACCTGTTTATATCCATTTCATGAATAAAAGTCAGGTGTTAAACCTGTTTAGTCAATTGAAAACCTGTTCATGAAGAGATTTGTAGTTCAAACCCTTTGTAAAGTTGACAATTCCTACAATTCAAACATGTTATTGCTAGTACTTTTTCCATGGCTTAAATTTGCTTTAGCCTTTGTGATTCCCTAGCTAGAAATTGAGTTTTTGGAAAGAATGAAGTGTTGGCAAAGTGAGAAACTCATTGGATTCAATTCAGCTAGACTTTACTTCATTTGTGGACTTTTAATTCAAGTTTGTTCTTAATTTCTGAATGTTTTGCTTGAGGACAAGCAAAAGGCTAAGCTTGGGGGAGTTTGATCACTTGCTGATCACTATATGATTTTAACCCATTTTAAATGCAATTCATACATATCGAGTCCCACTTTTGCCTATTTTGGGGCCAATTATACTTGGAATGCAAACATTGTGATAACTAGTTGATATTCCTCATTTCATACTTAATTCCATGTGCATAGAGGTTCTGAAATGCCAAAATCCATTAATATTTAAATTCTATGCCAAGTTATCATTTTGAGGACAAGTTATCATTCCTAAGTGTCAAGTTATCATTATTTTGAATGAACTTATTTTCAATGGTTTTCTTGCCCTAAATTCATCATTATCATGTATAAATCATATTTGTATAGTCACATCTCAACTTGTGCAAAGTTTTAAGTCCATTTGAACAAGTTATCATTTTTCAAGTGCCAAGTTATCGTTAAAGGACAATTCTGTCATTTCGACATGCAAAACCATTAATTCTGCACAAGGACCTTAAGCAATCATCTTATTATTGTTCTAACTCATTGCTGGTCAAATTTCATCACATTTGGATAATCAAAACTCAAGTTATGACAAGTTATCATTTTTAAGTCATATAAGTTATCGTTTTTGGGGCACTCAAGTTATCACTTTTAGGAATCTCATTCATATTTGATTTCTGACCTCACTCACTTGTCACTCTAATCAATTTGATGCCTGAAATGCTTTGAACCACTCATATTAGGACATTTTCCAAGATTTTCATAAAGTTATCATTCCGGGCCCCTTAATTCATTAATTTTGATACAAGTTTTCATTCCTGCACAACACCTAATACCATTTGATATCTGAGCTAGCAACTATCATTATCCTAATCCTTATTTGTCAAAATACCATTCAAGGGCTTTGATGCTTGCTGTTTGGGGATTTGTAGCAGGGAGAAAGGTGGCCAAAAAGTGGAAAAAGTAGGGGGGGACCATCTACTTTTTCCTGCACCAAAAAGGAATCTGCAGCTGGAATTTCAGAGGGGTGGACAGGTGGCTGCAATCAGGAGGATTAGAACATTTAGATGCTGATCAAAGGGTGGAAAGGAGTGATATATAAGCTGGATTTTTCTGGAGGAGAAGGGGGGTTGGTCATTCAAGGGTTTGGAGCAAGGCTGCTGCTGGATTTTGGGAGCTGCTGGCCAGGAAGCTTCAAAGAACCATGAATTGTATCTGTTTCTTATCCCATTTGATGTCAAATCTTGTAAATATGAGGAGCTAAACTCCATTTATTCTAGGATAGGGTAGTAGTTTAGATTAGTTTTGGATGGATATGGACTGTTTTATAATTCCTGCACTGAATCATTTGCTAATTTTCAGATTTCAGAATTTTCTAATGTTAGTTCTTGCCATTGTTGGATCCTATTGTAATCTATAGCTGAGAAGTTATCATTTGATCTATCCCTAGTTCAGAAATGGATTAGAAATCAATGTCAAGTTCTTTATTCCAATTTAATTGAAGTGCTGATTTCTGAAATTTAGATTTCTGGTTTCTGTTTTTCTGAATTTCCTGAACCAGAATTCCTGGACCTTTGAAACTGTTTGCCATTGTGGATTTGATTAATAGAGCAACTAGAAGGTTGATATTGTCCCAAATCTTGATCAGAAATGAATCA
Organism: Pontederia crassipes; assembly: GCA_030549335.1. Classification (NCBI taxonomy): domain Eukaryota; kingdom Viridiplantae; phylum Streptophyta; class Magnoliopsida; order Commelinales; family Pontederiaceae; genus Pontederia; species Pontederia crassipes. The sequence continues at coordinate 32,090,581 of CM060183.1, read as the reverse complement.
AGATTGTTTGGCATTCTTTATGATTCAAATCTGTTTATTGTTCATAATCTGATTTTTAAAAATTGAATTCTGATTTTCTGATTCCTGAATTTTCTGATTTCTGTGGATATCAGAATCTGTTCTTCATTTCTAACTTGGTTAATTGAGTCCTTGGGATGTTGGTATTGTCCCTATCTTATTCAGAAATGAATCAAGATTGTTTGGGCAATCATTTGACTCAAAACCAGAATTTTCCATTGATTTTTGAATAGAAATCAGAATTCTAATTTTTCTGATTCCTAATTGGAATCTGATTTTATCAATTGAGTCCCCTGAATCATTCCCTTCACTGATAAGTGAACTTTAGAGATGTCTTGTAATCCAGAGATGGGTCAAGAATCAATTGGTAAGTCAGGTTTCCATTGGTTTAAAATTCTGATTTCTAAATTACTGAGTTGCTGATTTTTTTCGTTTCCTGAATTCCTAAAGTCTGAAAATTTGATTTCTTGGGCTTTGGATCTGATTGTCATCAAGGATTGGATTAATTGAATAGTTGAGAGGCTAATATATGCCCTGATCTTATTCAGAAATGAATCAAGATCATTGACAATTCAGAATTCAAATCTGATTTTTCCAAAATCTGATTTCTTAGTTTGATTCTAATTCTATTTTCTGATTGCTTGGAATCTGATTGCCAATTGTTAATCCCTATTTTATTCAAATCACTGAGAGGTGTACTCTAGGAATCCCTTGCAGTCCAGAGATGGGTCAAGGGGCATTTGGCAAACTTGAATTCCATCAATCCACATTGCTGATTTTTTCAGAAATGCTGATTTCTATTTTCTCATTTAATTAACTTCTGATTTCCATTGTCAACCCTCATATTAATCCACTACTGAGAGGTAGTCTTAAGGGCTTCTTTGAGATCCAGAGATGGGCCAAGGAGCAATGGGAATTATGAACTCATGTGGCCATATGGTTTGCATTTCCAATTGAGTGTGTTTGTGTGGATTCCAATTTATTTTGCAACCGAGAGGTTGACTTTGAATCCCCCTTGAATTCAGAGATGAATCATGGAACATAAGCACCATTATTGAGTATATTTTATCCTGATTTGGTTGATTGGAATGATTCCATCTTTTTATGATTGCAAATGCAAGTTATCATTCCAAACTTCCTTGGATTGCAAAAAATCAGCATTGAATCTTCCTTTTGAGCCCAATGATAACTTGATTTTCAGTGAGGACCCTCTTTTGATTCAACCTAGCTAACAATTATATAATCATATATTGCTTAGTTAGAGGCCAATTGAGCTGTGGGAACAGCCATTTTCAAGTTGAATCAAAAGTTGGATATTTAATGATAACTTATTCCATTCCATCCTTAATTAATTTAGATGAACCCCAAATCCTAGAAGAACCTTCCTCATAGATAGTTAAACCTTTTTAGACTTCATTCTAGCATTTATAATTCAGTTTTGATATATTTCCAAAACTCAAAAATCTGTTATCATTTCACTTTCTATAAAAAAAATCTGTTTTCACTATTCATTAAAAATATGTTTTTAGCCACTTAAGTAGAACTAATCTAAATTGTTTTAGGGTGTCTTAGACTTCAAATTCTTGTGGATACGACAACCTGAGTCTACTACAACTTACCTGTGCACTTGCAGCTAGTGAGTTGGGAGACCAAAAAAATGAAAAATTGACATTTTCTTTAATTTCAGCAAGTTATCACTAGAAAATCCAAATATCACTATCAGTACTTTGCTGAAGGTGACTTTCTTCTGCTTTCTCAGCACACAACCTTGACAAAGTTCACCATCGACTAACTTCAGATCTGGTAGTCTATCCATCTTGTGCAGAACATTCATTCCCTTTTCACTCATATGTCCAAGTCTACAATGCCAGACTTCAGACATATCATTCGAATCAACTCCTGCAATAATCTTTGCATTCGACGACCTGTACAAAGTACCCAGCTTGCTGCCCCGTGCGATCACCATAGCTTCTTTGGTGACCTTTCAGGTGTTACCTACAAATACCATAGTGTAACCTTCTGTGTCAAGCTATCCAATCGAGATCAGATTCCTCTTTAGTCTGATAGTGATATTTGGGTGTTTGAGTGATAACTTGCTGAATTTATGTAAAGGTTCAATTTTTCAATTTTTGGTCTTCCAACTCATTAGCTGTAAGTGCATAGGTAAGTTGTAGTAGACTCAGGTTGTCGTATCTACAAATATTTGAAGCCTAAGACACCCTAAAACAATCTAGATTAGTTCTACTTAAGTGGCTAAAAACATATTTTTAATGAAGAGTGAAAACAGTTTTTTAATGGAATGCAGAATTATAACTGATTTTTGGGTTTTGAAAATTTGTCAAAACTGAGTTATAAATGCTAGATTGAAGTCTAAAAAGGTTTAACTATCTATGAGGAAGGTTCTCCTGGGAGTTGGGGTTCATCTAAATTAATTATGGATGGATTGGATCAAGTTATCATTAAAAGCTCAAATCTGATTCAACCTTGGATATAACTGCTCTCACAGCTCAATTGGCCATGAACTAATCAATATATTATCATATAATTGTTAGTTAGGTTGAATTAGAAGAGAATCTCCACTGAAAATTAAGTTATCATTAGGCTCAACTCAATGCACTTGCTGATTTTTGGGCAATTTCAATAAAACCTGAAATGATAACTTCTACATTGCACGTTGAAAATAAAAGGAATGCTTCAATTAACGAAACAGAGATGAAATCAATCCAATATTAATGCAAATGCTCCTTGGTTTATCTCTAAACTACAAGAGGATTTAAAATCAGCTTCTCAGCTGCAAATTCAAATAAAATATACATTTCCATTAATGAATTGGATAGAAATCAGCACCTAATACAAGTTTGGGAAATCATAAATTGTCATTGCTCCTTGGCTCATCTCTGAATCTCAAGGAAGGCCTAAAAATCATCTCTCAATGGTGGATTAAGCAGGGTTTAACAATGGCAATCAGATTCCCAAGAAATCAGAAATCAAAATTTAGCAAAATAATTTCAAAAATCAGATTGGGAAAACAGCAAGAAAATCAGCAATGCTTTTCATTGGAATTCTGGATTTGCTAAGTGATCATTGATCTATCTCTGGATAACAAGAAATCCTTAGGGTTCACCTTTCAGTGATTGAATGAAATTGGAGATTCGATTAGAAAATCAGATTCCAATAAATTTCAGAAAACAGATTTCAAGAATATAATTTCAGAAATCAGAATTGGAGGACAGGTTTAAATCATAAAATGCCAAAGTATCTTGATTCATTTTTGAACAAGACTTGGACCAATATCAACCTCTCAGTTACTCAATTAATCAAATCCCAATTGACAAACAGATTCAAAGAAATCAAATAAATCAGATTCAGGAAGTTCAGAAAATCAGGAAATCAGAAATCAAATTTCGAAAATGGAATCCAGAAACTTGGCATTGATTCCTAATTCATTTCTGAACAGGGGCTAGATCAAATGATAACTTTTCAGTTATAGATTATAAATGTGACCTAACAATGGCAAGAACAGACCCATGACATTGCAGAAATCAGAAATTCAGGATTGAGTTCAGTGCAGGAAATCAGAATGCAGAAATCAGATTTCAGAAATGGAATCCAGAAACTTATCACTGATTCTTAATTCATATCTGAACAAAGGTTAGATAAAATGACAACTTCTCAGTTGTAGATACAAGTAGGACCTAACAATGATAAGAACAGATTCATTTCAATGCAAAAATCTAAAAATCAGAATTGATAATAGTTTGGGATTAATTTATGTCCATATCCATCCAAATTAACCTATACTACTACCCTATCCTAAGAGACTTGGAGATTACCTCCTCATAATTACAAACTTAGATACAAATTGGATTGAAGAACAGGTATGAAACATCCTGGTTTGGAGCTTCTCGGCTAGAATTTCAACAGCGCAGCAATCCAGCTTCAAAACCTTGCTCCTTCCTGCAGAAAACCTTCCTTCAAACCCTACAATGGGCAACCCCCTGGCTCCTCCAGAAATTCCAGCTTTTATATGACTTGTGTCCACCCTTTGATCAGCATCAGAATGTTCTTCCAAGCCCTGATTATGCCACCTGTCCCTGTACTGAATTTCCAGCTGCTGCAGCCACCTTTTAGTGCAGGAAAAAGTAGATGGTCCCTCCTACTTTTTCCACTTTTTGGTCACCTTTTCTCCCTACTACAAGACCCAAAACAGCAAGCATCAGAGCCCTTGAATGGTATTTTGACAAATAAGGATTAAGATAATGATAGTTGCTAGCTCAAATATCAAATGAGATTAGGTATTGTGCAGGAATGAAAACTTATATCAAAATTGATAATTCAAGGGGCCCGGAATGATAACTTTAATTATATCTTGAAAAATGTCCAAATATGGGTGGTTCAAAGAATTTTGGGCATCAAATGGATTAGAGTGGCAAGTGCATGAGGTCAAAAATTAAATATGAATAAGATTTCAAATGAGTGATAACTTGGGTTGCCAAAAACGATAACTTATATGCCTTAAAAAGGATAACTTGTGATAACTTGAGTTGTGGTTATCCAAATATGATGAAATTTTAACAGCAATGAGTTAAGACAATAACAAGATGATTGCCTAGTGCCTTGGTGAAGAATTAATAGTTTTGCATATCGAAATGATAGAATTGCCCTTTAACGATAACTTGGCAAAGGAAAAATGATAACTTGTTCAAATAGACTTAAAACTTTGCACAAGTTGAGATATGACCATCCAAATATGATTCATACATGATAACAATGGATTTAGGGCAAGAAAATCATTGAAAATCAGTTCACTCAAAATAATAATAACTTGACATATAGGAATGATAACTTGTCCTAAAAATGATAACTTGGCATAGAATATAAATATTTATGGATTTTGACATTTCAAAACCTCTATGCACATGAAATTAAGTATGAAATGAGGAATATCAACTAGTTATCACAATCTATGCATTCTAAGCATAATTGGCCAAAAGATAGGTAAAAATGGGGCTCGATATGAATGAAATGCATCTAAAATGGGTTAGAAACTTATAGTGATCAGCAAGTGATCACAGTCCCAGTATATGTCGAACATCTTTCAGCTTTCAAGTTGTCTCATTATCAGTGACAATCTTCACATTTCCCTTCCCCATAACATCCAAGGCTTTATCATCCAAGTCACTAGATAAACCTTGCCAAAATTACCAATAGCGTAATCTTTCATACACTCCCTTTGTGATGTGGAATGGTATGAAGCTCCAGAATTTAGAATCCAAGATTCTTCTGGACTATCAACACTCAGAACCAATGCATCTGAGACTTTTTCTATAGAAGCATTCGCCAAATCCTCATTGGTTTTCTTCTTGGGTGCTCTGCAATTCTTCTTCAGGTGACCCTTCTTCCCGCAATTCCAGCATGTGAATTCACCAGATCTCGACTGACTTCATGGCATTGCATTTGATCTTTCTTGATTTTGTCTTCGCTGATGCGTTCTTCCCCTTCCCTCTGCACTCAACGCCGAGCTTGAGGCTTCTCTTGATTCTCTCATGCGAACGTCTTCACTCAGAATTAGATCTCGAATATCATCGAGCTTTAACTTTGTTGAACCGGAAGAACTGCTGACTGTCGTCACAGTTGCACCCCAACTTTTTGACAAAGAGGGCAACAAGATCAAAGCCCTCGCTTCATCAACAAAAGTGATACTCACCGAATTCAATTGTGTGATGATAATGTTGAATTCGTTGATGTGATCCGCGATCGAAGCTTCTCATCAAATACACCTTATTTGATGTAGATGAATTCTCGTACATGTTTGATAGTGCCTTCATCAAACCCGCCGTGGTCTTCTCGTTCACGATGTTAAAGGCAACGTTCCGCGCCAACGTTAGCCTGATAACACCAAGCGCCTGTCGATCGAGGAGCGCCCAGTTCGTGTCGCTCATCGCCTCCGGCTTTTCCCTAGAGAGAGGCCCGTGTAATTTCTTCTGATACAAATAATCTTCGATCTGCATCTTCTAGAAGCCGAAGTCTCTACCATCGAACTTCTCGATCTTCACCTTCCCGTCGTCTGTCGCCATCGCTCCCACTGCCCACGAACTCCTTCACTGGAGCTCTGATACTAGTTATTGCGGAATATCCTCGATATCAACTTATTATTGATACCGATGTCTGGGAGAAATCAAAGAATAGATAGTGGAAGAATAATAATAAATCACATACAGAGAAAGACAGAGATTTTACGTGGTTCGGAGATTATCTCTTTCGTTCATGGTCATCACAGAGTTTCACTCTATTCAAATGTCAATGATCACCTTACAAACATTACCCAGATCCCGCCAATATATGGTGCATAACCGCTACCAGATATGTGCCTTGAGAAACAACCTAGATAACTGCATATCTTATCCTGATTCTCCATAACTCCATGTCTACAAATAAGGTAGTTATAATAACTACTCAATCTCCCTAGATTATGATTACAAGGAACTTACAATCTCTCATATTCTTCCTACCATATCTAACAACAAATTAGTTAGGCTCAGAATCAGGCTCCACCTAACTAACTCCAACAGGGAAGATTTCTCCAGCGATTCCTAAAGAACAACGCGGCCCGTGTTATTCATATCTGAGGATTTTCTGCACCGAGCTGTGCTTCGCGTGATCACGACATTAATCAACACGGCCCCATGTCATTAATGACATGGTCCGTGTTTACATCCATATTTTTTGTCACGGATGACTATGAAAAGACCTCTCCTTCCACACCAAGGGATCATGGGAGCTGAGAAGGAAATCATCCACTTTAAAGAGTCTTATGCTATTTTGTCTAGAGTCATATTTTAACGTTCTATTTTCTTGCTCATCTTTTGTAATCTAATTTTTGGCATTATGATATTTAATTCTTCAGCAATGGAGTAGTATTTCTTTGTTGGTTTTACATGTTGAACTCCACTGTTATTTTAATGAAAGAATATTTTTGTTATCTGAATATGAATGTTCTGTTTGAATCGAATCTATTTTTCACATTTCATATCTCTCCCCAATCTACTTTGTGAGATTTAGAGGGGTGTGGACTTAGACTTACTCGGTTGAGGAGTCCTTGAGATGAATTGAATCATTTATATTTTAATTTTTAAATATTTGGAGAATGATTTGGTTAAACTTTCTTCAAATATTTAATTCATAAAACAAATAGGACATCTGGTTAGAGTCCTAATTTATATTATTTCCATCAGATGTAATTTTCTTACTCAATTAATAGTGGAGGAAAGCAGTAAAACCAACATTTCTTCTAATTGATATTTTCTTTTGTTGGATCTGTTTCTTGTTTCCTCTCATTATCTTCACAATTCATTTCTCTTAAAAAAAATTCATCTAATAAGAATTAGAGATAAAGGTCATTGATATCTTTTTACTACTTGTGCGATCGGTATACTTGCCAGAATTTTCTACTCTATAGAAAAATCGCATCAAGTTTTTGGCGCCGTTGCCAGGGAACTTTTTCTATCTTTTTCTTACTACGTATTACCATTTTTTTCTTTTCTTTCTTCTTGTTCTTTTTTTAGACGTATTCTTGCATTCAAACGGCCTTCTTTTCAGAGAATGACTCGTGTCGTCACTTCTGAAATGGCCCGTGTCATTTTGGCCCGTGTCTGAAATGATCTGCATCGTCTGAAAATGGTCAACGTTTTATCTTCCTCCTGCGTTGAATTAAACACGGTCCGCGTTCACAATACACGGTCCGCGTTTTATCACTACGCTTACAAACACGGTCCGTGTTTTCCTATACACGGCCCGCGATTTCTTTGTTCTAAATTTTTTTTTAAGGTCGACACTCGTCGCTCTAAAAAAAATGGGCCCATTTCACTACAACAATATTGCGATTTTGCGATGGATCAATCCGTCGCAAAACCTTCAAAATCCGTCGCAAATATGTGTTTGCAATGGATTTTTCAACGAAAAGGGGTTAGTTGGAAATTTTGTCATCGCAAATTATTTTTGACGGTCCTCAAATATCCCTTCAAATTATGTTTGCGATGGAAAAATGACTTTCGAAATTATTGAAGGCTAAATTCCGTCGAAAGTTCCGAAGGAATGGTCATCTTCGAAACTTCCGATGGATTCTGTCGTCGGAAGGTCTAATCCGGCTGCCGGTGCCGGTCGAGGCCGAAGGAAGAACCGATAGCCCCTTCGCAAGTTTCCACAATTTTCGACGGGAGAACCCGTGGATAATTCCGACGGACCACTACCCGTCGAAATCTTCGACGGGTGAAAGCCGTCGGAGGCTTCGGCGGGTGCAACCCGTCGAAGGCTTCGGCGGCGTTCTCTTGTCGAAGGCTTCGATGGTCATTCTCCCATCGCAGCACTGACGGATACGTTCATCAAAAAGTTAAAAGAAAATTAAAAAAATAGGCCGCCGGCTACTGGATCCGCATTGGCAGCTGATCCGGCACAGGCGGCTGGAATCGAGATAGAGAGAGAGCGAGCGCCGCATCCGACCGCCCGAGCGCCGCATCCGGCCGCCCGAGCTCCGGATCCAGCTATCCAAGCGCGGGATCCGCAATCGAGAGCGGGATCAAGCCGCCTGAGCGCTGGATCCGGCCGTCCAACCGCGAAATCCGGCGACTGGAGTGGAGGAGAGCGGATCCCGGCGATCGGATCCAGACAGGAAGTGGAGGAGAGAGGCCGGAATCATCGTGGGAGTCACCGCCGTCGTCGCCTGTCGCCGCCTGTTGCCGTCTTGAGAGAGAGAGAGAGGAGGAGAGAAAGAGAGGGAGGTGAAGGAGAGAGGGGACGCAACGAAGAAGAAGGAGAGAGGAGAAGGATTAGGAGGAGGGTGAGAAATAATAAATATAGAGAGGGGACGCGGGAAGGAGATGGTGGAGAAGGGAAAAGTAGGCAGAAAAATATTTGAGTTAGCGACGGGTATATCTTTCAGAATTGGTGAAGGATATGACATCCGTCGGTAATTCTGAAAGCAGTATCAGTCGGTAATAATATATCATTATTTATATAAGAATTTTTTTATTAAACATTATAGTAATATAAATATATTGATAATTAATATATCTAATTTGACATTAATAATAATCTAATTATATTAAACATTAATATATATCAATATATCTAATTATCAATATATATATATTGATAATTAATATATCTAATTAATATATATTAAACATTAATATATCTAATTAGAAATAGTAATAATATCATATTATATTGATAATAAATGATACTATTTTAATTACCGATGGGTATTTCCTTCGAAATTACCGACTGATGTGAATCCTTTGGTAATTTCGAAGGCATTATCCTTCGGTAATTACCATCGAGTAATGTCCTTCAAAATTATCGACGGATTCTAAATACCTTCGATAAATAAAATAATAATATATTATTAATGTCTTTAATTACCGAAGGAAAGTTCCTTCGAAATTACCGAAGGCTTTAAAATCCGTCGGTAATTTCGAAGGAACATACCCGTCGGTAATTAAAATAATATCATATTAAAACACTATATTAACAATAATAATATTATATGAATTAATATATATGAATATAAACATGAATAATATCATCTTATATTTATGAATATTTTAAGTAAATGGAAGATATATGTATTATATTATAAACATTATTAATAAATTATTATTTCAATTACTGAAGGAAAGCTCCTTCGAAATTATCGAAGGATATAATATCCGTCGGTAATTGCGAAGGAAAAGACTCATCGGTAATTAAAATAATATTATTCATTATCACTTTTTATAATTCATGTCTATTTTTTATATACTCTTTTCTTAATGCATTAATAAATATTATGACTGTAATTATGTAGAAGGATATATATAATTAATATCAATACATATACTATTATTAAAGTTTAATAATAATATTATTATATATATTACCGAAGGATAATGCCTTCGAAATTACCGATGGATGCAAACCCTTTAGTAATTACTGACGAGTAATGTCCTTCGCAATTACCGACGGATAATTTCCTTCGAAATTATCGACGAATGCTAAATCCTTCGGTAATTGCGAAGGCACCATCCTTCAATAAATAAAATAGTATATTATTAATGTAATTATGATATTTATAATATATATAATATAAATATTATAATATAACACATCTCTTTATTCCATTTTCATAAAATATTTATAATATAACATAATATTACTAATGATTGTAATTATATAGAAGGATATATATAATTAATATCAATACATATACTATTGTTAATGTTTAATAATAATATTTTATATATTACCGAAGGATAATGCCTTCAAATTTACTGAGGGATGGGATGCAAATCCTTCGGTAATTTCGAAGGCTTTTTCCTTCGGTAATTTTTAGACGGATGATGTCCTTCGAAATTACCGACTGATCTCAAATCCTTCGATAATTGCGAAGGCACTATCCTTCGGTAAATGAAATAATAATTATATAATAAAATACTGAATATATATTTATATTATATTACATATATATTGTTATAAATATAATTACCGACGGGTATTTTCTTCAAAATTATCGACGGATGTAAATCTTTCGGTAATTTCGAAGGCCATACCCGTCAGTAATTTATGGACGGGGGTTTCCCGTCCGTAATAACGAAGGTCGTTTTGGCCTTCAGTAATTCGGAAGGAGTTTCATATCCGTCGCAACTGCCGTCAATAAATAAGAAGGATTCATTTCCTTCGAAAAATGTCCGTCGCAAATTGGTCATTTTCTTGTAGTGTTTGATTTTCTCAATATTTATTTCAAATTGTTGTTGATTTAATCGCACTCTAAAATCTTCGAGTAAAACGATAAAGAGACATAACACCAGAAGCTCGAAGGAACCACTTCTCTTCATTTCTGAAATAGAAAAATTTGCTAAACAGCAAAGAAAATTTATAAGGATCAAAGAGATGGCTGAAAATCAACAACAACAACAACCAAGAAATCTAAATCTAAATCTGAATTATCGAACGATGAGGGATTACACTATTGGTTAGATGAATCATGACCCATGGAGCATAACTCTTCCAGACATCAACACCAATTTTCAAATACAACATGGAACCCTTCAAATGGTGCAAAATGACCAATTTAGTGCAATCAAAATGAAGATCCTTTTGGGCATGTTAGAAAATTTCTTCAATTATGCTCCACTTTTAAATTTCATAATGTTTCTGATGATGAAGTTAGGTTGAGACTCTTCCCCTTCTCCTTGAGAGGAAAGCATCCACTTGGCTCCATACACTGCCTGAAGGAATCATCACAGATTGGAGAGAGATGCGACAAAAATTCATCAACAAATATTGTCCGCCCCATAAAACAGCTCGATTAATCTCTGATGTCAAAGCATTTTGTCAACAAGACCCAGAAACCATGCATGAAGCATGGGAAATGTTTAAGGAACTTGTATCTCGTGTCCCTTATAATGTACCCCTCCATGAACAAATTCAATTATTTTATAATGACGCTACTTTCACAGTACGTGATAAGATTAACACATCCGTAGGAACTTCCATAAATGATAAGTCTCCCGAGGAGATTTATAATATTATTAAAAATCTTGCTATGAATCATTAGCAAAATAACATGAATAAAGAGTCACCACGAAAGACAAGTGTCTATCAGGTAAACGACAACACTCAACTTGTGGCGTAAATAGAAGCCATGAATAAAAAAATGGAGACATTGATGAGTCACATCAATGAAAAGGCCCCTGTTAAGGCCATACAATAAACTTGTGATTTTTGTATTGAAGGGCACTCTACTTATGAATTTCCAATAGTCTCAAACTCTAACCCTTCTTCTTTCACTTCTTTTGAAAATGCTAATTATGTATCAAATAATAATTTCAGGAACAACCAAGGGGGCAATTATGGCACTTATGGGTTTGGATTGAGAAATCAACCAAACTATCCTTGGGTACACCATCGAGGTACTCCACCATCAAGTTTTCAACCGTGCAATGATGACAAACCTCAGGCCGAACCAAAATCTAACCTGGAAGATGTATTGGCCAAGTTTATCAAAACGGTGGATACAAAATTTACAAATCAAGAAGCCTCAATTCGAAACATAGAAAATCGGGTGGGACAATTTGCTAACATGATTGTAGATAGACAACCAGGTTTCCTTCCTAGCAATACAGTGAAGAACCCAAGGGAAGAAGCGAAGACAGTCAAACTGAGAAGTGGTAAGGAGCTAGTACCAACTCAAACCTCAGGTCAGCCATCTTCAGATCAACCTCCTACTTCATCAGCCAAAAAGGAGGTTACCTGCAAAATCTGGAAACATGTCATATCCTAAAAAATATTAGGAGGAACAATTAGATAAGCAATTCTCTCATTTTTTGGAATTTTTTAAACAAATTCATATTAACATCCCATTTCATGAAGCGCTTAAACAGATGTCCATATATGCCAAATTCATGAAGGATGTGCTCTTAAATAAACGACGAATTGAGGAGACGAGCTTGATCAAATTGACCACTCAATGTTGTTCAGTTTACAAAAGAGATCTGCCAACAAAAGTAAGGGATCTAGGGAGTTTTACTATCCCCTGCACCATTGGAAACTTTTTCTGTTCCAAAGCACTATGTGACTTGGGTGCTAGTATTAATCTGATGTCTTACTCATTTTTTTTTTAAAATTAGGTTATGGCGAGCTTAAGGATACTTCGATGATGCTACAATTCGCGGATCAATTCATTAAGAAACTAGCATAAGGGACTCTTAGAAGATGTTATTGTCAAAGTTGATAAATTTACATTCCCAGCATATTTCATCATCATGGATATGGATTTAGAAGCCGAAGCACCCATCATCTTAGGCAGACCATTTCTCGCTACTAGCAACACGTTGATAGATGTCAAAAAGGGACATCTCACTCTGAAAATGGAGAATGAAGAACTATGTTTTAATATTTCTGACTCTCTCAAACGACCTTTAGACTTATCATCTTTCTATTCTATTGATATCTTTGAGGATGATGTTTCTGGCGAATTTGAACATGTAGTATTAGATGTGATAATGGATCCTTACACAATTATTGAAGAATCAATGGATAACACTGAAAAAGGAATTAACTTAGACCAAAGGGAGTCAATCCCTCTCAAGGAATCCATCTTGGAGAAGATAGACATATCTCAACCACCACAAAACCCAGAACTCAAAAGTTTGCCTACTCCTCTCAAATATGTTTTTTCTCGAAAAAGAATCATTTCCTATTATCATTTCTTTTGAATTAACTAGGGGTATTCACGGGTCGGGTTGGACCCGACCCGACCCGTTGGGTCAAACGACTTTGGGGGGAAAATCCGCCCAACCCGACCCGGTTCGGGTCGGGTCGTGTGGTCGGGTAATTTTCTTTTTTTTTTAAGTTTTCTTACTTTTTTATATTTATTTAATATAAAAAATATTATTTAATATTTATTTTAAAGCATAAAATAAAGTTTTAAACCATTTAATATTATTTTTGTACTTATAATATTTTATTTCAATTTTTTTAAAAAACATTAAATCAAATATAAGCTTAAGTTTAAATAAAAAAAATAAAAAAAACAATAAAAAAATTGGGTCAATCGGGTCGGGTCGGGTCAACTTGGGTTGGAAAACTCCAACCCGTACCCGACCCGACCCATGGTCGGGTCGAGTTCGGGTCGGGTCGGGTCATCAGGTTCGCGGGTCGACCCGACCCACTGAACACCCCTAGAATTAGCTGACATAATGGAAAGCAAACTTTTATAGATTCTCAGGAAACACAAAAAAGCTATTGCTTAGTCCATCAATAATATCAAGGGAATACCACCATCAATATATATGCATAAGATCTTGATGGAAGAGAAAAGTAAACCAAGCGCTCAATTTCAGCGTAGGTTAAATCCAACTCTGAAAGAGATAGTTAATAAAGAAGTTATCAAACTTCTCGATGCAAGTATCATTTATCCTATCTCCGATAGTCCTTGGATTAGCCCCGTACAGGTAGTACCAAAACAAGGGGGCATCACTGTGATTACTAACAAGAAAAATGAGTTGGTACCTAGCAGGACAGTTACAGGTTGGCGTGTGTGTATCGACTATCACAAACTCAACAAAGCAAAACGCAAGGATTACTTTCCTCTACCGTTCATGGACCAAATGATGGAACGAGTAGCAGGACATAGTTTTATTGTTTTATGGACGGTTATTCTGGATACAATCAGATTGCCGTGGCACCTGAAGATCAGGAGAAAATAACTTTTACTTGCCTGTACGGAACCTTCGCCTATCAAAGGATGCCCTTTGGACTCTGCAACACACCAGCAACATTTCAAATATGCATGATAGTAATATTTGCCGATATGAATGAAAATTTTTTTGAAATTTTTATCGACGATTTCACTTTATTTGGAAACTCATGTGAAGAAATAAATCTAGTACTAAACTGAGAAAAATGTCACTTCATGGTGAAGGAAGGCATTGTCTTGCGGCATAAGATTTCTGAAAAGGGAATTGAGGTAGACAAGGCCAAAGTGGATGTAATCGCAAATCTACCCCCTCCCACATCTATAAAAGTTGTCTGAAGCTTTTTGGGTCATCCTGGATTCTATAGACGGTTTATTAAGAATTTTTCCAAGATAGCCAAATCACTCACCAATCTACTCGTCAAGGATACTAAGTTTCTTTTTAATTCTGATTGTATATTTGATTTTACTATATTAAAAGAGAAACTTACATCTGCTCCCATTGTTGTAGCCCCATATTGGAGCCTTCCGTTAGAACTCATGTGCGACGCCAGTGATGGAACCATCAGTGCTGTATTAGGATAAAGGCGGGATAAAATTTTTCGAGTCATCTACTATGCCAGCCGAACTCTAACTCCAACACAGATGAATTATGCCACAACGGAAAAAGAATTTTTAGTTGTCATTTTTGCTTTTGACAAATTCAGATCTTATTTAGTCTGCTCACAAGTTGTGGTTTACACTGATCATGCAGCTATTAGATACCTCGTGTCAAAAAAGGAAGTCAAACCTCGACTACTCAGGTGGATTCTTCTTTTATAAGAATTTGACATGGAAGTTAGAGATAAAAAGGGGACCGAGAATGTCGTCATTGATCATCTGTCTCGTTTGGAAGTTTCTCCAATTGAGAAAACTAATATACTTGAAGAATTTTCGGATGAGAAAATCTTTTCCATCAACTCTTGTGATAAGGTAAAACTGATTTAGAGTTCACCTTGGTTTGCTATTTTTGCAAATTTTCTTGCAGGAAATTAGCTTCCTACATGATGGACATCACAACAAAAGAAGAAATTCTTTTCAGATGTGAAACGTTACTTGTGGGAAGATTCATATCTTTTTAAAGTTTCTGCAGATCAAGTAAATAGACGCTATGTCCTTGAGTCTGAATTCAAAAACATCCTTACACATTGCCACACAAGGGAAGCTAGAGGCCACTTCGGCGCCAACTGGACAGCTGCAAAAATCTTGGAAAGTGGGTTTTATTGGCCCACCATTTTTAAAGATGCGCAAGTTTTTTGTAAGTCATGTGACCAATGCAAGAGGACCGGTAACATTTCCAAACTTCATGAAATGCTCAAAAATAGTATGCTATATTGTGATATTTTTTATGTTTAGGGAATTGATTTCATGGGACCCTTCCCTAAGTCATTTTATAATGAGTACATTTTGGTTGCTGTAGATTATGTATCTAAGTGGGTAGAGGCTATTGCTTCACCTACTAATGATGCAAAAATGGTAGTCAAGTTTTTAAAAAAGAATATTTTTACTAGATTTGGCACACCTAGAACTATAATAAGTGATAATGGCACCCATTTTTGTAATAAATTATTTGAAGGACTTTTGACAAAATTTGAAGTTATACATAAACTCAGCACTCCATATCATGCGCAAATATGCGGTCAAGTTGAAATATCTAATAGCGAAATAAAACGCATTTTGGAAAAAATTGTGAATTCTTCTAGGAAGGACTGGTTTTTAAAATTAGATGATGCTTTGTGGGTCTATCGTACTGCTTTTAAAACTCCTATTGGAATGTCTCCATATAGACTTGTATTGATAAGGCATGTCACTTACTTGTTGAACTAGAGCATAAAGCTTATTGGGCTACTAAATTTCTTAATTTTGAGCCTACAGAAACAGGGAAGAAAATGTTACTCAAGCTGAATGAATTGAGAGAACTCCGAAGTAATGCTTATGAAAATAGCAAAATATATAAGGAGTGCACAAAATATTGGCATGATCAACGCATACAAACTAGGAATTTTCAACCTGGTCAACAAATTCTCCTATATGATAGTAGACTTAGACATTTTCCAGGTAAACTTAATTCCAGATGGACGGGCCCTTTCCTCATAGTCTCATCATCACCTTTTGGAGTTGTTAAAATTTGTACCATGGACAAAAAGCATCAATTCAAAGTCAATGGACAACGTCTTAAACGCTATCTAGGTGGTGTTCATCATGAGGAAGTCGATTTTATTATCCTTATTGATCTATGAGTATGACTAAGTCAAACTGAAAACTATAAATCAGGACTTACTCTGTCTAAACTTTATTCTCAATTTTTATTTTATTTTTCTATGTGAAAAAAACTTCACATGGCCCATGAGCCGTGTCTTCGTTACCAACCAACTTGCTCATTGCGCAAAATTTCAATTTTTTAGGAAAAAACGGACCGTGTTTATACAAAATGGGCCGACGTGAGTGCGGACAACTGCCAAGCACTTAATAACAGGGCCCGCGTTCTTAAAACATGAGCCGTGTTGTTCCTCAAAATCGTACCAAAGAAGAAGTCAAACACGAACCGCGTCACTGTCAAATGGTCCGTGTTGCTCTGGAATTCGTGCAACTACCACCTACCTACATTTACACCACGGCCCGAGTTGCTATAAGATGCCCCACGTCGGATCATCCCCACACCACACTCTGGTCATCTTCCACTTCTCCGGCGAAACCACCGTCCGAACCACCGTCTTCAACATCGTATGACGAACTGCGGCCAATCCCGCACGATGACCTGCAGCCGATCCCAACCATCACCGGCCGTCGCCACCTCCACCGTCATCTTCCTCTTCTCGCCGCCGGCATAAACTGCAGTCGCCGACCAAACCAGCCATCCTCGACACCATCACCATCGCGGACTCCTTCGGGCTTCTTCTTCCACTTCTCCGCCGTCGTCTGCGCCCGCCGCCTTATTCTCCCAGCTCTTTGGCGACCCCCATTCGCCGACCAACGATATCGACTTTCTCCCAAAATTTTGACGGCAAAATTGTAGAAAAATGGACCGCGTTCTCTAAACGCAGACCATTTTCTACAACCTAAAATGGAACGTTTCTCAAGAAACACGATCCGTCTTGTCGTACAGTCACAAAATAGGCCGTCTTACCCTTACACGGTCTGTTTTCTCACCATGGCAGCGCCACGCATCATGAGCATGGATTTTGAGGAGGTTGGATTAGATGCCCCCGAGCCTACCATGGTACCGAGGCCTCCATATGTCGATTACAGAGATGGGGATCATGCTCGAGCCTTGATGAGACTTCGATGAATGGAATCAGCGGCCACCAAATTTTCTTGCCCTTGTTTTATGCATGATACTAACATTACTGATGATATTCTGATTCTTTTTGGACGCATAGGGATGGCAGAGTTTATACTGAAAAATTGGCCAACATATGATCGAGTAGCTTTGGAATTTCTAAGTTCATTTCAGATGACTCACACAAGTTTTGCAGGAGAAGCACCAAAGCAAATATTTTTCAGGATGTACAACAATGACTACACCATTGGTATGTTTGAGTTCTGTGAATTTTACAGTTTGCCAGTGATTGAGAACACCCCTAACACCTCAGCTTTTGATGATACATCTTTTTGGTCGGCTATCACTAGTGAGAATAATCTTAACTTAACCCATAATAAAGGCAGTCAGATTCAGAATCTAGTATTTCATTATGTGCATCGAATTTTGTCTAACACTATTTGTGGAAGAGGAGACAGCGAAGGAGCTGTTAACGAAATAGAACTTCTCTTTTTATGGGCTATGATTGAAAATGTGCAGATCAATGTTGGAGCATATTTGACTCACAACTTTGAAAAACATTCCAGGAAAAAGAAAGGGCGCATTGTCATTGGAGGTTTGGTCACACCCATTGCACGCCACTTTAATTTATATTTAGAATGCAATGTGATTAAAAATGCTTCATTCCTTGATCGAAGCAAGGCAGTTCATATGAGACTGAACCCAGTAAGTAATAACAGATTTTTCTTTACTTTTAGAGGCAGGACCGACAAGATTCCATATGCAAATCGGACTGGAATTACACCTTTTGATAGGGCTAATTGGTTATACTTCCCACCTTTGGCCATTCCACTTGACGCCGAGAAGCCACTTGAGAATGAGCCAGTACCCCAGCCATCACAGGATGGTTCAGGACCTTCACAACCTCCACAGACGACTCGGATAGTTACCACCGCCTCCTACATCAGCTCCTCCCTCTGCTGCTTTTGACTTTTATCGAACACTACTTCATCGCCTTGGAGAGGATGTTGCCAGGATAGATCGAGATGTTCGTCAGATAGTCCGAAACCACCAGATTCCTACGCGGACCTCCACCACCTCCACCAGAGTTTGATTAGCAGGGTTGTGTCTTTCACTCTTAATCTTTTGTTATGTCCTTTTGGTATTTTGATGTATGCAAACTCGTCCGACTGGTTGAAAGACAGTGTTTCTTTCAAGTTCGGGGGTTGTGCATGCATTTCATGTTTCTTGCATCAAGATAATTACCGCCACAGATTCTTATTTTTTTCTCATTTTTCATTTTTTTTCTTTCATAATTTTGGATACAGGGTACATAATTCAAGGCACATCAACAAATCTCCACCTTGACTTTAATTTCACAAAACTCTCAAAAATAAAATGTTCAACATGCGCTCCTTTGCCGAATGGCCCACGAGGGCCTAGCTTAATCTTTGTGTAACGCCCGTCAAGTCTGAACAATAGTCGAACTTGGCAACATGTAAGCTCTTTGTCATCATATCTGCTGGATTGTCATGTGTGATAATCTTCTGAACTTTTCCAAACGCTGAAGAAAAAAGATATCTCGCTCATCACTATTCACAGATTTTTCTATATTTTCTTGTTCTTAATCAAAGGCTTCAAGAACATCTCTTTGCTTATGAAATTCTTTATCAAAAGTTTTTTTCATTTATCGCCTTATTATAGGGTTTTTGGAAAAGAAGTTGGAGCTTATTCGAATCATTTTGCTTTGACGATCTCTATGTGTTAGTCTCTTCTAAATTTTTCAAAAGCAGTCTTTTTATTAAATAAATATATATTGAGCGAAAAAACTTCTAAAAGAAGTTAAATAAAATAAAATGTTTATCTCTGGCACCTTAGTGTGTTCGGGCCATCCGTTGGGGATTCTTGCCTGACGACCTAAGACCAACTAGTTTGGGATCCATCGATAAAAAACCTGTTACATGAACCACTTTGAGCAAGATGGAGGAACATGAAAAAAAGAGCTCATTTTATATTTATAAATTTAAAATTAAGACTTCTTTCATCTATATAGTTGAGACTAACTGTTTATTTATTTAAAAATGTCTTAGCATCATATATTCTTTGAAGCAGGAATCATTTGGAAAGAGAAGAGTTACTTTGGAGATAAATAAAAAATGAACAATGAAAAGAGAAAATATTAGTATTTTGATGAAGATCATATCTTATCTTGAATCTTACTTGAGGACAAGTAAACATTCAAACTTGGGGATTGTGATGCATGCTCAATTTTTGTATATTATATAGCACTTTTTGTCCTATTTTTCTTATAGATATATTATTTTTCTTTTTCTATGATTTTCACGACATGTTATTTATAGGAGAGGAAAACGGCCCGCGTTCGGATAACACGGGCCATTTTTACCAGGTCGCGTCAGCACCAACACAGCCGGGGGAAATTCTATCGCGTGCTGATTAAAATGGTTCGTTTTACCATGACACGGATCGTGTTAGATAATGACGGGAAGATTTCTCCGACGATTCCTGAAGAACAACGCGGCCCGTGTCATTAATGACACGGTTCGTGTTATTCATATCTGAGGATTTTCCATGCCGAGCTGCGCTTCGCGTGATCACGGCATTAATCAACACAGCCCATGTCATTAATGACATGGTCCGTGTTGACACCCAAATTTTCTGTCACGGATGACTATAAAAAGACCTCTCCTTCCACACCAAGGGATCATGGGAGCAGAGAAGGAAATCATCCACTTTATAGAGTCTTGTACTATTTTATCTAGAGTCATATTTTAGAGTTCTATTTTCTTGCTCATCTTTTGTACTCTAATTTTTGGCATTATGATGTTTAATTCTTCAGCAATGGAGTAGTCTTTCTTTGTTGGTTTTACGTGTTGAACTCCACTGTTATTTTGATGAAAGAATATTTTTGTTATCTAAATATGAATGTTCTATTTGAATCGAATCTATTTTTAACATCACATATCTCTCCCCTATCTACTTGTGAGATTTAGAGGGGTGTGGACTTAGACTTACTCAGTTGAGGAGTCCTTGAAATGAATTGAATCATTTATGTTTTAATCCTTATATATTTGGAGAATGATTTGATTAAATTTTTTCAAATATTTAATTGATAAAATAGATAGGACAGCTAATTAGATATTATTTCCATCAGATATGATTTTCTTACTCAATTAATAGTGGAGGAAAGCAGTACATTTCCTCTAATTGATATTTTCTTTTCTTGAATATATTTCTTGTTTCCTCTCATTATCTTCACAATTCATTTCCCTTAAAAATTTCTCATCTAGTAATAATTAGAGATAAAAGTCCTCGTGGGATCGATATCTTTTTATTACTTGTGCGATCGGTATACTTGCCGGATTTTTCTACTCTATAGAAAAATCGCATCACCACTGTTAGAAACTTTAAAACATAAAAAATGTATTGCACTTATACCACTCTTTCACAAATCATATCATTAATCCTAATAGGTCTCATGTCTTCCTACTTCACCGACTTTCCTCCAAGCGCCAACGGGTGCCTTGGGGATCTCATATGAATCCTTTCCTTTTTATATATTTAATGACACCAATCTCCTATTGTGGAAAAACTCCTTTTATATATTTAGGGAGACCAATCTATCTCCTATGAGTAGTATGTACCTAGCAGGCAGCATCATTTCTATTGTGGAAAAGCTAACATTTAGGTTGTCTAGATGGGAAAAGAAGCTTTTAAATCAAGTTGATAGATTGACTTTGATTAAATTTGTAATTAATGCTCTTCCTACTCATGCTTTCAGTTCTATTCATGTCTCAGGTACAACTATTGATATGCTTAAGAAGTTATAAGTAGAAGATTATTATGGTCATCTAATCAGAATAATAGGGGCATGCATTTAATTAATTGGCTGACCGTGCATCTCCCTTTCTCTTCTGGGAGCTTGGTAATTAGAAACTTGCACTTTGCTAAGATTTTTGTGCTTGCTAAGTGTTAAATATTCTTAATTTCTTTGTAGATCCTTGGACCCAATTGGTCATCAATAAATATGGTATTTTACATCCTTAAAAGAATACTAACACTTCCATATTTCAAGCTTGGAGTTGGTGAACCACCATGCAAACACTTAAAAGTATAAAGGATGATTTTAGGAAGTACATTGGTAATGGCAGGGTAGAGATATAATGCATGATTCATGGATTTTCTTTACATACCTTAATCCTTAGATTCTCTTTACATACCTTAATCCTTAGATTCTTCTCCTTTTCCTTCCTCTTCCTCTTCTTCTTCTTTGTTCTTCATATTCTCCTTTCTAAAGCCCTAGTCATTAAGTGAGCTATTGAAAAAAAAAGATGTTAACAAGGGGACTTAGAGTCTTTAAATAAGAGGGACATTATGGTTTAAGCTCAAAATCCCCCATTATCCTTACTGAAAATCTGGAGTATTACATTAATATCAGACGCTTACTTGACTTTTGCAACTAAGCATCGGATACAAATTTGATGATTAGTTTTAGTGGCCAATTAATCAACTGGACAAATTTAGTGATTTACTTTGTTTTGAATAATAAACAGATGCTAATTATCTGACACTAATTGATAATTTTCTTCTAGGCAGTGTTTGGATTGGAACTATTATCGAGAACTATGCTTAGTTCAGCCAAACACCAACTGAAGTTCTGGTGAGTCCCACCAGAACTTTAGTTCTAGTCAAAGGCCAAAATTCGCAAAAGTTCTCGACAAAAAAGTTCTCGACCAAAGCAAGAACTTTGTGAGTTCTGGTCTCCCACCCGAACTCTCTCGTAACTCGCATCACCCCATTTCCCCTTTTCCATCGATGTTTTCTCTAGAAGCATATCGAGAGCTTGTATGGAGTCATCTCCTTCGTTGCCTCCGACGAGATGGGAAGCCTCGGTGAGGAGAGCGACATGCTTCTAGAGAACTCATTTCTCTGTCTCCATGGTGCCTTCGTCATTGACGACATCGGCACCGGTGTTCTTCTCCCTTTGCCAGAAGTCGTGGTTCCTCTGTCTCCACAGGTTTCGCACCAGCGCCGACATCATGCGGACGCAGGCGGTCAAATTGAAGTGGCTGGAGCATGTCACCACCCGGATGGCCCTCGTTTTTGAAATCGAAGTAGGGATTTCAGATTCACCGAAATCATTTCTTGTGTTCTTTTTGCTACACATACGAGGGTTGTTTGGTTGGAACAGGAGTTTCATCAAGTTCTCATAGTTCGGGGTGTGTTTGGATGAAGTAGAATTTGATGATGAGGAATAAGAAGTAAATATGATGGGTTAATTTTTTGTGAGTTTTGAAATAAAAATTGATATTATAAATATAAAATAAAATATTTTTAATAAATAAAAAAGTAAATATTAAAAAATTTTGTTAAAAATATATTATTTAAATATAAAAATTGGGTTTTTAATAAATTATATTTAGTAAAATATTATTTTTTTTAAATAACAAGTAAAAAATAATATTATATTAATATGTTATAATAAATAAATTATATTTAATAAATAAATTATTTTATAAGATATATGTGTGGGAGAGAGGGAAAATAAAGAAAGAAAAAAGAATAAATGAAAATGAAAAAAATGTCAAACACGACAACCCCAAAAAAAAGGATTAAAGAGCCTGTGGCCCCTTTTAAGGACTTGTCCCGCCGTCCATCCACATATCGACAGCGGGATGAGAAGCGCGCAACACACACGAACTGCACGGCTTTATGCAAATATTACTGGTTCGGTCCAGCGCCTCGCGGTTTGGTCCTACGTCTCATGACTTTCTGCAAAACTCGCACTCTTCACCATTTCGTCTTCCGCTCACGATGCCATAGCTATTGCCTGCGCCCACTCAGTTCGCCCCCGCCCGTTGCCACCACTCGCCATCGTCGGAGATCCTGCCACCACTGCCGTGAGCGGAGATGCCATAGCTATTGACTGCGCTCACTCATCTGAGAACGACGCCTTTTCCACTCCCGCTCTCCCCAAGATGCATGATGCCCTGTGCGCCTGCTGCCACTGCTACCGTCGTTGTAGCTCCTGCCACCGCTCACCATCGACGGAGCCCCGATTTTCTACAGATATGGTATGTGTAACCCTCCTTTCCCCTCTGATGTTTTTCCCCCTCACCATCCTGCAAGGACGACGCTGCCACCTTTGCAGAAGGATCAATCAACAACCATGAGACAACAAGCCATGGATGAGGTCATCTGATAATGTTTCAATTGAAGAAGTGTGCAGAAAGTCTGGTAATTTTTCTATTGCGGATTGTACATTTTAAAGTTTGAGTTATTGATTTCAAGATTATTTTATGTAAGGTTCTCACTCCAAGGTACTTGAACAATTCATTTTGAAACACAAAAATGACATGCACAAGGTAAATCAGTCTGCTAGTTCTGAGAACTTAATGCTTTATTTATGTAAAAAATTACTTCTCATTAATTAATATCTCAAGCAGATTTCTCATTCTTGATTCATCCTAGTGGTCTGAGTTGGAGCGTGAGAGACTTGCAATGGAACTTGAGGAAGAAATAAAATCTCGTGAGGCACTAAAGAGATACATGCTGAAGACAAAGTTGAAGTACCATCTTCTCAAAAAGTACTAGATCTGAAGTCTTTTGTATTAGAGTATTTGCTGAAGGCAAAATATTGCTACATTGTTCATTTTCATGCTAAATTGTTGAATGCAAAAAATTGCTAAATTGTTCATGTGTTGCTTGCATTTGTAGCAAAGAAGATGATTATAATGCCATTTATTGTGGCCATTTTTTCATCAATAAAATACCTTTTTACTAAAGTTTATGGTCATGTTTTCCTAATTCTTCTCTCATTGTGAATGTTCAAACACATGGATCTGTGGGGAGGTGTATAGACATAACTAGGTACAGAGGGTATGCTGAAATTTGGCAAGATAACGCTTGCATGTTCGGAATTGAAGGCCAACTGGATTATCCATACTGGAGTGACTGAAAGCTAGTATATGTTGATCACGAAAATTACAAACACTACAATCATTTCTTAAGAAAACAAGGAGAGTACTTATAAGCACTGCAACATTCTTTGCTACAAATGCAAACATGAAGCTTGTAATCAAGTAGCAAAATGACAATAGTTTTTTATACAATAAGGGAACATAGTTATCCCTTGTCACATAAGACAATGAGAATCTAACTAAATCTAACTAAAATAAGTCGGGGTAGCCAGGGGGTCGACGACGGGGGCGGCACGTCCTCATCCAGCGAAGACCAAAGGCAGGGACAGAGGCTTCTTTACTTCTTGTTGGCCCTTGAGAACATCATGTAGCCAAAAGACATCGACTCAAAAGATCTTCTTAACGACATACATATAACAACTGAGGACGCAATTCAATAATTCGACTCTTCCTTATCAGACCTGTTCAGCGGACCTGTCCCTCTCTAAGCAGGCTGCAAGCTTTTCGTCTTGGGACAACACATTCTGGGTCGTCAGCAGCTCAGGGAACTCTTAAGATGAGCTCCCCCTTCTTGAGTTCGCGGTCCGCCGCCAGCTCTCGGTTGGAACTGGAAGTTGCATTAATTCCAAAAGAAATCAATTTGTGGTTTCAGCAATAATAAACAAAAGCAGGAACAAGGCAATATCGGGCGGCGTCTGGAAAGAAAGACACCAAGAGAGAATGGCCCAAGCAAGTGGAATGAGCAGCAGGAGTAGGAGGAGGAGATGGAGACGAAAGTGGCGGCATGTCGGAGATACCCATTTCGGCGGCCCAGCGAAGAAGCCCCACCATACCACCTCCGTTGCAGCCGTCGCCGTTGCCGTCCTCATCCATGGCTTGTTGTCTCATGGCTGCTGATTGATCCTTCTGCAGAGGTGGCGGCATCATCCTTGTTGATTGATCCTTATGCAGAGGTGGCAAGATCTCCGACAATGGCGAGCGGTGGCAGCGGACGGGGCGAACCGGGCGGGGGCGCAGGCGATAGCTAGGGCATCATAAGCGGGAGACGAGATGGTGAAGACTGTGCGAGTTTTGCAAAAATTCATGAGGCGCTGGACCAAACCGCGAGGTGCTGGACCAATCCGGCAATATTTGCGGAAAGCCGTGCGGTTGACGTGTGACTTGCGCGCTTCTCATCCCACCGTCGATCTGTGGATGGACGGCAGGACACACCTGTGATCCTTAAAAGGGGCCACTGGTTCCTTAATCCCAAAAAAAAAAAAGAAAAAAGAAAAAAAAAAGGTGCTACAGTGAACCAAGGGGAGGAAAGAGGGTCCGGTGACCCTTTTTTTTAACCGAATTCTGTCTCCGATGTCATCAAACATCACATCGTTTGGTGGAATCGGCTGGAACCAAGTAACATCAACACCTAGTTTCAGTTGTCAAATCGGATCACGAACTCGTTCTTAGGAAAAGTTTTCAAACACACTCCAAAACTTATTAGGATTTATGCATCAAATTAAGTTATCTCAAAATTTTGTTCAAACGTTCATTAAAAACAAAAATGTCACATTAAAAAATGTCAAGAACTTAATAGAACCATTTTTTCGATAAACTTAATAGAACATTTGTTCAACTATTTAAACACAACTCTCTAATGTGCCCACCAATGTTTTAAAAATTGATTCGTATCGGTCGATTCAATCGGTCCGATCACGAACCGGTAAAAAAATGATCGGATTTGATGTAATAAATTGGAATTCATAAAAAATCGAATAAAATTGGGTTCGACCGGGAAAATGGGTTGGACCATTAAAACCAGTCCAACCCGGTTTGTTTTTTCTTTTGTCTTACCTTGGAACTTGAGTAAAAAAGTTGCTTTTAAAGACAGTTGAAAAAAAACTAAAAAAAGGGGAAGAAGAACCGTCTCGACTTCCCTATTTCCCCTTTTCCCTTTCCCCTTTTCTTTCCCTTGTTGGCTTCCCTATTTTCCCTTTCCCCATTTTCTTTCCCTTTTTCCACATGATGAAAGTGTTCAAATTGATGCTGCAGTGTGGTTGATCATTAACATATTTTGAAGATTTTACCTCTCCTCCGAATATCACAAAGATTTTTTTAACTCATTTTTTAGTTTCGTGATATTTAAAATCTTTCTCCTCTTTTTTTTCAAAACCTATTTGACATGAATAGAAGAGATTGTTACGTGGTATTTTGTTTTACTTTGCTTTTGTTTAACTTTGCTTTTAGATATTAGTATGGACAATGGAGTTTAAACATACGTTAATATTACCTTGAAGGAAATTTGTTACTAGAATATGAATGTGTGGGTTCTACACGACACCTCCAGGAAAAGTATAATTGTATTTTTTTTTCTTTGTTATAAATATGGAAATAATTACAACTCTAAGATAGTTAAACTTATAGGTTATGTACCATTGATAGCTAAGTAAATATGATTAGATTTTTTTCTCTTACTCATATCTATAACTTTAAGGTAACTCACAAAGTATTATTACTTTGTTGATTATTATTGCATATGTTTTTTTCCTAGTAATAATAATATAACTTGTACTTATGCTTATTTTGCATTTTTCATATATATATATATATATAATATGTAATATCAGTTTATCAAATATTTATTATATAAATGTTGGAAAAACAAATCATCCTCATCTATCTGAATTCTTATTATTTAGGAGTTATTTACCACTTGCATCCTTTAGGTGATAAACCAATTAAAGTGACATTAATGATGTTTCAACTCCATGCACAACTAAAATACCCTATATTATTATTTTCATTTATCCTTTTAGTGATTTATATATGTCTTATTTTTTTTTCAAATTGATTATTATTATTTTTCTTTATATGTAGTTCATATTCACATTCATATGAAACCATGAACAACCATTTAATTATTTCCTTGCTCATGTCTTTACTATTCATTTTCATTTATTGCATCTTGTTTATACTCATATTACAGTTAAATGCCCATCTGCACTTAAATTATCTATTGTTTTTTTATCTAATTTATTCATTAAATTCTTAATTCTTATGTGTTTCATATTTCAGCATTTAGTTTTAAATTTAAACTTTTGTGAAACTATGTCTTCTTAAGGAGAATCAACAACACAAAATTTCATAACTCCTTGTCTAGAACGTTTGGTTCGATAAAAAATAGATTATGCATGGAAATATATTACTGAAACCATAGATGCAAAAGGTAAAAAGATTTTGATATGTCAGTTCTGTCAAAAAAACAATTTCGAGGAGGCATTAATAGGATGAAGCAAAACCTTGCTGGAACTAAAGGAAATATTGAGTCATGCAATAAGGTTTCTACAGTTCGATTGAAAATTAAAAGCATTGAAAATTAAAAGCTCATTAGATATCGTTATACAAAAGGACAAGGACAAAAAGGGACTAGCAGAAGACTTGATTGGATGAAGAAATGGAGAATGAAGTTCCCAAAGGAAAGAGTAGAACTTTAGAGGTCGAATCGTATTTTCAAATAGGTTCAAGTAATTCTTCTCAACCTAGTATTAAGGCATGTATGCAAAGTAAAGAAAAGTGGAAAGATACAGGCTTAGCACTTGCATTATGGTTTTATGATGCATGTATTCCTTTCAATGCTTGCAATTCACCATATTTTCAACGTGCTCTTGATAAAATAGCTAGTATTGGTCATGGATATAAGCATCCTTCCTATCATGCTTTTCGTGTGAACTTACTAAATTATTCTAAGATCCATGTGAAGTTGATGATTCACTTTTTTAGAAATATATGGACTGATACCGGATGTACCATAATGGGTGATGGATGGACTGACAAAAGGCAAAGATCCTTGATTAACTTCTTAGTTTATTGTCAAAAGGGGATATCATTTATCAAATTTGTGGATGCTTCTAATATTTATACAAATGTTGAAAATTTGTGCAATCTTTTCAGTGAAATTGTGGAATGGATTGGTCCTCGAAATGTTGTTCGTATGGTAACAAATAATGGAGCAAATTACAAAGCCATAGGATTTAAGCTTATGGAGAGGTATCCTTTTATTTTTATTTTATTTTTGATCCCTTTGTGCTGCCCATTGTGTTAACATAATACTAAAAGACATGGGAGATATGTTCATGGTGGAAAATCTAACTATTCTTGCTTCAAAAGTAACTATTTTTGTGTATAATCACAAGGTGACATTGAATTGATTAAGAAAAAGAGAAGGTTGGAGAAAAAATGTTCCTCCTGGTGCAACACGTTTTGCAACTAACTTTATTGCTTTACAAAGTTTATATAAACACAAGGATGATCTACGAGCGTTGGTCATAAGTGCTGAATTTAAGCAATTCTTGAAAAAGCAAAAGGGCAAAGACATCAAACAGATTGTATTGGATGGAAATTTTTGGAACAATTGCTTGATAGTCGTGAGGATTATGACTCCATTGATACGATTGCTGAGACTTTGTGACACAAATGATAAACCATAATTGGGCTACATTTATGAGGTCATGCATAGGGCACGTTTGGGGATTATGAACGTGTTCAAAAATAAGAAAAAAATGTACAAGGCCTATATTGATATTATAAATAGTATATGGGATATAATAGCATATTTTTTGAAACCTATTTTTCAATATGATGGATTCACCTTATCTAAGGAACCTGATTGTAATGCCCACAAATCGACCATCGCGACGTGGCAAAGACCAACCTGGAGATGCTATGGCATGCGATGACTTTGACCATAATATTGATCATATCTCAGTCAAGAATCGAGACACGTCAACGGAAGAAGAATAATAAGAGAAATAAAGAAAAGTATAACTTTAATTTGTGGAAGTCTAAAAAATGGCTACATCATTTCTGAGAAATAAAATGAAGGTTTACATCATGAATCTAAATGCGGAAGGTAAAGAGAAACAAATAAACAATCTAAAAGCCATGTGGTTCAAGTGTTGTCTTGCCGCCAGAGTTCATCACCATACACCTACTCCACCACGTCACTAATTTGGTCCCGTGAAAATCAAACACAGAGGAAGAGATCCTCCCGTAAGTTTTACAACCTAATGAGGAACTACATGATATACAATGCATGACATGAATATAATAATCAACAATAAATAATCATGCTTGACTTGAACGTGAAAGATAACATGTCAGTATCATGAATCATAATAAGAATCAGAATCAGAAAAGAACATGAATCATGAGAATCAATGATGCTTAGTAAATTTGAATCATGGTATACTTGACTTGAACATGCTTCTTGATCTTGGATTATTATTAAAATTCAGGGTGACTTTAGGTGCTTTTAATTCTTGAGGTATGTCAAGAAAATGATACGGCCTTGTGCGGGTCAGTGGGTAATCAAACCATGACCAAGAAAGCTACCCTTAACTTGCTGCACTTGGCTTGGACTGGCAACCCATAATTAGTCTTTCATCTGAACTTATTAATCGCTTTTAACAACTTGTGGCTCTTTGTTCCTAATTCAATAGATACGATAAGATCAATGAGAAATAAATCAATAAAAGAGTAGATCATGTAAATCAATGAGGGATCTTTGTGGAGTCAAATAATATGATCAATTATATATATAAGTAATATCTGGATAAAAGAAAATAATTGATAAATATAATAATAGGTTTTCTAGGGAATCGGTCGACCAGTTCAGGAGAACGGTCGACTGGTTGTCTGTGAGTCGGTCGACCGGTCTGTTAAGATCGGTCGACCGGTAGATCAAGTTGGGTCTAAATAGGTCAGTCGATCCGTTCAGTTGAATAGTTGACCGGTGGGTAAGGATCGGTCGACAGGTGAGCGTCCAGAAAATTAAGGAACTCTCGAATTTCATCAATTCTTCCAAGTAATCTCACCCTAACCTAGTTCCTATCTCCTAGCAAATCAATCACACAACAATAGAACAACAGGAAATGAATCATGCATGAAATTAATCAATCAATCAACGAATTCAAGAAAATCAAACAAGGCAAAACAAGAAACTTGAATCTTCCTTTTCTCTTCTTCTTTACATGTACGATTAGGGCATGATTCAACATTATTCAGGGGTCATGCAAGGTGATTTCGATTCACCCACCTGGTCGCGATGGATCCTACCCTTAATTCGTTAAAAATTCGCTTGAATCCGCCCCTGTTTCCTCCATATTTTCCTCTCGGTTCTCTCGACCCTTAGAACAATTGCAGCATAGTGCTTGTACTTCTTGAGCATGGATACGTGAAATATGTTATGCACTCTCTCATAAGATGGGGGTAGAGCCAGTCTGCATGCTGCCTCGCCTACCAGCTCGAGTATCTCGAAGGAGCTTACATAGCGAGGACTGAGCTTTCCTCGCTTGTTGAATCTTATGACTCCTTTCATGAGGGATACTTTCAAAAGAACCTGGTCACCAACTTGGAAAATTTGCTCTCATCTGCATTTATCAGCATAACTCTTTTGCCTTCTTTGAACAGTCTTCATCCTCTGCTTAATTAATTCTATCTTTTCAGCATACTCCACTGCCTCTTTTACTTCTTCCTTACTCATGATCTTCTCCTCGCCTACTTCACTCCAGTGGGCAGGTGAACGGTAAGGTCTTCCATACAGGGTCTCAAATGGTGCCATGCTAATACTAGAATGGTAGCTGTTGTTATAAACAAACTCTATCAAATGAATGTGCTCATCTCAGCTACCCTGTCAATCTAGTGCGCAGGCCCGTAACATGTCCTCTAGTGTCTGGATGGTTCTCTCAGACTACCCATCCGTCTGAGGGTGGAATGCGGTACTAAAATTAAGCATTGTACCAAAGGCTTCCTGTATGCTCTTCTAGAATCTGACAGTGAATCTGGAGTCTCGATCAGACACTATGGACTCTGGAATACCATGGAGTCTGATTACTTCCCTCACATACAAGTCTAATAGACTCTCCACTGATTGCTTTCATCGGATTGAAATGAAGTGTGCCGCCTTCGTGAAACGATCCACGATTACCCATATGACATCATGACATTTCTTAGTCCTAGGCAAGTTGGATACAAAGTCCATAGTGATCTTATCCCATTTCCATTGTGGGATTTCCAAAGGCTTCAATTTGCTATATGATCGTTGATGCTCAATCTTGACTTGCTGGCACACTAGGCATCGGGATACATATGCTGCTATCTCTCTTTTCATGTCCGGCCACCAGTAGTTGTGTTGTACATCCTTATACATCTTGGTGCTACCGGGGTGGTTAGCGAACTCCGACTTGTAGCACTCATCTAGTACCTCTCGTCGGACATCAGCGTCAGTGGAACCCACAATCTATTCCGATATCTAATTCCTCCATCTGCGGAGATCTGGAAATCTGCTGGTTCGTTCTGGCATCTCTTTAGAACCTTCTGATATTCATGATCCAGTTTCTGAGCTGCGATGATTCTGTCAATTAGGCTGGGCTTCATCTGATGCATCATCCACAGAGCTCCATTATTGCCCAACTTGGGATACCATTGCTCAATCTCATCCAACATCTCATACTCGCGTAGCTTCATATAGGCTAGCGAGCCTTCCCATTTCCTACTTAGTGCATCGGCGACTAAATTTGTTTTACCAGGGTGGTAATTGATAGCAAATTCATAGTACTTGAGGAGCTCAAGCCATCGACGTTGTCTCATATTAAGATCCCTTTACTCGAAGATGTACTTGAAGCTCTTGTGGTCAGTGAAGATCTCGAATGTCTCTCCATACAAATAATGCCTCCAGATCTTCAAGGCAAAGACCACAGCCGCCAATTCCATATCATGTGTGGGGTAGTTCACCTCATGCTTCTTCGGCTGCAAAGAAGCATAAGCTACTACCTTGCCATGTTGCATCAGCACACAAACCAATTATGTTCCACATGCATCACTGTAGACCACAAAACCACCACTACCTGTCGGTATGGTGAGAATTGGTGCCGAAGTTAGACGGTCCTTCAGAGTCTGAAAACTCTGCTCGCACTTGTCTGTCCAAATAAACTTTTTCGCCTTCTTTGTGAGATTTGTGAGGGGTGCAGCAATCTTGGAAAAGTTCCTGATAAACCTTCTGTAATAACCCGCTAAACTAAGGAAGCTGCGAATCTCAGAAGCATTCTTCGATCTTGTCCAATTCGTCACCGCCTACATTTTTGCGGGGTCTACTGCAATGCCCTTCTTGGAGACTATGTGTTCCAAGAACATGATCTCCTTCAGCTAGAATTCACACTTTGAAAGCTAGCCATAAAGCTTGTGCTGCCT
The DNA here is from genome assembly GCA_030549335.1 of Pontederia crassipes. Classification (NCBI taxonomy): domain Eukaryota; kingdom Viridiplantae; phylum Streptophyta; class Magnoliopsida; order Commelinales; family Pontederiaceae; genus Pontederia; species Pontederia crassipes. The sequence goes on along the minus strand of CM060183.1, from coordinate 32,057,868 downwards.
CAGAGTCTCCAACACTATCCTGAGGTGCTCCCGGTGTTGCTCTGGACTAAAAGAATAGATCAGAATGTCATCCACAAACACGATGACAAACTGATGTAAATATGGTCGAAAGACCTTGTTCATTAAGTTCATGAACGCGGCAGGAGCGTTCGTCAGTCCAAATGACATGACCAAGAACTTGTAATGGTCATATCTTGACCGAAAGGCAGTTTTCGGTATGTACTCTTCGGCCACTCCCAGTTGGTGATAGCCACTACGCAGGTCTATCTTGGAGAACACCGATGCTTTTGATAGCTGGTCAAAAAGGTCATCTATACGGGGTAGGGGGTACTTATTCTTCACTGTCACTTGTTGTTGAGCATCATGTAGTCGATGCATAGCCGCATGGAGTCGTCCTTCTTTTTGACAAACAAGACCGGTGCGCCCTAGAGTGAGACGTTCGATCTGATTAATCATTTATCCAGTAGCTTCTGTATTTGCTTCTTCAGCTCTTGCATCTCAGCAGGTGCCATGCGGTAGAGTGCTTTAGAGATGGGTGATGTCCCAGGGAGGAACTCTATCTTAAAGTCAATTTCTCATTTCGGTGGTAGTCCGGATGTGTCCTCAGGAAACACATTTGGGAACTCTCGCACCACATCTATCTGTTGGAGCTCAATGACAGGTGCATCCGTCTTGACCACACTAGCTAAGTACCCACAGAATTATTTCTCCAATAACTTCTGTGCTTTGATCGCTGAAACAATGACCTTGTTCCTTGTTGATGGAGTGCCTTTGATCACTGTCTTAGGCTTGCCTTGTGTCCCTATAATGATCTTCTTTTGTTTACAGTGCATGGCTGCGTCGTGATATGAAAGTCAGTCCATCCCTAAAATAACGTCGTAATCCCCCAAGGGATGACTATGAGGTCTGCAGAAAAGTTCTTCTTTTCTACATTAATAGGTACATTCGGGATGTACCTAGCAGCATGAAGAGTACCCATAGGTGTACTCACACGCATAGCATGGGGCATCTGCTTCAGAGGTAGACTAAGAGTTTGGGCACATGACTCCGAAATAAATGAGTGTGTAGCCCCAGAGTCAAATAAAATAGTAGCAGACAAATTGGCGATAGGGAGAATACATCTAATGACATCATTATCATTCTAGGCTGTTTCTGCTTCTAAGTTGTGCACACGACCTTGCACAATGGGATTTGCACCTCCTGCTGCCCGGTTCTCTCGACCTCCTCTGGCAGCCTATGGGTAGTTTCGGATAAAGTGTCTGAACTGTCCACACCGAATGCAGGAGCCGTTCAGCCTACGGCACTCTCCATTATGGTGACGGCCACAATGAGGACATAAAGGCTTCTGTGGCACTTGTGGTTGGCGCGATGGTGGTGGCAGTTGTCTCAGTGGTTGTGCTTGCAGTGGCGCGGAGCGTGGCTGAGCTTGAGCCTGTCTTGGAGCTTCTCTCTGCTGGTATGGCCTGAAATGGTGATCATGACGATCGTTCCTCCTAAATGGTCGCCGATCATCCATTCGAGGCCTGGGCTGCTCTATTGCTTTGGCTGGAGCTTTGACCTTGCGTTCAGCTTGATCCTTTTCCATGCGTGTAGCCAACCTCACAGCCTTCTCCAGATCCTCACAGTCTCCTGACAGGACTTCAGTCTTCAGTGCTTGCTGCAGCCCATTGATAAACTTGTTAGCCCGAATGCGCCCTTCAAATGGTATCGGACAATACTGCTCCAGCTGAATGAATTGGGTGTGGTAATCCGCCACATACATTGTTCCCTGCTGCAATTGCAGGAACTCCTCTTGCTTGTTAATGCGATCATGCTTGGGAGTGTAGCGAGTTATAAAGGCATTCTTGAATTCATCCCAAGCAATATCCTCTTCCTCCAGTCCTCTGAACCTAGTGGCCCTTGTAGTCTTCCATCAGTCCATTTCAGTACCAGTAAGCATGTAAGTGGCATATAAGACCTTGCGTTCATTCGCGCACCTCATCAGCTTGAAAATGCGGTCCATGGTCTCAATCCACTCTTCAGCCTTGAAAAAGTCCGCCTTCCTATCATACTGAGACGGGTGAAGTTTTAGGAAAGCTTGAATGGTGTCCTCAGACGCCTCATGGCATGCTCCCTGATTGCGACGTCTAGATGCCGGCGGACTTTCTCCTGCCTGACTACCCTCAGGTGGAGCAAACTCATCCACGTACTCCTCTAATGCCGCTCTAGCTGCGCGGCCTCTGTCTCGTCCGCGGCTTGGCGCACGGCCTCGGCCATGATCACGTCTGCGACCCGGCTGGGGTCTTTTGGTGCCTCATAAGCATTCTGGCCTGCTCTGGCCATCTGCTCCTAAATTCACTCTGATTGTCGTGACATGCTTATCCTCTAATCATGAAATAAAATCATGCATCAAAAAATAGTAACTTAACATAAACATTAACTTGACTTACAATGCTTTTCGGTGGAGGGTGTGACGACTGCTCGACGATAGCACATGAACCAATACCATACTATATGATACACTAGGACGTCAAAGGAGTCCTGACTTTAGGCTCTGATACCATAAATGTAACGCCCCAAATCGACTCACGCCATGTGGCGAAGACCAACTTGAAGATGCTACGACATGTGATGACTTTGACCTTAATATTGATCATATCTCAGTCAAGAATCGAGACACGCCAACGGAAGAAGAATAATAAGATAAATAAAGAAAAGTATAACTTTAATTTGTGGAAGTATAAAAAGTGGCTACATCATTTCTAAGAAATAAAATGAAGGTTTACATCATAAATCTAAATGCGGAAGGTAAAGAGAAACTAATAAACAATCTAAAAGCCCTGTGGTTCATGTGTTATTTTGCCGCCAGAGCTTCGTCACCACACACTTACTCTACCACGTCACTGACTTGGTCTTGTGAAAATCAGACACAGAGGAGGAGGTCCTCCTGTAAGCTTTACAACCTAGTGGGGAACCACATGATATACAATGCATGGCATGAATATAATAATCAACAATAAATAATCATGCTTGACTTGAACGTGAAAGATAACATGTCAGTATCATTGATCATAATAAGAATAAGAATAAAAATCAGAATAGAACATGAATCATGAGAATCAATGATGCTTAGTAAACTTGAATCGTGGTATACTTGACTTGACTTGAACATGCTTCTTGATCTTAGATTATTATTAAAATTCAGGGTAATTTTAAGTGCCTTTAATTCTTGGAGTATGCCGAGCAAATGATACGGCCTTGTGCGGGTCAGTGGGTGATCAAATCATGACCAAGGGGACTACCCTTAACTTGCTGCACTTGGCTTGGACTGGCAACCCATAAGTAGTCTTTGATCTGAACTTATTAATCGCTTTTAACAACTTGTGGCTCTTTGTTCTTGATTCAATAGATACGATAGGATCAATGAGAAATAAATCAATAAGAGAATAGATCATGTAAATCAACGAGGGATCTCTGTGGAGTCAGACAATATGATCAATTATATATATAAGTAATATCTGGATAAAAGAAAATAATTAATAAATATAAGAACAGGTTTTCTGAGAAATCGGTCGACTGGTTCAGGGGAACGGACGACTGGTTGTCTGCGAGTCGGTTGACTGGTTTTTTTAAGATCGATCAACCGATAGATTAAGTTAGGTCTAAATAGGTCGGTCGATCCGTTCAGTTGAACGATCGACCGGTGGGTAAGGATCGGTCGACCGGTGAGCGTCCAGAAAATTAAGAAACTTTCGAATTTCATCAATTCTTCCATGTAATCTCACCTAACCTAGTTCCTATCTCCTAGCAAATCAATCACACAACAATAGAACAACAGGAAATGAATCATGCATGAAATTAATCAATCAATCAATGAATTCAAGAAAATCAAACAAGGCAAAACAAGAAACTTGAATATTTCTTTTCTCTTCTTCTTTACATGTACGATTAGGGCATGATTCAACGTTATTCAGGGGTCATGCAAGGTGATTTCGATTCACCCACCTCGTCGTGATGGATCCCACCCTTAATTCGTTAAAAATTCGCTTGAATCTGCCCCGTTTCCTCCTTATTTTCCTCTCGGTTCTCTCGACCAATCGGCGCTTGCAATTCAACGAAGAGGGCTGAAGGACGGGGTGTGTGGTGCGGGATAATTGCAGTAGGGAAAAGGAAGACGTGCTTGATCCCTGGCGGCTTGCTTCCTGGCCGAAAGCAACGTGCCCAAAGGATGTAAAAAAAAGGGTCCTTCTTTCGTGAGGTCAGCCGTACATGATTTAATAAAGGGTTTTAAATTTTATCTCATCTTCCTCTCCTAATCTCACTCTAATTTAATTAATGAGATTAGATTTTTATCTCATCAACATAATTAAATCCTTCCTTGAGTCCAATCCTAATTGGGCTTTGGGTTCGGTCGAGATTTATTTCCTCTCTTTTTTTTTATCTTTTGCTAGTCGTTACACTGATATTATGCGTGGTGTGTATAATGTCATTGATAAATTAAGTGATGATTCAAATACCATGGCATTATTTGATGAGATAAGTATCTTTCGAGAACGTGAACTATGCTTTTGCCGTCCGAAAGTGCTTGCTTGTAGTAAAATCACTCGTATATGAATTAGTATCATACAATCTTATTAAGCTTTCTTATTTGCGCTTATTCAAGTTTATTTCCATTGATAGTATAATTCTTCTCATTTTTTTATCTCATGTCCAATGTAGATGAATGGTGGAGATTATTTGGTTATAATATTCCAAATCTGCAATTTGGTTATGATGTTCCAAATCTGCAAAAGTTGGCAATAAAAATTCTTGCTCAAACTGCCTCATCTTCCGATTGTGAGCGTAATTGGAATGTGTTTGAATGCATTCACACTAAGAAGAGAAACCGATTGGAGCATGAAATGTTAAATAATTTAGTTTATATTCACTATAATTTGAGATTGAAAAATATGTAAGCATATCTATTTAGAAATGTTTATGATTGAATTAACTTATCATTTTGTATTAATTAATATTGATGTTATTCATAATTATCATATTATCTATCAACAAAAGATCCTATGATCCAATTGATTATGAATCAATTGAAAAAAAATTGAATTTTGGGTTGTTGAAAAAGAAGAAGGAGAACTTGACTTTGATGAGCCTGAGACAATGCTTCAAGAAGAACTTTCAAAGGAAATTGAAGAGCCCAACCCTTTAGGTTTAGTTTATCAAATAATATGACTTCACCTTAATTATATTTGATTGTGTATTAAATGTAGTTATAACATTGAATTTGTGAAACTAATTATACATATATGGCATAGTAAAAGTTTAGACATCTTTGTTTAAAAAATTTATTTTAGAGTAGTCAAATGCATTATGGAAGAATATCCCTGAATGATATTTTTTATGGTTGTCACTTGGTTGGCATGCCTTACACCCATATAAAATGTTATTTGTGATTTTTGTTAAGTCATATATTTATATATGGTACTCTTTTGTTATCAAGCTTGTTCAAAATTATGACATATGAACATTAGTGCTTTATTGTGACTTGTGTGTGAGTATGTGATCTTGTTTTTTGTTTCTACATCATTAAGTATGTAAACTTGATTGGTTCATGCTTAAATTTGAGTTTGTTTATAGTTGATTATGTGGCACATTGAAAATTGAGATGAATATGTGTTGAATTTATTTTTTTCACTTATTCATAAGTTCTTGTCATCTTCTTTTCTAGTTTTTTTTTTCATTACAATGAATTTCATGCTTGTAGAAATTGAAGCATACCATTCATAATGATGCTATCAAATTTTGTTAAAATCTTTGTAGGATTAATTTATAATGATTTATAGATAGTATAATGAGCTAATATTATATGTTATTTATATGTTTATTTTAAAGTTTTAATGAAATAATAATTTAATGATTCTAATTTATTATATATATTATTTTAATAAAATTTTGATTCAATTCGATTCAACAGATTCAATCTGTCCAACCAATCAATCCGATCCCATGAATTGATTATGAAAACATTGGTGCCTACGGTATCCGACGAAAAATTTGTCCGTATCAATCAAGGAGCTAGAATGACTTGACGCAACAACTTGACTTGTAGAAGTAAAGATATTTTGTTTTAATTTATTTTCTTTAATTTTATTAAAAATCAACTGTATGAATGGAAAAAAATTAACCTGCCGTAAAAGGAAAAAGCATATCTGTCAAGCACGTCTGCACGTGTGTCGACGCGAAAATATCTTGTAAGCTGTCAGATAGAACAAGTTGTTATTAGGAAAATATATAACTAGAGAACTTTAACGATTGTGAGTATTAGAATTCTTTTTAAAAGATGAGTAATGAGGACTTAGATCTTTTATTAATATGAAAAAATAATATGCAAGAAAAAATCGATAAAGTCAGTGAGGTTAATGGATGACCAGGTCAGCTGACCGACTGAACGTATTTGTTTGCGTCTAATTTCTGCTATTACTTATTTGACACACATACATTTTTTACACATATTTATTGCATGATTGCACATGATATACCTACTGTTTAATTGAGGAACACAATATATGTAAAGACGTCCGGATCAGATTCGATGTGAATAATGTTATTCGTTATTTTTTTTCTATCACACTCTTGCACTTATTCGATGTAAACTATACGCCAGACATCAAAAAATGATTAGATAGGCTTCAAAGATGCTGCGTATAATGTATTTATGTCATTACTTAATTCAACGTTTTACTGTATCTACTACCTAAGAAATACCGTGGAAAGATGCCAAAGCCGTGGTTCAAGCAAATCAGGCGATACCACGTGAACATTCATAACCCTATGGGATATAATTAGTTAAAGTCCACGCCTTTTACAATATACCAAAATGAGTTCAAAGTTCTTAGTTAGTAGAATTGTGCTTTAATGAGTAGTTAAAAATTAGTAGTCTCATTTTCGATACATGAAATTATTATAAAAATATTGTTCTGCTTTTTATTCTGATTTTAGATTAGTCAAGAACTAATAATTTTGAATAACTTTAAGTGGATATAAAAAAATGATTTCAAACTTATGATGAAAAAAACAAAGAAATATAAGTCTATAAATTTAGTTTGGGGGATAGGATCGATGCATATTCGACTGAATACGTACTGGAAGTTTTAGTGCATCCGAAGATGGTGATTTGGCTATTTCTCTTGAAGATAGCAGCTCTCGCCGTTCAAGTCCATGCTCAAAGTACGTAGTTATATATCTTTTATATACCGAGCTTTAAAAGTATCTGAATGATATCAAACTTTGCATGCATTGGCTTCTTGTCTGCTTGGATGAAAACCATAACTTCCGTTTATATACTTCATTGTTTTCCTCATTTAATCACAGTTTTCATCCAAGCAGACAAGGAAGCCAATGCATGCAAAGTTTGATATCATTCAGATACTTTAATTTATCTTTGATGTTTTCTATATATTGCCAACATAATAGGATTTTATCTTTTGAATTAGGGAAAAGGAAAATTGCTTATAACTAGTCGGATGCTAAGTGCATTTTATTCACTAATCAATAGTTCAGCTAAATAATATTTTTTATGATGAAATTTAATCACTTATAATAAGATTCATTGATCATGAATAAAAAATTGTATGACCAAATTTCTCAAAGGTACATTCTGAACAAGAAATCGTCCTGAGTTTAATAATTGAAATTATTTGTTTTTCAAAAATATACATTTAAGAACTATTTTTATTGTCATATTTATTTTACTTTTTCTTAGTCATGTAATACGACGTATTCTTTTGTCATATTATTTTTTTAGAATTAGTTAGATAAAAAGGTTATTTCTCTTAACATCGCTTGAATTATAATTTTTTCACATCTATTTTTAAGTTATAAATTTATGAATTTAATCCATGTATAAATTTGATACTTAAATCCTTTTGTTAAGTTTAATGCATGTTATTGTTTTAAATTCTCTTTTAATAATTGTGAAGTGATATTTTTGTCCTTATTGTTTAATGTGAAAAAAACTATCAAAAAAATAAAAAAATACTGACATGTGAATAATATTGCATATAAGAAAGTATCTGAATGATATTTTTACACATATTTTTTTGTTTTCTTAAATTTGTTTTGTTATAATAAGAAAGAAAGGGCAAAATAATACTTGACAATTATCAGAAAAAAACTCTAAAAAAACTAAATTAAAATTAATGGACCAAATTAAACATCAAATTTGGACAATTTTAGAGACTAAAATTTATATTTTAGAGTTAAATGTGAAAAAAAAAGTTATAATTCAAGAGCTGATAAATCGGAAGCATCTGTTATAACATATATAACAATATTTGGTATATGAAGAGAGAGATTAGAATGGAAAAGGTAATATCGAAGTTCATGATTAAATTCGATTACATCAATTTCCCAAACAAAATTAAAGGTAATAATAGATAGGAATTGCTACATGATACAATGAAAATATTAAAATTTGTTAGAATATTCATTAGATAGGAAAATGATAGTTATTAGTACTGCAATATTAAAAAAATCATCAAATGACTTCAAAACATTGCGATCGATATCATGAGAACAAAAATGTTGACTGTACTTTGTCCAATTTTTCAGTAGGTACACTTAAACCCATGAACACCCCCTCGGTTCAGCCCCCGTCCTTGGGTCCCGAAAATTTTATAAGCATCGATTGTGGCATTGCCAGCGGCTCCATCTACGCGGACAAAGATACAAACTTAACATACGTCTCAGACGACCAGTTTATCGAGGCAGGATCAAGTAGCCAAATCGACTCCCATTGCAAGGCGCCTTCTGACCAATTCCTAAACGTAAGAAGCTTTCCGACTGGGGATCGAAATTGCTATAAATTGCCCGCGGCCGCGGGGCAATATAAGAGCTATCTGGTGAGGGCGAGGTTTATGTACGGAAACTATGATGGCAAGAACAGAGCCAACACCGTGGACCCCTTGCAATTTGAGCTGCATTTAGGGGCCAATCTCTGGGATAAGATCAACATTACTGATGCATCTGCTGTTGTCAACGTTGAGGCTTTGGCTCAGGCAGCCACCGGCTTCATATCGATCTCTTTGATAAATACGGGGAATGGTGATCCTTTTATATCCGCCTTAGAGTTGAGACCTCTAAAGGATTCCGTGTACGACCTTCCGCAATTAGATTTCAAGTTCTCCGTTCGGAGCAACTTCGGGGGCGACAAAGTCTTGAGGTAATTAAGAATGGAGTTAATCTTTTTTTTTTTCTTGTGGGAAAAGTGGCAAGGCAAATATGAATGACTTTTTTCAGTGAAAAGTATATTTTATGGCATGCGTGCTTTATAACTTTTTCTTGGTGAAAAGATGCTTTATAAATTTACCTTTTTGTTGATATATATTAGACCAGAGAAAACACATGTTTTATAACTTTACCTTCGATATTAGGCCAGAGAAAATTTCAAATTATGTTTGAATTAGGTGAATAAGTATGAATATTTTAACAGTTAAAACATGAATTAAATAATTTTTGTTTTACTTAATAATAAATTCTTCAAATATATTTATTTTTAATCATATATTGTCATTTTTGCCATTGTTAAATTTTATCTACTTAATTACAAAATCAGGAAATCAAATGGGAAATGAGGTTAGAGCGTGGGTCCTTAAATTTTTGTTTTCTTTATTTTATAAACTGAATATATAAAACTTAATAAGGTAGAGAACACAATATATGATATATATATATAGAGAGAGAGATTTAATGGATCTCCTATCTATTAAAATAGGCAAGAGCCTCTTACCTAGCATCCCAATCGTCTCATCTGCAGTGAGACGCGGTTCATTGTTATTTGAAAGAAAAAATCAAACAATTTGGCATGGTTCAATAAAGGAAGAAAAAACATGATTCAATCATTGTCAGCCAAGCTCGCGATCCTTCGTGGAAGCAGATGTAGGTCCCTAATCTCTTCTTGAAGGAGGAAGAAGAAAATAAAAACATGGTTGAAAAAGAGGGAGTCGAGACTCAGATGACATCGCCAAGACAAAGAGCCTCGTGGACTAGGACTTCGAGGAGCCCGAGGAGTATTTGGTTCTAAGGATGGCAATATTCTCCGCCCTACATAGGCTCCGCGGGTATCTCGATCGAGGCTCCGTTTGCGAGGACCTTTTGCCTGTGGGGGCGGGGGCAGGGGGTCAAAAGTTGTCCTGGGGATCAGGGTGCAGTTACCTCCACTATCCCCGAAGTTATTATTAATTTTCAAATTTTTAATGCTACTTTACTAATTTTATTTTTTTAAAACAAGTACTATATTGAATTTTTAATATTGTATAATAAAATATTATATTTTATTAATCTTAATTAGTCTTATTTCAAAATATTTACTATACATTATTTTTTAAAATATTTTTATTATTTATATAATTATTAATTATTTTATAAATAAAATAATAGGGGTTCGGGTCCCCACGAGGAATCGGGGACCCATGGGATAAAATTAGCTCAGCACTAAGGGTCGGGATGCATCCCCGCACCTATTCCACCCCTACTTGGATCTGGAGTTTGGTTTTAGCTATGACGAGATCTCTAAGCTCTACAACACACTCCTAGAGTTGTGCTACTCCATGAGCCAAAGGTTCTTGGATCCGCTGGTGTTGTTGCTCCCAATTGTCGTCGACTTTGCTCATCCTTCGACAGGGTTCGCATGTCCTCGTCCGATTTCTTCTTCCTCATCACTCTTCGCCCTCTTCTTCTTCCATGGATGACACCCGAGAGTGTTCGTCGGAGGATGAGGAAGAAGAAGATGAGTTCGCCGATAACTTCTCTTTCCTAGCACCATCGCCAATTGCCAATTGGAGGCTTGCCTCACATTGCCCAACCTCATCGTCGTCGATCTGACTCACCTCATGATCACCTTACCTAATCTCGTTGTCACCGACCTACTTGTGTGCAATAGGATGAAACACTAACTTTTTCTTCCTCATCCTCTTTTTCTTCCTTAGCCAACAACCTATAGCATTCGCCAAAGGACGAGGAAGAAGAAGATCACTTCATTGATAACTTCTCTTCTCGAGCACCGCCACAAGGTCGCCAACAGGAGGCTTGCCTCTTGTTGCCCAACCTCGCCATCGCCGACCTGGCTCTCCTAGCAATTGCCAACCTGGCTCGCATTGCAATCACCCTATCAAATCTCACTATCATCAACTTGGCTCGTCTCACGTGCAATAGGACAAGGAGATGAACGTCAACAAAGCAGGTGTCACTGATCATGAGGCCAGTAGGTCGTGCTCATGGAGTCAAATGTCGATGAGCATAAGGGTCGGCCAACTCTTTTGAACCATCAAATCTATAGTCGTCCGAATTTTTTAACAACACAGGAACCACAGCTCACTATTGTCTGATTAGATTGGATGACTGGATCGCTAGGTAGGAGGCTTCTACCTATTTGAATAGAAAGGAGCCCCACTACACCTCACCTTATATATATATATATATATATATATATATATATATAGTATCTATAATTAAATGAGTGTTTGAAAAGTAGAGCGGAAGCAAGTAAATAATATAAAGAGTTATGGCATAAAGTGAAAAATAATATAATTTAGGTGTTAAAAATAATATTGATGTCGTTTGGTGATCACCACTTAAATAGTATTATCACTACTTAAATTAATGATAATATAATATTATCATGTTAGGTAAGTATTGATAATATAAATAATGATTAAAATAGTTAGATAACAAGTTATCAAAGTACCCCTAAAAATTATTTTAAATTTTGATCATATATTATTATAAATAAATAAAGCAATAAAATAAAAAAAATAATATGAATAAAAGAAGATGAAGCAAAATGAAGAGTTGTAAAAGATTTTAAATAATAAAGAAGATAAAATTGAATGATATTTATTTATTAATAAGTATTTAATTTTTTTTTAAAAATTATTGAATGAATATTTTGTCTGCTAGAGTAAGGTGTAATCAAGATTATCATAACAATTAAAATTATTGATAAAATAAGATAATGTGATGAGCCTTGTAAATTTTAAATAAAATAACCGATATTTTATTTGATTTATCTCATGTCAAACGACTCTAAACTTTGTCCAAACGAGTGGTGTCTTCTTTTCTTCTATCTTCCCCTGTATTTTGTCCACAAGTGGATTTTTTTTACTCTCTAACCTTGATCTTTTTATCCACAATTCATTCTATATGTATCCTTCTCCAAGTAATCCTTAGTTTCTTTTCTATGGAAATCAATCAGTGTCAATAACTATTAACACCAAATTAATCCATGACACCAAACTAATCCAGCGTTTAAATGGAAACGATGCGAATAAATTTTGACCAGACTAGCATCTAAAAGATATAATCCTAATATTCATTTATGTCGATCATAAATCCCACTATTAGTTATTAATTAATAAACCCAATAACTTTAAATGAATGAGATTTAGTAGATATATATCCACGCAGCCTAATAATTCAATGTAATTACACGCCTTATAATTCAAAGTAATTGCAAAAGTAAAACTTTGGACCATTGATATCCATGCAGGCTGCATAATAACTAATCCGAACATAAGTACTCAACATAACTAATTGGTATCTGATGAGCAGTTACCCGGACGACGCATACGACCGCTTCTGGTACCCACAGGACATTCCAGACACTACGAAGATATCCACCAGCTCAGGACTCAAAGTGGGAAACTCATTGGAAGCACCGTCCGGGGTTCTCCAGACGGCCCTCACGCCGACCAACGGCAGGTCTCTGGCGTTCCAGTTCGATTCCAGCTCCGTTGACGAATGATTCTATTACATCCTTCAGATCGCCGAACTGGAACAACTCACGGGGAACTCTTCGAGGATTGCTGACTTGTACATGAACAACGATAAGAAGTGGCCCATCATTAGTGTACCCATACCTTGAGTTGTTTGGACTTTACAACATCAAGCCTTACAGCGGCTACACTCGGTACATATTTTCACTCAATGCCACCAATGACCACTCTTCCCGTCTTCCGCCCATCATCAATTCGTTCGAGGTCTACGCTGAAATACCCGTCAACGGGGTACCCACCGATCTCAAGGACGGTACGTTAGTGATCATCTTTGCACTACTTTTGGATTCTTTTCCATTGATTTAGCTACTCGCTTTTCTATAAAATTGAACAGATTTTATTTTAGTTATGATTGAATTTAATTAAAAATTCAAATATTAATTACATACTTCAACTCTGGAAAAAAAATTTTAAACAGCATATTAAATAGAATGCTTCATATTAAAAATTACAAAAAAAAAGAAGTTTCCCTTTAACGCGTCACTATTATACCACAATCTTCTTCTTAGGCGACATAAAACTTTGAATAGAATGGCGAAAGCATATAGACCACACTAAAATACCATGTGGTTTGTGGTATAATTTCTCAAAAACTTGTGTTGACAACATTTGACTCCATCATTAGAGTTTCCAACCGATTTCATATGGCCCAGTAGGGTGAAAGTAGTTTGATGGGGGATCAAGATTTCGGTTCAAAAAAATCGTCAGCTATTTTTTGGATCAATTTTTAAAATTTAAAAAAATCATCCTAAGATTATTTTAAAAAAATAAAAATCACTCTCTAACGAATTAATTTTTTAATATTTTTTGAGATCCTATTTTTATATAATTATATTTTAGAATATATATAATAAATTAAAATTAGCATAAAAAACATTTAATTTGTTATTAAATATAAAACATACTACTAATATTTTAAAGTGATCAAATTAAAGTTTAATAATGTGATAGAAAAGTATGAAATTTTATAAAAAAAATATTATATCTATAATAAAAATGGATAATTTATGAATTAATTATATAAATAAATAATTTCTAAATAAAAATGGACTCAACAGAGCCTATGATTTTTTCGGGTGGGACCCTAATTTTAGCGAGTGAGTTTTAATTTGTCAGAAATCACCATAAATCATATTTGAGCTTCCTAATTTTTAATTTTTTTTATTCTATTTTTTTTGGATCCGGTAAGTATTTCTAGTTAGTCGATTTTTTTTTTTTGAAATCTAGTAGATTTTTCTAGTTAGGTTTATTTGGGCCCCTAGTCGAGTTTTTCTTACACCCCTGTGACCTAGTACATATTAATTATTTGTTTATGAATTTTCTCTTTCGGGGTTATTGATATGGTTTGGATGATCAGTAAATGCCATAGACACCATCAGGAAAGAATATCTAGTGAAGAAAAATTGGATGGGTGATCCATGTTCTCCTCGTCAATACATCTGGGACGGTCTGCAATGTACATACGATAACGTTTCAGCTAGAATCACAAGTTTGTGAGTATCCTGCAACATTTATCACACAGTTTCAATTAATGATAAACTATTGTTATATTAATACTAAATACCCAAACTAATAAAGGTTATATATATTTATATTGCACAAATCTATCCTCGAGCGGATTAAATGGCAACATATCATCTTCTTTTGCGCAAGCTCACGAATCTCACATATCTGTAAGAGTCAAGTGGCTACTTTTTCTTTTGCTGCGCCTGTATGTTAATTTTGTTAACGAAGCCCAAATTAATTTTTGTTAAATCTTTTTTAAAAAAGATGACGGTAGATTAAGTAATAGAAAAAAAAATCATTAATTTTTGTTAAAATTGATTTTCCTTGTTATATTCTAGTAACAAAATAAGCTCTTTGATTATAAGGAAAGTATGTGAATTTTGTTCCCTGCTTCTGCAGGGATTTGTCAAACAACAATTTGATAGGTGCAATACCTGATTTCCTGTGAAGCATGTCATCTCTCAAAGTCCTGTGAGCACCTCAACTATTTTAACAAAACTTCGATCTATAATTTGTATCTAACTCTTTTTCTTCGGGCAGCATATTGTCGTGTAATAACTTAACAGGGCCCATTCCTGCTTCGCTCCATCAAAGATCGACCGACGTAAGGTAATTTTATTCTTTTAGTTTCTACCTTTTTATGATAATATTGTTAGAATCCAGCAACGACATAGTTAGAACCTTCTAGCTAACTTGGTTAAAATAATATCTAAAACTGTGAGTACAAACTATCAGCTGTAGCAAATGGTTTACTGTGGGAATTATGGCCTATAAATAGCGATCAATGGGTGGCCATTTGGAGCAATGAGTCCAGCTCAAGTACAAGTGGTCTCTAGCTAGTGATATAGTGTCAAGTAGAGAGATGAGTCTTGAGTGCAATATGTTGTGAGCTCAAGAGAGTGGAAGCAGTTAGGTGTTTTGGTAGGAAGTTTTTGGGAGTGAGTACGTGATGTGTTTAGTAGAGTGTGTGGTAGTTATACTATCCTTCTTTGTATTAAATGTGATATTATTTTTTGTTAAAAGTTATTTGGTTTAGCTAGATTCTCTACAAGTGGTATCAAAGCAGGTGGGCCCGTGAGTAGACTCTATCAGTTCGAGGTCTTGAAAGATCAGGTTACGCGGAGACTCTGTCGGTTCGACAACACGCACGAGGAGGTTCTGGGTGCAGGTGCACAATCTGGGATTATGAGAAGTCTTGCAAGATTAAGGTACGTGGAGACTCTGCCAGTTCGAGGTCGTGAGGAGGTTCTGCCGGTGCACAATTTGAAATTATGAGGTGTTCGAATCGAGGATTACACTTACTTGATTGATTGCGGGGCGTTCAACAAGTCACCATGGCGGATATTTTAGGTATGACAGATGGAGTAAGAAAATTAAATAGTCAAAATTATAGCTATTGGAAGACATGCATAGAGTCTTACTTGCAAGGGCAAGATTTATGGGATATTGTCGGCGGGACCGAAATGATGATGCATGTGGATGCTGAAGCACGGAGGAAGTGGCGCATCAAGGCAGGCAAAGCTATGTTCATTCTCAAAACGACGATAGAGGAGGAGTCACTAGAGCACGTTAAGGACGCTGAGACACCTAAGGCTACATGGGATGCGCTTGCTGCACTATTCTCTAAGAAGAATGACGCTCGACTTCAGTTGTTGGAGAATCAACTTATGACGGTATCGCAAGGAGATATGATGATTAGCCAATATTTTATGAAGGTAAAGTCTCTCTGTTGTGAAATATCTCAATTAGATTCTGATTCTAAAGTTAGTGATGCTAGAATGAGATGTATAATTATTCACGGCTTGAGATCCGAATATAGCAGGTTTATAACTGTCATTCAAGGTTGGCCTACTCAACCAACCTTATTAGAATTAGAAAATTTATTAGCTAATCAGGAAGCATTAGCTAAGCAAATGGCTGGAGTATCAATTAAGAATGAAGAGGAAGCACTCTTCTGCTCCAGAAGAAAAGGACGAGCACAAGAATGTCAACAAGGTTGGCAGAGGCATGGGCGAGATAGAAGTCCACATCAAGGGGGAGCTGATCAAGAATCAGATAAAGAAGAGCAAGAGGAGAAGAGATCTTATTGACAACATGGTCGCTGCTACAGTTGTGACAAGAAGGAAGAGCAAGAGAAAAGATCACGACGACAAGAAGGGCGTTGTTACAATTGTGGTAAGAAAGGTCACTTTGCTCGTGATTGTCAACGTAAGCATGAAGAAGAAAATGCTGCAACTTCTCATGAGAATCAAAGCGAGAAAGAGTGAGATTTCGAAGCGTCCTTGGCAGTTGAAGAAGATACCATCCTTGGACAAGAACGGGATTCCAAAGAATCAATAGATTTTGCAATGTGTAACATCGAGAAAGTTGGGTACGATAGTGATGAAGAATGGCAAGCACTATTTCCAACTGAAGAAAGTTTTGAAGAAGAGTTTCACTTCACACATGAAGCTGATCAAGGTAATCTCAATGACATAGAAGTGATGTCAATGGAGGAGCTCAAAGAAAAGAACGAAAAAGAAAAGCAAAGAATAAAAAATTCTTAGTTGATGAAGAACATACTTTGGAATTCTATGAAAGTATGCTAAAAGAAAATCAACTGAGAGAAGTCTCTCATCAGAATGAGCCGAACTTCAATGAGAGATTTGATCAGAAAACTGAAATTACTTAATATGAGAAGAGAAGAAGTAAGAGTCGGTGCTGAGGGGGAGTGTTAGAATCCAGCACCGACATAGCTAGAACCTTCTAGCTAACTTGGTTAAAATAATATGTAAAACTGTGAGTACAAACTATCAGCTATAGCAAATGGTTTACTTTATTTACTGTGGAAATTATGGCCTATAAATAGCGATCAATGGGTGGCCATTTGGAGCAATGAGTCCAGCTCAAGTAAAAGTGGTCTCTAGCTAGTGATATAGTGTCAAGTAGAGAGAGGAGACTTGAGTGCAATATGTTGTGAGCTCAAGAGAGTGGAAGCAATTAGGTGTTTTGGTAGGAAGTTTTTGGGAGTAAGTACTGAGGTGTTTAGTAGAGTAGAGTGTGTGGTAGTTGTACTATCCTTCTTTGTATTAAATGTGATATTATTTTTTTGTTAAAAGTTATTTGGTTTAGCTAGATTCTCTACAAATATATCATATTATTTCCGTTGTTTTTCCCTTAAAAAATGTTGATGATAGAATATCATATATGTTATTTCCTCTCTATTCTATTGATGTTGAATATGATCAAAAGTTATCAATAACATTGATTCTTCACTATGGTTTTTAGATTCGATAACACAACAAATGCATGTGAAAAGTTCTTGAAAAGCACTGGGAGTCCATCAAAGGGCACGATCAGCAAACCTATCATTGTGGTTATTTCGGCGGTGCCCGCAGTTCTACTTCTGGTGGCCGTATTTGTAGGTTGGAGGATTAGAAAAGTCCAAGGTGTGTGCGGAATTTTATCTATTTTTCTTATTCGTATAGGACGTACAAAACAGCAATTTAAAATTTTAAGTGTTCTTTTTTTTTCTTACTAATGAATTTAATTCTCCTACTTAGTCATCCCAAGAAGTGTTCACCATGTTGAGCCCTCCCCAAATACGTACAAACACAAATCTTAATGCTTCTTTCCAGCAACCTTGAGCTCTAACTCAAATCTGCCAGCTACTGACCTACATATCATCTGCCGGCAGTGGCACAACGTGGAGATCGACTTCGGCAGAAGTCGGACAGTGTGGACTATAAAATTCAAGCTGAGATGAAGCAGTTCACTTTTAAGGAGTTGTGTTACACGACTAGAAATTTTAAGAGCATAATTGGAGAAGGAGGATTTGGGGTTGTCTACCATGGCACTTTACATGAAGGAAAGCAAGTAGCAGTAAAGATGCTTTCTCACACATCCAAACAAGGAACCAAAGAGTTTTTGGCTGAGGTAACTTTTTTTATATATAAAAAGAATTACTACTAATAAGGGTTGGGATAAGGTAGTAACCAGTGTTTCTTAACTTAAGTAAGTGTTGATGTGCCTTGAATTATGTACCCTGTATCCAAAATTATGAAAGAAAAAAATGAAAAAAGAGAAAAAAATGAGAATCTGTGGCGGAAGCAGAGGGTTTGGGCCGTTAGGCCCAAGCCCGTAGCCCGCCACTGATTCTCGTGGAGGATGCGGGGGGTTCGCCCCCCGCGGTATGAACCTTTATATATGAGAGTTAGGGTTTTATATGATGTACACTCTCTTTTGACTCATAGTGAAAATTTCTAGCGGCGGCCTCCTTTGTCCGTGGATGTTTCTCTCTTGTTCACATTGATCAAGAGAGTTTTACCACGTTAAATCTCTGTGTTCATCTTCTCTTTCTTTCGTTGTTTTGATTATTCATCGATCCTCGGTGTTCTATTCCCAACAAATTGGTATCAGAGCCGAGTTTCTTTCAGCGAAGATGACTACAACGAAGTTCGACATCGAGAAGTTCGACGGGAACACAAATTTCAATTTGTGGCAGGTTCGGATGCATGCCATCCTGGTTCAGAATGGGTTGAAGAAGGCACTGTCGGATCAAAAGCCTAACGCCATGGAGGCGTCCACCTGGAAGGATCTTGACGAGAAGGCCATGTCTGCGATTCAGTTGTGCCTGACGAACGATGTTCTTCAGGAAGTTCTCGCAGAGAAGACGACGGTCGGTCTTTGGACGAAGTTGGAAACTCTGTATCTGACGAAAACCCTAGCGAATCGACTTGTGTTGAAGCAGCGGTTGTACACCTTTCGTATGGCCGAAGGTACGTCGATCAAATCACATATCAGTGAGTTCATTACCCTAACAATGATTTGAAGAACGTAGATGCAAAGGTTGATGATGAAGATCAGGCCCTATTACTTCTTTGTTCTCTGCCATCTTCATATAAAACCTTTAAGGAGACGATGATCTACGGTAGGGACAAACTCACGTTTGAAGATGTTAAGGGCAGACTGCTGAGCAAAGAAAAGTTGGGTAATGAATTGGGATCAAGCAGCAAATCTGATGATCAAGCCTCAGGTCTGATCGCAAGAGGCAGACATCAGACGAGAAATCAAAATCAAGATAGATCTAGATCCAAGTCGAAGAACAGAGATAAAGTCTGCAATTATTGCAAGAAGAAAGGTCATATCAAAGCAGAGTGTTACAAACTACATAATAAGAATAAAAGGATTAACGATGGCAACGAGAAGGGAAATCAGAAGGCTGAAGTTGCAGATGTCGGTGTAGCAGAAAGTGAGAATGAAGATGTCCTGTTAGTAACGGCATCAAACAAATCCAGATCATCAAGTGAATGGATTCTTGATTCTGGATGCTCATACCATATGTGTCCCAATCGAAATTGGTTCTCCACGTACAAATCTGTTGAAGGTGGAGTCGTTCTTATGGGCAACAATGCTGTCTGTAAGACTGTTGGTATTGGGTCCATCCAGATTAAGATGCATGATGGGATTATTAGGACATTATCAGAAGTCAGACATGTTCCTGATCTGAAGAAGAATCTTATCTCTCTCGGTGTCTTAGACTCAAATGGTTGCAAAGTTATTATTGAGTCTAATGGAATGAAAATTTCCTGTTGTGCTCTTGTGTTGATGAAATGCCTCAAAATCGGTAGTTTGTATGTTCTCCAAGGTTCGACGGTGATAGGTTCAGCAGCAGTCTCATCTACCTCAGAGGAAGATTGCACAAAGTTATGGCACATGCGTTTGGGCCATATGAGTGAGAAGGGCATGCAAGTTCTCAGTAATAGAGGTCTTCTTCCTGGTGTAAAAGTTGAAAAGTTAGAGCTGTGTGAGCATTGTATCTTCGGAAAGCAGAAGAGAGTTAGTTTCGGCTCAGCCATTCATAAGACGAAGGGAACCCTTGATTACATCCATTCAGATTTATGGGGTCCTTCTCAGGTTCCTTCGAAAGGAGGAAATAGGTATTTGCTGACATTTATTGATGATTTCTCTAGAAAAGTTTGGGTCTATTTTCTAAAGCATAAAGATGATGTATTCGAAATATTCAAGTCATGGAAGGCTTTGCTAGAGAAGCAATCTGGAAAAGTTGTGAAGAGACCGAGGACTGATAATGGACTAGAATTCTGTAATTCTAAGTTCAATGAATTCTGTGACAAAGAAGGTATTGCAAGGCATCACATAGTTGTGAGAACTCCACAGCAGAATGGAGTCGCAGAAAAAATGAACAGAACTCTACTAGAAAGAGCACGATGTATGCTGTCAAATGCAGGACTTGGCAAGGAGTTTTGGGCAGAGGTTGTTAACCTGACATGTCACTTAGTGAATCGGTCTCCTCACCGATCCTTAGACTTAAAAATTCCTGAAGAAGTATGGTCAGGTAATTATTCTAATTACTCACATTTAAGAGTTTTCGATTGTCCTGCATATGCACATGTTAATGATGGAAAGCTTGAACCTAGAGATAGGAAGTGCATATTTCTTGATTATAAATCTGGTGTTAAAGGTTATAGATTATGGTGTCCTGAAATCAAGAAATTTATTATCAGTAGAGATGTTATTTTTGTTGAATCTGTGATGTTTCACTCGAGAAAAGATTTGTCTATTATTGATGATACAGAAAAGCAGAAAACTTTGGAGAATGTTGAGTTAGAACTGTCAAGTTCTTCTGATGAAAAGAATGATACTCCTGATGCTCCTGAAGTTCATACATCATCTCAAGTTCAGCAGCAATACATGTTAGCTCGTGATAGACCGAGGAGAAAAATAAAAGCACCTCAAAGGCTCGGATTTGAAGAACTGGTCGCTTATGCATTAAGTGTTGCTGAAGATATTGAGTTACCTGATCCTTCCTCCTATTTTGAAGCTATTCGAAGTCCTGATTGTAATAAGTGGTTAATAGCAACGCAGGAAGAGATGGAATCTCTACAGAAGAATGGCACTTGGGATCTTGTAAAACAACCTGTGAATAAGAAGATTGTTGGCTGCAAATGGGTGTTCAAGAAGAAAGAAGGAATCAATAACGAAGAGACAAAGTACAAAGCAAGATTGGTGACAAAAGGATACAGTCAAGTGGAGGATGTTGATTTTTATGATGTGTTCTCTCTAGTTGTGAAACATACTTCTATTCGTACTTTATTTGCTATTGTTGCTTTGCAGAATCTTGAACTTGAGCAACTAGATGTTAAGACTGCATTCTTACATGGCGATCTAGAAGAATATATATATGGAGCAGCCAGAGGGTTTTCATGTTGAAGATAGAGAAGATCAAGTTTGCCATCTGAAGAAGTCCTTGTATGGACTTAAACAATCCCTTTGGCAGTGGTATAAAAGGTTTGATTCATTCATGTTGAGTATTGGTTTTGCTAGAAGCAAATATGATAGTTGTGTTTATTTGAATCAACTTGCCGATGATTCATTCATCTATTTGTTGCTCTATGTTGATGATATGTTAATTGCAGCAAAAGATATATCTGAAATTAATATTTTGAAAAATAAGTTAAGTTCTGAATTTGAGATGAAAGATCTTGAAGCAGCAAAGAAGATTTTGGGAATGGAAATCTTTAGAGATAGAAGTTCAGGAAGACTATTTCTGTCTCAGCAGAAATATATTGAAAAAGTCTTGGAACGTTTTGGAATGCAGAATGCTAAGGCTGTCAGTACACCGATTGCAGCACACTTTAAACTCTCAGCGTCATGTTCACCTCAATCTGATGAAGACAAAAGGTATATGTCAAAAGTTTCTTACTGTAGTGCAATTGGTAGCATTATGTATGCAATGGTTTGCACTCGTCCAGATATATCTCATGCTGTCAGTGTTGTTAGTAGATATATGTCTAATCCAGAAAAGAAGCATTGGGATGCTGTTAAGTGGATACTGAGATATTTAAGAGGTACTTGTAAAGTATGCTTGGAATTTGGTAGAAATTCAGCTGGACTGGTTGGCTATGTTGATTCAGATTTTGCAGGAGATCTTGATAGAAGAAGGTCCCTAACTAGTTATGTCTTTACTATTACTGATTGTGCTGTGAGTTGGAAAGCTATTTTGCAGGATACAGTAGCATTATCCACTACTAAAGCTGAATACATGACCATCACTGAAGCTGTGAAAGAAGCTATTTGGTTGAGAGGATTAGTTGGAGAGCTCACTATGAAAGAGGAAGCTACTGTCATATATTGTGATAGTCAGAGTGCAATACATCTTACAAAAAATCAAATGCATCATGAAAGAACAAAGCATATAGATGTGAGATATCATTTTGTTCGAGATATTGTGGAAAAGCAAGATGTTCAAATTCAGAAGATTAGCACATATGACAATCCAGCAGATATGATGACAAAGAGCTTACCTATTGCCAAGTTTGACTATTGTTCAGACTTGACGAGCGTTACGCAAAGATCAAGCTAGGCCCTCGTGGGCCATTCGGCAAAGGAGTGCATGTTGAGCATTTTATTTTTGAGAGTTTTGTGAAATTAAAGTCAAGGTGGAGATTTGTTGATGTGCCTTGAATTATGTACCATGTACTCAAAATTATGAAAGAAAAAATGAAAAAGGAAAAAAAAATGAGAATCTGTGTCGGAAGCGGAGGACTTGGGCCGTTAAGCCCAAACCCGTAGTCCCTCACTGATTCTCGTGGGGGGTGCGGGGGGTTCGCCCCCTGCGGTATGGACCTTTATATATGAGGGTTAGGGTTTTATATGATGTACACTCTCTTTTGACTCATAGTGAAAATTTTTGGCGGCGGCCTCTTTTGTCCGTGGATGTTTCTCTTGTTCACATTGATCAAGAGAGTTTTACCACGTTAAATCTCTATGTTCATCTTCTCTTTCTTTCGTTATTTTGATTATTCATCGATCCTCGGTGTTCTATTCCCAACAGTAAGATTTTAAATTCAATTTTTTGTGAATGTAAAAAAGCTTATTGGGAGCTTATTGTTAGTACTTAACGAAAAAAAAAGAAGAAAAAGCTACTCATCTGCATACTATCGTTGTCATTAATTTTTGAAGAACAATAATAAAGGTTAAGAACCGCATTACGTTATGGATTCTAACTCTAGAAAAGAAACAACATGTTCCTAATCTTTTTAATCATTAGATTAAAATTTTATAATAAATTTATTATAAAATTTTATGGATAATATTTGATATATTTTTATTTAAATATTGTAATCTGTCTTATATAATTCAATGGATAAAAATAGAAAAAAACACTAGTGAAAATATTCACATTTGAAGTTCTTTTGATCGAACTAGAAAGCTGAAAGTTTAGTGAGTTTGGTTAACAAGGAAAAAAACTTCATAGATTCATTGGTCTTCACAAATGTGTGACCCTGACCCGAACTGATAAAGTGGTGATTAGAAAGGATTGATATATTTATATGCCCGATAATTCTTCTACTGTTAAAAATGAGCAAAAGTATGTTATATGCTAGATAATGGAAGAGAGGTTCTGTAAATATTTTCTCTTCCTGTGAAAAACTTATCTCTAGATGTGAACATTTATTTGGCATGGGAAGAAAACAATAAACATCTTTATTTTCTTGATTTTTTATTTTACAGGCCCAGAATTTGACAAGGATCCATCATAGGAATCTGGTTTCCCTAGTTGGTTATTGCATGGCTTGTTTACGAATATATGGCTCAAGGAAGCCTTCGGGAAAACCTCAAAGGTTTGCATTCCAATCCAGAGATCTCCACTTTCTTGAAAGTGTATTTTTTTCCAAAACAAGTGCTTTAATTTTTTTAACAACTCGCAACAAGGATAATATGTACATGAGCTATTAATTGGACAACATTTGCAAGTGATTTATTATGCTACATTCGATGCTATTAAATATTCATTAATCTCATAAATTAAAGAAAAGGCTATCATCAATTACAATTTATGAAAAGTCTCTACAGTTCTTGCTGCGTGATATTTGCTATCATTCAATTAACTGTTAGTCACTGCAGAAAATGCCGGACAGAGAACACTGCGTTGGGTGGAGAGGCTACGAATTGCTGTTGAATCTGCTCAAGGTTTTACAAATTTATTCAATACTTCTTAATTTTCAGCTTTTGTTATGCCCTTTTTATCACCTTAGAACTCACGTTATTGTGATTTAGTGAACGAAGGCCTGGAGTATCTGCACAAAGGATGCAATCCACCCATAATTCACAGGGATGTTAAGTCTAGCAACATACTTCTGTACGAAGATCAGGAGGCTAAGTTAGCAGATTTCGGATTGTCCAAGGCATTCCATGATGTCCATCAAACTCATGTTTCCACCATGGGAGTGGTCGGCACTCCTGGATATCTTGACCCTGGGTATGTTTCTTATCCCTTTTTGCCTTCTTTTTTTTTGGTTGTCTGATATTATATTTCAATTAACATGAAATAATATTATGCAAAGGTTATTTTCCAATGCTGGTCAAAGTGATCAAACCATAGAAACTGTGATAAAAAAAAGATCGGCTAACTAACCAGTGGTTGAGTACCGTCATGGCCGAACCGAAGTATTGATTTTATTAGTTACATTATCTTTTATCTTTCATTTTAAATGTTTTTTCTCATTTTTTGTTGCAAAGACAATTAAGCTAAAAGTATCGTATAATATGATAAATAAAATTAATTACAAAGAAAAGATATCTTGTTGTATTGTTAGCTATCCCTCAATAGGATGCTATGAGTTGTTTCGTACTGTGTTCCACTTCCAACCAAGTGGAGACAATAAAGAGTCCCTAAATAGAATTTGCATGATCAATACTTTGTCATGAATTTAGAAGACCTTATTACAACAGATGTGCTTTAGCCTTTAGGGTTTATTCTTTCCAGTGCTAAGTATTTTCTTAGTATTTAATTTCTCTGAACTGGTCATGTATAGCTAAGAAGTTAATGCTATTCTAACATGCAATTACTAATTAGGTACCAAAGTAGTCTGAAGCTCAATGAGAAGAGCGATGTGTACAGCTCCGGTGTGGTGCTCCTGGAGCTGATAACTGGTCAGTCACCCATCATACCGGGTCCGGACGGGAACGTTCATATAGTCCAACTAGTGGCTCGGAGCATCGAAAGAGGGTATATAGATGACATCGTGGACAGGAGACTGCATGGTGAGTACGACGCGAATTCTGTGTGGAAGACTGTTGATCTCTCTCTTAAGTGCACAGAGCCCAGAGGTAGCCAAAGACCGTCCATGTCCGAAGTGGTGGTGCAGCTCAAGGAAACCTTGGACTTGGCACTTGCTACTACCACCAATGGGAAGAGCGAGAACCATGACAGCGTTATTTACATGAGCCCTTCTGCGAGATGAATAAACTAATAATTTGTGATATCTCGCCTTTTTTTTTTCTTGAAGTTGCATTGTTGGAGAAAGCTCGTATTGTATTCTGCATCTGGTCAGCAAATAAAGGTACAAAGGATTTTGTACGGATCAAGGGACTATTCAGTGTCTCGAGTGGTTGTTACAAGCGTGTATTTGTATGTATAAACGACGTTGGTTTAGCAAGTGTTTCAAGTGGTAAATAAAAATGTAATGCGTTCTGCACGGATCAAGGACTATTTCTTATCATCTCCAATTTTCGCATCGTTTCATAACATTTGTATTTTTTTTACAGTTTTTTTACGACTTTTTTACGAATTTCTGCATTTTATGGCGCGTAATTTTCTTGCTACCATGCATGAACTGCTATATATGCTAGAGTTAGGAATATATTATGGATTCACACAAATACGTACATTCATTTTGTACAAATTTAGGAATAAAAAATGTTCATCTTCTTTTCAATAGGAATGGGACTGACTCATTATCCTAGCAATGATCTATGCTAAAGACTCATAACTTAAGAGAGGAGAGAATTGATTCAATCCCCTTTACCTATCCTATCAAATCTTAAAGTTGTTCCTCTTTTTTTTCTTCCTCTTCCAATCCTTAAGCAATGAAGCCATCATGGGATGAAAGAGAGAAAAGAAACCGCCAAAAAGAAGAAAATGATTTTTATAGGAAGGTTATGAGGATTCTTTGTAAAAAGTCAGTAATATCTCTGATTTAAAATGTCGAAGTGTTTCAATTTGATTAATGAAAATAGAAACAAGGGTTTAATCATGATTATCAACTTTTCTGATGATATGATAATCAATAGTCTTATTATTAGTTAGTGATATAAATGAATAAATAGGTGTTGAGTCAATGGAATGGATAATGTGTGAAGCCTCGTGTCCTACATACTAATTTATTTTCTATAATATGTTAAGCTCACCTTTAATTTTTACAATTTTCTAATTGCTATAGTTTAAGTGTGATGAAGGATGAATATTTTGTCAATCTTCCATCAACTTGATCAATTCAAACATATTTGGTTATGTATTTAATGAGGTGTATCAAGCACTTCATCTTATCTAATCATTTAGATTTATTTTAATAGTTGGATTAGAAGTCAATTTGCTTCTAATTTTAAAAACATATATTTATTATATATAATTCACTTGAAATGTTTAAAGTCAAAACAAGAATTTATACAATTAATGTATTAGATAAACATATTTATAAGTAACAATCGAATTATAAATTATAAAAAACAAAATATTCATAATAATTATTATAACTAGTGTTTGTTATAATGAATTATCAATAATATATTATGATAATAATATTTTATTGGTCATTGAACAATAACAATAGAGCTTAATTTTCGTGCTAACACTTTCAAGGGTAGCACCATCATATCTCCATCCTTCATCGTCAGATCCATAAATAGATGGTGAATCTATTAATTATTTTTTTCGATCCACCACCCATCATGAATTTAACGATGATGGATGAAAGTTTGATGATACTAGTAATTTTTTCATAATAAGGGTGTGTTTGACAAGTGGAACTAAAGTTTCTCCGAGTTTCAATGAATAATTTGATTTTATAGATTAGTTCGAGGTGTGTTTGAATAGAATGGAACATAATGTTGACGAACCAAAGAGTTGATGTGATAAGAAAAAGTATATGTGATGGTTTAATTTTTAGTGAGTTTTAATTAAAATTGGTATTGTTAATATAAAATATAATATTGTTAATAAATAAAAATATAATTATAAATATAATTTTTTACTAAAAAGATGTTAAAAATATATTAT
Organism: Pontederia crassipes; assembly: GCA_030549335.1. Lineage (NCBI taxonomy): Eukaryota > Viridiplantae > Streptophyta > Magnoliopsida > Commelinales > Pontederiaceae > Pontederia > Pontederia crassipes. The sequence goes on along the minus strand of CM060183.1, from coordinate 32,030,499 downwards.
TTAAATATAAGAAATCAATTTTTTAATAATTTATATTTAATGAAATGTTGAATTTTTTTAATGAAATAATAAATAATATTATATTAATTCTTTATTATTCATATTTTACATATAATAAATAAGATAGGTAAAAATAAAAAAAATTGTAAAATAAAAAAAGGTCATGTTATTTGTAAAAAAAAAGAGAGAGAACCAAAATAGTGGAACCAGTTGAGCGAAATCAGGTGCTGGTTCCACTTGCCAAATACACTCTGATTCAATGTTTATGCTAATGATGATGATAATAATGTCACTGTTATGCAATTTGTTCTATTTTTATCTATTACTTATTTAACAATTATAAGGATAATTAGAATCAAAGGAGGAGTCACTTGCATGCCTGCACGTGCAAGCATTGTGGCGCACTGGCGCTCTATGTATAATATCATGCTCTACTTGAATCACAAGATCAGTGGTGACATCGAGGATTTGAGTACCCATTGCAGGTTCCAAACCCTAGTGCTAGTGCTAATATTTTTTAATTAAATCTTAGTGACATTAACATCAATACTCCATATTAAAGCAGTGACTTAATATTAATCAATGCTCCAAATGATTGATGATTTTTTTAATATTTGTCATAATATTTTTATTTATTAATTCTTTTTTTTAATTTTTTATCTTCACAAAATTTTGACATATTATTTTTAGGGGAAAATGAGAATGTAGAGCCTCATCTTGACCGTTCCTTCGTCAATGTACGCGAGGATAGAGTATTGCTCATCTTAAATGTTATAGATTTTATCATGGTCGTCCGTTTAAATTAAACATCTCATATTTCATCCAAGGAAAAAGGGCAGTTGTAATCCCTAGAGGTGCAGCTGGGAGAACAGCCGTAGGTCTCCCAAAAATTGGATTCGCGCTCGCTGCTCCCTCCTTGTTTGAATGATGCCGGCGATCAAAATCCTCCCTGTTCCAAGGACGTCGGCAGCTCCTTGTTTCCCCCCTTAAACGACATCCACAGCTCCTTTCCAACTTCGTGATTGCTGCTCTGCTCCTTTGAACATCGCCGACGATTGTCCTCTACCCTGTTTGGATGACGCCTGCGACTGCTCATCTCCATCTTCACAGGACTCCAGCGGTTGCTCATCTCCCCCTTGGAACGACGTTGGCAGCTGCTCATCACCCCCTTGGAATGACACCTGTTCTCTGTAAGTGTTGTTTCATTCCAAAAACATTTTGCATTTTGGTACTTTTTGTTTTCCCTTATTCGTATAAATTTTTTTTAACTTTGGTTGGATCTCTTTCGTTTCTTTACAGACGACGTCAACACCTATTCGTGCTTTATCTTTGAATGACATAGACGGCTGCTGCTGCTACCTCTTCGATGCTGGAAGCTGCCCTTGTCACTCTTTGATCACATCTTCTAGTTATTTTTCCTTCTTAGCTTACTGTGTATGAAAAACTTATTAATGCTGCCACCTTATTTCCTTTTTATTATCAAACCTATCTTTCAGTGTTCCAAATTATAGCAAGGAAACAATATACAATTATAACTTGAAATATTATATATATGTAGGACACTTTATAAATGCAATATGGACATGGAAATTTCATATGTGCAAAATCAGTACTTGAAAATTTTGGAGGACACACAACACATTTGTTACATAGAAGGCACAGAGGACACACAACCAAGGTTTATTCTCTCATCTTATCATATATAATAACTTTAAATTTCTTCATTATAACATTTATATTAATTTTCAGCTTGGATGTTGTCGAAAACAATGAAGACAATGACATCCAATGTGAGGCTGATAATGAGAAAACAATTACAAAGCATATTGTTGGAACGTTATATGACTCGAAAGAACATGCATACAAGTGTTATAATATGTATGCAAGATCTGTTGGATTTTTTGTGCGAAAATCATATAGCTTTAAATCTAGAAAAACTAATGATATCATCGGAAGAAAATTTGTTTGTTCTAAAAAGGGGCACAAAGATCTTACAAAGAAAAGGAAATTAGGGAAACTTGTGAAGCATAGAAGAGATGATAGATTTGACTGCCAAGCCTATATAAAAGTTGGAGTAAGAGATTTTGGTAAGTGGGAGGTAAAGGCCTTCAAGGAAGAACACACACACATTTTAGCTTATGAACATATATTTTTGTTGGTTTCATTAATGTTGTCTATAAACATATTTACTTATGAACATATATTTTTGTTGGTTCCATTAATGTTGTCTGGAAAGTGTCTTGCAGAAAAAACGTTTTTCAGATAATGCTATAATGAAGTTCCTTCAAAATTTCCCAACATCCGATAATGCTATAATGAAGTTTCACTGCCTTGATTTACTGGACTCCTTTTCTGATGATTACATTGCTAAGATTAAAGTTTCTTGTAGTAATTTCACGATATCATTGTTCAGCCCCTCTTTTGTTTCTATTGCAGTAATTTTAGGATCCTTCTCTAACATGCTGTCAAAAAAACTTCATGGAGCTAAAGGATGCTGTTGGGCTACGTATCAAATATGTCCAAAGGCGTTATTGGCTTAATTGACATCCCAACTACTATTTTGAAGCTTTGTTTATGTGGTTTGTTTATACAATGTTAAGACACGACATCTTGCATTTGATGTTTTGATGTGTAACGTATGAAGCTTTTTATTTCCTCTATTGGTCGTGTGACATATGGCATCTAATTGCTTGTGCATGGTTTTTGTTGCACACTGCACCAAAGTGTAAATTGTTGAAAATTTGTTTTCCCATCAAAAGCCAGCTCTATCGTTGCAAATTGTGACCTCCACAATGTGGTCCAGAATTGCTAACAACTCTTGGAACTGAACATCAAAAAGGAAAGCCAAAGATAACATCCAATCTCCACCATGCAGACAACAATTGAATGCCTGAGCACATAGAATCACATGGCAACCAAGCGTGGGGAGGTCGCAGCCAGGGGGCCTGCTGAAACATTCTTCTTCCTAACGTGCATTGCACAAGACAAAACACGCTGACCTTGGAAGGAAATCAGACTATTCCTTTTACATACATTGTAGGGTAAATGAGGATAGCAACTTGCACAAAAGAAATATGAATACAAAATATCTAACTCTCACTTTGATAGTCAGGACGTATACTAACATTACTGAACACATGTCAGTTACATAATAAATGTAGAGCAAACATTACATTGCTTCTCACACACTAACATCACTACCTAACAAAACATTACCAAACATAACTTCTAACATTACAACACCTCCATTAAAACCTACAATACATTACTACAACTATTAATGTGATACATAATATCATCATTTTACGTGATAATCCTCCTTCTTTAAGCCTCTTACGCTCCATTACAAGTTGTGTAACGCCCCAAAATTTGACCCACCACGTGGCGTGATCTTCTCTTGTGCGCTACCATTTTCTTTCTTTCTAATTGACTTTTTTATTGACTCAAATGGTCAAGAAAATTGACACATAAATGGAAGACTTATCAAATAAAATAATGCAACAATAAAGGGATAATGCGGAAGCAAGATGGATAAAATATGTCAAACTGTCTCGATAAGAAACATAGTGCAAAAGTAAAAGATAACACCCCATGATCTCAGTCTGAAGTAACAAAGATAGGAGTATGAGTACTAAACATAAAAACATTTGCGGTCAACCATAACTTGATAGGATCCATCTAAGTAGACATTCCATCTAATATAATGGATAAACACACGACTCATACTTGACATAACCATAACCATATGCATATGCCACCCAAAGTGAAGTCGCTGCACACACATAATCACGTTACTAGCAAACATCATATACCTATGGGATCACACAGGGAAGCAAGCTCAACCGTTAACATAAAGTTAAGTGTGAATTAGTATAAATCATAGATCAATTCTATCAAAATAAGCATGAAAAAACATGTAATGAAATGGGAAAGATGATCATTATGTAGAGAGTAATCATAACATTCATGCTTTTTTCCTTTCTTTTCTTTCATTTCTTTTATGTTCTTTCATTTCTTTTCCTTTCTTTTCATTTCATTTCCTTACGTTCTTTCTTTCTTACTTACTTTGGAAGAGCTCTTCATTCTTTTAGGGAATATCATTGCATGCACTTGTGATGCTACTATCTAAACCATCATGGGACAGTGTGTGATCAGTGCCACGGCCAGTCGGGCTAGGATGACCATGTGCCAGGCGGAGACATCCGTAAAGGGAGAGACTCTCATCTAGATAGGACCAATGGTAATCCGTGAGGAAGTGCCTCAGGGCTCGCTTAACTTCCCCCATCATAGTGGACATTTCTTTCAATCCAAAGATCGATCAAGATTGTATGGAGCGTAGCTCCGAATCATGTGGACCTATCTTCCAATCCGTAGATTGGTCAAAGTCATATGGACATTTCTTTCAATTTGAAGATCGATCAAGGTCGTATGGAGCAAAGCTCCATATCATCTTTATATTCTTTTCTTCCTTTAACCAATCAGATGGATAGGAGCTTTAGTAAAATCAGAGAGTTTGATTATGGTCAAATTCTTCTGTCCACATACCGAACGCTCCGAAGTCAATGATCGTCCATCATTAGTTCCTTTCCGCGGTCGTCCGGAGAGAGAGTGGATGGCCGTTTATCATTTCAATGATGTCATAATCAAGTTGACATTTCATTCTTTCCATTCAGTTTAGTCATAGAAAGGCAACATGGTTCTGTGGAGCACCATTAACTTCATGTGAAGTTTAGATATCGATTATGTAAACAGGGGTGTGTAAATCGTAAGGTTTACATTCTGTTGGCCAGAACCCTGGCCGAGTATAGGTGAATTCGGGCCGAGTTTTTGGCAGAATTAGTCTAGAAAATTTCGAGTCAGAACTCGGGCCTAGTCAGGGTTATACCCGGGCCGAGTTGGATGCACGATCGGGTCAGAAAGGTCGATCCGCCCGATCGTCTTCTCTGATTAATACCTGGGTCGGGTCAGGCAGAGCTCGGGCCGGGTTACTGGTACAAGCTGAGCTCGGGTCGATGGTCAATGGTGGATTCGGGCCGAGTTAGAAAGAACTCGGTCCGGGCTGGCTTGATCCGGACCGGATTCGTCATTCGCAGAAAACTGTGAGAGTTCACGGCTCTGAATCGTTTCGTTCTTTCCAACAATCAAAGGATCTGCATCAATATCACGAGTTTGTGAGCATAACTAAAGTATTATATGATAATCTAAACTATAAGAAAACAATCTACACATGTAATGGTCTAGTAAATTCGAAATCTACGTAAATAACTAATAAACAGTTTCAAATGATTCGCATAAATGAAAGATCAAGTATTTCATAGTTAACAACTTCATCTCCTAATCATGAATTCTATTTCGGATTCGGCTCTAAGCATGCATAATCGTCCAGCAACTTAACCTATGAGATAGATCCCTAAATCACACCTCTATGCCTACATATTTGGGGTTCGTCCTTGTGGTGGTTCGTCCTCGGTTTGCTGCTACTGTTGTTCGCTGTCGTCTGCTGCGTCGTCCGTGCCGAAGAGCCTCACTGATGTGCTTTCGCCTGTTGCTATCTGTGCGCGTTGTCGGAGGGAGAACAGAGAGCGAGTGTGAGAGAGGGACGAAGGTGAAAACGTGAGAAGAGGTCAAAACAAGGGATTTTATGGGGTTGGGACCGTCCCTTGATCTCCCCCAACTCCTGAACTGCTAGACCATTGAAGTGGGGAGAGGAAGATAGGAGAGCATGTCTTCTCTCTCCTTGCATTTCCTCTCCCTCCGTCTCTTCCTTTTCTTTTTTTTTTTTGAAACTGAGGTGTTACATGTTGCTCTTCTAAATCATCAACTTTCTTCAACAAACCATTGATTACATTTACTAAACATACCCCATAATTTTGACAACCAAAAAATCTTCGTCCGGGACTGACTTGAGTCCATGATAACTTGATCACAGCTTGTATTTGGCATTCACATTCGGAAAAGATTATTGAATGACTTTCTGACATCACTTAAATTAAAATCGGAAAAATAATGTGCAAATTCAACCCTACATTTCATTGACATATGAAGTTAAAATAAAACTACGAAGCAATATCTTCTGAAGAGGAATTGGAACGGAAATCCGTGTTCTCCCAGTCACTACGTTTGAGACAGTATGCAATGTAGATATGATCGTGATTTATCTAGAATCACAGGTTTGTGAGTATCCAATATATATCACACAATTTATTAAATATACCAACTATTGGTAAATTAATACTATCAACTAATCATAGGTAACATGTATCTTATATATGTAATATACTTGCAGAAATCTATCCTCAAGTGGACTAATCGGGCTCACATAATTCAGAAACTTGTAATGGGCCATTTGGCGCATTAACAATTTAATTTAAATAACCACTTAAATAAATTATCATAATTTAAATTATCGGTAATATCACATTATAATATTTGGTAAGTAATGATAATATAAATAATAGTCAAAACGGATAATGATAAAATTATCAAAATACCCCTAAAAATTATTTTAGATTTTAATATCATGTTATTATAAATAAACAAAGAAAAAATAGAAAAGTGAATATATATAAAAAAGATGAGACAAAATCAAGAGTTATTTATAAAAGATTTCAAATAATAAATAAACTATTTAAAATAAAAAATTTAATTGAATGGATATTTTCGTCAAAATGCATTCGCAAGTAATATAAAAAGACACCTCTCCTGCCTATTATTTAAATTATCAGTGAAGTGGTAATCAAGATTATCGGAGTAATTAAAATTATCGGTAATCAATCGAAGCCAAAAAAAATAATGTGGTGGGCCCTAAAAATTTTAAATAAAATAATCCATAATTTTTTAGATTGCCTCGTACCAAACTGCTACTAGGCGCCAAATCTTCCATTGGAAATTATATCTGCAAGTTAACTAATCATATTTCCTCAGTAAAATTGATTCGTCTTGTTATACTCATTAACGCAATAGGCCAAAGTTATGCTAACTGATTTGCTCACTGCAGGGATTTGTCAAACAACAATTTGACAGGTGCAATACCTGATGCCCCTTGGAAGCATGCCGTCTCTCAAAGTCCTGTGAGTGTATTCATTATAAACCAAACCTTTTTTGGTTCAGTTATGATACATAAGATTCGTATTTAACACTCTTTCTTCCGGCAGAATATTGCCATGTAACAACATAACCGGGCCGATTCCTGCTTCACTCCGTCAAAGATCGAGCGATGGGCAGCTGATAATAAGGTAATTGTACTTTTCCATATGTCTTTTTTTAAAAAAAAAACATGACAACATATCATATTAATTTCTTTACAAAAATGAAAATAAAACGAATGAGCTCTTGAATGAATTATTTGGAGCTGAGAGAGGAGTCAAGGAGAAGAGAGACCATGAGACCCAAATTTGAGCTTTTTTTTTTTTTCGTTGCTCTCTATTTTAGTCATGTCAAGTATGACGAAGTATTATTAATAATATTAATTGTGGACTACGATTTAGATTCGATAACACTGAAAATTCATGTGGGGAGTTCTTGGAGAGCCAGGGAAGTTCATCAAAGGGCAAAATCAGTAAATCTATCATTGTGGTTGTTTCGGTGGTGCCCGCAGTTCTACTTTTATTGTTGGCTTTTATAATTTTGAGGCTCAGAAAACTCCGAGGTACGTGCTGAATATTTCTGTTCTCTCTTATTCATAAGACATAGTTATACAACATGAACATATTTCTTTTTTTTAAAATATGAGCGAATCATATATTGATGTAATTTTATTACATATTGTATATCTGATTATAATGACTATATTATATATCTGTATATTTTTATTACATATCTAATAATCATAATATCATATATTATAATTTTTATTAGTCTAAAATTCAGGAAAAAATAAAAAGAATGATTAATGCATCACTCTGCATGACTCACGGATGCTTGGGCCGTGCTCGATTGTGCCAGGTCGGCCGGAAGGCCATGCAGCATGGCCGATCGAAAAAAAAATGAGCCATGATGACTCAGCCTGACTCGGGAGAGGATCAAACTCGAGTTGTCCAATTCGGAACCCAAACATTGACTGATTTCTCTATCTCTTGTCTATGCACTATGCAATGCATATTTGCACTAGATATTACTTTTATCTCTAATTATAATTCATGATTTGGATTAAAGAATGGAGTATAACACACACATACATACATACATATATTTATATATATCTAATTATATGACTTGGATTAAGGAACCAAGGAATTTTTAGCTGAGGTAACATTTCTTAATCGGAAAAACACATTAAGCTACTCTCATTTGTTACCAAAGAGTCATAATTTTTGCAAAAGACTCCTACCAGAATAATACAAAACATCATGGATCTTAGCTCTAGGATTGTTGGTTGCTTTTAGGTTAAACCTTGTTAGCAAAGTATTACAAAACCATATTTTGAAACTGTCACTAAGAAATATTACATTTAGCATTCTCTTTATTGAACTCTAAAAGTGACACAGTATCCATACTCCTTTAGTAGCCTTCCCAGAATTCTATTTTTCCCTTGTTTGAGAAATAAATGGCAGAACTTTGTGATGCTAGAAATAATTCACGATCCAGAGGGGTTGTGTATTTCTCTTGTTGTTGCACTTGGATCTTATTTCTAGACATTACACCTTTAATTGGAATGTAAAGAGAAAAATAACTGTTTACTTTCTTGCTTCTGTTCTATAGGCACAGAATTTGGCGAGAATACATCATAGGAATCTTGTTTCTCTTGTTGGATACTGCATGGATGGAGAATACTTGGGTCTTGTTTACGAATACATGGCCCAAGGAAGCCTTCGTGAACACCTCAAAGGTTAGCATTCAAGTCCAACCATCCATCACATTTTATAAATATTTTTCCCTATTATCCAAACTGCTTAATTTTTTTGTTAATAAGAAATGACGCATAAGTTACTAGCTACAGGTATAGTATAATATGCACATGTGCTTCTGATGGATTATGTTCAAATTTTGTTTCATATATGTCCCCTGTTTTCACAAGAAAAGAAAATAAAGAACAAAACAAAATTAAAGAAGCACTCTCATGGTTCTAACTGTCCGTTTTGTATCATTCCATTAACTTCTATCAACACAGAGAGCGACGAAAACAAAACATTGAGCTGGGAGGAGCGGCTTCGAATTGCGGTTGAATCTGCTCAAGGTTTTACAAATTGAGTCCTTCTTAATTTACTTTTCTATTGCTATAGATCTCACGTTACCGTAATATAATGAATGAAGGACTGGAGTATTTGCACAAAGGATGCAACCCACCTATAATCCACAGGGACGTTAAGACTGTCAACATACTTTTGAATACAGATATGGAGGCTAAGTTAGCAGATTTTGGACTGTCCAAGGCTTTCCATAATGATCGTAATCAAACTCATGTTTCCACTCGGGCAGTAGTTGGCAATCCCGAATATCTTGATCCCGAGTATGTACTTCTTCTCCCTTCTGCATTATTATTATTTTTGTCGTTGTTCAATCGATGTTAATTGAGAGATCTCATTATAATATCATATATATACTGCATTCAAGATAGGTGCAGAGGTTATTTTAATGCAGGAAAAATGATGGAAGAAAAAAAGAACTATTCCATATCATTCATGAAAAATGTGTTTTGTCATACTGCAATTGTTTTGAGAAAAAAAGAACTAACCCCATGATTCATTAGTGTATTCCTTATATCACTCTTAGATATTTTTAACACCCTAATCCTTCTGTCTATTTTTTATTTAAAAGAATTAAAGGACACGAATATCCTTAAAGGAAATATATTATAATAAAAAATAAAATATAAAGTTATTGACCCACTCCTTTATATTATATTTTTATTCTAACCACAACATATATATATATATATATTAAAAAATTAGTGTGTGTTAGGGTGGGGTCACTGAGTGCATGATTAAAGATGGAACACTTCGTACTCATCGTCCATGTTACACAAACTTTTGTATAATTTGTATAACATGCCATATCTCTCGTAGCAAAGTTGTTAATCCCTATATAATTATATTTTAATAATATAAATTTCAAAAGATTAAAGTTATATTTAAAATGTCGAAAAATTTTAAATAGAAATGAGTGACTTCATGTACTAAACTTTCAATTAATATTTGTCAATATTCGCATGAGATTTATATTAAGATGTGAATATAAAAGTTATAAATAATTTTTTTATCTTTGTAAAAAATTAAGAATAACTTCATTGGGACAACCACATAAAACGTTATGTTTAAACAAGTGAAACTTTAAAAGTTCAAATTAAATTTGATATTTTTATATACTAAACTTGTACTTAATATTTGAGTATTCCATCATGAGATTTGAATAAAGAGATTAATATAAAAGTTATATGTAATCCTCTTATCTTTTCATAAAATTATGAATCAACTCATTTGGACAACCGTATCAAAAGTTATGCCAAAAATAGTGAAGATCAATAAGTTCTATTTGAAGTTGATAATTTTATGTGCTGAACTTTCATTAAATATTTGATTACTTTATCAACTGATTTGGGATAAGAGGTGAGCACAAAAATTGTAAATAAAAGTGTTAGCTTTTCATAGAATCAAATACCATCTCATTTGGATACTGGTATGAACAGTTATGTATAAAAGAGTAAATATCTAAAATGTTTCATTTGAAATGGACAACCTTGTGTACTAAACTTTGAATTAATATTAGACTATGATCTCATTAAATTTTGGATGAATGATGAACATAAAATTGTAGAGAATTCTGTTATATTTTCATAGAATAAAAAATGATCTTATTTGGATACTTGTATGAAAAGTTATGTATAAATGAGTAAGGTCTATAAAGTTTAATTTGAAATTGATAACTTTATGTCCTGAACTTTGATTGAATATTTGACTATGATCTCATTGGAGTTTAGATGAATGATGAATACAAAAGTTGTAGAGCATTTTGTTATCTTTCCATAAAATTAACTATCATATCATTTGGATAACTGTGTAAAAAGTTATGTATAAAATAGTGCAGGTCTATCAGGCTGTCAATGCTAAAACGGTCGATCGAAACATTAACGGTCGACCGTTATGGGTAAAAAAGGATGAACGATTTAAAACGAACGATCGAAACTGCTGTTGGAACAACGCTAATTACAGAAAACAAAGACATTTCTAAAATAGACGACCGAAACATTAACGATCGACCGTTATGAGAGCAAAGACAACAACAACGGTTAAAATCTTTCTACGGACTACTATCAACTGATAACTGCACAGAAAAGACAAGGGCAATGGATAGTTACTATTCAAAATGGTTGACCATTATTTAAAATGGTCGACCGTTATAGAGATGACAACACAACACTTTTCAAATTGATTTACAATGGTCATATTTTTAAGAGAAGTCTATAAAAGAGATTCAAAAGGCTGAAGGAAGAAAAATTAAGCAAGGCAAATCATTCTAAAAGCTTCCTTCAAGTTCAAAGCATTTTTCTGGGCCTAATCTTGCAAATCATCCCTTCCCTCTTCTAGTTTCTAAGTATAAACATTCTTTATAAGAAGAGAGAATTTGAGGGAATTCTTGTGTTTTTGTTTAGAGAGTTTGAGAGCTCCTTGTAAGAAGAGGTGTGTCTTACCTCTTGAGCAAAGAAGAAGGCATTATGGTGTAAAAATGGTTATTATCTCCTTACAAGAAAAGAGAAAGGTAGTGAATCTCCAACGGTCTCGAGGTCAGAAAGTCGGAGCGGGAATGTAGGCCAAGGTGTGGCCGAACCTCGTCAACAAACGATCGTGCATCTTGAGTTTATCTTTCTTTCTCTCTTTCCTACTCTATTATGCATGTGATTTAAATGATATTGTGTTGGTTTAAATATTAACGAATCAATTTTAAGCTTTCTCGATGATTTTCGTAAAATTTGTATTTTCGATTTAAACACCAATTCACCCCCTCCCTTAGTGCATTGTGATCCTACAATTGGTATCAGAGTAAGGTTGCTCTTATTTTAAAGATTTAATCATTTTTTAGAGCATGACACTATTTTTGGAAGAAAATTATTCTATATTCGACCCACCGAGTTTTAAATACCATTCTTTTTTATTCTTGAAAAATTAGAATGAAAGCTTATATTTGTTATATTGATTTTAATATGTGGGAAGTTTTGGAAAATGGTTTTGAAAAGTCAAAGAAAATTATAAATGATGTTTCTATTGATCTTCCATTTTTTGAATATGACGATTTTCAAATGTCGATTAAAAAACTTGACTAAAATGTCAAAAATGTCTTTTATTCCCCTTTAGATTCTTATGGTATGAATTTTATTTCTAAATACTTCACTTCTCATGAGATTTGGTAAGTTTTGTTAAATAGTTATGAATGGAGTGACTTTGACAAAAAAGACACATCGTATGTGGATAATGAAGAAAATGATAGTTTTACATCCACGACATTCAAAGATGAAGTGTTATGTTTAATGATAAAAAGTGAGGATAATAAGGTAACGTCAACTTCATCTTCTTCTTCTAGTGATAGTGATAGTGATGATGATGTTGATATTGCTCATGATATTTATAAAGAATTTTCATCTCTTATTCAAAAGCATCTTTCTCTTAGAAAGAAAAATGAAACATTAATGAATGAGTATATTACTTTGAAAAATGAGTTTGAAATTTTGAAAGAAGAAAGAAATTCTTGTCTAATTCAAAATGAAACTTTAATGAATTATTTTCATATTATAAAAAATGATTTTAAAAATTTAAAAAATGAAAAGAATACATGCTCAATTGAAAATGAAACTTTGATAAAGAAAATTGATTCACTCTTCTTGGAAATTAAAAATTATGAAGTTTTGAAGGTAGAAAACTCAAAGTTGATTATATTACAAAATGAATCACAAAATAAAATAACTTATTTACAAAATGCTTCACATGATAAAAGTGCTATGTATTTAAAACATAATAGGAATGTTCAAAAGTCTATTAAAATATTTGCAAACTCTAATGATTATAGAAATGAAATGAACTTGAAAAAAAAAATGTCAAAAATACAAAAGGATATTATTTGAAATATTCTTATTCTTTAAAATCAAAGCATGTCAATGATTATTGTTTGAAGAATAAACATTATTATGATCGTTCTTTTAATGTTAAACATTTTCATGCTTCTAATTATGATTACTTAAAGTTGAAATATGATCATAATAATTGTGTTATACCATATACTATTTGGTATTATTGTAATGCTCATTGTCATTATTCATTTGAATATCAAATTAAAAAATCTATTAATATGGACATGAAATTGATGTGGATTTCTAAATGAACCAAAATTAATCATGTTGGACCCAAACACGTTTGGGTACCAAAATGTAAATAATTTTTGTTTGTAGGCGTGCTTCACAAGGAATGAGAAGAATAATTCAAGCAAAGTGAAGGCACACACTTTTTGGTAAAAGTATAATTGAAGTAAAAAAATTTTGTGCACATATTATGACATATCATATTTAAAAATGAGCATTTAATGTATCCATTTTTAATCATATTATACACAAACTCAAATGCATAAAAGCCTTAAAATATTCATGTTGACAAAAAATGATGATACTTTTTATGATTAAGTGTGGATGTGCATTTTGATTTGATATACAAAACTTTTGATGATTTTGTGACTTGAACTAAATATCTATTTTATGAAAGTTGTATTTTATTTTGATGATAAATATTTGTATATAAAATTAAGATGATCTTACTTTTACTCATAAAGATCTAAGACATTTTGTTTTATCTTGATATTTTTAAATATTTGTGAGGAGTGCATAATGATGATATTTTGAACTTAATTTTGTGCAACAATTATTTGAGATTTAAATTTATTTACTAGTTATCATAATTTTTACACAAGACTATGATTATTTTTTTAAAAAAAAAGATAAATTCTTGTGCATAATTGGGCCATTCTATTTTGAAAATGATTATGTCTACATATGCTTAACCCTTAAAAATGTGAGCAAGTATAATTGATTATGCTATTACTAGTTTTTATTTAGACATTTGATGTATTATAATTTTGAAATTAAAAAAGACTTATAAATTTGGAATTTAAGCATAAGAAAAACTTTTTGAAAATAAAATTAGAGAGAGTTTTAAATTTTGATATTATAATTTCTTTTGACTTGTGATAATATACTTGAAAAATATCTTTCCTCACATGTTAAATAAAGTACACTATATGCATATCTTAATCCATTGCCACATCTATTGTAATTGTCATTATGATTTGGCAAAAGAAAATGATATATGTGATCATCTTTGATAAATGTTTTATCTATTAATATTTGAGAATCATTTATGCAAAGTTAAGTTGAATACAAATTTAAGAAATATTTTGGACATCATTATGCTTACTTTTATGAATCTATACATGTTCATAATAATGCTTGAAATATAATTTCTATTTATTATGCATATAAATTTCATAATCACAATTTTCTTTTATGCGAAGTTGAAGAAACTAATCATAGTAAAATGAAATTATTTCTAAAAAAGATATGTGACTAACAACCTTGGACCCAAACAAATTTGGGTGCCAAAATTCAAATGATATTTTACTTGTAGGTTTGCATCACACGAAAAGAAAAATAAAAATAAAGTTGAAATGAGATGGACACATAAAGTTACAGATAAAAGTATTTTGTGTACGAAAATGAAAATTTGAACTCATTTTAATGTGATGCATATTTATGCTTTGAAATTGTCTATTTATTATCATAAAGATAAACATTGACAAAATATTATGATTTTTATGCATACTAAAATTATCTTGCTTATCTAATCTTGTAAATGTCTATATTACTCATTTTGATTAAATATGCTTAAAGATTATGATCATTGCTAAGTTGACATTTTTGGACTATCATGCTAATTCAATGTGAAAGTCATATTTGATGAAATAAGAGCATTTATATCAATACTAAAATTTGCATGCATGATTCTTCACACTCAAAATATGTTTATTATGATATTAAGCATGTATAATTGATTTATATGAACCTTGTGTATTATTTTGCATCTTGATATTTGTGATTCAATATAATTATAAGATGCCTATAATTTTGAAGTATAAAATAATTATATTTTTATGAGTAAAAAATATTAAATGGCTTTGTTGGATTGAAATTTGATTATCACATGTTTTTTTGTTAATGACACTTGATGTTTTAATATATTGAATTAAGAATTGAATATCTTTTGAATATTTAGAAATGCAAACTTATGAAAAATTTATAAATTAATATATAATATATTCTTATTGACTTGTGATAATATATGTTTACAAAATTTATGTTGTTCACATGTTAAAGGAAAGATGATTATATGCCTATTTTTCCTCTTGCCATGTTTATTATCATGACTATTTTTTTTTTTTGGCAAAAGGAAAAGACATATAAAAATATAAATGCTAAGTCTTCTAAACTTGAATAATATTTTATTTATCTATAAAGAATACTTCATATTTATAATAAACATGTTTGGCACAATATTTGTATGACTATTATGTTATGAACTTTGTGTGCATGAACATATTGTGAATTTTGACTTATCATTTATACATGCACATTATGATATGGAATAAGATGATTGATCATATTGGTGTTCCATTTGAAAATTATAGCATAAGACATCTAATTTCTAAACTCTATGCTTATGCACATATTTGAAATTAATCATATTACTAAAGAAATCATATACATCTTTTATTAAAGTTGATTTGTATGCTCAACTTTGTGAAATACTTTAATATGTATTTTATTTTTTTCATATTTGAAATTATCATGTCATGTAATGAAAGTTATTTCTCTCATTCATAATTTGAAATAGCTACTTTAAGAAAGAGGGAGCATATAAAAAAACTAAACTTTGAATACCTTTTAGTTTCATTTCTTATCACCAATTTTGATTATTATCTTGTGACAAAAAAAAAAGGAAAAATAAATTTGAGTGAGTGCAAACACAAATTTTATGGTAAAGATATTATTTTAAACTTGGATATACTTTTGTGTCACAATTATTTGTGCTTGTCTATTAGTAATCATAATTTGTGCACAAACATATGCTTATTGAAAAATTAACTTTTGGGAGTATGTTTGACTTTGAAAATGCTTATGCTATTTATCATGCTTACTCGTTAAATTTTATGAGTATATATATTTATTTAGTCATCTACTAGTTCTTCATGCTTTGTAAAATTGAAATTGAAAGAAGTTTTACTTAAAATTTGAGAAACTTTTAAAATATCATATACCTCACTTGTATTTTTCTTGATAAATGAACTCCTATTCTATAAGATTAATGTGCATTAATTTATATTATCATGATTTGTTATCATTTGAGTAGCCAGATATCATATGACATATGACTATATATGAAATTTGAAATGATATGGTATCATATTATAAGACGTTTTAACTTGTGTACTAATGTATTTACATTTGAGATATTTATGTTATATCAAAAAAAATATCAATTATATGAGTTATATGAGAATGGATTTACATTTTCATGATTTGAAAAATTTTTTTATTATCATATCTTAGTACAAATCCTTTAATTTTCAAATCTTTATGTTATGAAAATTAAATTTTGACTCATTATTCACAATGTTACATTGTTATTGATTCTTTCAAAGAAAAAATAAACATATAAAGGATTAAAGTAACATAGAAAGAAAGGGAAATTTGATCATAATGACAGGGGGAGTTTGTTCAAAAGTTTGAAAGATTATTTTCTCCCTTCATTTTGAATATTGTTTTGTTACCATCTATCTTTAGTGTGAAATTCTTGATTATTTGATATAATTCAGTTTAGATTTGACATATCATTGTTATCTCAAAATTTTATGCAATATTTTAATTCCTTATATTATATTTTGAGACATGTTATTCATAACTCCTAAATAAATTTGATTTCATTTTTACCTCTATGAACCGGTTATAAACTTAGGGGGAGTTATTTTTGCCTATTGCATATATTGTTACTTATATGACAAAATAGGGAAAAATATATTGTAAGGAGGATGACATGATTAAGGGAAATTTATATATTATTTTTTATATACTTCATGTGCAAATTATTTTTTAATGAAACAAAATGGGGAGAAATATATGAGAAATATGATAAAAACATAAGAGAAATTTATATAGACGTGGACCTCATAAATATAACTTTATAAGAAAAGTCCCTTACAATTAAGACAAGAGGACGAAATATAAGAAATATGATAAAAAAAAGTTTATATATGAGAAATATATATAAATCCTGATTTATTATGTGGACCTCTTGAATATAGCTCTATATGAAAAGTATCTTATAATTAATACTTATGTGCATATCTACTATTGTAAGGAAAGCTTAGTTTTAGGGGGGGTGAAATTTAAATTTTGATATATTTTCCTTTTCAATTTATATACTTTTCATATTTCTCGGTTTGTCTGCATCAAAAAGGGAGAGATTGTTGGAGCAAAATTGTTAATCCCTATATAATTATATTTTGATGATACAAACCTCAAAAGATTGGAGTTATATTTAAAATATCAAAAAAGTTTAAATAGAAATGAGTGACTTCATTAACTAAACTTTCAATTAATATTTGTCTATGTTCCCATGGGATTTATATTAAGAGGTGAATATAAAAATTATAGATAACTTTCTTATCTTTGTAGAACATTAAGAATCACCTCGTTGAGACAATCACATAAAACGTTATGTTTAAACAAGTGAAGTTTTAAAAGTTCAAATTGAATTTGATATTTTTATGTACTAAACTTGTACTTAATATTTGAGTATTCCATCATGAGATTTGGATAAAGAAATTAATATAAAAGTTATATATAATCCTCTTATCTTTTCATATAATTACGAATCACCACATTTGGACAACCGTATCAAAAGTTATGCCAAAAATAGTGAAGATCGACAAGTTCTATTTGAAGTTGATAATTTTATGTGCTAAAATTTCATTAAATATTTGATTACTTTATCAACTGATTTGGGATAAGAGGTGAGCACAAAAATTGTAAATAAAAGTGTTAGCTTTTCATAGAATCAAATATCATCTCATTTGGATACTGGTATGAAAAGTTATGTATAAAAGAGTAAATATCTAAAATGTTTCATTTGAAATGGATAACCTTGTGTACTAAACTTTGAATTAATATTGGACTATGATCTCATTAGATTTTGGATGAATGACGAACATAAAATTGTAGAGAATTCTATTATATTTCCATAGAATAAAAAATGAACTCATTTGGATACTTGTATGAAAATTTATGTATAAATGAGTAAGGTCTATAAAGTTTAATTTGAAATTAACAACTTTATGCACTGAACTTTGATTAAATATTTGACTATGATCTCATTGGAGTTTGGATGAATGATGAATACAAAAGTTGTAGAGCATTTTGTTATCTTTCCATATAAAATCAACTATTATATTATTTGGATAACTGTGCAAAAAGTTATGTATAAAATAGTGCAAGTCTATCAGGCTGTCAATGCTAAGATGGCCGACCAAAACATTAACGGTCGACCGTTATGGGTAATAAAGGATGAACGGTTTAAAACGGATGATCAAAACTGCTGTCGAAACAATCGCTAATTACAAAAAATAAAGACATTTCTAAAACGGATGACTGAAACATTAACGGTCGACCGTTATGGGAGCAAAGGCAACAACAATGACTAAAATCTTTCTACGGACTACCATCAACTGATAACTGCGCAGAAAAGACAAGGGCAATGGATAGTTACTTTTCAAAAGGATCGACTGTTATCTAAAACGGTCGACCGTTATAGAGATGACAACACAACACTTTTCAAATTGATTTACAACGATCATATTTTCAAGAGAAGTCTATAAAAGGAATTCAAAAGACTGAAGGAAGAAAAACCAAGCAAGGCAAATCATTCTAAAAACTTCTTTCGAGTTCAAAGCATTTATTTGAGCCTAATATTGCAAATCATCCCTTCCCTCTTCTAATTTCTAAGTGTAAACATTTTTTGTAAGAAGAGAGAATTTGAGGAAATTCTTGTGTTTTTATTTAGAGAGTTTGAGAACTCCTTTTAAGAATATGTGTGCCTTACCTCTTGAGTAAAGAAGGTATTGTGGTATAAAAATGGTTATTATCTCCCTACAAGAAAAGAGAAAGCTAGTGAATTTCCGACGATCTCGAGGTCGGAAAGTCGAAGCAGGGACGTAGGTCAAAGTGTGACCGAACCTCCTCAACAAACCTCCGTGCATCTTGAGTTTATCTTTCTCTCTCTTCTTCCTACTCTATTATGCATATGATTTTATTATTATTTTGTTGATTTAAATATTAACGAATCGATTTTAAGCTTCCGCAATGATTTTCGTAAAATCGATATTTTCGATTTAAACACCAATTCACTCCCCCTCACCCCCCTCACCCCCTTCTTGATGCCTTGTGATCCTACAATATCCCTTTTATAAAGGAAAGTAATTTCATTTATTAGCAAAATGACCAGAGTCCTTGAGGTTACATCCTCCTAAAAATGATTACAAATATAATTAAATTTGCTAAATAATAGGCTGCAAAGTTTTCACCAATTTAATTTATATTTAATATATTAATTTTTATGCATATTATTTAATTAATATATTAAAATGAAATTATTCTCATCATCTTTGACTTTGTCATTTATGCGTAGACAATTGTCTTACTAATTAATTTTCATTTTTAATTTAATTACAACGAAACATCGAATGGAATATCATTTAATAAATTTTTATCGTTACATTTATTATTCTACTCCAACCAATCTATTATTGCTTAAGAATTCGGAGAAGTCGAATTCTACTTAAGGGAAAGAGAAAGAGAGGCAAATGTGATCTTTATGGGCCGAGCATAACTCTTGAAGATTTCGCCCCCGGGCCTCAAGGAACTTGAGTGGAGAGGAGTTAATCCCAATTAATCAACTCCAATTAAAAAAAAGAGGAAGATAAAAAATGATCTTTTATCCATTTTGTCCATTTTGGAGCAATTGTTTGGTGGCCTCTTTATGCATGCATTTTACAACATATAATTAAACACGCATTTAGGCTTATTTCGTGTAATTTGCTCATAGCATGTATTCATCTTTAAATTTATTTCTTTGAATTCTTTGAAGTAGTCATCTACCTCTAATTGGCATGATTTTGTAGGAATTATTAATGAAAATGACCGAGGAACGAAAGAAAAGAATAATAATGACAAACAGAGTTTGATTTCCTGCTGAAAATATAAAAGAATACTTTTCACGAGTCGTTACAAAAGTCTCATGGTCCTGAATAGTGTGGCTCACGCCCCGCAATCTAACATTCACGGCTCTCACAGAATTGTTTTGTAGATACATATACATTTCATGAGTTATGAGTATCGCCTCACGGGGCATGAAACAGGCTTTAACGCTCAAACCACTCGTCCTGACGGCCCTAACTGTAGCATTTGCATCAAGGAATAATGATATCACGGGCCATTAGATATTTTTCACGGTCGTGAGGACCAAATCTCATGCCGATCATCGATTTCATGGATTGAGCGGCCCCTACTTCGTACGAAGACAACTTAGCCATGACGAATTTTTCACGATCGTTATATCAGGATTTTCACGGATCACAGAAGTCTCATGGCTCCTACAGCAAATCAGATTTTAAAGTATTTTAACAGGTCGTGAGATGTTGATAATGGGTCGTTACACTCTCCAAAAATTACCATCACCAGTCGTTACATTATTTTTACGAACATCACAAAAAGTATGGAAGAAGCAACCATCAACTAATGGGCCGTGAGCTACTCTTCATGGGCCGTTACATGCTTAAGGAACTTTAAGATTTATCTTTAATGGGATGCCACTAGGGGTGTTCACGGGTCGGGTTTGACCCGACCCGACCCCGGATCCGACCCGACCCGCCCGATTTTGATCCGGTCGGGTCGGGTCACCCCATTTTTTAAGGACAGATCTGATCCAACCCGACCCGGTTCGGGTCGGGTTGGATCGGGTCGGGTGGTCGGATTACCCGACCACCATTTTCTCTTTTTTTTAATTTTTTTCTTACTTTTATCTATTATTTAATATAAAAATATTATATAATATTTATTTAAAAAGCATAAAATAACTTATTCAACATTTAAACATTATTTTACACATTTAAAATATTTTATTTTAATATTTTTATACTTTTTTATACATATTATAAGCTTAAAACTAACAAAAATTAAAAAAAATAAATAAAAAACTCGAGTCTTCGGGTTGGGTCGGGTTGACTCGGGTCGAAATTTTCCACGGATCCGATCCGACCCAAACTGGTTTGGGTCGGGTCGGATCGTCGGGTTCGCGGGTCGACCCGACCCGCTGAACACCCCTAGATGCCACAAACTATTCACGGGTATCACAAAATGATCAAGCAAAATAAACTCGAGTTCACGGGTCGTTAGTAGGTTGTTACGGCCGTGAAAGCACACAAATCGCGCGAACGGAGAAGAAATCGCCTGAATCATGACCGTGAGATCTATCTCACGCCCCGTGAAGGCAGCAGAAAAATCTTAATTCGACTCTGATTCGGTTGTTAGAAGAATTTCATGGGCATGATAGACACCAAATTTGACATAGAAACATATTTACGGAAGATTTCTCAACACACAAGGACTCCAACTTTTACTGTATGTCATAAGGATCAATTGGAACCTAATTAGATTAGAAATTTCGAAATTTTACAAGGCAAAATTTTCAGAACCAATGAGACTCCAATTTACCTTATTTTACATAAAAAAAGTTTATGTTTGTTTCCAAACCACTTGGAAACCGGAGACCCTAAAAAAATATCTGGCAGCCAAAGATGATCATGCTAGGGCCAATTTGATCGAATTCGATCGGATTAAATCGGATTTTATTAAAATAATAATAATAATACTAAGGATATATACACAAAAAAATATTATATTATGTATAAAAATAAAATACTAACATATTATATATATTAAAATATTGTTATTGATAAGCCAATTACTTTCAATTTTTTATTATTAAATTTTTATTTATCGTTAAATGCTACTAATAATATGTTAATTTCTTTTATCATAAATCACTCTTATGTTTTATTTTTATTTAATTTTGTTTTTCTTCCATTTCTTCCTTTATCTCTTCATTAATTTTAATTGAACCAGATTTCTTCCGATTCACCGATTCATTGATTCATATCGGTTCAACTGGATTTTGTCCTACCAAACAATCAATCTGATTTTGATAACCAGCTGGTCCGGTCCGATTGTAATAACATTGGTTTAAAGTTCAAATCTTGTGAAGCTCTTATTAAAAATCTATTTTCCTCTTTTTATTATCCACATGGTGAATTAAATTAGATCAAAATTATTAGCAATCCACACGTGAGATGAGTATTAAAAATATAAAATCATTTTAAGCTTTAAAAAAATTGATTAACATATTAAATTTATGAGGCAGGCCCAAGTTCTTAAATCTTATGTTTAAAATATGTGGTGTAAGATCAAACGTCGCACAACTTTCTCTCTCTTGAAAATTTGATGACTTGAGAATTAATGCTTAACCTCATCACTAAATTTTGTTGAATCGAAAGAACAAAATGGAAATGTATCGAATAACGGATTGAAAGTTACTCAAGATATATATGATCAATCTATTATATCTTAAGTTTAATTCATTGTGAACCTCCGCTTATAATTGTGATTGATATAATTTAATGGTTTACATAATCGCGATCTATCCTTTTATTGTACTAAATTTTTTTATCTATGCCTTTCTGAAAAATAGATAATTCGTTAATAATATCTTTGTTGCAAATCCAGGACGAGAAATTAATACATCATTTGACTTAGAATTTAATACATTGCAATTAGGAAGTGATGAACCTTCAGTTGAATTAGAATTTAATACATTATCAACATCCTAAATATACGGAAATCAAGTTGCAACTTGGTCGTATCTTCCTCTCTTCGTAGTCTTAGTTCTATTGCGTACCGTATGCAATGAAAATCTGTCCGTATCAAGAAGTAGCTAAGAACGACTTGCAGGAGGAATTATTTGACTTGTAGAGATCAACGATTATTTTATTTTATTTATTTATATTATGTTTATTCGAGGTCAATGATCTGTACGAAAAAAAATGTCCGTAAATACAAAAAATCTCTGTCAAGCATATGTGTGCCCTCGAGAAAAAAATTGTAATTAAGCTGTCATTCTCGTCAGAGTACGGTGGAACAAGTTATTCAATTCCTGTTTGGCATTTGATTACTCTTTACGAATAAAATTGATTTATTCCAAATAATAATTAGTTTTCTTGAGATTAGAGTGGAGAATGTGACAATTCTGACTATAAGGAAGAATGCAATATCTTTAAAATTTTACTATTTATGAAACTGCATAATTTTTTTAAACTCAAAATTGCCCCACATGATTATTAGAATTATGCTTGCTGTTTGGCAAAATATGTCAAAAAGAAAGTCTTATTCTAAGCTTTATACTGTGCCGAACAGCCCCAAAGTTTATGTAATTATGCATGACTTCCCGTTTCTTATAAATAACAATGTGCAAGTTGTTCGCTTCGTATAATGAATTCCATGAGATTTCAAGTGGGTCATTCTATGCATTTTTCTGTGTTTTCTATCACATACTTGCACTTTTTCGATGTGCACCAAAAGTCAAATAATGATTAAAATCCTCTTAAAACTTGCTGCAGTAGGTCATCACATAATTAATTCAACTCTATATAATAAAGATTAGATTCCTTGGAATGATACCGTGAAAACAAAAATAGAAGCCGTGGAAATTTTTTCAACAAATCAGGCGATAACATGTGGACAGTCCACGTCAACATGCATGATCTACCAAATATGCTCAAAGTTAATTCTTTTATTTTTCTATTACAATGTGCTCAAAGTTGATCCAAATAGAAGAAAAAAGTTGAAAAGAAAGACATAGATGAAGTCTATAAATATAGGCCGACGATTCTAAGATGTTTGGTTGAATGCTGAAAGTTTTTAGTGCACCCCAAGATGGTGATCTGGTTATTTCTCTTGCAGGTGGCAATTATTGCCGTTCAAGTTCATGCTCAATCTTCTCAAGGTATTATTATTAATTCATTTGCTGAGCTTCAATATGGCATCCATGCATCAAACTCTAAACGGAAAAAATGTAGATAAAATTGAAGTTAAGTTATATGATTTTCATCGATACTATTAGACAAGAAAAGCACTGCATGATCATATTTAATCTCATTTAGATAACTTTGATTTACTTTTAATGTTATCTATTTTCAACAAAATAGAACATGCTCTTTGTATTACTGAGAAGGAAATATGGTTATAGCTGACTGATAGTACTTGACCAAAATTTTCCTACAGCCGGTTTTATAAGTATCGATTGCGGTATCGCTAGCAACACTACTTATGTCGACCAAGTGACAAGCATATCATACGTCTCGGACGACCAATATATCGACACAGGTTCAATTAGCAATATTGACCAGAACTACAAGTCCTCCTCACTTCCTTCTCAGTTTATGAATGTAAGAAGCTTTCCTGAACACGATCGGAATTGTTATACGGTGCCGGTGGTACAGTATCAGAGGTATCTGGTGAGGGCACTGTTTATGTACGGAAACTACGATGGCAAGAACAAAGCCAACGCCGTCAAACCCTTGCAATTTGAGCTGCATTTAGGGGTCAATTTGTGGAGTAAGGTGAGCATTACTGATGCATCCTCTAGTTACGATGTTGAGGCTTTGACGCTTGCACCTGCCAATTTCACATCCATCTGCTTGATAAATACGGGAAATGGTGAACCTTTTATATCTGCTTTAGAGTTGAGACCTTTAAAGAATTACATGTACAACATTTCTCAATCTGATCTCACGCGCTTCTTCCGGCTCAACCTTGGACCGCTGAGCGACGTAACATTGAGGTAAAGTGGAGCTGATATTTCTTTTTTTTTTTTTTCATCACAATTTTTTTGTGATGAATATATTTTATCACAAATATTTTTGTGGCTCACTCAATTGTGTTGACATTTTTCTCACAAGTTAACATTTGTAGCATATTTTAGATTTTTTGTGACTATTTCTTTCATCATATAAGCTCTTTTTTTCTTGTAGTGATCATCTATTATCTTTTTCACTATCCTATTTATTTTTTTAATATTTCAGAAAAATAATAGTAGAAGTGTGTTTGAAAAGTCGAAGAGTGGCAAGTGGATTATATTAAAATTTAGGGTGTGAAACAAAACTATGATATAACCTAGGGACGGGATTAAATTAATCCACATTTTATCTCATGAACTCAGGATTAGTCAGATGTTAGGTTTCTCGTAAACCCTTGACGCTAGGAGTATTCAGTAAGTTAGGTCGACCCATGAACATGATGATGCGACCTAACTAAATTGATTTGAGTTGGCTCGAGTCAGTGGTCAAGTCGAGTTGGACTCGACCCGACCTTGGATCGGGTCGGGTATAGGATGAAAATTTTTAACCCGAGTCGACCCCACCCGACCCAAAAATTTATTTTTTTATTTTTCACTTTTTATTTTTGTATAAAACATATTAAAATAACATATTTTAAATGTGTAAAATAATAGTTAAATGTTTTAAAAGTATTGTATGCTTTTAAAATTAAATATTATATAATATTTTTATATTAAATAATAAAAAGTAAGAATTTTTCAAAAAATAAAAAATTTATGATCGAATAACTCAACCATCCGATTCGAACTATGTGCAGATCGGATCCAACCCTCTAAAGAGGGGTAAACCAATCAAAATCAAACTAGTCAGGTCGGGTCAAACTCGACTAGTAAACACCCCTACAGGACACCCAAAAATAGCATTCCTTACTAATTAACCTAGAGATGATTTGAATCATTAACCTTTTCATCAGCCATAAGACCTTGGTTGTATTGAACAAATTGGATCAATTGAGGTTGCAATCAATTATCTTTTCTTATACTTCAATCATAAAAATTTCAATTCAATTATTTTTTTTATCTTTTAGCTTATAGACTTTAACTTTTTAATGTCAGACATTAAGGCTACTTAAATCATAAGGGCCACTTTTACTTATTTTTTTATAATTTAATTTTTCATAATTAACTCTAATCATAAATGTTGCTTCAAGCAGCACTAACTTATTCTTTATGTTTGTGAGTTACCCTTCAAATAAAATGGCCACTTGAACTACAAATGCTGCTTAAAAAGCTCTCCCCATTTTATATAAATTATAATTTTATCTTGTTTATCCTATGACGTTTATATCTAGTTTTATTTTAATTAGCTTTAAAATCTTAGATGCACATGATATGAGTCAATCAATCATAGTAATATATAGGATAATGTTATTATCGTGAGGTCAATATCATAGTAATATGATTTGATATAATCAACATAATAATTATCATAATTAAAATAAATAATAACTTGAAAATAATTTTGCTATCTTCAAAATATGGCCCGTACGTGCTGGCTATTAAATTTTTTAATCCTCGACCACTAAAATCCAGGCGGGGTGGTGTGAAGATCGAGTTGGATCGATCTTGATTTACCAATTTGATTCGATGTTATCAGAACTCGAGTCGGGCTGACCGAAAACTTATCTGGATTACCTTCATTTTCTTCTTGCAATTTGCTTCATGCAAGCCTGGCACGGTTGCTCTGGAACTCAATCCCAATCCACATTGATTAGTTTTTGTCTCAAACTACCTTATACTGTTTATGATTCCAATGATTGTTACAATTTCATTTTTTATTTCTTTTAGAAAAACTTTAGTTAACTTACTTTATTGGCATAGCTAAGTAAATACTTAAAAATAATTTAATTTAGTGATCACCATAACCATAAACTGTTACTAATTAGTACTTGATATAAGTCTAACGAGGAAATATGATGATAAATAATAAGGAAGAAAATAGTAAGTAATAGCGAAATGATGTAATGTGGTAATCAGAGAATAAAAAAATGAAAATAAAATTGATAAATGATTTAAACGTTTCATGTAGAAGATAGAATAAAATGAGAAGAAAAGAGGAACCATAGCAATATATATACCCTCAACTTAACATGCGTTACATGATCAGGTTCCCTGTTGACCCATACGACCGATTCTGGTACCCACCTAAGGAGATAGCAGCAACTACGAACATATCGACCAGCTCAGTTGTCCTAGTCCGCAGCGAAGACTTTTTTCAAGTGCCGTCCGCAGTTCTCCAGACAGCCATCAAGCCGACCAACTCCATGAACCTGACCTTCTACTACGATTCCAACTCCGTTGATGAAGAACTTTATCACATCCTCCACTTCGCCGAAGTGGAACGCCTGACCGGGAACTCGACGAGGATATTTGACATCTACAGGAACGGCGATCGGAGGTTTTCCAACTACAGCCCGCCGTACCTATCGGCGGATTTCGTGTACAGCGCCGCGCCCTTCTCCGGCTTCACTCGGTACAGATACTCGCTCAATGCCACCAATGGCTCCACTCTTCCGCCCATCATCAATGCCATGGAGGTCTACTCGGTTATAAAGGTCACTGCCGTACCGACCGACCTCTCTGATGGTACGTTGGACTTCAACTTTGGGTTACTTTCCGTTTCATTGCATTGAGTAGTTTCTTTGGAAAAAGACGCTTAAACAGTTAGACGATATGGCTAAATAAACGAAAAAGAAGATAACTAAATCATAATTTTATAATATATCTTATATGTGTGTATTCATATATTTAATTTATAAGAATAAAAATAAAAACTTTAGGTTAATTAAATTATTTTCTCTTTCTACTTTGAACTGGACTTGAAAGAAAAAAATAGGATGTTGAATATAATGAAGAGAATTTTATCCACCTTATTTTGCATTATAAATTTAAATAAATAGATAAACCTATTACCATCATTTTCCATTTCTTTGTTTTACTTTCTTTCAAACATAACCAAACATTTTCTGTAGGAATAGTCTTTACTTTGTGAACCAAGTAAGTTGGGAAATTATTCCTAGTTATATGGAGATAGTCTGTGAAGGTCAGTGGAATAGCGGGTGCATTTGGCTCTTTCAAGTAGTAGCAACAATGACTAAATTGAAAAACGTTCCTTTAGTAGACTTGGGCACACTAAAAAAGAAACTATATATACATATATGAGTATAAAAGAAATATATAGCACATATTACAATAGATCGATAAAGTCATTGTATACTAAAAATTCACTTTATAATAGATTTACTATTTAAGTTACACCGACTATACCTAAAGGGTTTAATGGACGTGTAAGACCCATTTGGTGGACCGTTGATTTCATATCTACAGTTGAGATCTAAACCACTTTCTCCTCCCCCTTCTCCCCTCTCGCTCTCTTTCTTCTTCACCCTCTCTCTCTCTCCTCTCTCCCATGTGGCGCTCCGTGATTGCCACCTGCGCTTTGATTTGTGTCATCACCACCGCCTCCCCTTCCATCCGATCTCTCTCTTACTCTGCGATCATCGACCCGTACCCGATCTGTGCCGCCGCCTCTCCTCCGCTCTCCTCTCTTCTCTCCGCTTCCCGATCTGTGCCGCCGCCTCCCCTCCACTCTGATCTCTCTCTTCTCTCCTTCGATCACTGTCCCTATCCCTAATCTGCGCCGATGTCGCCTCTCCTCCACTCCACTTTCTATTTTCTCTCCTTCGATCACTGCCCTTGTTCCCAATCTGCGCCGCTGCCATCTCCCCTCCCGCCGATCTCTCTCTTCTCTCCTCCTATCACCGCCCCTATCCCCGATCTATGTCGCTACCGCCTCCCCTCCACTCTCTCTCTTCTCTCCTCTGATCACCGCCCCTATCCCCAATTTGCGTCGTCGTCGATCCAGATATGCGCCGCCGCCGTCGATCCATATCTGCACGCGCCGATCTCTTGCTTAGTGTTGCTGCTGCCGCCAATCTGTTGCATGTTGCTTCCGGCGCCACCCGATCATCTCCCCCTTTAGCAATAGCGGGTTCAGGGCAACCTTGTCGGGAATGCCCGACATCGTTGTGGCAGTGCGAACCGAAGACGAGCCTCGTGATGCCGGAGATGATGATGTCGTAGGTTACCGTAGTCGGTTCAAACAAGTTTGGAGCTTTGCGACCCTGAAGATGAGCAGCCACGCTGACCGAGAAGTTCGCCAGGATTTGGCATCGGCGTCCAAGGTTGACGACATTTGCCGGCCAACGATTTTACAGTGGGGTGAGGTGATTTCCAGAAAAAGATAGAGTGGTTTGGAGGGAGGGACGGTGATTTTGATCAGACACGTAGATCTGAAATGGACGGATATGATAGGGGCATTTTGTATGGTCAAAAGCACCAAAAGGGGGGGGGTGTGAATTGGTATACAAAATTTTTTTTGCAAAGTAACTTTCGAAAAAATCAATAAAACCGATCACAAGCAAATAATGATAAGACGTAAGTGAAAAGCTAAAGAAAAAATGCAAGGAGTCACAATATGTTGAGATCCAGCCTCAACTCTTTGGCCTACGTCTCCGCTCCGACTTTTCGACCTCAAGACCGTCGGAGATTCGCTATCTTTCTCTTATCTTGTAGGGAGAGAACAATCCTCTTTACACCACATACTTTCTTCTCCGCTCAAGAGGCAAGGCACACCTCTTTTACAATGAGCTATCAATCTCGTTTAGAACAGAAAGTAAATGTTTCCC
Organism: Pontederia crassipes; assembly: GCA_030549335.1. NCBI lineage: Eukaryota > Viridiplantae > Streptophyta > Magnoliopsida > Commelinales > Pontederiaceae > Pontederia > Pontederia crassipes. The sequence continues at coordinate 32,000,780 of CM060183.1, read as the reverse complement.
TCTAACTCTTTTCTTTTAAAATTTTTCTCACACTCAAAGCTAAGAAAAGAAAATGGAAGAAATTTACAATTTTAGGCTCAAGAACTTGAAAGGAACTCTAGGATGTTCTTGCTTGCTCGGATGATTTTTCATTAGGCTTTGGCACTCCTTTCATAGGTCCTGCTAGTGAAAATTTGTTCGAAAAGTGTTCTATAATTTTCTCCTCAAAATAATAGTCATTACTGTTCATTTGACTGAATGGTCGATCGACCGCTGGCATGGGCCGGTCGACCGGTCAATGTGACCGTTGTTACATTTTTTGCGTTTTCATGTTGTCCGATCGACCGGTCGTTCGACTGATACATTGACCGGTAATAGCTTGACGTCGACTGGTATATATCACTGTCGACCGATAATGTCTCGACGTCGACCGGTGTAGTTTTGTCTTTTCTTCCACCGAATATCAATCGACCAGTGCCATGGCTGGTCGACCCATCTTTGCTGAAATTTTTTTTCTTCCGATTTTAATTTTGCGATTTTTTCTATGAATGTGGTCATATCAATCCTACACCTGCATTATCATCACTTGAGCATAGATTAATAACTTTGATGTCCATTTTAATTTATTATCATCAAAACATAGAATTCAACAATCTCCTCCTTTTAGATGATGCCAAATTAATTGGACGATAAAGAAAAACAGAGAGAATGAAAATGAAATGTAAGTTTAGACAGTAAGTAGTGAGCAAGCTCTCTCTACATTCATGCATATTTTGCATTTTCTCCTCCTAAATAGATGGCCTTTATATTCTCATAATAATTTGGGATAATATTAACATATGGCGCAAAATAGACATGAAATCAAATAAGGCACTTCATCATGAAGAAAGAGTCATCACATTTTAATTAATAATACATCACGTGTTCATGCACTAATAAATGTGACTGTAGTCACTACAAAATGGTGCACGATATTAGTACATAACATAACATCCATGGCACTAACATAACATTCTAACATCGTCCTAAACTTCTCCCCCTTTTGACATCATCAAGGAGGAAGACAACTCTACGATTCCTCATCGGGGCTATCATCTTCAAGAGCTACGGGCGAAACAAATCCCTGTAATGTATAGTAAGTCTGTAGCGAGCCAACAAGATATCGGGAGTCACGCTCCATACATCGAACATGACGATCCATCTGGGTCACACGACGATCTATGTCATCCACCTGTTGTGAAATGATCGTGAAATCATAGGTGCTATAGGAAGCCGAAGCTGTAGAGGGTGGAGGAACACTAGTGCCAGCCTCCGATGCGTCCTGAGTGTCCATCCGCGCTAGCTCTCCACTTGTGACATCATCTCCATCATCAGAATCTATCGGTGCCGGCTCGCCAACCATAAGATATTTTCGATGCAAGATCGTTGAACTGATGACATCGGTGGGGCGGGGTCGGATATACTCCTCGTCCATGGGAATGTCAACACCAAAATGAAGTAAAATTTTGGTGATCTAAGCTCCTAAGTAGAGGAGGTGTCGGCCACGAATACTAATGGAAATCTTTTGGAAGATGGAGTCCATGTGGTAGTGAACGAAATGACCGAAATGGAGAAAAAAGACATCTCGTATACAGAGACAATGAAGAAAGAACAAATCAAAGTGGGGTAACCTCTGTATAGTGCCCGGCTCGAGGGGCGATTATACAACTTAGAATGTAGTGAGCCATTTTTATAGATTGATGAAGATACCTATAGGATGATTCGACGGTGTAGTGGATATCTTGTCCACCAAGCACCGTATTAATGTCATCTGTCATCGGTAGATAATCGAAAGGCCAGCCATGGATGAAAATGAATAAAAACTAGGTAAGGGACATGCAACGCCAGAGATGTGACATAATTAGTTAGGGTCACAATGAATGGGGACGCCAAGGACATAAGTGATGATAGCCTCTCTAGTGATCGTCATGTTCGCATAGAAATGACGAACAAGACGGTGATACACACGATCGGTGAGAGAGAGAAATGACAGCTAATCGATGTTTTCGAACATCTCTTGAACATCTGGAATGTTCAAAGTGTCCCAATCAACGGTGTAAGCTCGCCGGACATCGCGAGAGGCATACAAGGTATCAAAAGAAGTAGAGACTTCCCTGGTGACAAAGAGGAGATCATCAAAATCAGTGGGGTTAGTGGTAGGTGACTGGCGAGTACGTCCACGGGATCATCCTCGTCCACGTCGGACGGGCTCAGATTTCGGTTCCGATTCTGATTCACGTGGGAGGATATGAACGGTACCACCAGAGCTATAGAAGTGATGACGACGCTGAAAGACCATCTGAATACGTGAATGCACGTCGTCGTCGGTCATGGATTCAACAATGGTGGCCGGAGAAGAAAGAGAGAGAGTGGATGGAGAAGAATACGAAGAGGAGCGATCGTTGGTAAAGGAAGGAGAGGGCGGCCTGCCAGTCGATGATCAGTGACTGCGACGGGTGGTGGTACGAGACAATGATGAAGTGAAGAGAGAGAGGGAATCATCGATGAATGATGAAGGAAAGAGCAGAGGACGGCTGGTGGAAAGCTGGTCGACCAACGTTGCAGAGTAGGAAGAAGAGAGAAAGAGAGGAAGGTTGGTCGAGAGTAGGACGACCGGTCGATGGATGTTTGGAGAGCAGAGGGGTGACCGGAGAGGAGCGGTCGGAAGATTGACGACTGGACGGTGATAAGAGAGAGAGAGGGCAGCCGACAGTGGTCGAGGCGGCAGACTAGCGGCGGCATCCAAGAAGGTGTAGAGGTGGCTGGCAGAGAGCAGGAAGAGGGCGGCAGGCCGCTAGAGTCGACGACGGTTGCAGGGTTCGCCTAAGGAGAGGGAGTCGAACTATCGAAGAGGGGACAACGGCGATCGTCGAGAAAGGTTACCGGCAGCAAGTGGACAGTGAGAGAGATTCGTCGGCTGGTCGGAGTTCGGGGTGAAGTCACGGGCGGTGGCAAGAGTAGCGATCGCGTGGAGAAAAAAAATTGGTCGACCGATCGAGCGATCGATTTCTTATGTGTCATAATTTTGGCATATACTGGTCGACTGATCCTGCTCAGCGGTCGACCGGACATATCATATTGGTAGATGGATGTCAGATGGACACAGTCATATACCAATCGACCGGTGTATCATATCGGTCGATCTATCCTATTCATGATTGCGTATTTGCAAATTTCTCAGCGGTCGACCGGTCCTTCCAGTCGATCGACCGATCCCTGTCTTTTCAAAATTTGAATCATTAAAAATATGTTCCAAAGATATCATACAAATGTAAGTATTGTGAAACACTTTTAATGTTCAATTCATGTCAAAATTGATTTTGCATAACCAAGTCACTTTTACTTAGAATTGATATGCAATCAAGATGTAATCATTCCTAATTCCCTTTTAAGCATGCAAAACCGTTCTACATTCAAGGGTTTTGTAAATATGTCTGCAAGTTCGACTTCAGTGGATACATGTTCAATGACAATGTCCTTAAGGGTCACATGTTCTCTAATGGAATGATATCGCAAGTCAATGTGTTTAGTCCTAAATTATTGAATTGAATTTTTGGCCATTTCTATAACACTTGTGTTATCGCACTTCATGAGTACATTGGAACAATTTACACCATAGTCAAACAATTGTTGTTTTACCCATAGTATTTGTGTACAACAACTACTAGCGGCTATTCGACCTCGGTGGTAGAAAGTGCAATGGAATTTTATTTCTTACTAGCCCATGAAATCAGGGAGCTACTAAGAAAGCAACACATCTCATTAGTACTTTTTCTATCAACTTTACACTGATAAAAATTGCATCGGTGTAGGCATGCAATTCAAATGAGAAATTTCTATCGTATCAAATGCCTAATTCACATGTATAAATAGCGCATTATCCTTTTTTACGGTGATTAAATGTGATTCTTTGGGAGCGGATTGAAATCTAGCACACAAACACACACTAAACATTATATCCGGCCTAGATGCCGTTAAATAGAGTAAATTATCAATCATACCTCTATACCTTTTTTTATCAATGGACTTGCCTTTTTCATCTTTATCCAATTTTGTAGTATTGCTCATAGGGGTTGTGCTCGACTTGTATTCGTTCATCCCAAATCTTTTAAGCGACTCACTTTTTTCTTAATTGAAAAAAATGTCTTCCTTGAATTGTTTCACTTGTAGGTCTAGAAAGAAGATGAGACAAGACTAATATCAAATTCTTATTGCATAAGAGTTTCAAACTCTTTGCATAGACATTCATTAGTAGCACCATAAACAATATCATCAACATAATTGTGAACAATTAAAATATCATTTTTAAAATATTTTAAAAATAATGTTGTGTCAACTTTCCCTTTTTGAAAACCATTTTAAATTAGAAATGAACTCAATCTTTCATACCAAGCACGAGTGGCTTGTTTCAATTCATAAAGAGCTTTTAAGAGTTTAAAAACATGATGGAAAAATCTGAATTTTCAAAACTTCGAGGTTGTTCAACATAACCTTCCTCATTTATAAAATCATTCAAGAAGGTCAATTTAACAACTATTTGAAAAACTTTAAAACCTTTATAATATGCAAAAGTCAAAAGCATTCGAATTGCCTCAAGTCTAGCAACGGAAAAAAAAGTTTTATCAAAATCAATCCATTCAATTTGTGAGTAACCCTTGGTCACTAATCTAGTCTTGTTCCTCACAATGACACTATTTTATCTAACTTATTTCGAAAGACCCATTTGCTTCCAATAATAGGATGGACCTTGAGTCTTTCCACAAGTTTCCATACTTGATTTATTTCAAAATTATTTAATTTATCATGTATTACATTTATCCAATTTGAATCTTTAAGTGCTTCATCTATATTGTTGGGCTCAAAATTTGCAAGAAAAGCCAAAAAAGTACATAGATTTTTTAAAGAGTTTTTAGTTTTTATACCTTCATTTATATAACTTGATCAAGTGGGTGTGATGATTTATGTCTCCAATTTTTTTGGATGATTTGATTCTCTTCTCTTTGATATACTTCCATTTCTTCCATGGGGTGTAAATTTTTGCTTCCTCTATGTCCACAACTTCAAGTTTTCTTTGTACTTCAATTATTTCTTCATCGTTTATTTGCTCAAAAAATTATTAGTTTCATTGAATTTAACATTAATAGGCTCTTTAATAACTAATGTTCCTTTGTTATGCACTTTATAGGCTTTATTTGTACTAGAATAATCAAGAAAAATACCATTTATCATCAAATTTTCCTATTTATCTTTGGCATTCAAAATATAACATTTACATCCAAAAACTTTAATTTGGTTTCTTACCAAATAGTATTTCAAAACATATTTTCTTCTCAAGAGGTCTAAGTAGAATTCTAATGAGAACATAGCATGATGTGTTTACGGCTTTCACCTAAAAATATTTTGGTAACTTGCTTTCACTTAAAATTGTTCTAACCATTTCTTGTATAGTTCTATTTTTTTTTCTTTCTACTACTCCATTTTGTTGAGGTGTTTTAGGAGTGAAAGAATTATGAATAATTCTATTTTCTTCGCAAAATACCTCAAATTTATGATTTTCGAATTTTCCTCCATGGTCACTTCTAATTTTTAAAATCTTTTGTTCAAATTTGTTTTGAATTCCTTTTGCAAATTTGGAAAAGATGTTTAGCGTTTCATCTTGATTGGCGAGAAAAATAATCCAAGTGAAACAGAAGAAATCATCAACAATTACAAATATATATCTTTTTCCTCATAAACTTGTCACTTCAATATGTCCAAACAAGTCAAGATGTAAAAGTTCCAAAGTCCTATGTGTACTAATAACTCCTTTAATTTAAAAGAACTTTTGATTCATTTACATTTTAGACATGAATCATAAATATTATTTTTCTCAAATTTGATCTTAGGCAAGCCACTAACCAATTTATGATTTGAAAGTTTATTTAGTAATTTATAGTTTGCATGTCTAAATCTTCTATACCACAAGTTTATGTCATCATGCATATCACTAAGACATTTTTCATTTTTCAAGTTATCAAAATCAATTTTTTGTATACATTATTGTACCTAAAATCCATGTGTAAAATTTTATTGTTTTCATCTAGTATCAAACATTTGTCTTTTTCAAATTTGACTAAATAATTTTTATCGCATAATTAACTTATGCTAATTAGATTATGTTTTAAATTTTCAACTAGAAAAATATTTTCTAAATACACTTTTTCATTCTTACCAATATTACTTATACCAATTACTCTTCCTTTGCTATTATCTCCAAAGGTGACTTTTCCTTCATTTTTCTTTTTCAAATTGATGAAATTTGATGCATCGCCGGTCATATGTTATGAGCATCCACTATCCAAATATCATTTACCTTCATTGTACTTAGAAGCTTCCTATAAGAAAGAAATTAAGAGTTTTATCTTTTTGGTACCCAAACTTGTTTGGATCCATCTTGGTTAGTAATGGTCCTTTTCGGAACCCCAATTTTCATTATCTCGTTACTTATTCCTTTCTTAATTCTGCAGTCATAAGAATAATACTTTTCATATCCACAATGAAAATAAATAATATGTGATCTTGTGTAATCATGCGATGCTTTAACAAATAAAATTCTTTTGTCATTCTTCTTTTCCAAAGAATTAAAACAAAGTCCCTTTTTGTTTGAAGATATTCTAAATCCACTAAGCATGTCATCTAACATTTTACTTTCATTTGAGAATTTTTCAATTTCAACTTTCAAATTATTAATTTCTTTGTTCAAACATGCACTTTCTACATTTTGTTTTTCATATAATGATTTTTAGTGCACTATTTTCCATTTTCAATTCTTCAATTAAGAATTTTAAGTTAGAGTTTTCTTCATTCAATATATCACACTTTTCACATGCTTTAACATTCTTATTTTTCTTTTGCAAATTTTCAAACTCTATTTTTATATCATCATATTTCTTTTTTAGGCATCCATATTTATTAATAAGAATTCTAAACTCCTTATGCACATTAAAGGATTCACTATCACTAGAGTCAGATGAGTTAGATGATACCTCATGACTATTAGCCATTAGACATATGTAGACTTCTTCGTCATCACTAGAGGAGGTGTTTGAGTCATCCTCTTCATCTTCGCTTTCATCACAAGTGACTTGAAGAACATTTTTCTTCCTTCTTGAGCTTTCTCCATCTTTCTCTTTTTTGATCAAATTTGGACATTAATTTTTGTAGTGTCCAATCTTTTTGCATTCAAAGTAAGTTATTTGACTCTTGCTCAATGACGATCTTCTCTTGATGAAGCATTTCTTCTTCATTTGCTTAACAAATTTGAGATATTTATCAAGTTTCTTTACGTATTGAAAAAACTTCTTTTCATCAATATCTTTATTCTCTTCACTTGTATCTTTCTCATTTTTATTTGCCTTCAATACCAGTGTTTTCCTTTTTGAAGCATTTGCTTCTTCATCCTCCTTGATCCCAATTTCATAGGTTAAGAGTGAACCTATAATATCATCAAAGTCTAACTTATTCAAAGCCTTTTCTTCAATCATTGTCGTCTTTGTATGTCATTTGGAGGAGAGAGACCTAAGAGACGTTTTCACTTTTTGAGGGTTAGTCCTTGGCTCGTCCAAAGAGGCTAAGCCATTTATAATATCATTAAAGCGAACGACTATCTCATTTATAAATTTATTTTCAAACATTTTGAAAGAATCATATTGATAATTTAAAATATTTAATCTATACTCTTTAACTTCATCCATTCCTTCATGAGTAATAATAAGTTTATTTCAAATCTCATTAGCACTTTGACAACTAGAAATCCGATTAAACTCGCTTGGATTCAAAGCACAATAAAAAATATTTTTAACTTTCCAATTTAGTTTTACTAAAGTCTTTCTCCTTCGGTATATACAAAAGGAGTTTTTCACTTAGATCAAAACATTTTTTTAATAATATTCCACATATCAATATCAATAGAACAAACATATGCTTGCATCCTAACTTTCCAATATGCAAAATTTGATGCATTAAAAAGTGGAGGACGATTAATAGATTGACCTTCGGAAAAATTGAAACCACTTGATGCCATAGCTCTAAAGATGTTTTAAATCTTAAAACTAGAGCAACCCGATCTGATACCAATTGTAGGATCAAAAGCACCAAGATGGGGGGTGAATTGGTGTAAAAAATCTTTTTGCAAAGTCACTTTCGAAAAAATTAATAAAATCAATCACAAGCAAATAAAGATAAGACGTAAGTGAAAAGCTAAAGAACAAATGCAAGGAGGCATAATATGTTGACGAGGTTCAGCCTCAACTCTTTGACCTACGTCTCCGCGCTGACTTCTCGGCCTCGAAATCGTCGGAAATTCACTATCTTTCTCTTTTCTTGTAGGGAGAGAATAACTCTCTTTACATCACATGCCTTCTTCTCTGCTCAAGAGACAAAGCACATCTCTTTTATAATGAGCTCTCAATCTCACTTAGAACAGAAAGTAAATGTTTCATTTTAACTCTTTTTTTTAATTTTTCTCACACTTAAAGCTAAAAAAAGAAAAGGGAAGAAATTTGTAATTTTGGACTCAAGAACTTGAAAGGAGCTCTAGGATGTTCTTGCTTGCTTGGATGATTTTTTCTCAGGCTTTGGCACTCCTTTCATAGGCTCTTGCAGGTGAAAATTCGTTCAAAAAGTCTTTCATAATTTTCTCCTCAAAATAATAGTCGTTACTATTCATTTGACTAAATGGCCGATAGACCACGGATGGGCCGATCGACCGGACAATGTAATCGTTGTTACATTTTCTACATTTTGACGCTATCAGGTCGACTGGTCCTTCGACCGATAATGTTCCGACGTCGACCGGTGTAGTATCATCTTTTCTTCCACTGAATATCAATCGATCGGTCGTCTGCTAAAAATTTTTTTTCTTCCGATTTTAATTTGGCGATTTCTTCTGCGAATGTGGTCATATCAATCTTACACCTGCATTATCATCACTTGAGCATAGATTAGTAACTTTTATGCTCATTTTAATTTATTATCATCAAAATATAGAATTCAACAATTTCACGATGCTCCACCAAATGGATGTTACACGCCCATTAAGCTCATACCTAAATGCACAACATATATCTTTCTAATCTCTAGTTGATCACACCATACCTTAAATAGTTGAATTACACTTATATGAATTTTAATCTCTAGAGCATTCTTTTGTTCCGAGCGCACCAACGATTTAACATTATTTAACTGTGTTATTTATTTAAATCATTAGTAAATGAATCAACTATTCAAATAAATAATTCTTATATATAATGATGTTAATTAATCTATTCTCATATGCCAAAAATAAAATAGCATCAAAATGTTTATTAACTTGAAAACCAAGATAAAAAGACTATCGGATCTAGAGAAGAATTTTATTGACTAACTTCATATTTTTTTCATTAAAACCATATGTTATCGGTAATACACAAAAGTATCTGAAAAGAGCATATGCTTTCTTTTTCATTATCTGCCGATAAAAAAACAATGTACCAAAATCTTATTCTTAAAGCCTGAAAGTCAACGGCAATGGAAATGATTAACAAATTTATGTCCTAAACAATTGTTGACTGAGGGTGTTTTTTAAATAACTAATGCATTACAAAATTTGGAGGAATTCTAGAGGGGGATGTTCATCCCAAAAGATAACCCTAAACAATGATTTACTAAAAGATTCCAAATATCATCTATAATGCTTTTACACCGTAGACACAAACTTTTTGCCCTGAATATGTATTAACTTGAAACAGTCTGATTCAAAGTCTTCTAATATTGAGTTCCTTGGTGGCTTAGCCTTCAAAGTTGAATGGAAGGTTCTTCTGAAAGTTCCTGCATAAATAAAATTTTGTATTAGCCAATCTAATAATGTAGCCTGCTTCTCTCACCTTTCTAGGGCTCCAAAAATGAGGGCTGAGAGTATTTTTTTGAATAGGTTCACAATCTAATATTAAGTAACCATATAATAAGTACATAAGGAAACAAAAAGTAATATCCAATATTCAACGGAAAAAAAACAACTTAGCCAATCAATTTGGACAAAGGTTTCATTTTTTGAAACTTGTCAATATAAAATAAAATGCATCTTTAGTGGCCTGATACTATGCACAATTGTACTAAATGAATAATTCTTCAAAAAAAAAAGTTAAAAATGACATGAAAAAAGTGTAAGATCCCATGGAAGCAAGAGAGGAATGAATTGATGTTAAACTCAAAAAATATCGATTTAACAAAAATTCAAAGCGGAAACTTAAAATTGATTCGTTAAACTCTAAACTAATGCAAATCAAATTAAAAGCATAATAAAATGAGAGAGAGGGGAAGAGAAATACAAACACAAGATACGGTGATTGTTGACGAGATTCGGCCACATATTGGCCTACGTTTCCGCTTCGACTTCTCGACCTCGAGACTGTCGGAGATTCCACTAAAATTCTTCTTTTGTTCCAAATGGGGCAATGAATAAAGTTCTTTACATCAACCACATTTTCTCCACTTCGAGAGGTCTTATCTTTTTTCTCGCTCAAGGGGTAAGATATGGAACCTCTTTTACACATGAGTTCTTTCAATTTTTTTGATAGTGAATTTTCTCTTTTACAGTATCATGCTCACGAGAAGAAAAGAGAGAAAAAAGAGAAACTTAAATAATAACTTCAAAAGAAGGATATTCTTTTGATAACTTTAAGTTTTTCTTCAATGTTTGGATGGATGCATTTGCTTTTGACTTTGGCATTCCTTTTATAAGCTTCTGTATGTGAAAATTTCATCCAAAAAAATTTTCATTCAGAGCTAGCCGTTACTGACCGATCGACCGATCTATATGACCATTGTGCGATTCTCTAGTGTCAACGCTTGATCGGTCGACCAGACTATTAATCGGTATAATTTTGATGTAGAACTGGCCAACTAATGTATTGAATGATCGACCAGTATCTCCAATTAGTCGACCGGTATAATCTCGATCGCTGATCATTGCTTCGATCGACAGATTGACCGACCTGCACTATTTTAGCATAACTTTTTGCACCGTTGTTCAAATGAGATTATCTTAAATTCTATGGATAGCTAACAAGATTCTCTACAATTTTGATATTTATCATTCTAGAATTTAATAAGATCATAGTAAATTATTTAATCAAAATTTAGTGTATAAAGTTGTCCCTTTTTATTTAACATTTTTTAACATATAACTTTAATCTTTCGAGGTTTGTATCATCAAAATATAACTTTATAGGGCATTAAAATTTTACTTCAACAAAAAGCTACATCATTATTAGATTAGATAATTGTATAGAAAGCTTACGACAATCAATTATGGTATAAAAGGCAATAAGACATAATTAATTGTATTTGCGATAGAAATTTAAGACAAAATATATATATACATAATTATTGAATGCAAGTTACTTATAGAAGAAAATGGCTTCTATTGGAATAAGAAATTAAGTTTTTTTCCAATTAGAGTAAGGGTTTGAGATCGAGAGAAGATGACTAATCAAATAGATCTATTGAAGAAGGTGGGGATGATCCCTCACAAAATGAAGTTAAACCAACGTAAGGCAAAGCAATGCATAGGATGAAAGCAACACTCGACTATATCTATGCTGATTGTTGGGGTCCACCTCATGTTCCATAATTGAGAGGTGTTAAATACTTCATGTTCATGATTGATAACTACTCAATGATAACTTGGATATTCTTGATGAAGCATAAGGGTTAGTCCTTCAAGGCCTTCAAGCAGTCAATCAGACGTTGAAGAAAGTGGAACACTTTCGCACTGACAATGGTCTAGAGTTTTATTTTGCTGAATTCGACCAATTCTGCAAAGATGAAGATATTGTCAAAAACCACACTATCAAGAATACTCCATAATAAAATGAAGTGATGAAACAAATGAAGAAGACACTTCTGGAGAGAGCAAAGTGCATGATTTCTAAAGCTAGCCTAAATAAGACGTTCTGGGATGGAACTATAGCTTGCAACCTGATGAATCCAAGTTTGACGACTATGATTCATCTCAAGACTCTTACTAAGTTATGATCATGATTATACTAATTTAAAAGTTTTTTATTATCCAACATACTATCATGTCAGTGAAAGGAAGTTTAAGTCAAGAGACAAAGAAGGGGTGCTCGTGAGATATGACGCAAGAGTGAAGGGCTATATGATATGTTCTCCTTTAGAATACAAAGTCATACACAATAGAAGTGTGACCTTTGATGAAATATGTATGCTTCAATTGAAGGCAGAGGCTGAAAAGAGTGCCAACAAACATGTGAAGATTGAATAACTCCAGCTCAGGATAATGCTGAAGGATCACACCAAGTAGAACCAGAGAATGAAGAACTTGATGAGCAACCAAAAGATGAGTCGATTGCTGCTAGACGTCCTCGTAGACAACTGGGTCCTCCCAAGCGATATAGTTTTGAGGACATGATTGCTTATGTCATATAGGTAGCTGAGGAGGTGGAGTCCCTAGAGCTATCTTTATATAAGGACGCAATCTACTAAATCTGAATAGTGAATTGGAGCTATGGGTGATGAGATGGAATCTCTTCACAAGAATTAGATATGAGAGATGGTGAAGTTGTTTAAAGACAGAAATGTCATAGACTACAAGTGGATCTAAATTCTAAAAGTTGAAGGTGCAAGATACAAAGCACGACTCATTGCTAAAGATTATAGATAGACTAAGGTGTAGATTACAATGAAATATCCCGACCTATTGTCAAACATTCTTCTATCATAGTGTTGCTTGCTCTTATAACATATCAGAATCTATAGCTTGAAAAACTAGATGTGAAGATTATTTTCCTTCATAAAGAACTTAAAGAAGACATTCTTATGAATCAGTCGGATGGATTCTCCATCTCGAGTAAAGAGGATCAAGTTTGCAGCTTGAAAAAAAAAATCTTTGTATGACCTCAAGTAGTCTCCCAAACAATGGTCTAAGATGTTTGACAACTTCATGATCAATAAGGGATTTAGCTGAAGACTATGATTGTTGTATATAGTACAAAAAGGTGAAGGATGACTCCACATCTATATGCTCTTATATGTTAATGATATGCTCATTGTTGTTAGGGACATGTGAGACATTCAAAATTTGAAGAGGATTTTCAACACAGAATTTGACATGAAGAATCTCGGTATAGCACAAAATATATTGGCGATAGAAATATTAAGAGATCGTGCACATGATAAACTCTTCTTATCTTAGAAAAGGTATATTAAAAAAAATTTATTCAAGTTAGGAATGTCTGTAGCGAAGCCCATGAATACTCCATCGACTTCAAATATTCATCTCTCTATTGCCTTCATGGCAAAATCAGAAAGAAAGGAGTACATTTCTCGGATTCTTTATGCCATTGCAGTTGGAAGCCTGATGTATGTCATGATTTGCACGAGACCTAACATTACACATGCAGTTAGTGTTGTCATCATGTTCATGAGCAATTCAGGAAAATAGTATTGGCAAATAGTGAAACGTGTCTTTCGATATTTGAGAGGAGCATCATATATTAGTATCATCTACAAAAGTGATGAAGAATGTTTGGTTGCAAGTTATTCAAACTCATACTATGCTGCAGATCTTGATGAAAAATGATTTATGATAGGTCTTGTCTTCACTTTGGACAGCTCTATCATCAATTGGAAGGCTACACTTCATTCATCATTTATATTATTTATCACAGAGGAAGAGCATATTGATAGAAACTTCTAAAGAAGGCATCTAGTTGAAAGACTTAATTAGATATCTCAATTTGCATTAGGAGCATGCTATAGTGCACTATAATATTTTGAGTGCAATATGTTTAGTTAAGAATTAATTACATCATGAAAGAACTAAACACATTGACGTCAAATATCACTTCATACATACTGAGAAGAGTCACTTCATCCGTACTAAGAAGAAGATCAAGGTGAAAAAGATTAACACTAAAATAATCTAACTGATATGTTCACTAAATCTGTTCCTTATAGCAAGTTCCAACATTATTTAGACTTGTTAAATATTAACACTTGATAATAGCCCCAAGGCGGGACTGACGGTGATATGACGTGACATCTAAAGATAATTCAAGTCAAAGTGAATATTTATTGATAATGTTTTAAATTTGAACCCAATTTATAATTTAGAAAAACCCCTATACTAGTCAAATGCCTAAGCAATGGGGACGGCAAAGCTGCCCGTCCCCTACATGAGTTCGAAATCTAAATAATTTTAGAATTTATATTTTCTATTTTATATTGATGTTCCGGGTCAAATTTTTTATATTCTTGTAATTATTAATATTTTATTACAAAAGATAAATGTCGTCGCTATCTGAAAATATAGTTCAATTTATGATGAATGTCTCTCCTTTCCTATCAATATTGATACCTTCTGTCCTCTGTTACAATTATCTTAAAAAAGTGCATATACATGTGACGTTAATTATGTTGAACTTTCTAATTTTGGGTTATTGATATGTTTTGGACTATCAGTATACACTATAAACACCATCAAGAAACAATATCTCGTGAAGAGGAATTGGACAGGAGATCCATGTTCTCCCAGTAAATACATTTGGGATGGTCTGAATTGTAGATATGATCATGATTCATCTAAGATCATAAGTTTGTGAGTATTCAACATATATCTCAAAATTTTATTAATTATAGCAACTATTGTTTTAGTACTATGTCCCCAAACAAATCGAAGGCTCTATGTATACTTGCAGAAATCTGTCCTCGAGTGGACTAATTGGCATCATATCATCTTCTTTCGCTGGGCTCACAAATCTGACGTCCCTGTAAGCGCCATGTGGTTAGGTTACTTTTTATGTTGGTGTTTCATTCGTACGTCTGAGTAAAATCTTATATTAAAGTAACGCAATAAGTTATTTTATATAGAATTAATATGTACAGTCCGCTCGATATAGAACATCTATATTTTATTATTTAATTAATTAATAGAACATCTATAATTTATGATTAAATTAACGGTACAATTTATATATGTAATAATATATTAATTATGATTATTTATCATTGAACTAATAAAATAAACTAATATATAATTATTATGAATTTAATGAAAAAAATAATATTTTGCATATGTTCTACGACGCTTTTTTAAGTATATAAATTGTGCTCACTATTTCTGTAGGGATTTGTCAAACAACAATTTGACAGGTGCAATACCTGATTACCTAGGGAAAATGCCATCTCTCAAAGTCCTGTGAGCATGTTGATTATAAAATCAAACTTTAGTTCTATTGTGATAAATCTATAATTTGAAGTCGAACTCTTTCTTTCTTCTTGATCTGGCAGAATATTGTCGTGTAACAACTTAACGGGGCCACTTCCTGCCTCGCTCAGTCAAAGATCGAGTGATGGACTGATGACTGTGAGGTAATTTTTACTCTTTTACGTATCTGTTTCCCAACGAAAAAGATTAAAGAAATGTTAATTATTTCTTGCGAGCGAATGAGGAGAAGAGAACCAAATTTCCATTTTTTTTTCCTTTTCTCTCTATTTTAATAATGTTAAATGTATAGTGATGAATAATTTGAGTAATGATAATTCTTAACTACGGTTCAGATTCGACAACACTGCGAATGCATGTGAAAAGTCCTTGCAAAGCTCGGGGAGTTCATCAAAGGGCAAGATGAGTAAATCTGTTATTGCGGTTGTGTCGGTGGTACCGGCAGTTCTAATTTTATCGGTGGTGGTATTTATTGTCTGGAGGATTAGAAAAGTCCGAGGTACGTGCGCAATATTTCCATTTTTGCTTATTTGATAATATTATACTACTCTATTTGATTTGAGTTTCATAATAATTTATTTAGTAATTTATATTCTTTCTTTGAAACAAACTCATTCAACATGTGACTACCTTTATACCTATCAAATATCATAATAAATTAACCTTTAAAATTCTTTCTCCTCCTTTTTATCATATATTTTATTTTGTTGTTTAGCATTTTATTTATCTTATCTCTTTTAACGTTTTCTTCCGTTTTATTCTTTATCATTGATTTTCCTTCCTTCCCTATACTATTATCATTTTTTCTCCAAATTTCTCTCATCCTACATATTTTGAAAAGATGATTTGAACTCATAATTTATTCATACTTTTTTGGGTGTTTCAATTAGATTGTTTATATTTCAATGTCGTAGCAGAAATATTTAAGGAGGTCACATTATTTTTTGTTTTAATATATATATATATATGTACTAAACTTTTTAAAAAGTTGTGGGAAGGGCAAGCTCCCCTCCAAACTATGTTTGGACTCATACCTGCTATTTTTATTTTATTTTTATTTTCTCTAAGAGGATAATTATCTCTTCTTCAATATTTTTATTTTCTTTCTTTCATCTAATATTATTTTCTCTTTCCTATGATATTACGCTTCCTCCCTTCAATAATTTTTTCTTTCCACTAGTATGCTCATTTTATTTCTCTTTTAATCCCTTCTCTTTCCTTCATATCATTTTAGTTTTTATAATTTTATCGTTCCTTTAATATCCTCATTCCTCTACCCTCTAGTCTTCTCATTTTTTTCTGTCATTTAATATCTTCTTTTTTCTCTCCATATTTTTCTCATTCCCCACCTTATCGCACATCAAAATTTTTTATCTTCTATCATTTTTGTTTTTATATTATAATTTATAAAGTCTAATATGGATAGCTTACCATTTCCAACCAAACACAGTAATATTTATTTTCTTTTAAATATGGTGCCGAAAATCATGTCTCATAAAGTTTAACAATCTAACTTATATTGGATTCCGTAAACTAATTAATTATAATTAATATCTGTAAATGTATTATGTACATGCATATATACTACGTGCATAGTCCTCTTTTATTTTTACTATAAATAAGACAAATTATAGAGCACGGAAATAGTTATTAACAACGTTTGAAATTTTAATTTTCATAGAATGAGGCTATTAGGAAACATACAGTGAATGCTGTTCTACACTTTTGTTCTTAATCTATTACGATTTGTTGCGAATCTAATAAAATAGAAATTTATTTAAATTACGAATCTAATTAAATAGACAATTTTTATTTTTTTTATTTGCATCGAGTCATCTAATTAATTTATCCAACTATCATCCGTAAATTAATGTAATAGATTTTTTCCGGTCTAATATTGTGTACGTTAAATGATGAAGCTAATTATTTAGAGTGCATGACCGTATGAAATGATAAAAGAAATGTTTGACATCCAATTTTTTTATATTCCGACCTATTTTTTTGAAAAGAAAATTCTATGTATTTAGAAATTCGAGTCCCTGACGTTTAAAATATTAAGATTCGAATGCATCACACGAGTAATTCACATGGCCGAACAATTAATATTCACAAAATATGTTGTCTCCCATCTCTGAGCTTCAGCCGAGTCGATCTCAAATGGAATGAAAAAATAGTAGTCTCGAATTCACAAAACATAGCACCATTAGAACCAATAACGTTAGATTCATAATCGATTGGTGGATCTATTAATTTAAAATTAATTTTAAATCATTCATCATAAATCAAATGATAATAAATGAACGTGTGACGATGCTACCTTTTAAATAAGGTAATACAATCATTTTTAATTATTTTATACGTAAGAGTTTAATATTTGTGTCACCTCTTTTAAAAAATAGCACCATTTCATTCATCATCATTAATTCTATGATTTTATTAATTTTTTTTCTTTATCAATCGATGATCATAAATCAAACAATAATTCAAATTCCCTCGTCCAATTTGAATAATCAGGATATAGGTCTAATTAAGAATACAAAGCAAAGTATTAAATAATTTTTTCCTGCGTTTTTCGTGTAACAGCTTTGGGATCTAACTCATCCGTGCCACCTACATATCCTGACTTGTCTCCACGCCGTGGAGATGGTCTTCAGCTTCAGCAGCAGAAGTCGGACCATCAAATTCAAACCGAGATGAAGCAGTTCAGCTACAGGGACTTGTCTTACGCCACTAGAAATTTTGAGAGCATCATCGGACGAGGGGGCTTTGGGATCGTCTACCGCGGCACTTTGCATGACGGGAAGCAAGTCGCAGTTAAGATGCTGTCTCACACGTCCACACAAGGAACCAAGGAATTTTTGGCTGAGGTAACTAACTCCTCTCATTTTTTCGAAAAAAATTCCAACAAAAAGACGAAGAAACGTAATGGATTCTTGCTCTAAAAACTCTCGATTAGTTAAAATATTATAGAGCTAAAACTATTGTTAATTTAAGTTTGAAACGTGTTAGCAAAATAGTATCATGAAAACGTCACTACAAGATTTATATTCACATTTGTCACCGGAAAAGAAAAAAGGTATTCAAGTTTAGCGTTCTCTTTATGGAACTGTAGAAGAGAAAGTTTAGTGAGCGTGCATGGTTAACAGAAAAGAAAAAAAAAAACATAGATTTACTGGTTATGTCACACGTCTGACATTTTATCCATAAATATTTTTAGTCGCTCTTCGTAATTTTATTTCTTCAACTCCATGAATCTAATCATGGGTGGAATCGTAGTAGTTGAAAATTTTTCAGCCCAATGGATTCGACCAAATTTCAAGACTAATTTTTTAAAATTTTCTAAATTTTATTTATTTTTAAGATTATATTTAATATGAAAATTAAAATAAAACATTTCAATGTGTAAAATAATATTTAAATATTTCAAAATTTATTTTACATTTTATTTTTATGGATGAAATAATGAAAAAAATAAAAAATTAGTAAAGAAATCCTATCCAACCGATTTGAATCGGGTTAAATTGAAGTGAGTCGGGTCCAAACCTTTAAAAGGGGCTGATCCGACGGGTCGAATCAGGTTTGGAGTTCTAGTTACTAAAATTGAGCAAAAGTAGGTTAGTCCAGGGTTCCTAATTAAATGCTAAATTGGAGTGTAATGCACGGACAAAACTATAATTGTAATTGATGTTAGAACAAAAACTCATTTCTATGAACATTTATTTGATACGTGAAGAAAAAAAATAAACATCTTTACTTTATAGGCTCAGAATTTGGCGAGGATTCATCATAGGAATCTTGTTTCTCTCGTTGGCTACTGCAAGGATGGAGACTACTTGGGCCTTGTTTACGAATACATGGCCCAAGGAAGCCTTCGTGAACACCTCACAGGTTGGCATTTCACTCCTGAGATATCTTTCTTATTTTTATTCTTTTTCCCAATTATCCAAAGTAACTGCTTAAGATCATTTTTAACCAACCAACTGCAAGAGTAATATGCCCAATGTGCAATTAATTGGAATATATGCGCATAAGCTTATTATACTCCTCTACTACATCCGATGCAACTACATCAATTAAAATTTAAGGCAAATTAATTCTTGCTTGGTGATATTACTCCCATTCTATTAACTTTTAGTCAATGCAGAACATGCGGGGCACAGAACACTGAACTGGGTGGAACGGCTTCGAATTGCTGTTGAATCTGCTCAAGGTTTTACAAATGGAGTCCATAATTTTCAGCTTATGTTGTGCATATTTTTATTACCATATACAGATCTCACGTTATTATAATATAATATAATATAATCATAATAATGAATGAAGGATTGGAGTATCTGCACAAAGGATGCAACCCACCAATAATCCACAGGGACGTCAAGACTGCCAACATACTTTTAAATAATGATCTGGAGGCCAAGTTAGCGGATTTTGGGCTCTCCAAGGCTTTCAATAATGATCGCCAACGAACTCATATTTCCACTCAAGGAGTAGTTGGCACCCCTGGATATCTCGATCCCGAGTACGTTTTCGTCTCTCTTTTGCCTCCTCTTTCTTTTGTTGTATGTGGTCGATATTGATTGAGTGATCTCATTATCGCTTTTTGGAAATATATACTGCATCGAATTAAGGAACATGCATTTTAATTCAATTACAGCCAAATGTAATTATATAAAGGTTATTTCTCAATGCAGAACCAGTGATCACACCGTAGAAATCGTAGGACGGATAACTAATCCCATGATTGAGTATTGTAAGTTTACCATGAGCAAATTTCCAAAGAATATTATGGATTAGGTTTCAGTATGTATTCCAGCCAAGTTGGTACAGTAAGCAGTCCCGATATTGACTTTGCATGATAAAAGCCCTCAGCCCTCGTATCATGAATTATAAAACTTTATTAGGCCTTTACTTCTTAATTTCCTTATTATATACATATATATATATATGTGTGTGTGTGTGTGTAAACACGCATATGAACAAGAAAGAATCGCCAATGCCTTTTTCTTGTCTAATATCTCTGAGGTGGTGTCCAGTAATGACGTTAATTCCGTTTCTTGTATGCATATGGTTTTGTAATTAGGTACCAAAGCAGTCTGCTACTTAATGAGAAGAGCGACGTGTACAGCTTCGGAGTGGTCCTCTTGGGGCTGATAACTGGTCAGTCTCCCATCATACCAGGTGCCGGCAACGTTCACATAGCTGAACGAGTGGCTCGAAGCGTTGAAAGAGGCTTCATAGATGACATTGTCGACAGAAGACTACATGGTGAGTACGATGCGAATTCTATGTGGAAGATTGTTGATCTCTCCCTGAAGTGCACAGCTCCCAGAGGTAGCCAAAGGCCGTCCATGTCCGAAGTGGTGATGCAGCTCAAGGAAACCTTAGACTTGGCGCTTGCTACTTCCACCAGTGGGAAGAGCGAGAACTACAACAGCGTCGTTTACATGAACCCTTCAGCGAGATAGATATACTTAAAGGTCAATCGGGCTCAGTGCGTAAATCCATCTTTTAAGATGTGTGATCCTCATTGTCTTTACTTGACGTTGCATTGTTGGAGACACAGGTCGTGTTATCAAATAAGATGCATCTGGTTGGCAAATAAAGGTGTGTAAAGGACTCATTATGGATACAGGATTCTTTACAAGCGTGTAATGTGTATTTGTGTGTATAAACAATGTTGGTTAATTCAGTCTGGACTATTTCTTAGCATCTCCAACTTTTGCATTCTTCACGGTGTCTGTAATTTTTTATGATTTTTTATTTGTATTTCGAAACCTAACTTTCGGTTTTGGGCCGTTCCTTTTACGATTTTTTTTTTTTTTTGGGTAGACAACTTCAAAGGGATGCCAACCGTGTAACTTATGTAACATTAAAACACATATTGTCGTCCATCAACTAATGCGGTCTCTCCGCGTCGTGCATCCGCAGTCACAGATGAAACTTTGAAGAAGAGTTTTTCTTTTTGCATTTACAAAAACTCAAATTCAATACTTTGATTAAGCATGAGGAAAAATATATAGCTTATCTTGGTTACCATTTAAAATATATAATAGTGAACATAGAGGACGATTCTCTTGAGGTAGCATTTTTACATTATTAGACAATATTGCATTGAATTATTTAAGTTAATCACATTGTTTTATTTATTTATGGCTGATGGGAAAATTCGAGAATAAGGAGAGAAGATCGCAGAGAGATTGCAGAAAAATAGAGGAGACACACGAATTTACCCAGGTTCACCCTTGAGATGAGGGCTACGTCCTGCAAAGAGGTTCCACTATATCGTTTAGGTTTACAGCCGCCACACCAAATTACATCAGAAATTAGACTATTAATAGCCTCTCCGAACCGGGTTTAAAACCCAAACAAACAGAGTAAAAACCTAATCCGAACCACACGGGCCGGCTAAACAAAAGCCCAAAACTCGTCTAGGTTTCGGGACCGCCGTCGGGGGGCGGGCCCCCCGAACCCCCCCTTTCATTCATACGCCAGCAATACTGTTAATTGAGTAATACTCAGATTCCCCTAAACTCACGTGGGCGAACCCGGTGTGAGAAACAAGGGGCCCTGAAGTATTCACCAACTCTAACATTCTCCCACTTGGTGGATACTTCACACCAATGAGAGCCTTGTCAGCAACATTCTTCTTCAATCCGACAGCAGTAGAGCACCACTCAAACTTTACACCTGTAACTGCTTTAGTCAGAAAATCAGAACTATTATCTGTTGTATCAACCTTTTCAAGCTGAACCTCTTTCTTTTCCACCTTTTCTCGAATACAGTGGTATTGGATGTCAATATGCTTTGTGCGTGAGTGAAATGCGGGATTCTTAGCTAACTGAATAGCACCTTGATTATCACATCTCACCTCTATAGCACCTTGCTCAAATCCGAGCTCCAAGCACAACCGTCGTAGCCATATGGCCTCTTTTGCAGCATGAGTAAGAGCCATATATTCTGCTTCTGTAGAAGAAAGTGCCACCACGCTTTGTCTCTTGCTCATCCAACTTAGTGCAGTCTCAAATAATATAAAAGCATATCCGCTAGTGGATCGTCTACTATCAATGTCTCCACCTCAATCAGCATCTACATGGCCCACAATATCAAGCATCTTTCCTTTCCTTGTACCTTCAAAACACAACGAAAAATTTGAAGTTCCACGAAGGTACCTAAAAACTCTCTTGATAGCATTCCAATGTTCCCTGCCTGGGTTAGACATATATCGACTCAAGACTCCCACTGCTTGGGCTATATCTGGACGCGTGCACACCATGACATACATCAAGCTGCCCACTGCACTTGCATATGGTACACGATCCATCTCTTCAGCTTCTTCATTCGTCTTTGGGCATTGCTCTACAGAAAGTTTGGTTCCTAGAGACATAGGAGTACTCACTGGCTTGCAGTCCGACATGTTAAATTTCTTCAACACTTCATTTATGTACTTCTCATGTCCTAGCCACAACTTTCGCTTCTGACGATCCCTTCTAATCTGCATACCCAAAATAAAATTCGCTGGCCATAAGTCTTTCATATCAAACTTCTTGGCCAACAAACCCTTCACTGAATTCACCATCTTCATACTGTTTCCAATCAGCAACATGTCATCCACATACAATGTAAGAATGACAAACTGATCTCCAACTCTCTTCACATAAACACAATGATCTGAATCTGAACGTACAAACTTGAGTTCGAGCATGTACGTATCAAACTTCTGGTACAACATCCTTGGCGACTGCTTCAATCCATACAAAGACTTCTTCAATTTGCACACCAGCTTTTCTTTACCTTGAACTTCAAAGCCTTCTGGTTGCCTCATATATATCTCTTCCTCCAAGTCCCCATGAAGGAATGCCGTCTTCACATCCATCTGCTCTACCTCAAGATTATATGCTGCTGCCAGAGATAGAACAAATCTGATTGAAGTCATTTTCGCCACGGGAGAAAAAATCTCATCATAGTCGACTCCCTCAACCTGAGAGTACCCTTTAGCTACCAGCCTCGCCTTGTACTTCTCTACAGACCCATCTGATTTCAGCTTTCGCTTGAACACCCATTTGCAACCAATTGCCTTTCTATCCTTAGGCAATTTACACAAATTCCATGTTTCATTCTTATCCAATGACTGCATCTCATCTGCCATAGCAAGCTCCCACTGATTTGTATCATCCATAGACCTTGCATCTTTTACAGAATTAGGTTCTTCTCCGATGATGCTCAAAGCATGAAACGAACTCAGAGCACTAAGAGAATATCTCAAAGGTGCTCTTCTTTCTCGTGTCGATCTCCTGAGAACTGGTATGGTAGTACCAATATCTGGGTATAGCGAACCCCTCGTGCAATTACAATCGACCCTCTGATCATCTTGCACGAATCCTTATCGCAACTGAATATAACACCCGAGTCAGCCATTGTACCAACAGATAATAAACTCCTGCTCATAAGTGGGATATGCATCACATCTGGTAGAGTCTTCACCGTGCCATCATTCATCCTCAACTTCACCCTGCCACGTCCAACAATCTGAACCGCAGTGTCATCTCCGAGCATGACATCCCCACCATTATACTCCTCATATTCACAGAATCAGTGTTTATGAGGCGTCATGTGGTACGAAGCACTAGTGTCGATAAGCCAGACATCTTTATCTGACTGTGCCGTACATGCAGAAGCCACATACATATCTCCTGCCTCAACCTCCTTTTTGTCCGGGGTTGACTCAGCTTCTTTCTTATGAACCGGCTTGTTTTTGCAATCTCGCTTCAGATGGCCCCACTCTTGACATCTCCACCATTGCACCTTCTTATCCTTACTCTTCGAACGCCCATAAGATTTGGATCTCCCTCTCTGATTTTGATTCCTTTCTGGTTGCCTTCCTCTGGCCGCCAGCGCCTCTTTACCAGAACTTGCTGATCCCTTTCTCCGTATTTCCTCTGATAACAAGGCAGCACATACACTTTCATACGAAAGTTCTTTATCCCCACCACCAATCACAACAATCAGATTGTCCCATGAATCCGGCAGCGAACAGAGCAATGTTATTGCCTTATCATCATCTTAAAACTTAACACCGATTGATACAAGTTGACTAATCACAGTGTTAAAGTTATAAAGATGGGTAGAAAATGAGTCACCCTCCTGCATCCGAAGATTGTACAATTTCTTCCTCAGAAATAACTTGTTAACCAACGACTTACTTTGATATAGGGATTCCAACTTCCTCCACAGATCTCTGGCAGTAGGTTCGCCCATCACATTCGTAAGAATTGAATCCGCGAGACACAGCCGAATCAAACCCTTCGCCTTTCTATCAATCCGATCCCACTCTTCGATCGCCTTTGGATCTGCCTGACTGGAGGAGGCCTCGTCCGCGACCTTCGCCGCCTCCATGCCTGGTCTCTCCTTCTCGATTACCGTCCAAAGATCTCGATCACAAAGGAGATCCTCCATCTTCATCTTCCAGAGATCAAATCGTGTTCCATCAAATTTTTCTATCTCGATTCGCGACCCTCCTGACATCTCGAATAAACCCTAATTCCTTGAACAACCTGTGCTCTGATACCAATTGATGGGAAAATCCGAGAACAAGGAGAGAAGATCGCAGAGAGATTGCAGAAAAATAGAGGAGACACACGAATTTACCCAGGTTCGCCCTTGAGATGAGGGCTACGTCCTGCAAAGAGGTTCCACTATATCGTTTAGGTTTACAGCCGCCACACCAAATTACATCAGAAATTAGGTTATTAATAGCCTCTCCGAACCGGGTTTAAAACCCAAACAAACAGAGTAAAAACCTAATCCGAACCACACGGGCCGGCTAAACAAAAGTCCAAAACCCGTCTAGGTTTCGGGACCGCCGTCGGGGGGCGGGGCCCCCCGAATCCCCCCTTTCATTCATACGCCAGCAATATTGTTAATTGGGTAATACTCAGATTCCCCTAAGCTCACGTGGGCGAACCCGGTGTGAGAAACAAGGGGCCCTGAAGTATTCACCAACTCTAACAATGACAGATAATAAATAACTTGAATTGTTGAAATAACTCACATTTTTTTATAAAGTGACAATTTACATTATTTAAGAAAGAAGTAACGGTCCATACTATCACTTGAGTTACGATCGTTTTATTTTTACTTTTTCCCATTGCACTTTGAAATTTTATTAATTAAATATAATACTAACTAAATAAATTATGAAAAATTAAATAAATTATAAGATTAATAAAAAATTTAATTAATGATTATGAATATATAATTGATAGCTTTCTAAAAAACATATATTAATTATTTATAAATTTTAATTTTAAGAGTGAGAATATCCGTTTGTTATTTAAATTTATGAAGTCAAAATTAAATTATATATAAGCACTTAAACATAATTATTTTGAGTAAGGATATTTTATTATGAATAATTGAAATCAATCACTGATCCAATTTGAGTACCTCTATGGGATAGACCTCAATATGGATGTCCGATTCTTATGGACTAACTAGAAAAGTACAACCCATAAATCCAGCATGGGGTGCGGAAGATTTTGATCCTTTCATTCCTGAAGGAATAGCTTCTCATATTTCGGTTGACCGAGCTTAATTCTAATTGTTTTGTTCCGAAGCAAAGATATCCACACAAGCCGGTTCGTCCTATCGAGAACATGTGGGTATCTTAACTATTGATTGATCCTTGTTTATCAAGTATATCGACTAGAGGCATATTCATTATCAATATAATTTATCTCATAACAGATGGTCTCAATTAGTACCAAAAAATGGCGAAAAAGCATTTTTTTTAATTTTTGGTGTGTCATGTCAAGTCAAAATATCAAAAAATAATATTTGTAGTAAAAAAATAAAGAATTATAAATTGTCAAACAGATTATTAATTTATGCATATTAAATAAAATAATATATAATATTTTAATAAATGATAATGTTTTAAGATGTGTTTTAAATTGTCAAATAAATATTAAATGGCAATATAGTGAACGCAATCTTAATTTTAATTGATATAAAATTTATCATTTATAGATTAGGACCTATTTGACTTAGTTGATACATAATAACTAATAAGTTTAGGTGCTAATAAGTATTTTATTGTCTGAAACTTATTTTTAAAAATAAGCAGCTACACATTTGAATAAAACTACTTATATTAATAACAACTAGTTAGTTATGAGACAACTAACTGACTTAATTTTTAGAAAGAAAATAAGCATTCATTCCTCTTTTTTTACTTATAAATAGATTTGATATCTCCTTATCAGTTGATTTTTTAACTTATAATACGTTATAATACGTTTCAACTAACTAACTTATAAGTGACTTATAAGCTTAGCCTAACAGCTCCTAAGTTTTTTCCAAGTAACCGAAACTTCTCATGAGTTCTAAAATCACAAATTGTACATAGAACGATTACAATTAAAATTTATACAATGCAAATAAATGTGAGTCGACGTAAACATTTAAATGATGAGTTCCCAAGAGAGAGTTTTTAAATCTTAAATTCCTCTTGTCGGAGTGGAAATTAGGGGTGAGTATATTAGGGTTCGGATAGGTATCCATTGTCCCGGTCCGCCTCCGAGTTTTAGGAAAGTGAACCCAATCTTGATCAAGACTGAAACTCTTAGTTAAATCGGAATAAAAATTAAGAAATTCATGGTTGTTCCGATTTGATCATAAAAAATTAAAAAATAAATATAATAATATTTTAGTATATATATTAATTAAATTACATATATAACAATATAATATATATTTAGATATAAATATAATAAAATATAAAATTTTAATTAAAATAAATATCTAGATAATAAAATAATTTAATATTAATATAATATATATTATTGAGTCGAAATCGATTCGAACTCGGTCCCGACCCGTGCTTACCTCTTCTTGAAATTATCATACGCCTATAGAATTCTACATAAGGGCGAAAGTAGTTTGAGTCAAACTGATTTTTTAATTAAAAAACTTATTCATTATTTTTTAAGTTCGATTTTAAATAGTAAAATTATATAAAATTCTGTTAATTTTTCGTAGAATAGAATATCATCTTCTTTGGATAACTCTGTACAAAAGATTATGTATAAAAGAATGTAAATCTATCATCTTGTTAATAGAGTAGTGGACGTTCGCTCTAAGAAATAGATGTCCACTTGTTGTTTGCAATGGCTATATTTGAACGGATAATTCAAAACGAATGCCCCACTATTTGTTTAGATACTAAAAAGAGAGAACGAAATTTTTTATCAATGTTTTAATATGTAAAATATTTATTTTCCAAAAATACTATTATATTTAGAATATTATATAACATTATGTTTAAATATAATAAAACTTTCCTATCTAAGCTCTAAGATCGTGTTTGGTAACAGAATTAAAGTGGAACAGCACACCGAGTCCACCTAGTTCCACCAAGCGCATACCTTGTCGCACCGATTCTAGTGGCGTTGGTTTCACCCAAGCTACTGTAGTGGAATCACTTTTTTTGTTTGATGCGACAGCTTTGTTTCTTTTATTTTTCTTTTTTATCCAATTCTCTTATAAAATAAATTATCTCGTAAATATAAATATTTATAATAAAGGGTTAATATATTATTATTTATTTAATTTATTTATTTGTATTTTATTAAATATAATTTATTTAAAATGATTTTTATATTTAAATAATATGTTTTTAACAGAAGTTTTTTTCATACTTTTTTATTTATATTTATATTATCATTATTTAATAATTTATTCTTTATATATATATATAATTATTTTAATTCAAACACCTATTAAAAATTAATTCATCACATCTATTTTTTCTATCACATCAATTACTTCATTTCTCATTATTAAATTTCAATACACTTCGAAAGAACATAAAAGAAACTACGGTTCTATTTCGAAGCGTGATCTTTTCACAATCGTAATAAGGTAGAACTTGATTTTCCAAACAACGTGATATGATCTAATTCTCGAGGTGAAACCATGACGCATTAAATGAAGGCGGAACTAGGGTCACGGTTTCACCCAATTGGTTCCCCTTTTTTGTGACTCTTTTTTATTTTGCAACCTTTTGTTTTTCTTTTAGTTTTTTCTTATTTTTATATTTTTCATATAAAAGAAATTATTTATTATATATAAAATATTTATAATAATTTATTAAATATAAATTATTAAAAATGATTTTTATATATTTAAATTACATATTTTTAACTAATTATTTTTAATAAAAAATTTAATTTATACTTTATTTTTATTTTTAAACAAAATTACATTTTATATTTATAACACTTATTTTTATTCAAACACCACACTAAAATTAATCTATCATGTATACTTTTTTCTATCACATCAATCATCTAATTCTTAATCATTACGTTCAACTCTATTCAAATACATCTTAAACTAATCTATCCATTTAATTATTCATAAGTTGCTAATTAAATAGGTATTTCACCCAATTCTTTCCAGTGACCACGTTTATCCGTTTCTTCTATGCCTATGTTTTGTGAATTAGGTACCAAAACACTGATGCTTAATGAGAAGAGTGACGTGTACAGCTTCGGCGTGGTTCTCATGGAGCTGATAACTGGTCAGTCTCCCTTCATACCTGCTCCGGGAAACATTCATATCGCTCAACGAGTGGCTCGAAGCATCGAAAGAGGATACACAGATGACATCGTGGACAGCAGGAGACTGCATGGCGAGTGTGATGTGAATTCTGTGTGGAAGATCGTTGATCTCTCCCTCAAGTCAAGTGCACTGCGCCGAGAGGTATCCAAAGGCCATCCATGTCCGAAGTGCTGGTGCAGCTCAAGGAAACCTTGGACTTGGCACTTGCTACCACCACCAGTGGGAAAAGCGAGAACTATAACAGCGTTGTTTACATGAGCCCTTCCGCGAGATAGATAAACCGATATATAGTTAACGGTCAGTCGGACTCACTCCATCATCTCACCAGCATGCATGTTCTTGACTTGAAGTTGCATTTCTTGGAGACAGGGCGTGTTCTTAAATAAGATTTCTTGAGCTGGTAGACAAATACAGGTTTAATGGATTCTCTATGGATCTATGGCTACAAAGTGGTTTTCATAAGCGTGTAATGCGTATTTGTTCGTGTAGACAATGTTAGGTTATTAATTCAATTGAACGAAGATGTACCGCATCTTCAACTTTTGCATTCTTTATGACATCTGTAACTTTTTGTTATGATTTTTTGTATTCTTTATGATTTTTTTGGCCAACAGAGGTATAGCTACTCGATTGATCGTTTTTTTTTTTTGGGTAGAAGCATTAAGTTTCTCCTTTTTCTAAAAAATTGTTCAACTTCAACGCTTAAAACAAAAGTAGACATTATTAAATTACCCCTAAACCTTCAACTTTGTGATGTCGTGTAATTAAATAATTCTAATTGATTTCATTATGAAATGATGAACTCTCAAGAGCGAGACTTAAATCTTTAAGTTCTTCTTATCTCGAGTTGAAATTATCAGACGCCAATAGACCTCTATTTACATCCGAAGATATGAGTTCGGGTGTTTACGTGCCTGGCTGGCCGGGCCGTAATCCTGATTCAAGCTCAGCAGCAAGCAGGTCGACCAGGACCCTGGCGTCCGAGCGATAAGTTATGGGCCGCAGGCAAATTAGTTTATATTTAACTAATCTTATTTATTTCAATTTAGTTAATTATATAATTAAAATATTTCTTCAATGAGTGGACTTCTTAACTAAATATATAATTTTAATTAAATTAAAAATTAATAAAACTGGAAACTATAGAAATAGTATTATATACTTTCCATTTTTTATTTTAAAATATGATGACATGATGAATAATAAAACTGGAAACTATAGAATTAGTATTATAATATACTTTCCATTTTTTATTTAAAAATATGATGACATGCTATGTGACACGATACTATTTTATTTCTGCTCACCGACACATAGTTTTAATAAGTTTAATTTTCTTAAAAATAGTCAAATTATATGACAATTGTCAAATTTTAAATATTATTAGCGTTAAAATTTTGGAATATGAAACGAAAGCTATTATTGTTTGAATATATTTTATTACATGACTCAATTAGAGAATGTCATGTAACATCTCTTACCTCGGATCTATTATTTCTTGTTATTTAACATTTATCTGACTACGTAATAATATATATATATATATATATATATATATATATATATAAGATTTAATGAAGATGTAGATCTATGAAGTGTAAATCATTCTTTTTTAGATAAATTATTATTTTTTATTAATAATAATAATAAATCGTCCCTCCTGTCACGTACACAATTAGGTTGATCCTTGGAGCGTTACATTATCTACTACACAACTCGACTATGACCATTCAACAATATGGCTTACGTGGCACTTATAAAATAATAAAAATATAATCAAAGACTTTAATGCGGAAGATCAAAAGGTGGAAAGTTAAGAAATATTTGATAACATAAATAGTCCAACATGTGAAAGTTCAAACGTCAACATCAAGCGAAAAGTGGATAACATAGTTTATGACGAAAAATAGGAATGCATCAATTTAACAAGCAAATGAGAAGTTCGATGAGCGGAAAAGAACTTAGTATTTCTAGACCAAATTACAACTTGAGATAAATAGAGCAAGGAAAATTCTAAGTATCGTAGCAGTCATGTGCAGCATTCTCCAAACTCTGTGCCCTCCATCCTCTTTAGTTGACATTCTCACCTGCAAAATCTCATTGCAGGGGAATCGAATATCCGTGAGCAAAAAGCCCAGTACAATAACAGATAGACGGAGAAATAAAGATCAATGATAAATATGAGATCAATGAATCAGTCTCTGACAATAATGATATCAATACGTTATTCTTTACTATAAAATGATCCAAACTTTACTATACTCTATTGCTTTGTTGTGCCCTGCTTTATATTTCTTTACGTTACAGTGCTATGCTTTGCATCACTTACATTACAATACACTACTTTTTATTACTTTACATTACATTGCTTTACTGTGAGTTGCACTACGTCTTTTACATTACTGTAATACCCTTAAAGTTAGTTGTCCTATGCGAGCTCGACTTTATTAGATTGGGATGCTAAGGATGCCTCTCTGCTTTGCAGCCAGTAAGCCCATAAAGAAAAAAAGGGTGGGTATTACGACCTCACCCAGTTCAAAAGGTAGGGAAAAGAATTCCTACAATACAGGAACAGTGGTTAATTAAGAAATCAGTAGGTTCACTGTCTTCTCAGCTAGTTATATGTCCCTCTGACACAATACAATAAAAGAGGAAGAAGTGTGATCATTGCATCACCCTTCGTTCGAGATATAGGTGGGAGAAAGCCTGAAATCTCAGAAATAGTAGTGATTGAAGACAGTAGATTCACTGTCCCCTCAGCTAACTACCTATCCCTCCACTGCTATAACTTTGATCTATACTTTAACATTGGGGGCGGCACGTAACAATCCTATATCTTTATCTTTACAATATTTATCTTTGGTTAGTATGACATCTATGATTCCGAATTCAACAGAGAGTGAGTTTTCGTTCAATAGGACTCAACCAATATAGGTGAATTGGTTAGAGTTTCGGATTTGATTCAAATTCATATTTGAGTTCACTGTCGGAATCGATCGACCGTTCCTGAACCGGTCGACCGTTCCTATGTGATCGGTCAATCGGTCCTCTGTGATCGGTCGTCCGTGTTTCTGGTCGAGCTGTCCGTAGGTCAATCGACCGTGCTCATCCGACGGGTCGACCGATTGTGAAACTATGCGGGCGCGCAATGCGCGTCCGATCGGTCGACCGATTGTGTGTCCGGTCGGCCGATCATGAGATCGGGTCCCTCTGTTTAACAAGTGGATCGATCGACCGTTCAAAGAATCGGCCGACCGATTTCGAGACTATCTATTTGAGGACAGATCGGTCGGTCGACCGCCCTGCGAGGCCAATCGACTGATCGTTAGGAACTCCGACGAGTTCGTCATACGGATCGGTCGATCGTTTTTAACAATCGGTCGCCGGTCCCTGCGATAAAATAGGGCCGCCGGACTTCTTCCTCATTTTCGGCGGCCTTTCAGTCGTTAAACGTCGACGATAATAATATGAAAAAGATAGATAAACATCTCAGGATCACAATGAACTAATCAAATATATCAAATAATCATTATTTCTTCGTCTAGGGATTTCGAACGCCAAGGTACCTCTGTTTCTCGCATTTTACGATCGACGGTCACTGTTCCTCGTCGTTTGCCGATCTCTGGTCATTCCTGACCATCGAGGATGACTCGCCCTGCTCCTGTGTACGTCAAGGAGGTCGATGGATGACGAAAGGCCGTCGAGTTGGCCTGCGTGCGTGCGTGCGTGCGTGCTCTGCTCCTGTTCTTCGCTTGTTGGGTTGCCGATCGCCGGTTGGGAGGAAGACGAAGAGGAATGCGAGGCGGCGAGGGTTTCCAAGGGGGCGCGATGTCGCCCTCACGTCCTCTCTTTATAGGATCGGCCAGCGCCGGTCGATTCTGAATGGAATCAGGGGAGGAAATCCCTCCCCTGTCAGTCGTTTCTTTTCCGATTCATTTCCTTTTTTTTCCAATTCCATTCGAATTCTTGCCATAATTGAGATTAGAATTTGAATTTGAATTTGATTTTATTTCCCATTAAATGCATTGATTTTCCTTAAGAATAATGCATCCGTTACATTATACATAA
Organism: Pontederia crassipes; assembly: GCA_030549335.1. NCBI lineage: Eukaryota > Viridiplantae > Streptophyta > Magnoliopsida > Commelinales > Pontederiaceae > Pontederia > Pontederia crassipes. The sequence goes on along the minus strand of CM060183.1, from coordinate 31,967,809 downwards.
CTAAAAAAGTTGAATTTTATCTATTTTAGCAGAGGACTTGAGTTTTTAACCTGGAGTTCGCAGGATAGGTGAGTCATTCCCATCTTTTCCTTTTATTTTTTGTTTTAATTTCATTATATCTTGTTTAGATAAAAAAAACCTCAGCGTGGATATCTAGTTTTAAATTAATTTTATTTATTTAACCAAATCAAAACCCTGCTTCTATACAAATTAATTTTATCTTTCATCTTTAATTTAAAATATATAATTTTATGATGAATATCATAAAAAAATATTAAAACAATCCTGTATATAGCACAGTCATATTTTTTATTCAATCCGTAATTTGATTTTCAATCAAATATGAATTCCTGATTTTATACAGATTAAATTTATGTTTTTATTTACTTTACACCAATTTTCTTTAATCCAAAAAGATAAATTTTTAAGGCATGACATGTGGCTTGTGGTTGTAACGATTTCTCTTATAAATATATTAATAATACTGATAACAATATATTATCATTTATAAATATGAATGGATGTAACCACTTGTTCTATTTTATGTGCATGGTACACTCTCTGTATCATCCACATTTATATGGATAAATTTTAGGAATCATCAATTATATATCATTATTAATATGATAATTGGAATTTATTTTGTAATTCGACGCTCATCAAATTTAATAATTTAAAAGTTAACGGACTTATGTGGATATATTTCTCTCCTTTATGTAATTTGTTTAAAAAATAGATATAAAGATGCTGGCACATCAACATTTTTTCTCTTTATTTAAATTTTAGAATAATAAAAAATAGAAAATAAAATAAAAAGGGATCGTAGTGTTGTAAAGGACGACCCTCTTCCTTTTTGAACGCTGACTGACTCGCTTCGAGCAAACGAGAGGGGAGGGGTGTTCTCTCTGGGGGGGGGGAGAGAGAGGTGGAAGGCGGTGACCCTTCCTCTCGATCCGAGCGACAAAGAAGGCAGCCAGGCAGAGGGGAGAGAGAAGGGAACGGTCATGTTTTCAACATCTCGATTTAAATTTTAAAATTTCACGATTTTATAAATTTTTTTCGATCTCGATCTTATCTTGAAAATCTTATGTATAAGATCTTAATACGATCTTAATTTTGGCCATACGATCTTACGATCTTATTCGATCATATACGATCTTATATAATTAATATAATCATTTAAATATTAAATATATTTATGATAATAAGAATTAATTTATATGAAGTTAAATATATTTTTGTTCATTTTTAATATATTTTGATATAATTTGACTTATGAATTCATAAAAAATATCTTAGTGATGTATAATCTAATATTTCAATACGAAAAATTTGTCAAAAATACATTTATTATTTTAAAAATATATTATTTTATTAATAAGTATGATCTTACGATCAGATTTTACGATCTTCGATCTTATAACCTCCTCCGATCTTGTATAAGATCCCGATCTTGACAACCTTGAGAACGGCAGTACCCCTCTCCCTTTCTGCACTGGAATACAATTTTATCTTGGATGTTAAGTTCTTTTACATAATTAATTAAATATTAGACATGAGGTCAATTGTGAAATTATATTTGTACGGGTGGCACCCCTCTCCTTTTCTGCACTGGAATATATTTTTGTCTTGGAATGTTAAGTTGTTGTATATGATTAATTAAATTTTATTGACTTAAATACATTTTTCTTTTGGAATGTTATATTCTTTTACATAATTAATTAAATATTGTTGAATGTTCGGGTAAAAAAATAAAGAAATATTATTGAGATCACGGGAGTGTTTGGTATGGGTTACTGCATGTCAGAATAAATCATTTTAATTTTAAGATGTTCGAATGAGTATAAGTTTATTTTAAAGAAGAGCAAGAACATAATTTTTTTATTCTTAAATGATGATGAATGAGTTCCAACTAATTTTCAAAATAGTCTTTAAATGAAAACAAGCAACAGACATTTTAACTCTCTACCGAACACTCCTAAATTATTTTCGTAGTCCTCCTATTTCTTTTCAGAAAAGTCAGTTGTCGATTTCAATCCTAGTTTACAATTAATTGCAAGTCTTCTTTTTGAGGTCCATAGCCAGGCACGTCCAGATGATAGAAATGGGATATTACCATTATGTTTGAAGTGTGACATTTATTCACAAAGCAATCATTTGATATAAGAGATCGCGTGTATTGATCCGTTTTTTAAAAAAAAATTTATACCCTCCTCATTCATCTTTCTAAAAATTCTCCCAACACTCAAATATTAAAAAATACTTCCAAAAGTTGACAAAATAAAGATTGAGTGGTCTTTGAACTTAAATTCTTATTAGTTTTATCATTGATTAAATAGTTTTTAGATTTGATCTTTAAATGAAAATTATAATGATGAATAATTAAAAAATAATTAAATGGATATATTTATAAATATTTGGATAAAAAATACGAATTAAAAATATAATTTATAATTTTTTAGATATAAAATTATAATAAATAAAATATTATAAGTAATTATTTTAAAAATAAGAACTACTAGTATGTAAACGTATAAGCAATTATTAATTTTAAATTTTGGATTACTGAAAACTAAATTGTATTGCAGTATATTAATATTAATTTTGATTAACAATTAATTTTTATTTTAATATCATTTTAACTAAAATGTAATAAATAAGTAATAAATTACTTATTCAATATTAGGTCTAAATAACTTTTTATATAATAGATTAATAAATATATACATATTTATGATATTTAATATTAAACTAATTAATAAAATACCAATTTAATATTATGCCTAAATAATTGTATATATATGTAATATATTCATAGTAAATAGGCCTAAAAGTAGGTGAGGCAAATTATTGTGAAAAATGAAAAAAAATAAAAAATTTCTTGATTCTAGCAAGAACTAGACGAGCTCTTGCTAGAAATAAGAACTTTAAATCGTTCAATTCCGATCACGTAATGGTATGATCGAAACTCAAGTTCCACCATTTTTTTTTTTACTTTTGGTTTGTGTTTAACAAGATTTGTACAAGCTCTGGGCCAACTTCTATACCTAAACACAGCTTTAGAATAATTAAAGAAATGTTTGAATAGTAGAATTGTAATTCTTCTAAATTCTACCTGAATAGTTAAAATGATAGATTTGGATAGAGTGGAATATAATTTTGAGGAATTAAAAAGTTGATATAGTAGATTAATTTTGGCGAGTTTTGAAGAAAATATATGTGTTAAAAATATAAAATATAATTTTTTTAATTAATACAAATAACAGTGTAAATTATATTTTTATTAAAAAATTGTTAACAATATATTATTTCAATACAGCAAATTATATTTCAATATTAAAAATATATTTTAATACAACTATTAAAATGTTCAAAAAAATTTATGAAATGATAAGTAATAAATAATATTAAAAAAATTTATAATAAATATATCATATTTAATAGATAAATTATTTTATGAAGAAATGTAAGAGAGAGAAAATATGAAAAAAAATGATTAAAAAGATCTGTTATGTCAACAAAAAATTAAAAAAGTAACAACTGCGCTATAATGCTCCGGTTCCAAAAAAATGATGGAATCAATATCATTTTTACGTCATGGTTCCCACATCAAATTCCTGACACGATTTCGTCAAACGATTGATTCACATCTCGAGTTCTTAACATTATAATAGCTCTACCAAAATAATGGAACCAGCATCATATGAGGTGGTTCCCACATCGGGTTCCTACCACGATTTCATCAAATGGTTGATTCTCTTTTTTTTTTGTTCTTAGCACGATTGTAATTCCAACCTGATTTTAATTGTGGCATTGCCCTTTGTAAAATAGATCGTTGTTGAACCAATGAGGTGAATAAAAAAAAAGATCAATCGAGTTTTATAAAATAATATTGTTTATAATTTCAAAGATAAGACAAGGATAAACGAAAAAAGTATTAATACATTAGTGTAACAGCTCATATCATCTGAATTTAATTACATAAGAATACAAATGATTATTTATTAAATTTTGAAAATCTCATAAATTAAAGATAATTAGAGTTATACATGTTTATTAGATTGGACAAGCCGACTCATTCGTCATCCAATGCGATATGATAATAGATAAGATCGTCGTACCCTCTTCGAATTCATTTGACAAATTATTAGATTCGGACATATATAATGGATCAGGCATTATTTTTAAGGCCGTTTGCCTGAATTCCATATATCCATATTTCTCTTGTACCATCCATACGTCTGACAAGTTGATCGTTAATCCGCTAATAGTATTAAGTATTTAAATAAACCTAACTATTTCTTATTTATTGTCTATCAATAACTCACATAATAATAGAATATAAGGAGTATATATATTATTAATTTGATTTTTTTATGGTTAATGAAAAAATTAAAATGATAAAATATTAAAGAAAATTATGAGAAAATTAAAGAAAAATTAATGTCTCAAGAAAGAATATAACAAAATCCAAAAAGTATAATATCAAAATTTAAAAAATAAAATAATAAATTTTTAAAAAAATTAATGACCTTGTTTGTTTTGTCCACTAGCCAATCAGTCCGCTATTCTAGAAGTTTGAAAACTTATTAGATGGTTCGATAATAATTCGCTAAATTGATTTATCTGCTCGACGTCCGACGAAGCATCGATAGATTATTAGAAGCTTGTCATTAAACACCCCTATAGATTTGTGATGGGATAAAGGTGTAATGAATAAAAAAGAAAAATAAGTCAATCAAGTGGGAATAAGATAAGGGTTTATAATTTATTTTAATTAAAAGTTAATTGTACTAAAATTAATTCCATATATAATAAACGCCTCTCCCATAATTTCTCCCTCCTCCTATACATGAATTCTCTTCCTCCTTTCGTGCGAATGTGCCTTCTTCTCAAAGTGCCGGCATTGTCACACTATCATCAATCTCGGTAGTTGGACTATGTTGACATTGTCACAAGAAATGAGTCTCCAGAAAATCCATTATAAAATAGAGCTAGTCTTCTGCAAAAGTACATATTTTTTTATTCACATGTAGATACGATTTTTTAATAGATAAATCAACGTCAAGAATTTTAATTGAAACCATGTTAAAGTCATATAATCTATACAACGTTAATTTCCCTAAGCTTTTGTGCCGATTGCACGACGTTCTAGAAGTTGCGGCCAAAGTTGAAAGATTCGGCATCTGTATTGCTAGAACTCATATGATGTTGCATGAATCTTGTCTTGGTTTTGCAGTTTTTTTCCCTACACGATGTCCCCCAACTCAAGTATCATTAGTAGAAGAGGAAAGAGGCGCTGCTCCTGCGTGCTAAGCAACCCGCGGAGCGCGTCTGGGCGGTCTGATGTCATCCAATGACTCTTTTTTTTCTCTTTTTTTGTGTTCGTTCGTGCCTTCGCACCCTTCTCCCCGCCCGCCTCCACCCATTCTCCTCGCCCGCCTCCCTCTGCTCCCTCCTCCCTATCCGCCACTGCTCCCTCCTCCCCGTTGCCTCCTTGTCGGTCGTTGGCTGTCGCGTCCTCGTCCTCACCATCTCCGATCGTCTGTCACGACGCCGCCTCTTCCTCCTCGATGCATCCAACGTTGTCGTCGCCTCCTCCACTTCGCCCTCCTCGACGCCTCCAACACCGTCGCCGTCGAGATCGACGCCGCCATCGCCTCCTCCTCTGCTTTGTCCTTGCCCCTCCTCAACGCCTCCAACGTCGTTGCCGCCTCTGCTGCGCCGTCGCTGTCTCCACTTCGCCCTCGCCCTCCCTCCAACGTCAAGATCGACCGTCCGCTGCGCCGCAACCGCCGCCTCCGTTACGCCCTCATCCTCCTCGATGCCCGCCTCCGACTTTGCCACCTCCGTTCGATCTCGGCCGTCCAAGACACCATCGACGATGAAGATTAAAATGTAAAAAAAATGTGCACCGTCGGATGAGATCTGACAGTGCGTGATAATGTTAAGCAGCCTCCTTAGCACAAGCGCTAAGGAGGCGCTCTTTCCTCTTAGTTAGAAAGGCAGAGAAGATTGTCCAGATCCACCCATCCGAGCCATTTGTAAATCATGCCTTGGTTTTAGGATATTTTATTGGAATTCGGCCTAAGTTTTGAAGCCACACGACTCGGGTCTATTAATTGACTTTACTTACATTTATATCATCTTTTTACTCTTGTACTTAATCATGTAATGATGAAAGTCTACAAAGATAGATAAAAAGGTTACCAGAAAAAAAAATCGTGAAACATTAGTTGGCCATCTACACTAAGGCACTGTTTGGTTGCAGGTTAACTGGTGGAATAAGGCGATAATCGTAGGAATACAACCAAACGCTCGGAGGATTAGGATTAAGAGTAGACAACCGACGCACAGATAACGATGGATGTTTAATCTGGTCAGGCCATTATTTTTTAGATTATAGTATTCTTCAACTTTGATGGAATACGAATAATCCACTGAGGGCAATGATGTCATTTTACTGTACAAGAAATCAATGGAGTAAATACAACGACCGTCATCGGCCAACCTTCTTCCCCCTTTTGTGTGAAACTAGGGCAGAAGATTTCGCACATCGCCGCCGCTGCACTTCGATCGAATAGGTAAGCAAGCCTGTTCCTCCCGATTTACGGTTGGTCGCTTTCAATTTGTACTTCTTTGTCCGTCTGATCTCGGCACTAGCGAGCAGTAGATGAAGAAGAGCTCCTCTCTTCGTTTTCCACTCGCGAGCAAGAGATGATCCTCACCTCCCACTCTCCTGCTCCTCCACTCGCGAGCCGAGGATGAACCACGGCTCCCACCGTCTGCCGCTTCTTATTCTTCTCTCTCCACGACCAAGGGGAGGCCACCGTTTATAGCAACTATAAACCCTCCTACCCGTTTTCTTCCTTCTTATCAGTAGCGCAGTGATAAGCCTTGTGGGAATTTTTTTCCCTTTTAACTCTTTGCAACGGTTGATAATCTAGGGCAGAATGATGTTACTTAAATGTGTTAATCGTATTTTTAAATCTTCCTATTTCTGAACATAGTTTAGCATGTTTCATGAAAATAATATATGATTGTACTAGTGTTTGTTCATGTAGTTGTATTATTAATGTGATGAATTGATGCTAAATTAGAATGTATGTTCGTTCATATTATTGGTGTGTTGTCTCAGAAGTTCCGCATTTGCAAGTGTACTCTCCACCCGGAATTTACGGGAAGGTATTCGAATGTTCTTCATTTTCTTGTCATTGGATTTTTCCCAACTACTTTTTTTTGCGGCGTTCTATGTTCATGCCCAATGACATCTGAACATAACAGGAGATGTACCAATAAACTCCAATGTTAGTAACCTCCTTATTGGTTTTTTCCCATTTTTCCTCTTCATTATCTTGTGCTGCCTATTGTACATCTCATGTCTTATATGTTGCATTAGCACATACATGGTTTCACATGTCCGGGATCCTAATTTATAACCAATAGCCCTTTCCTTTGGTTCTGCTAGTAGTGTACTTTTACATGCATGTGTTCCATACTTATGCCATTTTGATGTGTATGCTTCTTATTTTTAACACACCGATTCTTCTTTTTGTCTCTTCCTATCTACCTATTGCTAGTTGAATAAATGAGTAGTATAGTGTAAGCAATGTACTAAACTCATATTTCTGGATCATGCCTCCTTTTTCATAGTTTAGTCGTGCAACCTGGAGTGAAATATCATATCTATAGAATGCTCCATGAATGTTTCTTTGCTTGCCTAAGATTTAAGTACATGCCTATGACATAGACCTCATAAGCTAGTCTCCTATATTTTAGTACTTCTTTGCCAATTTTAATGTGGACCCAAAATCAGACCATGAATCAAGAGATCGGCTCTAGAAACAGAGATGGATCACTCAAGAAAAGGTGTTTAAGCAACTGGAATGATCAGTTGGACGAAGTATTTATTGGACTTATGAAAATTGAATATTTGGATGGGAATGTATTTATTGGACTTATGAAAATTGAATATTTGGATGGGAATCTAGTAAATGGCATATTCTCGACTGATACTTAGAAGTGCATTCTTGGTAGATTTAATGAGACAACGAAGAAGGGTTATGATATTACCAACTTAAAAAATAGGCTAAAAAATTTGAAGAAGTTGTGTACCATAGTCTGAATAATCGCAGTGGATGGGGCTGGAATCATGAGAAAAAAGTACCTACCCCCAGCGAACCTCGCATGTGGGAAGAGGTCCTAGCGGTAAGTGTAATTATTGTCTTCAATTCAATCATTTTCTTCATTCACAGTAATTTTATTTATTTTCATTGAACTCCTTGTTTACTAATAGGCAAACATGGAATACTCCAGAATCAAAGACAAGCCGTTTCCTCTTTATGATGACTTCTTATTTATATTTTCTAAGAACACCACTACTGACAGTCGAGCGTTTGCTACGACCATGTCTAAGTTGCCTTCTGAGGATGTGGAACTGAACGATGACGATGACACTGATGATGTCGACATTACTTTGGATGGTTTGAATTTCTCTCAGTCAGCAGGAATCAATCAGCAAAGTGTATTTGGTATGACAGAACTCATGTTTGATAGTCCTTCGTCGGCTGCTGCATCTGAGGACACCGTCACTGGTGTTTCCCCTTCACCATCATCAGGAAAAAGAGCTAGAACCAATGGAAGCAATGTGAAGCCATGGAAATCTAAGGTGAACAATGCTGAAGTCATAGAAATTATGTATGAGATAACACAAGGTAAAAAAAGACTTGTACTGCTTGATGAGGTAGTGCAACGTGACAAGGAAGCCACTTCATACTCTAGGAATTAATGTTGGGCAAAATTGTGACAAACGGTAACCGATTGCACCCCCGAGTTCAAGTTGGCAATGGTGGAATCATTCAAAGATGAGAGTAACTGCTGGGCTTTCATAACTTGCGACGAGGATATGATGAAACCATGGTTGTTGGAGCAATTGGATGATCATCGACGAAAGCGCGCCCATAAGGGACATTCAGCTAGTAATTCGGGCAACACCACTCCTAGTTTCACTGTTCTACCCTCGCACTCACCATCAACTGACATTTGGAATGAGACCAACTCATATATTCCAACCACTGCATTTGGTTCAATGTTTGCTCCATCTAGCAACTTTAGTTTCGCATTTTCAGCATCATCATCGCTCCCATGTACTGGATCTGCCACGACCTTCTCTGTGAAGAGTTCTTTTGTTCCTCATGTTTTGGACACTCAATTCGCTATGGTGTCAAGTGTCATCTCAAGACCAAATGCTACTACTGTCATCCCATTCTCAGTTCAGGCATCACCGAGTGGAGGCTCCAATTCTGCAGCATCTTCGTCATCAAACTAACTTGACATATATAAGAAGCAGCAACTCACTAGTTTTTTGCCTCACTTTAGCTATTACTGATTACAAAACATTTTGCATCCCCTTTTGGTAGTATTTTAGAGCTTCCAATATGTACTTGTAATGCTAGTTGTCATTGCCCTTTTGGAACCAAAGCTTGTAACTTGAATGCCACATCCTTTCTTATGTGAATGCAAATTAATGGGTAGCTACTACTTTTTATATCTGTCATTCATACTGTCGTGCAGTAATTTCCTTCTACCCAGTTTTTAGTGTTGTTCCCCTTCTTTCAAATTCATGTGACTTCTTCTACCATATTTGTTATATGATAGATTCAAGTACTTTTTATGCGTAGATGAATAGACGTATGCTTATACAACAATTGGCGGACGATGAGAGATTCCATGAGGATGTCATCACTACAAGAAAACACATCATTAGAGAAGGAAAATCTGGTCGTTAATATTTAAATTCCGATCATTATTGGCCACTAGCGATCAGCATTTTTCGTTGTCACCCGTGTGCCGCCGTTAAAAGTCAATAACGACGGCTTAAAGGTGTCGTCCATTAAAAGTCATCAACGACCATAAATAATCCGATCATTAAAATTATATAAGGACAATTTAGTTGGTCATTGAATATATTAATGACTAGAAATATCTTTATCGTTGATAATCGTCAATGGCTAATAATCCCATCGTTAAAAGTCATTAACGACCATAAATAATCCGGTCACTAAAACTATATAAGGACCATTTAGTTGGTCGTCGAAAATATTAATGGCTAGAAATATCTTTGTCGTTGATAATCTTCAACCACTAGTAATCCCGTCGTTATTGGTCATCAGCGACCCGAAATGATCCGATCATTAAAACCAATGTTGTCACGACCAGATCAGATCGATCGGTTCGACCAGACCGGACCAGTCGGTTTGACCGATCGGACCATCAACTGGTCACTAAAACGTCCTGAATCACGCCTAAAACTAGAGTGAAGATTTGACCATTTTGAACCATTTCAAACCGATCAAGAACCGGATAGAACTGACCAAAACCGGATAGAACCAACCAAAATCGGTATGAGTGAACCGATTAAGTTAAAAATTTTATTTTAAATTAAAATTTATTTTGGCCCATTGCCTACTTCTGAGGCCCATTTTATAGAGGATGTGTTGCTTTCACTTTTTTAGTGTCTTCAATGTGGGACTATTCACTTATACATATGTTTATTTTGTTCTACTTATTTAATAACTAAATTTTGTCTTTATTTTTTTATATTATAGTGTAACTTTCTATTGTAATTTTTTTAATAATTCATTTTTTTCTATTTATTTATGAATGTTAAACTATTTTATATACATTTTTTTATTTTTTCCCCTTATTTTATGGAATTTAAATTTATAAAACACTAATAATTTGTGTTTTTATGTTCAAATTTTAAAAAAATAATTGGGAGACATTCTATTAGATTTTGTAACTATTATTTTCTTTCTATTGGATTTTATCACATGTAATTAAGTTAACTAAATGCATAAACTAATTTATTTTTTAAAATTGATATTGCCTGAGAAATTACTGGAGGGAAATATTTAGTTCCTGCCAAATAAAATATTAATTGCATGCCTACTTGATCTTAATTTATAAATAATTAATGATGGCAAAATTTAATGGTCATTAATAATCACTTTTAACGATCGAAATTAACTTTTTTGAGATGAGCATTTTTCTCTTTCGCTAATAATGTGTTTAATAATGTTCATATTTTTTTCTTGCCACTATTGATTATTTTTAATGACCATTTTTTTGTCTCGACATTAATAGTTGGTCGTTAAAGATCCATTTTCTTGTAGTGCATTAGAATCTTAATGGCTAGTGATGTAATTAAAATTGTGTTCAGGGAGCCCATTCCGAAAGTGCCATGCAGAATGCATTCTTTCACGGGGCATCATGTGATTCAAGACATATTAAAAGGCCACCCATAGCGCTGTTATGACCTGTATAGGATGTCGCCTAGAATGTTTATGAAATTGGAGGAGTTACTGACATCCGGGGGCTTATTAGTAGTACACAACATGTGAGTTTATGCGAACAATTAGCGTTCTTCTTGTACTGTGTATGACACAACATGACCAACAATTAGCGTTCATAATGTGTCGACTTCACGTCTTTAACAGGATACTAATACAACCCCCATACATTCCATTACAACTTAAGACAACTGAGACACCACATTACAACTACACCACTTCTTATCACATTACATGAACTTAACTAAAATAGCACCCAAAACCAGTCCGATGAAGAATCATATTAATCTTTCCCTTTTTAAATACTTGCAGTTTGCTTCTGCTATTTCCAACTTCTGTAGTAGTGAACTTATAATCATCGCTCCACGGCTTTCCATTGGAGGACCACCCCAGCGGAAGAATCCACAAGCTCCATCCGGGGAGTTTTTCTACATGAAGAAAGCATATAGTGCCGACATAAAAAAATGGTTAACTAAGGTCAATCGTAGAGCAATGTTAGGAATACCGACATCGAAATGTGGGCAGCTCCAAAATCGCCTCCCTGAATTATTGGTCGTCCATGACGTCTTCAGTCTACAGGTATCATTGCAATAACACGAAGGAGTGTCCACCTTCATTTCTGGGCTTCGCATTCATAGAACAAGAGGACGATGGATTAGATGAAAACCCTCCTACAAATACATTTGACCCATTTTACTACTACATGACGTCGGGAAGAAATGCATTACGATGTACGAAAAGTTAACCTAATAATAAGAATATCGTAATATGACGGCGACAATGAACAATTGCTTCAAGTACAAGTTTCTTCTTTAGAAGGATATAACTAACATGGTTTCAAACATTCCGGCAGGTAACTGAAAGCAAAGCCCCTTTTTAACAATGGATCATCTCTACGAATGATTGTGAAGCCCCCTTTTCACAGTGTACACAAGAAAAACTCAGGATTAGGTTTACCTAACGAAGGATCAGCTTCAGTGTTGCTTCACTTCACGATTTGAGACAGGAGATGTGCAATCTCTTTTCGGCGAAGGCAGCAATCGCAGACGGCGACAGGCGTGGTGAAGACAACGAAAGACATTAGGGCACAAGCACGGGGGAGAGTCGATTGGATTTTTAAGCATAGAGACGAGGGTGAAGTGGTCATTTTGGGCCGTTATCCCACCTTTCCGTCCAAACAATAGGAGGATTAAGGCTAATAGTATTTGCACGGTCAACCAAATATGACATCGAATACGACAGCGTGCCTCTAGGATAATCCCCTTATTTTCGGATTAATATGAACTAACCCACCAAGCCTTATTCCCCTACCAAATAGGCCCTAATTGTCATTCGATAGTTGTCATTTGCTGGGTTAAAAAAATTCTTCAAAATTTGTGCATAAATCTTACTTATTATTTGTTGTATCAAAAGTATCATCTTGATCTTGACTTGATCCGTACTATGACAACTTATAATAAAAATATCGAGTACGCTTAGGACAAAATATATAATTATTGAATTTGTAATTATACGTAAACTTATAGATAATGTTGATAATTGTACATCCGACATTGATATAGACTTGTGTTTAACGACAAATAGTGAGGGTAACGAAGTAGCTCCCAATTCCTTTTATTCTAGTACTAACAGTGATAATGAAAAATATAAGATGATGATAATAAATATCAATTTTTACGTGCATAAAAAATTTTATTATTTGATTTAAAATATCTTTCTCTTAAAAAGAAGAATAAGTTATTGATGAATGATTTTGATAGTATAAACAATAATTTTGAAGAAAAAAAGTATATCCTTTGTTCAAAATGATATTTTGAATACTACTCGTGCAATGTGTCTCTTCGTGAAAAGTGACCATGCAAGTCTAAGAACGTTAATGACAATCTAAAGGAAAAGAAACATTTCGATATGTGCATTATAATTATTTCTTAGGATAGTATTTTGAACATTTTTGTTCATCCAACTTCTAAAATGTACATGCTTCTCCTTTATATTTACATTATTGTGAGTATATTTATTGTGAATTTAGTAATTTGTATTTTGGAATATAACATTCCTTTATATTTACATTATTCTCTATGATTTTAAAATTAGAAGAAATTATATTTCTCTGGAATCTTAATTTATAATAATAAATGACTTTACTTGGTTGAAGATTGTTTATTATATTTTTTATGGTATAAAAATTGAAAAACTTTTGAAATTATGCAAATAACAAGTTAGCTAGAGCTTTCAAGTTTAATATCATGTTTATTCTAACATATTTTGACTTGTAAAAATTTAGTTGTACATTCTTTCTATTGGTCACATGTCAAAGAAAGAAAATTACATTTGTACTCTTATATTTACCATGTTTGCTATCATTTTGATTTTATTCATTTGACCATGGGAAAGGTACATATAAATATATTTATGAAATTTTATATACCTGAATTATGTTTGTTTACAAATGAAAGAAAAAACAAGGAAAAAACTTGTAGGGAACAAAACATATCCGTTTCATTTCTTAGGATAATATCTTTACAATATGTGCTAATATGATTACCATATTGATATTATAACGCGAAACGAAATGATTCATGAATGATTGTTTTGCATTTTGAGTTATGTGTTGATTATTCATTTTGAAATATCAATATCATTCTTATGAGTTAAAGGAGGTTGGAAATTAAAAATACTTTGTAATAGTGTGTTCTATGAGGGCATGAAGGGGAGGCTTGTTGGGAGATGTACCAGAAAAGATCTTTTCAGTAGAGTTCTTGGAAGCTAACTAGTCATCCTAGGAGGGGATAGTGCCACACGTGTTTTTGGAGAAGCAAAAAGTTTGACCGTGACACATGGCTCCGACAACTCCGGATCAGGCCTCCCTCTCTGTCTCCCGCTCCCTTTGTAGACTCCGGCCGCCTGTAGGCCGAAACCAACCGCGGGCGCCGGATCTGGCTGTTGTCTTCTTCACCGCTTCAATGGGCTGCAACATAAGCCGGTGTTTTCATATCGCTAACACCGAGGTCTTCTACTCAGTTCCCATCGTCCTCGCTCCCGACGAGGTGTCCAACAAATTCTACACCGATGTGTCATTCCTGTCAGGTGTCCATTAAAATTTCGTGGCCAAGCTCATTGACGAGGATGACACACCCATGCCGCTCTCCCCCTCTCGGCAAAAATTGGCCTACTATCAGATTTGGCCGGATCCGGCAGTAGTGTTCGATTTTTTTTATATTTCAAAAATATATTCCAACGACGTCCGACGGGGATGCTCCCGTCGCAATGTCCGGCAGGCTTCCTCGTTGGAAACTTCGATGGGTGGTCCCTCGGAGGTTCCGATAGTTGGCTTCCCGTCGAAACTTTCGATGGGACTTCCCGTCAGAACCTTCCGTTGTTCCCCGTCCGAACTTTCGACAGGACTTCACTGTGGGATCCTCCGAAGGATTAATATATCCTTCGAAAGTAGTAATACATTTCGAAATCCATCGAAAACTTGTCATCGTCTATAGATTTTTCGATGGCTATCTTCCCGTCGGAAGCTAGATTTCCGACATATTTCACATATGTTCAATGGATTTAGCCGTCAAAAAACGTTAAAATTATTGTAGTGAAATACAACAGGTGCATGATGATATTGTAATCAGGAAAAAAAAATTAACAAGTTCAATACAAAAAAGGTTAGTCCAGGTCATCCTTTATCAATATCTCTATTACCATGAAAGAAAAAAAACAAAGAGAGCATTTATGAATTTGGCGTACCACACAGGACGCGCGTTTATCAACTTGGCAATACTGTACAATGAAAGGAGAGGACATCCTCCAAATGCGCTGGAAGCTGACGGCCGCTAACAATGGCGAGCCTTTCATTCTCAATCATTCGCCTTGACTTACAACGAGCCTGATGTTTTAATGTCACTTTAAACTTTCTATTTTATGTTTCATTTTATGTTTCAATCATTTTTACTAATTAATATTCTAATCTTTCTTTCTTTTTTTTCTACACTCTCTCTCTCTTTCTCTTTTTTTCAGAATATATATTTTTTATTATAAGAAGTATAATACTAATATTATCAAATATGGGATATGACATTGACACACACACATATGAAATAAAATGGAAATAAAAGAGAATGAAAAATGCAAATAAATTACTAGAGGCGAAATGAAAATAAGAAGAGCGTGCAAAGTTTTTTTTTTTGAAACAACTAAATATCATACTAATTTTTGTGTGCTTTTTCAATTTTTATGAACTAATTTATTTTAGATATTTCAAACGTGTGTATAATACAAATATTGTCTTAATTTAATATATTTTCAAGTCATATTATACAACATTATTATTTAAGTAAGATGAGAATTAGGATAGTGTTATTAGAATATGAATTATTAAAAAAGGTTGAGTGAGCACTGAAATCGAAGAAGTATTGTACAATGTAATTGTATTTAAAAAGATGGGAGAAAATTAATAAATTGTTATTATAATTATTATTATTAAAAAAAGTTGAATGGGAATTAAAATTGAAAGAGACGCTAAAATATATTAAAAAATGTGGATTAAAATAAAAGGAAAAATTTCCAAGTAGAGTGATATAAATCGCATCCCAACTAGTCACATTTCCAAAGTCCACGTGGGTCAGGGTTTTGCAAACGCCTGTTAATTATCTTGACAAAGGAATACATTTGGCGAAGACAACTCCAAATGCAGAAAAAGACGCACTAAAATAACATTTCGAGCATTTAATTTGGGGAAAAGTCGAAAGCTTACCACTGGGCTAAATAAAAAGGCACATACACTCATATTACAAAAATGAGGACTCTGTATCCCATCCCACCCCCATGTTCGGAACTCAAGCATGTGCAGATAATTTCTAATAAAAAATATTACTTATTTAAAAGAAATAATTAATAATAATCAATTAACAATAAGTGCTATTTTAAATCTTAAATTAGACCTCTTTTTATCCCTCATCGATTATGCACTTAAATTATAATCATTTCATAACAACTAGATATTTTTTTTCTTATTTCCTTCCTTTTTAGTGATTTTTTTACATTTAATTTATTTTTCCTTTTCATAGTCACCAGCGATCAAATGAATTTTGTTAGCAATCAATATAATCTGATTCTTCTCACTGTAAAGTTACAAAAAGAATTGAATTAATATCAATTGGCTTCATAGAAAATACATTTATTAAATACATTTTTTTAGGGTTTATTTGGATTGAGGAATAAGAGAGTGTGGGGTGAAAAATAAGAGGGTGAATTTTTTAAAATTTTGTTTGACAAATTTTATTTTAAAAGTTACGGTGACATAAGTTATATCTCCATATTCTAATTTTTTTATTTCATTAAATTGGTAGAACGAGGAGGATTAATAATTTTTTATACAAAATTACTTTTGATTAAAATTATTTTATTTACCCCAATCACTTCGTTACTTTTCTTTTCCCTCATCTCCTAATCTATATTTTTCTCCGCTACGTGCGAGACTTCTGTGATTTTCCATCATCTCCTGATCTCTCTTTATGCTACGTCGTACTTGTAAGCAATAATTTGCAAACTCTCGGTGACAATTTTTGATGTTTGCTCTCTCTCTGTCTTTGATCTTTTAGTTTTGCAGACAATAATTTCTATCTCTACTCTCTCTCTCTCAGTTCTTGATTTTTTGATTTTGTAGGTAATAGTTTAAAACTCTTGGTGACAAATAATTTTTTATACTTGCTCTCTCTCTCCTCTCTCTCTCACATTTTGATTTCTTGATTTTGTAAGCAATAATTTGAAACTCTTAATGACAAACAATTTTTGAGGTTTACTCTCTCTCCTCTCTTTCTTCTTGATTTCTTGATTTTGTAGTCAATAATTTAAAACTCTCGGTGGCATACAATTTTTTAGGTTTGTGCTCTCTCTCCTCGCTCTCCTTGATTTCTTGATTTTGTAAGTAATAATTTGAAATTCTTGGTGGCAAATACTTTTCGAGATTTGCTCTCTCTCCCTCTATCTCTTATATTTACATTTATTTATTATTTTAATATTTATTTATTTAATTTATAATTTCGTATGTCCTATTTTAATATTTTTATTTTCAGTTCTTTTTTTTAAAATAGAATAACATGTATTTTTATTAATAAATATGCATTATAGAAATCCAATTATAAATTAATAAATATGCATCATGTATTACAATCGATATTTTATATAACAAAATAAATGTATAATAAATATAATAAATATCCATTAATGATCATAATATATAATAAATATTTTTAAGTTTATTTAACTCAAAAAAAATTTCAAATTTCAACTACTTACCTTCCAATATTAATTAAAAGACTTTTATGTAAATTAACTTTTCAAATCCCATATTTTAAATATTATATCCAAACAAAATATAATTTAACTTATTCCATTCTTTCTTATTATTTTTATCCAAATATGAGTTTAATAAACTCGTACCATCACCCTTCACCACCTCCTATTATACTATCATATTTCATCTATCCATTAATTATTTTCCGAACAAACCCTTTGATCCATAAGTCTAATATGAAAATGAATACGAAAAAGCACACGATGAAAATGGAACTTCTACCCTTTTATAACATTACCGCTGCACGTTAACCTTAACAGTTACTTGTACTCAATTTTATTCTGTTATATAATTCTTGTTATATTTAATCCAGACGAGCACAATCGAATAGCGGCAAGATACCTGTGCGCGTGACTTCACGTTCAATTTTTAGAGTATCTCAAAATTTATTTATATCGTTTCCGTTCTAACATCGAATTAATTATATGCTAATAATTTTTAAAAAAAATGTTTTACTTTGTTCTCAATCCAACCGCAATAAAATTGTAGTTACTCGTTCTCCAATTTTATTCTGTAAGTAGTGTAATCCTAATTTATTGTCTATGCACGATCATTAATACAAGGACTGTTCTTGTCGTAGTCATCCTGTTAACGCCCGAATGAATGTGAACAATTATAGAGCCAGCTGGCCAGTGAACTCTCAGAAGACGGAGGGTGAAATTCTCGTTCATGCGCTTTAATTAATTATTCACATCTTTATTATTGACATTGCATGCGCGAGACTCTATAAATACAGCACTTCTCTTTCTCGTCTTCTTACCGGCCTCAAACTTAAAATCCTTCCTTTGGCACTGAATAAGGTGCACATTTATATTCCGCAAACAAGATGAGATTTTTCAGTGCCTCCAAGCTGGCGATTTCGTTATTTCTCTTGAAGATAGTAGCTATCGCCGTTCCAGTTCATGCTCAACTTTCTGAAGGTGATTCTGAGCAATCATTTCTCAGTTCATGCTCAATATTCAGAACACTGCATCCGAAAATGGAAGAAATGACAACATCCTTTTTCTATAATATACATTATTTAAGTTCTTCGTAATAACCAACTAAATTAGATAATTCATTAACCAAGACAACAAGATTTGAGCATCACAAGTTTGGAAGTACGGAAATAGCTCGTTCTCATGTTTACACCGCTCCGCCCTTTTCAACCCAAATGGAGATTGATAATTCACAAGAATGATTGGTATCCACAACAAGGGAACAATAAGATCTTGGTGTCCTCAATGCCACTCCTCCAATTCTTATTGTCACTCCAAATTAACTATTATACCCTTTTACCTTATATATTATTCCTCCTTTGACTCTCCTCCATTTTCACTCAATCATTCTTATTAAATAATCTTATACTCATTAACTCTTTATTATCTCTTTCTTCATACTATTAGTTCATGCAATTAATTATTTTTTTATTAATAGTATAATTTAGATTATTGAAAAAACATATTAATTTAATTAGTATATAAATTACAACAAGATTAAGCATATAAAATTATTTTATGAATATATAAAATAAAGTGGAAATAGGAAGAGTGAAAAAATATTAGAAAAAAATATTAGAAAAAAATATTTTTTAGACTAATTGTTTTTCAAAACAATTACTGTTCTTTATTTTTTTATTTTTTGTTAAGAAAATACTAATTATCAAGTTGATTCAAACATCTTTAATATGTGTTATGATGTATCGGGACTCAATGCAATTTAATATATAAATTTTATTTTTTTAAAAAAATGTGTGTTAGACTTGTTTAACTACAAATAATTAATTGAACAAATTACTTTGAAAAATATGTTATTAGTTCATTAACAAAAAATAAAAAAGGCAACGGATACTTTTAATCATAAGAAAAAAAATATAGTCATATTTTGTCTAATATTATTTTGATTTTCATATTAATTAAATTAATATATTTGCTCAATATTTGAGAACATATATTGATTATCTTGCTGTTAAAAAGTTATTGTACTATTCTACTTGTCATGCTTGATTAATGTGAAAAAAATTGGAAAACTTTAAATATGATTCATGTGATTTTTCAAAAATAAGAAATATTCACTAGTTTTGGAATGTCTTTATTTTTTAAAATACGTTATTATTTTTGGAATGATTGTGGCAGTAAGAAATTTTGGAGTGGCATTTGAGAATTTCAAAAAATTAATAATTTGCTTCAAGATATATAAATCATCTAAAAGAAAAAACATTATTTTATTCTAAAAAATCACCTAACCTATTCAAAGTTTGTAATATTTTTTTTCCTCAAGCATGATACAGTAATTTCTTGGAACGTTATTAATTAACATTTTTTCTTCGAAAGAAATGGATAACCTATTTTTTTAAGCAAACACTAGGGGTGTTACTCGATCCGTGAACATAAAATATAAAAAAAGTATTTATTATTTTATTTTAAATATAAAATAAAGTATTTTAAAATATAAAAAAAATATTATTTTACTTTTCTACATTTAAAATAGTTTATTTCATATTTTTTAGATTTTAAATGATATAAAACTATACATTTAACTAAAAAATTTTAAAAAAAATTTGAGTCATCGGATCGATTGATATCATCTCGAGTTAAAATTTTTCAAATCCGAACCGATCCGATCAACACACACCTGACAAAAAAAAGTACGGAGAAAAAAGTTAATATGCACCGTGTCGAAAAGTAGTGTGTTCGTGATTGATGGCTAATAACTATTGTGAAAATGTTAAAAAAAGTTGTCCAAGCAATTGGTTAGGACAGATGTTATATGTGGGAAATTCTAAAACCTCCTTAGTCAACTGTCTATGACTATAATTTATGAAAGAAAGGCGATGCCATAATTTCAAACACTACAAGAAAAGTGACCTTTTTCGACGATCAATTTTTGACAGAAAGCAATTCATCGTAAATTGCGATGAAATTTGAGACGGATGTCAATCCATCGTAATTTTCGACGATTTGAACCGTCGAAAATATAAAAAATAAATTATAAATTATATTATATTATTATTTTATTTTTTGAGGGTTTAGAACATCGGAATTTCCAATGGCTCTCAATCCGTCGCAATTTCCGACGGTTTAACCCATCAGTAACATTATGTAATATATAGCGCAATCGGTATTTTATTATTACACGTTCGACGGTCTGGCCCGTCGAAAGTTCAGACGGTTCGGACCGTCGGTAATAGAAAAAATAATTAAATATTGTAATCATATATATCATAATATATAATATTATTAGGATTTTATTATTATAATTACCGATGGTTCGGACCATCAGAAGTTCAGACGGTCGGGATCGTTGGTAACGGAAAAAGAAATTAAATATTATAATCGTATATATCATAATATAAATTATTATTATTATTTTATTATTATACTTACCGACGGTTTGGACTGTCGAAAGTTCAAACGGTCCGGATCGTCGGTAACGGAAAAAATAATTAAATTTATAATCATATATATCATAATATATAATATTGATGGTTCGGACCGTCGGAAGTTCAGACGGGCGGGACCGTCAGTAATGGAAAAAGTAATTAAATATTATAATCTTATATATCATAATATGTGATATAGTTAGTATTTTATTATTATAATTATCGATGGTTCGGACCGTCGAAACTTCTGATGGTCAAAACCATCGATAAAGTAAAAATATTATTTTATTATTACATTTTTCAACGATCAAAATCGTCGATAATTAAAAAATAATACCATCCCATTCCCTGCCCATTTTTTCCTTTTTCCGCTCTCCACTTTCTTTTTTCTTTTATTTATTCATTCACTCTACCTCCTCTCTCCCGGACGACGACGAAAGGACGACCCCCGGCAACCCCTCTCACCGGCCGCCAATGACCCCTCTCTCTCACCCGTGACCGGCGAGCCTTCTATCTCTCTCTTCCTCTCACGGCCGATCGAGCTGCTTGGCAGCCGATCTGCCCGCCTGGCGGCCGATCGAGCCACCATGCGGCCTAATCCCATCGCGGCCGACTAGATCGGCTGCCGGGTGGCTCGATCTGGCCACAGTCGGCCAGATTGGCCACCTGGTGGCTTGATCCGGCCACTGGCGACAGGCAATTTTTTTTATATTTTAAAAATTATTTGTGACGATCACAACCGTCGGAACGTATGATGGTCAGCAATCGTCGGAATTATTGACAATCACTGCCATCGGAATGTTTCGATGGTCGCAACCGCCAAGAATGTTTTGACGGCCGCAACCGTCAGAATTCTTCTACGGTCGCAATCGTCTGAACTTCCACGGGTGTTTTTTGAACCATCGAAAACCGTTTGCGAAGCCACTTTTTTTGACCGATCGTTTCGATCGATAAATCCGTTGTAAACCTCTATTTCTGATGGATTTTTCTCGATTTTTTGACGGTTTTGACCGTCGAAAAACACCACTTTTCTTGTAGTGGAACATGAATAATTCCCATCCTTCACTAAAGAATAGTGAAGAATCTATAATAAAAAAATTGAGGGGGGGGGGGGGGGTTAGAAAATATAAACATAAAAACAATTTGGATCATGATCCGTTACAACAATTCATTTATATTTTGATATCATAACATAAATATAGATATATTTGAGTGGTGCATATTAGATTCTAGTGCTAAATCGACATATTAATATATTATAAGCTACTTATGTGTGAGTCCGCCCTCGTGAAAAATTGTTTTTCTATTCTTCACGTTATTGTTTGAAAATATTGGCTCCGCTTTAGTTCAATTCGGTCAGGAACGAAATGCATTTGTATCCACCAAATTTAATTCAACTTGAATTGTGTGTTTGATTATAACATATAAGAGTCATTTGCATATTGAAATGGTAGCTCTTTGTTGACATATTAGTTGGGAATGTGTTTGAATTGAATGAAATATAATAATGAGAAAATAAAAAGTTGATGTGATAAAAAATATAGATGTGATAATTTAATTTTTAAATATTTTAAAAAATAAATATAAGTATAAACTATAATTTTATTAATAATAAAAATATAATTAAAAATTAAAAAAATATATAAACTATTTTTAAATACATTATTTAAATAAAAAATCAGTTTTAAATAATGATATTTAATGAAACATTAACATTTTTAGTGAAATAATAAGTAATAAATAATATTATATCAATCAATTTTATAATAAATAATTTATTTTGTGAGAAAACTATAATAGAGAGAAAAAAGAAAAAAAACGGAAAAAAGAAAAACGAAATTGAAAAAAACATACTGCAGTCACAACAACAAAATAAAAGTTGGATAAAAAAAAAACAACTACCGTGACATGGTTCAACACCGTCAGTCTAGTTCTGTTGGCCTAATTTCACTTCGAAAACAGGTCGAACGCTCGTACGAAACCATGGTGTTCAATAATTTATAGATTTTATTATATAAAATATATGAACTCATAACTTTCTTCATATTTAAGCCTACACATATGCTTATATTTATATTCATATTACGTTACACCTGTGTTCATAATAATATTCATATTTTTCTCGTCCATGGAACTGTACATATTTATTTTCTAGTCTTCAATTTTTTGTTATCAAATCCATAAGCTTTCTTTTATAGTCGGTATAAAATATTCACATTATAAATGGTGCATTTGGTCAGAAGGTGTATGTTTTGC
Organism: Pontederia crassipes; assembly: GCA_030549335.1. NCBI lineage: Eukaryota > Viridiplantae > Streptophyta > Magnoliopsida > Commelinales > Pontederiaceae > Pontederia > Pontederia crassipes. The sequence continues at coordinate 31,944,489 of CM060183.1, read as the reverse complement.
ATAAAAAATAATGTACTTTTTTCATCTTAAGGTATATTTTTTTAATTGAAAAGATTAAGGCTCAATTTTGTAATACCAAAATTAACATTTTAAATAGAGTTTAACGGTTCAAATACTAAATTTTTTATTTGAAAATGATAAAAATTAATAAAGTTTTTCAAGATATATAAAGTCATCTAAAAGAAAGTAAAGATTATATTATTCTATAAAATCACCTGACCTATTCAAAGTTTGTAATATTTTTTCTCATATTTATCAATATTATTAATCAATCATGATGCAGTAATTTTTTAGAACATTATTAATTAACATTTTTTTCTCCAAAAGAAATGGAGAACCTGTTTTTTTAAGCACCGTGTCGAAAAAGTCGTGTGTTTGTGATAGATATCGAATAACTATTGTAAAAATATTAAAAAAAAGAAACTCTCCAAGCAATTGTTAAAAATGTGAATAGATTTCGAATAATCGTGGCGACGAATACTTTTACAAAGAAAACAATCTAGTCGTGCTATGAAGATCTAGCATTTGTGACATTGAATTTTCATATACAAAAAAGTTAGATTCAAAATATTATTAAATAAAAAATATATTTGCTACACGAATTACTCATCATATATTTTTAATGTAATTTGTATTTTGATAGTGCTGATTGTGTATGGGCAGTCGACAAAGAAGTCGATCTCATGTGTTGTGTCGGATTGCATGCGTTTCTTTCCACAGCCAATGGAAGCACTGCATAGCTTTCATTCCTTATGTTATAATGTGCAATGCAAATATCTATTATTTTAGTGACCGAGTCTGTCAGTTTCGATATCCATTGTTTCTTATTCTGTAAACTTCAGTCATGTATCTCTCTTTATTTAATAATAATAATTCTATCTCTTGACTTTTGACTTTGCTTTTTGTCCCTACTCATCTTTTCCTCGTTAAACTCCAACCCGTCATCATAAACTAATCACTTCGTTATTCTCATGTCCATGTCCTCGCGGTCTTTCAATATCAAATGTTTCTTTCTCGCAGAAAAAGAATATCAATTGTTCGTCATCGTGTAAACCTTCAATCACCTATCCATCTTTATTTAATAATCGCTCCATCTCTCTATCTCGTGACTTCACTGTCGAAGTTTCCCCAGTCCAAGATCTGCACGAAGCTGCCTCCGATTTACATGAAGAACTAGAGAAGAACGGAGTAGAAAATGAGGGAAAAGACTAAGACGATTTTATTATCAATTGATGCAAAAACATTGTACATCACATCCCAATTCTATTTGTACTCCTAACTACCACTCATCTCAGCTGCTTTAGTGGGCTCTACGATACATACAACTCAACTGATATTAAACTCTTCTTTTTTTTTTTTTCTGAAAAATCAGATGCTATTGCCTTTGAAAAATATAATTATCCTCATACAACAAGTTTTGAAGGCCCGGAGGGGGGCTCATTCAACCAAAAGACATCCTCATGTGATGGTGTGAGTCTACAAAAGTTAGCAATGAAATCCGCCGCGCTATTGTAGTGTCTAGAAATATGTCGGACTACAAAAGACTCAAAGATATTAGCGACGTGCAAGATATCAGACATGATATTCTTGATCCTCCATAGACATAACATAGGAGTGTTGAAGTACTGGACCAGAAGCAAAGAATCAATCTGGCACACCACTCTTCTATGTTCCAATGCCGCAAATCTAAAGGCACCCAGCCTCATCGCCCATGCCTCAACAGCAGAGCAGCGTAAAAATTTTCGGGAGAAGCACCTACACATAAGAAAGTACCATTAGATGATCTGAGCAGGTAGCCTGCTCTTCCCATCTCACCGGGTTCAGTAAATGAACCATCGGTGTTGAGTAAAAAATCCAACCAGGAGGTGGGGGTTCTCACCTGATCCGGATAGGATCACAAGAAGGTGGGCCCTCAGGGTAGTGGATTTGTAAAAATTCCTCAGTATTTGCTTGCACCCAAGACCACACGACAAATATGGTGGATGAAGTGGAGTTGAATTGTTTCTAAGTTTTCAGATGCCCCAAAAGCAGTGGGAGATGTAAGAAAGTAATTTAAGTCTAGCAACCTTTTGAAGATGAGCACCCTCAAGAATCCAATTTCCTGAGGACCAAGTAGATAGGTGGGTGAAGGTTGTTGGAAGGTTTTGTTGGGCGAGAGTCCAGAGCCGGAGACTGACAGGGCGGCAGAAGAATAGATGGATAGATGTTTCCAAAGCTTGATTACAAAGTGGACAATTAGTATCGTGTGTGGAGTTAAACCTCATAATTCTGTCCTTTGTGGGCAAACGACAATGAGAAAGCTTCCAAAGAAATATATGAATTTTTTCAGGAACAAGGATCTTTCAAATCATCTTCCACCCCAACCAGTCATTAGTGTAGCTGGCACAGGCCTATGTAGGAATTGATACACTGATTTAGCATTTGGAAAACCCAAAAGGTCAAGTTCCCAAATCCAATGGTCATGGGATGACCAGGCAAATGAATAGAGAGAATTAAAGCAATTAAATCCAAGTCAAAAGAATCCAAAATTAAATGGTAGTTCCATGCATTATTCACAATCAGGTCAGATACATTCATGTCATACAGAGGAGAATAAATGTTAACATAAGTAGATTTAAGTGTCAAGGGAGTGCAGAAAATCCACGGGTCATGCATAACAACAGTATTGTTACAATATATTTTTTGAGACCCAACTTAATGATACTCAAAGCAGATAAGATCATTATTTAGGACCGGCCATAGGCAGATTATGTGTGGTAAGTGACCAGGGGTGAGTAAAAGGGTACTTGTGCCTAACTAATTGACACCAAATGTTATCACGGTTATTAAGAAGATTCAAAATTTTGCCAGCTAACAGAGAGGATTTCATGTATGCAATTTTCCTAATGCCCAACCCACCATCACTTTTTGGATTCTGAACCATTTTCCCAATTAATGAGATGAGTACCCTCTTATTTCCATCATTGGACCATAAGAAGGTTCTAGACATCTTCTCAAGAGAGGAGATGATGCCAGGGGACACATTGATAGAGCCCAAGGAGTAGTTTGGCAAAGAGGCAAGGACAAATTTAATAAGTGTAGTATGACCAGCCTGATTTAAGACCTTCATCTTCCAACCAGAAAGTCTAGATGAAGCCTTATTAGTGATATATGATTTGCTCATTAATACTAAGATTTTTGTTTGATATGGGACCCCAAGGTGGGTAAAGGGGTAAGATCCCATATTCATATGCATGATAGATTCCAGTTTCTCTTTTCTTCTATGGTTAAATTTTCCTGGCAGATAAAATTCAGACTTGACATAGTTAACTTTTTTATTTGTGAGGGACCCATAATGATTAAGGATGTGTAAAAGTCTCTTATAGTTAGAGGATGTGGCAGCCATGGATATGAGCACATCATCAGCAAAAAGTAAGTGGCTGAGTGAGAAGTTGTTAATTGTGAAGGGGATAATTTTTCCCAAAGAGACCTCCTAGTTAATCATAGCAGTTAGGAGTTGTGTGGTAACAATAAACCGGTAAGATGAAAGAGGGTCCCCCTGCCTAATGCCTTTGTAATTTTTGAAAGGTGGCGACATCTGACCATTTATGGAGCAAGAGAAAGTAGGGAAAGTGATGCACATTTTGATCCACTCCCTAAATCTTGGTGGGAAATTCATCATGTGCATAGTCTCTATGATAGAATCTTATGAAATTCTATCAAAGGCCTTCTCAAAGTCAATCTTAATGAGCATGTATTTTCTCCTACCCCTCATCATACTGTGTACAAGCTATTGGACAATCAGAATATTATCTTGTATGGATATATTAGTCACGTAGACAGCCTGGGCAGAGTGAATAAGGGAGGGGAGAGTATGTTTCAATCTATTAGCAAGAATTAGTAATAAGTCTATATATAACATTGCATAGGGCAATTGGTCTATAGTCAGTAGCTCTCTTTGGGGTGTTCTTTTTAGGTATAAAGATCAGAGAGGTATGTGCTAGGTCTGCAGGTATGTGTGAGTCATGAAAAATGGATTGGATGTGTTTATTTATATCAGGTCCGATGATATGCCAATAATTATTGTAGAACTCAGTAGTAAAACCATCAGGTCCAAGAACTTTGCAGATAGGCATAGCCCAAAGGCAGTTCTTGATTTCAATATCCATAATAGGGGCAGATAAGGAGTCTAGCCAAGAGTCATCTAATCTAGGAAGATTCGGCCAATTGATACTATTTTGGGGAGGTGGCAAGTCATCAGATCATAGCCTGGTATAGTGCTCGGTGAATAGTCTTAGGATATCCCCTTCAGTAGTGAAGAGAATATCCTGATTGTCCTCAATAGAATTAATAAGGTTCTTAAATTACCTAACCAATGTGGTTAGGTGAAAGAATTTAGAATTCTTATCACCACCCTTAAGCCATGTTATTTTAGATTTACTCCACCATTTTAAAGTGATTTGTCTTAAGTATGCAGCATGCTGATTGTAAAGAGACCTGAGCTTAAGAGACTCGTCTTGAGTTAATTCACTATTTTCATCTTTCAGTTCAAGTTGTGTAATCTTCTGTTGTGTTGTTTCTACCTTAATTTCAAGACTACCCAAGTCATGCTTGTTCTAGTGAAGAGTTTTACGTTTAATTTCATTTAAAACTTTTGGGATAGTAGTATAAAGGTTAGAGTTGTGGCATTGCTCCCAAGCCCCCGGACAATATTCTTGGCCTAAGGGTACTCAAACCAAAAGTGTTCATATTTGAAAGTCCTAGGTTTTCCCTTAATACATTAGGTAGATAATAATAAAGGAGCATGATCAGATACGCCTCTTGGTAGAGTATGTAACTTCAGGTTAGGGTGATGGAGTAGCCATGTTTGATTTACAAGTAGCCGATCAAGACGACAAAGAATTCGTGCACCCCCTAATCTGTTATTACACCAAGTAAATTGTGTACCAACCAGTGGTAGATCAAATAGCCCATGTCTATATATTAGTTTTTTCTAAATGTCTTTATTGATTTGGTCAATTTAAAAGCAAGTCCTCCTCTTTTATCTTCAGGGTTGAGAATACAATTCATGTCCTCAACGATGGCCTAAGACAGGTCATCCATGTTAAATTTCATAAGATCATGCCTGAGAGAATTTCTTGTTATAGGAGATGTACTGGCATAAATACACGATAGAAAAAATGAGAAGCCCTCATGGGTAACAATGGCATGCAAAGCCTCGTAGGAGGTCTAGAGCGATGTTACATGGATATCATTACCCGACCATTCAAGAATAATACCCCCCGCAGCACCAGTGTTAGGGCAGAAGATACCCTGCCAATCCTTTCCTAATCTATGGATAACAGTGTTAGATTTTTCCAAGGTAGTGTGAGTTTCTAGGAGTACCAAAATATCTGGATGTGTTGTCCTGATTAAATCTCTAAGGCGGTCGCGGACTTTTCCACGAGCAGCACCACGATAATTCCATTGTAGTATCTTCATAAGAGTGGTTGTGCGTAGGCCGAGGGGCCCAGCTCCTGAGTGTCCAGATTCTGCAAAGAATAAGCATCGTTATCAGTGTGTGATGTTGATTTAAGCTGTCTTACCTGACTATGGCGTTTGGTAATTTTCTTCTGCTTCTGGGATGGAGGAGGGGGAGAGAAGTGTTGTTTTGTCTTCCTAGTTCTTTTGCTCATGACTATGGTGTAGGGTGCCAAGTCTGGATCGTTTCGCTCCTCTTCGGAAGCTTCCGACGAGGACTTAACAATCGCCGGCTCCAAGATCCTGACAGAAACTTGCTCCACCATCGCATCATGTGTTTGCACCTTGCTAGAGTTTTCAGTACAAAGAGATAGATGAGGAGACGAGATGTGAGGGAGAGGAGGTGGGGATGCGTAAGGAAGTCTCGGGAAGGAGACCTTTCCCCGCGAGGAGGAGCCACGTGGAGTGTGGACATGTGATAGAGGAGAGAAGTCACGTGCTTGTAATAGTATGGATGTGTCAGAGTTAGCGAATGGTCCCCCCGCTCGATCATCAATTGGATGATCTGGATTTAGGGTTTCCTGCAGGTCTGCAAAGTGACTCACGACCGATTCAGACGAGTGAACCACGTCGTTGCGGTCAGGGACCGTAGGGCCCAAGTGCGATGGAGGGGGCTCCATACGTCACCGGCAAGGTGGGAGAGATCTCATCCAGTTGCCAAATAGAGGGGGTTCCGATGAGGGAGGAACTCCATCACCGGCATCCATCTTCCTCTCCGAGCAACTGGACATGACATGTCCAACTCGCCCATAGGAGAAACAAAAGAGGGGAATATTGTCATATAGAACCTGTTGGAAATGCCTTGATCCGTTCGGCAAACGAATCCAGATGCCCTGTTTTACAGGATCGGCCAAATTTATCTCCATACAGACCCTAGCATATTAATCCTTTCCCCCTGAATGGTGATGTCGTCAATCTTCAATGGAGTGCCAAACTTCCCTGCAATACGAAGGATAGACGATCTATTAGATAACTCGAAAGGAAGACCTGGGAGTTTTATCCAGATCAGCGACGTCATGAGATGCTCTTCCAACGGTCGGAAAAAAGGCTTGGGGAGGGAGACGTGCAGGATGTTGTCATTGAGGATCCATGACCCTCCAGTTAGTACACGCTCTCGATCTTCCATATCTGCAAAATGGAACAAGAAGAAAGAGTTTGCAAGTTCGGTGACTTTCAGAGAGACCTTTAATGTCAACAATTTTTTCAGATTTTTCTTGTAGCTGATCCAGCGAGATGGAGAGGTTGATGGGAGGCCGCTCTAGGGATGGAAGAGGAGGATTGGGGGAGGGGGGGGGGGGGGGGGGGGGGGCTCACATAGGTCAATTTTTGCATAAAATCGTCACTTTTTTTACTCACCTACCATTGTTTATCTAGTTGTGAAATAATATATATGTTGACTTGTGTAGTAAAGATGGACTTTCAAATAGTGTGAGATGATTTTTAGACCGGTCAAATTATATTTGACCATGCCCCAAGTCGTATGGCGCTAAGTATTTTGTCGTGCCGGATGGCATTTGGACCAAATTGACACAAATTGGCACAGTCAGGTCGGCCGTGTCGTCAAAGCTGCACTCATTTTTTTAACTATTTATAATATTGTTATAAATCTATAATTTGTAATAAATAAATGAATAATAAATTATAATCTATTTAGTTTTTAGGATATAGCAATAAAAATAATTAAAAATAAAAAAAATATTTAAACGTTTCCTCCATCTCTATGCTACTTTTTGTTCAACCGAGAAAATATTTCTACTAGGAGTTTTCTTATTTGTCACTTCATTCCCTCAAAATAAGTACGTAGCTGTAATTTTTTTATTTCCGGTAAAAAACTTTTTGGTTTTCATCTCAAGCACGATCAGGATCTGGATTTTCGATCATAAGAAATTTGCGGAATTTTATTTTTTAGATTTCTACTTTCTTTTCTGTTTTATTTTTGACAAAATAGATCTTTGTAATATTTGTAGTGAATAAAAGAAATTACATAAAACTGACTGGTTCATAACCGATTTTTTTCTTGCAGACGGTTTCATAAGTATCGATTGCGGCATCGGGAACGACTCCAGCTACGTCGATGAAGTGACAAGTATAACATATGTCTCAGACGACAAATATATCGACACGGGATCAATTAGCAGAATCGACTCAAATTACGATGATGTTGCACCTTTCCAACGATTTCTAAACGTAAGAAGCTTTCCGACCGGAGATCGGAATTGTTATACGCTGCCGGTGGTGCAATATCAAAGGTATCTGGTGAGGGTGATGTTCATGTATGGGAACTATGATGGTAAGAACAGAGCCAACTCCGTCAAACCTTTGCAATTTGAGGTGCATTTAGGAGTCAATCTCTGGGCTACGGTCACTATTGCTAGTCCATCAGATTCGCCCTATTGGGAGGCGTTGACGCTTGCAGCTGCTAATTTCACGACCATCTGCCTGATCAATACCGGGAATGGAGACCCTTTTATATCTGTCTTAGAGTTGAGACCTCTAAAGAATTTTATGTACAATGTTTCTTCTCATTCAGATCTTAATACCCTCGTTCGGTACAACTTTGGGGGCGAACCATTGAGGTAAAGTGGGTTTCTTTTTTTTTTATGCGATAAGTAAATATAAATGGCTGTTTTCAGCGATATTTTATGACACATGCTTTACCAATTTACATTTGATATTGGACGAGAGAAAAAAAAAGATAAATTATGCTTGAATTTTACAATAAGTTAAATGGCTTAACCGATTAAGCCATCCTCCTCCCATTTCAATATTCGATACTTTCTTTGTACCAAATTTGTTGAAGAAGAATGGAAAATATTTTTGTTAATTAATAAATTTGTACCAAATCTCGATCCCTACTGCAGCCACCTTTATCTCCCATTTTTTTTATTGTGTTTTATCATTTCATAGTTTTTTCCTATAACATTTATCATATTCGTATTTCTTTTTCTACAGAAAAAGTTTGAGTCAACATCTCCCTCTTTCAATATTTTTATTTTATTTTATCATCATCATATCTTTTATACAGTGAACGTGTATAATGCATTCTAATAAACTCATGGCACCAATGTCTCTAAATTTGATATTTTTGTTTTACCATGTGACCAATTTATATTTTTTCAATTACTTATGTTAATATTTCTACACATTTAATTATAATTTGTTAAAAAGTTTCGATGTAATAAGACTTAGTTATGAACTCTAATATTATTCTTTTTCATTCTAATCTTTCTTTTCATGTACCACCTATGGTTATATGCTTTTTAACAAATAATTCTTCATTTTATCTAATTAATTTTAAAAATATATTATGAGAAAACAAATCACGTCATGTTACATAATGAAGCAAAATGAGTGTAAAAAATTACGAGATTGAATTTATTTTTTGAGATTTCAATATTTTATATGTTGAGCTTTCAATATATTTTGAAAAAAAAGGTCAAATAGTTTGTCCATTGCTATGTAAAATAATACTTATCTCACTACATTTAATATTATCTTTCTTATTGTTCAATTATATACTATACTTGCAAGTCACTTGTTCAATTATATCTCACCATAAAATAATATTTATCTCGTGATAATTTCTGGCTCCTTGCCCACTTTGTACATGTTTTTCTTACTCGCGAAACTTGTGCCTGTTGGACTGGATGAACCTTATCCATGCAGAGGACATTATCCGTACATAAGTACTCAACTAAGTAACGTGTGTTACATGAACAGGTACCCGGACGACCCATTCGATCGCTTTTGGAAAGCCCCTCCGGAGAGTGCAATCACCACGAATGTAATGACCATATCCACCAATTCAAGTGTCGACAACCAAGACTACTATATTGAAGCACCATCCGCAGTTCTCCAGACAGCCATCACGCCGACCATCGCCACCGTCTTGACCTTCCAATTCGATACCGTCTATGTTGATGACCAACTTTATGACATGCTCTACTTCGCCGAATTGGAACTCTTGACCAGGAACTCGACGAGGACTTTTGACATCTACAAAAATGACCGGATGCACTCTTCCAACTGTACCCCGCACTACCTGCTTTCGAATGAAATATTCGCCAAGCCCCTTTCGAAGGCGTCACTCGATACAAGTATTCGCTCAGTGCCACGAGTAACTCAACTCTTTCGCCCATCACCAGTGCATATGAGGCCTACGGTGTTATACCCGTGAGGGGGGTACCGACCCATCTCAATGACGGTAAGCACGTTATTGTTCAATGTCTTCGCATTACTTTCATTTGATTGCTTGCTTCATTTGAAGAAAGAAAAAACGCTGATTTGTCTCCTAACCCAAGAGGTTTTCCTTTATTATTAGTATTTTTTTTGTTTTCAGTAGGAGATGACTTTACTTTATTGCTCAAGTTATTTATTAGTGTAACGCTTCGAGACCCACGTGATTATCACATGCTCAGAGACATTGCACAATTTTATATAAAATAGTTTTACAAAAATTTAAACTATAAAATGTGGAAATAATCATAAGAACATCTAAAAATTTATAATGTCAAGAGTTGGAAACTCTATGATTCCACAATACTGAAAATGCCAAAAAATAGTGACTAATCCAATAATTTAGTAGGACATAATCTTACACCATGTGCAACATTTCTATCACTGAGCCTGATTACCTATATCATAATTTTTTATCATCTCATTTGTATGAATCCAGATGTAGGAGAAAGTCAATGAGTATAAAAATATTCAATACATAGGATCTAATCATAACAGTAATCAATAAATCAACAGTGCTCGATAAATAACAATATGAAACAATAATCAACAAAGCACTGGATAGATAAATATGATAGGAGAGCTCAATAATCAATAAAACAATATAACTATAAATCAATGTAGAGGATCAGAAAAGATATCAAAAGACCAATCAAAATTAATTAACAATCTAACAATATTCCATTATGCCTGATCACTATGGCACTATCTAGTTTAACAATTTTCAACTCAATTGTCAATATCAATGGACATCAGTTAATAACAATTTTTTATACGATTCAATGGGCGGAGGCAATGCCGATCAATGCCAAAATCTGGACGACCATGTTTCAATTCAATTTTCATTCAATTCGATTCAATTCATTATCCAATTTAATAGAGAGCGCTGTCAATTAGGGGCTTTCATGTAGGCCAGTGAGGGATCAAATCACGGCAAGCCTCCCTTCAATAATAGCGCTAACAACAGCTTCGTGATAACGAGAACCATGACCATCACAGGACAACCATAGTTTTCCTGAAGGATGATGTCTCAAACCTCTAGGTACGCTATCTGCCGCATATAATACGATCACAATAATGGTCCAGGAGGCTTAGACAAAATCGGAGAATATGGAGACCCAATAATTTTCATCTTTTATCTTGTTTATCCTAAAGACCTATCTTTAACAATTCAATTTAGGTTAAATAAGGACCCAATCAGAAAAAAACTACTAGATCAATAATATAGTTAATCACATAATCATGTAGAACAATAAGAGTAATAATCTAAAGTCAGATCTGAAGGGTATGATGATGTCAGATCTGTTAGTAATTATGGTCATAGATGGTTATGGACAATTAACGATAATAACTATTCAATTGTCTATAACAAAAAAATTACGTTTTCTATCTCCAGATTCTGGCCTGCATCGGGTGAAACTCGAGCCATGTTCGGAGATGCTCAAAATCATTTCGACCAGGGCAAAACTGGGCCGAGTGTACAGTGAACCCGGGTCGGGTCGGCTGGTTCACATCCAATGCAATCGTGCCACAACCCAAGTCGAACCGAAGCCAGAATGGGCTGGGCCAATAGGAACTCGGGCTGGTTGGTCAACCCGATCCGTGTACAGTAGAACATTGGTCTGAATTCTATGAAATTCGGGCCGGGTACAGTAGAACCCGGGCCAGGTTCTGCTGTCGATAGAAAAGTGTGTTTCGACGCGACTTTTCGACCACCACAATTATATCATACGACGCCCAAACGATGCATACAATATATCAATAAATTCTCGGTAACAAGTAGGAGGGAATAAGATTTCATGTGATGAAAAACCGACGACATATGAATTCTTCTACGTACCTAAAGTTGGCTGAAAAACTAACTGCAATCCTTTCTCTAAAAACTATACGAACGTCGAACTTTGGCCGGCGATTCCTCTATATCCACGTCTCAAAATTTGTGGCCACCACTTGGAAGATCTTCTTCCATATGCCGGCACGTTCTCTCGGGGGTGCCTCGATTCGCGTGAAAATGAGGGGACAAGAGGAGCTCGTGGAATTGAAATTCTGTTTGGCCAAAAGAAATTTTCAGCCACCCTTTTGATGTCTATTTATAATGTATACTAGAATTTTCAATTCTATTAGACCTTAACTTTAGAGTCAATCTTGACCGTCCATCATTGTTTAATTATCTCATAATTATTCGAATTTATTTAAATTCAAATTTACTTAATAATCCCATAATAACAATTTCACCTATACTCAAATTCCACCTTTATCTTTCCACTTATCTCATAATTTTCATCAATTTCGAAATTTAATAATTAAAAATATTAAATAATAATTTTACAGATATTATAAATATTTATTTATTTATTTAAGGAAAATCAGGGTCGTTACATATAGTTAGTGCAACTGCGAATACAAAGAAAAGCTTGTAATTTCCTAAATAAAAATGGCTCTGAGATTTTTCACATCCCGGCGGAAGTGCGTTATTGGGCAGTTCCGAAGTTTAATTTTTGTCCATCCGAGGTTTAATTAACACTCTAATTAGCTTAACCAACCAACTGTTGGCACGCTGCAGGTTGCAACTGTTGGATAATAGACCTTCTGTTTGTGCTTACAATATCCTCATAAAGTTTGCGGCTCTTTGTGCGAACTAATTGAAGTCTATTTTGTTCATCGAAGCATACATTTTTTATTGTGACTTATTATTAGAATTGTTCATATAACAAATTGCACCATGTGGGCTAATAACGTGGAGCCTAACTTGGTTTGAGTAGTTAGTAATTATCATAGGAAAAATTCTACGAGATTATAATTTTTTAACATAATGGAGAAATTAAGAAAATGTCATAATTAACTATTATATAGATATGGAGTTATGATTATATAATAATAAATACTAAATGATCGAAGATAATCTGTCAAGACTCACAACAATCGGTTACAAAGGTAGTGAGGAGGAGAAGCTTTTTATTCAAGAAGATGAAAACTAAAGAAATCCTTCATCTCGTCTTTTCTTACAGAGTAAATACTATTTATATTGTTTCAGTAACATAGTTTTCTATACCATATTTACAATTGTGCCACCGCTCCAACTATATTAACAGTCTGGACTTCTTCTACGTTTGCTAGACTTGCTTTATTAATCTGCAAGTTGTCACACCATCATATATGGAGGAAGAAAATGATCGATATACATGAGTGTCGAATTTGATTTCTAAAAATAGTAAATTTTATGAGACGTTTGTGGGTGTGGTCGAATGATACTCGTACATTTATGTGTCTTTTTCTTTATGTATTTTTTTATTCTTTCACTTTTCATTTTTATTTTACCAACAATTGGCATATTAAATCTATGTATTGGTCGATATCAGTTGCATACACCATAAATGAGTAGTATTACTGATGAATCAAAAGAGCAAATTTAAAAGTTGATAATTTAACAAATATTTTAAATTTGACCTCTTAATTTGAGTTTTCAACCAATTGCATACGGCCAAATGTATCTTAATTAATTTTGTTGATCAACTTTATTTTTTGGGGGTTATTGAAATGTTTTGGGCGATCAGTATATGCCATAAACTCCATCAAGAAACAATATCTTGTGAAGAAGAATTGGATGGGGGATCCATGTTCTCCAAGTCAATACATTTGGGAGGGACTGCAATGTGCATATGGTAGCAATACATCGAGAATCACAAGTTTGTGAGCATCCTGCACCACGATTTGTTAATTATCGACTGCTTTTAACTACTACCAAAATAATCAAATGTAATACACATAATTGCAGAGATCTGTCCTCAAGTGGATTAGTTGGCGTCATATCATCTTCATTTGCCGAGCTCACAAATCTCACGTACCTGTAAGCTCCTGGGGCCAACATTTATATTGTTTTTTCAATCGTACATAATTGTTTCTGCCGTTAAATAATCCTTCGTAAAATACGATTTTCCTTGTTATATTCAATAATGTAGTTAAGTTATTTGATTATATTAGATTATGTATTTTACTCTTCCGGTTACCGAAAGTATGTAGTAATTTATTGCTTCCGCAGGGATCTGTCAAACAACAATTTAACAGGTGCAATACCTGATGCACTGGGAAACATGCAGCTTCTCAAAGTCCTGTGAGTTAATTACACAGAATAAGACAATCTACAATATCTACTTTAAATTTTGACTCACTTTCTTCTCACAGAGTATTGTCATGTAACAACTTAACAGGGGCCATTCCTGCTTCTCTTAGTCAAAGGTCGAGCGATGGACATGTGATTGTAAGGTAATTCTACCTTTGTCCCATCCTTTTTTAAAATGGCAATAAATAAATGGATTTAGGAAATATGTTAATTCAAAATGGGTCCATATATGTGAACCTATCATTGATTCATATATTAATAATGATAATTGATTAACATTTTTTAAGATAAATTTATAATGAATTTATATTTACCATTAATCTATACATTAACTATAGTCCAATGTGTGGTCCACACAATCCCCCAACTGCCCAACCCCTAAATAAATCTCATCAATCCCTTTCCTTTCAAAACCCAAGCGTAGTACGCATGTTGATAATATTATTCTTGAATATGTTTTAGATACGATAACACTGCATGTGGAAGGAGTACATCGAAGGGCAAGATCAGTAAATCCATTATTGCGGTTGTCTCGGTGGTGCCGGCTGTTTTACTTTTATCGGTGGTGGTATTTATTTTTGGAGGATTAAAAAAGTCCGAGGTATGTGCGAAAATATTTATGTTTTTTCTTATTCGTATAGGATTAAAAAATATTTGAGTTCTTGCGAAACATAGAACGAGTGTACGAGAAATGTCTAACATCGTCTATAACACTCTCGATTTAATCAACTCTCGAGTTGCATAAATTTAAAACGCGTATTTATAAATAAAAATAATAACTACATATAAGTCTGTATTTTCTCCATATAAGATTATTTATTAAATCATCTTGATCCACTTCAGGTAGTTACACTAACTACCACCACTTTTAATCATTCAATATTTTTCAATTGGCCTCCTAATTGTTTAATTAGAGTTTACTGTCGTCAGAGCATTCGCGTTGTACTCAATTTTTCACTTGACTTATGAAACTATTACTGCAATTTCTTTGTTTCATGCATTATTTTGAGTCATCGAACGTATCCGATTATTGTATGTCAATCGTTTTGCAAGTTAATTCAAATTATAAATACAAGACTATTGAATTTATGAAATGATAACAAAAAGAAACGGAGCATTAATTTTTAATCCATATTTCAATCTATAATTTTATATACTAAAACACTTCAAACTATTTTTGCTCATAATAAAATATTAGAATATGCATGTTGAACTATCAGTTAGTTTATTAATGGTAGGCATTATTAACATGCTACACGTTAAGTCAACTCAAGAAGATAATATTTTTCAATAAGACCATCAGCTATCCGTGGTGATGGGAAACATTAAAGTTTTGCTGGATGCTTACACATATGTAGAATGTGGAACTGTGCGGCATACAACAAAATTGGATCGCACACTACCTTTTTTATCACTTCACTCTTGGATCCCAAATGTACAAATCTTCTAACAGATAATCTTAGTTTTTCCTCATAGAAAAAAACTCAATAAGAAAGACTAATAAACTTCACCTCTAGCATGTTGAGTATGAGAAAAAAATTGTGAAAGTAATATATTACAAAACAGAAAAAAAAACTTGTACAAACATAAAAGATTTTAGACATGCGATTCTACTATTAGATTAGAATTTGATGGTGAGATTTAATTTAACAAGATAGCATAACTTTACAATGTTAATATTGTGATGACCATCATCGATCATAATTGATATAGTCATGAATTTTTTGCACATATAAATTCTTTTTGAGATTAGATTTACAAAATATCCATATATATATATGCAAATCTAAATGCTTGTTCGTCAAACAGCTTCGGGCCGACCCTCATTTGTGCCACCTACCTATCCTTTGCCATCACATAGTGGTGAGCAGAAACGGGATCATGTCGACCGCCAAATTAAAGCTGAGATGAAGCAGTTCACATACCGGGAGTTGGCTTATGTGACTAGAAATTTTGAGAGCGTCATTGGAAGAGGAGGATTTGGGGTTGTCTACTTTGGCACTTTACTTGACGGAGAACAAGTCGCGGTTAAGATGCTTTCTCACACATCGAAACAAGGAACCAAGGAATTCTTGGCTGAGGTAACTTTTCTTTATTACAAAAAAGAGTCGCCAATTTTCTGCAGAAAATTGAACTTTTATGAACTGTAAAAATGGACATGCTCATAATTTCGAAATGAAGGCAAAAAGAAATTGTAAACGAAAAAGAAAAAAAACTGAAGAAGCTCATCTATCTTAAGTTCTAAGGTGAAACTATTCTACAAACTAACCAGTTGATTAACAATTAAAGTTTACATAATCGTATTTTGGAAGTGTCACCAAGAAATATTCACATTTAGCATTATCTTTATTGAGCTGCAAATGTGACATTGTAAGTGTACTCTTAATTAGTAGCTTTCCAAAATACCATTTCTTTCTTGCTTGAGAAAAACATATGCTACATCCATTATCTAAGTGCAGCAATGTGAAGCATGAAAAACATTTTATATACCTCTCGCTGTTGGGCTTGGATCTTATTTCTAGAAATTGAACATTCATTTTGAATGAAAAGATCAGAACTTCATTTTTCTTCTGTTCTACCTAATAGGCTCAGAATTTGGCAAGGATACATCATAGGAATCTTGTTTCTCTTGTTGGCTACTGCATGGATGGAAACTACTTGGGCCTTGTTTACGAATACATGGCCCAGGGAAGCCTTCGTGAACACCTCATAGTTTCGCACTCAGGTTCAGATATCATATTTTTTTTACAAGTATTAATTCGTTATCGTCCAGAACAATTGTTTAACATTTTTGTTAATTAAGAAATCACGCCTAGTTAATTTAACTACTAGCTACATGTATGTACATGTATAATATCTACACAAACTAGCATAGATTTATGTTGAAACTTGACTCATATACGTTTCTTATTTTTACAAGAAAAGAAGAAAAAGAACTAAAGCAATTGTACAACTTTACAATAATTCAATTAACCTCTATCAACGCAGAAAGCGCCAAACACAGAACACTGAACTGGGTGGAGCGGCTTCGAATTGCAGTTGAATTTTCTCAAGGTTTTACAAATGGAACCCTTCTTAATTTTCAGCTTATGTTGTGCATTTTTTCTTTTTATCATCATACACAGATCGCATGTTATTAGAATATATTCATAATAATAATGAATGAAGGGCTGGAGTATTTGCACAAAGGATGCAACCCACCAATAATCCACAGGGACGTCAAGACTACCAACATACTTTTGAATAATGATATGGAGGCCAAGTTAGCAGACTTTGGACTGTCCAAGGCTTTTCATAATGACCGTCATCAAAGTTCATGTTTCCACTCAAGCAGTAGTTGGCACCCCTGGATATCTTGATCCCGAGTATATTTCTTCTCCCTTTGCATTCTCTTTTTTTTTTTTCTTTTGTGTGTCAATAACAGACATTATTTGGGAATTTTCATTATAATATTATATGCGGCATTCAATAGATGCAGTCTATAATTCAATCTAATGGCTGCTTTAGTGCAGAATATCATAGAAATTGTAACTGTTTTAAAGTAAGAAATGGGATAATCAAAATGTGCGATAACTAAGAAAAAAACTTAATAATTCTCCATCAGCATTGTCCTTTACAAAGAACTTAGAGGAGGTCTTGAGGATTGCAATCTAGCCTAAAAAAATTTCCAGAAGCGATTGAACTTCAAATACCAAACATAATGTCTTTTACGCGTCGAATACAACTCAAGTTTCTCTTCACGATGTTCATCCGATGTAGGATTAACAATGGATAATTTCATAATCCTTACTGTCCGTGTTCCACAAATTTGTCTAGAATTGAAAGGTAACAGGGACTGAATTGCGTGCTTATTATTAGAAGATGTCAGATAGTCAGGTTCTTTGCGGGTCACCTTTGTCCCAAGTACTTTGATAGGCAAAATTGAAATTCAATGATCGTTGGATAATAACTGGGAGCTAACTGGACATTGAAGAGAAGCAAACCGCGGAGTCGTCCACGAGCAAGTTTCCGGTGGACGTTATGAAACATTCCAACAAATTCCGGACACTATATATGTCTCCCTAAATAAACTTTGCATGATCAATACCCTCATATCATGAATTCAGAAGACATTTGTACAACATCACGGGCTTTTTTCCCATATTCATAACAGCTAATCCCTTTCTTCTATGCATATGGTTTATTAAATAGGTACCAAAACAGCCTGGTGCTTAAAGAGAAGAGCGACGTCTACAGCTTTGGTGTGGTTCTCATGGAGCTGATAACTGGTCAACCTCCCATCATACCAGGTCGAGAGAACGTTCACATAGCTGAACGACTGGCTCAAAGCATCGAAAGAGGGTACATAGATGACATCGTCGACAAGAGACTGAATGGCGAGTACGATGCGAACTCTGTGTGGAAGATTGTTGATCTCTCCTTGAAGTGCACAGCGCACAGTGGTAGCCAAAGACCTTCTATGTCTGAAGTGCTGGTGCAGCTGAAGGAAACCCTGGAGTTGGCACTTGATACTACCACCAGTGGGAAGAGCGAGAACTATAACAGTGTTGTTTACGTGGCCCCTACTGCGAGATAGATGAGTTCATGGTCAGTCCATCGATCATTCGATCTCAGCGATATGATGTGTGATCCTTCCTCGTCTTTACTTGAAGTTGAATTATTTGAGAAAGGCCGTGTTGTCGAATAATATTTCTGCATTTGCCCTAAAAATAAAGATGTATGTAAAGGATTTCTGTATGGATCAAGAACTATTAAGTGTATGTGTCAAGAAACCGAGCACCACTCAATCATCGGATGTAGATCTCTCACTCGCCGGAAAGAAATGGAAGAGGAAAGCGAATACGTAGAAGGGAAAAAGTGAAGGAGGCAAAGGAGATAAAATTCTATTAAAAGTAAAGAACGCTACAATGACACACTCTAACCAACTCACACTATAGAGACCTATTTATACTAAAATATAACCGATATGGAGAAAGTAGAACCGATACAAGATAACGTTTCAAACTAACTTTATCTTTGCAACTCTCAATTCGACAACGTGCTGCTGCTATGACAATGTGATATTTCCAACAGCCCCCTTAAGTTGACACCGCGAAGAGACTTGGACCGCGGCAACTTCAAGATTCAGCTGGTCGTGGTCAAGACTGCGAAGAAGAGGGCAGAGCCACTGAAGAAAGCCCTAGAATATGGTGCCCCTGTGGCAATATATATTATCGAACACATCAACGGCATGCTGGAGAAGCAACCAAACCAATCTAGCTCTCTGAAATAGGTAGGGAACACCGTACAACATCAGAATGAAACATAAAATACATTAATTGCTTCCTCCATGAGTAAACAAACTGAATCTGAATCATCACTGTGCCCATAGAGATGTCATCACTGTGATAGCAGAATATACTACAGCACGCAGGTGCCTAAGTTGATAATGCTGAGAGGCACCGATCAGCAATTTGTTGACACCTATAAAGAAAATATCGGCAGCTGGCAACAATTGGAGACGTCATAGAAAAAACATGCTGGCGCGCGGCTGAACTGAAGACACATGAAAAACTTGGCATGACAACACGTCGACAATCACTGATAAAAGAAACTGCATGCGCAAGCATCTTCTAACGAACAATTCTGCAAACTACATCTCAACAAACAACTCATCCAACATGAAGTGCATTCACCACACCCACTCATAATTGACTTCCAAGAGATAATATCTTTATCAGTATCAGGCATTCCATCGAATTATTAGAGCTGCAATATCAATCTTCGTAGCACTTGAAATAGAAGGAACTCCTGTAGAGAAGAAGCTCGGCAGTTTGCAACAACTGGAGACGATGGTGCGATCATGGCCGAAAACCATCACTGTAAAAGAGGTCAAATGTCGCAGAAGCTAGGGACAAACTTGCTGAGAGGACGATGCACAACGGACAACCGACTGTGCGACGGGAGATAGAAACAGGATCCAGAAATGAAGATCTAAGTGGAGTTAGAAATGGACGAAAGCAAAGAAGAACAGAACAAACACTAAGAACTAAGGAGATATCTGAAGAACAAACACTAAGAACTAAGGAGATATCTGAAAGATAACGGAGATGATTGCAAAAAAAGAAAAACGAGCTAGTAATTGAACAACTCGACTTGAATTCGGCGATACTTTGAACTACTAAGATAATCCATCGAACACTTAGAAGCCATGAAATCAAAAATGCACAAGAGCAAGAAGCGAAAACAGAGATCAAGAAGAAACGGAATAGAGAATTAAGAAAAGGAAAAAAACAGAGGATTAGACTTTGACACGAAGAGATTGGAGGCAATACATCACTTAACCTCATCAACTCATTGAGAACGTCGGAAAAAGATCGACGAACCGGAAACAAATCGATCGTTGACAACAACGTCGTAGAAACGTCGATAACGGCAATCAAGGAGAGAAGGCTCCAATCCCTCCGACGACAACGTCGGGAAATCAACCGATGATCGCCACCGGGAAATGGAGACGGAGCTCCCAATCTTACGAGATAACTCGTTCGGCGAAAGAAACGGGGAGAAAACATAGAAAAAGGAAGAACACTAGATCATAAGAACGCTTGATCGGCGAAGAGGAAAAAACAAAGAGGAAGATACAGATTCAAAGAACATGAAGTGAACAAAGACGAATAAGAAGTAATGAACACAATCAGGAATCAAGAATAAACTCGATTAACCAGATCTGACGACGAGAGCAGCTTCCGCACTAAGATCTGTCGGCAGATCTGCGTCAACCACAGCCAGACGGACATCGCCTGGACTCATCGGCGCCATATGGCTTGAAATCGCCCGAAGAACGATGAACTTCGAAGCTGCAGGCGAGCTTCCGGCAAGCTGCGACGTCGTCCGACGATGGGGAAGGAGCTCACAGTGATCATGATCAACCTCGCTCTAATACCATGTCAAGAAACCGAGCACCACTCAATCACCGGATGTAGATATTTCCAACAGTATGCTTATTACAAGTGTGTATTTGCGTGTATGAACAATGTTGGTTAATTCAGTGTGTCGAACTCTATGGATCAAGGACTATTTCTTAGCATCTCCATCTTTTCCATTGGTTCATAACATATGTAATATTTTGTTAATTTTTACATTTGGACCCTCAACTTTACATTTTGGGCCGTTCTATCTTTTCTTGCAAGTATTACCTGATATATGTTGTTACATAATTAAATAATTGAATGCCATGGAAGGGAAAATTAGTGATAAACAAAAGCAAAGGCATGACCCCATTAAATTTGACACAAACATCGACTGACTACGGTTTTTTTGTCATCAAACATATATATATCTAATGGATTGAGTTATGGAACGATGGGTTATTGATCTCTCTGAACCATCCATAATTTTTTTTATTGAAATTAGCTTGGTCCGCTTGTACACTTAGCTAGTTTAAATATTAGATTGAAAGGTCCGAAGAATAATATTTTTTTTCGCCATCGTTCAAATAATGACAAATTATTATATATTAATAGTTGTACACTTTCTTGCGTGATTAATAAAATCCATTTTAATTAATGACTTGGCTCGAATAATTTTGCCCGTCCAATAGTAAATCATAATAATTCTTTATGCTGAACAATTAATTAGATTGAGAAGCATGGGTCCCTGTCTTTTGTCCGTCCTTTCGTTTTCTCAGAGAAAAAAAACGTATGAAAATGTAAACATGATCTCATTTTTTTAAAAAAAAATTAAATAAATTCCATAACGGTTAGAAGGCATAAACGAAAAAAAAACTAGTTTGATGAAACTTGAAAAAAAACTTATAGTTTTGGGACGATATTCCCAATAAATTGTGACGAAAGTTTATTTTCTTTTTCATTTGATGAAACAAAATAAACACAAATGATTTCAATGTCTTAATTCTCGTTTCATTCTACTCAACTGTAAGTCATTTTATAAAATTAAAATTGCATATTCAATTCGACTTCAAGAACACAAACACATTATACTTACAATTTTATAATATTTCAACTTTCTACCCATATTTCAAATCTCGGGATTTGGTATAAATTTTAGTTGATAAAACACGTGTCAACTTTCTTCAAACTTGGGCCTCTCACAATTTTGTTTGAAAAACTAAAACCGTGACGTGACAAATTCTTGAATGCCAAATTGACATTATCATAAAGCAGAATGTAAAAAAAATACACGTTAACAGTTCACATTTGTACCTTAATTATTTACCGTGTGCCACTATGTAGCCATATTATTCGAGAGAATATCCCTCTTGGCATACGAAATAACATTCCAACTTGTATCAAGTTTTTTTAAATTATTTTATTAGCTTAAAGGTCTTCGGAGATTATGTATATTGTGAAATTAGTTCCTATGAGTTTAATCATAACGTGTCTCCATCTTAATTAATTAATAAAATGGAATAATGTAGGCATTATAATCGACGAGTGGTGTTCATCGGGTCCGGTCGACTTGGTGAACCCGACTTGTCCCGACCTAGTTTGGGTCAGATTGGGTCGGGGCCGACAACTCGGTGGGGATTCGGGTCATGTACGGATTGGAAGTTTCCAACCTAAGTCAGTTCGACTCGAGCCGATGATCCGATTTTTTTATTATTTATTATTTTTTACTTATTTTTAGTTCTATGGTTAATTTAAAATGAAAATATTAAAATAAAATATTTAATTATAAAAATAATGCTCAAATATTCAACAAACATATTTTATATTTTGTAATAATTATTGATTAATTTTTATATTAAGATAAATATAAAAAAATAAGATAATATTTTTTTAAAAAAAAGAAAAACCACTCGACCTGATTCAACCTGAATCGAGTCGGATTTGAGTCGGATTTTATGCACTTAGAGGTCTTGACCCGACTAAATTTCATTGGGTTGGTCAAATTTATTCATAGGATCCGACCAATGACACCCCTGGATGACATGTATACTTAAGGCCAATTTCTTATTATTTATCTTCATAATCATCCTTTATTAATAATTAATTAATTAATTGATTAATGAAATGAGGAGAAAAAAATACTCACGACTTGACTCCGCAACCTCCTCGTAGACTTGACGAGGACCATTTTGTTTTGGGTGACCGTTTGATATGATATACATCACTATCCACAACGGTGAGTCTATTTGCGAGTCTTTCTGCAGGTCCATCACGTTACTGATCTCTGTCCTCAAAGCCAATGGAGAAGACCGGACTAAAATCATTTGATATATGAGACAATTCAAAGAACTTCTGACCAACTGAATTAAACGTTACAGAATAATGCATGGATAAACAACAAGAGAGTTTTAAGTCGCTCGACAATAATTAATTCGAGGCGGGTCGTCGTCGGACCGGCAAAATAGGAGAGGGAGAGAGAGAGAGGAGAGAGGGAGAGAAATAGAGAATGGAAAGTGGAAAAGTATATATATATATATATATAAAAGAAAGTTGGAAAGCGGAAAAATGAAAAAAGAAACGACGGGAGAGTATTTTTAATTATCGACGATCATGATCGTAAAAAAATTAGTAAAGATATATATGAATATAATATTTAATTATTTTTAATGTTACCAACGATCGTGACTGTCGGAAAGTATTTAATTATAATAATAAAATACTACTCACATATATATAATATTTATTTTTTGGATTACTGACGGTCCGAACCGTCGGTAATATATTATATTAATAAAAGACTCCTTATATTATATTATCTTTCACTTACCGACGGTTAGAACCGTTGAAAATTGCGCCATTTCATATGTCCCTAATTATATTAATAAAAGACTCCTTACATTATATTGTATTTTATCTACCGACGGTCTGAGCCGTTGAAAATTATGACGGTTTCAACTGTCGCCAAATATATTAATAAAATACTCCTTATCCATCGGAACTTTCGACGTTCCTAATCGTCGAAAAATAAAATAATGATATAATAAATTACATAATTTATTATTTTTATTTCTGACGGATGTAACCGTCGGAAAATCCGACGGATGCTTATCCATCGCAAAATCCATCGTAAATTATGACGGAGTTCCTTTCGTCAGAAATCGCCCATCGGAAAATCACAATTTTCTTATAGTGACGGTATGAGGATCCAGACGAATGTGATCTACCTCTTTTTTTCTCTCGGAAAGAAAGAGAGGAGGTGCGCTCCATGGGCTGCTTATAGGCTGAGCAAACCCGGGTTCGGGTCCGGGTCTAAGCGGACCCGGTCCCGACCCGGATTATACCAGGTAAAAAAATTTTTGACCCGGTACCGGACCCGAACCCGGCCAGATCCGGTTCCGGGTCGAACCCGAAAATCCGGGAATGTTACCGGGTTTGGCGGTCGGATCGGCGGCCAGGCGCCAGATCCGACCGCCAGGCGGCCGGATTCGACGTCAGATCCGACCGTCAGGCGGCCGGATTCGGCGCCAGAGCCTGGCGGCCTGATCCGCCTGACGATTCGACCGTCAGGCGCCACGATCCGGTGCCTGGCGGCCGGATCCGACCTCCAGGCGTCGGATCCGACCGCCAAGCGGCCGGACGCAAGATCCGACCGCCAGGCAGCCGGATCCGGCGCCACGATCCGACGCCTGGCGGCCGGATCCGACCGCCAGGCGCCAGATCCGGCGCTTGGCGGTCGATCCGACCTTGGCGACCAAGAAGAGAGAGAGAGGGGGGAGTCAGGAGAGGGAGGTCGGAGTCGTCGGTCGGAGTCGCTGCGCTGCCGCCATCGTCGTGCGGCCCGTGTGAAAGAGAGGGAGAGGGCGAGAGACGGGGAGAGGGGCTGAGGGCGAGAGACGGAGAGAGAATGGGAGAGAGAAAGGGAGAGGGGAAAATGAGAAAAAAAAGGTGAAATGGGATTATATAGTGAACAAATAACCCGAGTCGGGTATTGAAATGACAAACCCGGTCTTGACCCGAACCCGCCGAGTTTTTTAAGATTTGGACCCGATTCCGG
This sequence comes from Pontederia crassipes, assembly GCA_030549335.1. NCBI lineage: Eukaryota > Viridiplantae > Streptophyta > Magnoliopsida > Commelinales > Pontederiaceae > Pontederia > Pontederia crassipes. The sequence goes on along the minus strand of CM060183.1, from coordinate 31,919,693 downwards.
CCCGGATCTAATTCGAGCCGAGTTATTTACCCGACTTTTCGGGTCGGGCCGGTCCGGGTCGACCGGGTCGGTCCGACCCGTGCTCAGCCCTAGCTGCTTAGCGCAAGTAGCGCCTCTTTTCTCTTATCATAAAGCAGAATGTAAAAAAAACACGTTAACAGTTCACATTTGTACCTTAATAATTTACCGTCTGCCACTATGTAGCCCTATTATTCGAGAGAATATCCCTCTTGGCCTACGAAATAACTTTCCAACTTATATCAAGTTTTTTAAAATTATTTTATTAGCTAAAGATTATCCGAGATTATGCATATTGTGAAATTAGTTCGTATGAGTTTAACCATAATAATGCGTCTCCATCTTAATTAATAAAATGGAACAATGTAGGCATTATAATCCTTCATCAGATTGGATCAGGTTGGGTCGATTCAAACCTAACCCGATGGGGGTTTGGGTTGGATACGGATTGGAATTTCCCAACCTGAGTCGATCCTACCCGATCCGAACTGATGATTCGATTTTTTTATTTATTATTTTTTACTTAATTTTAGTTATATAGTTGATTTAAAATAAAATATTAAAAAATATTTTAATTATGAAAATAATGCGCAAATATTTAACAAACATATTTTATAATAATTATTAAATAATTTTTTATATTACAATAAATATAAAAAGTAAGACAATAATTTTAAAAAAAAGTTATTAAGTGATTTAGACCATCCGATCCGACCTAACTCAACCGAAATTAAGTGAGGTTGAGTTAAATTTTCTATTCCTAAAAGCTTTGACCCGATCCGATCAAATTTGATCGAGTTGAATCAAATTTCTTCACACCCTACATGAGATCTAAATTGAGGCCAATTCTTTATTATTTATCTTTAGAATAATCCTTTATTAATAATTAATGAATCAATGAATGAAAATGAGGAGAAAAAAAATACTCACGACTTGACACCGAACCTCCTCGTAGACTTTACGAGGACCATTTTGTTTTGGGTGACCATTTGATATACATCACTATCCATAGCGGTGAGTCTATTTGCGAGTCTTTCTGCAGGTCCATCACGTTAACATCTCTGTCCACAAAAGCCCATGGAGAAGACCGGATTAAAATCATTTGATATATGAGACCAATTCAAAGAACTTCTAACTAACTGAATTAAACGTTATAGATTAATGCATGGATAAACAACAAGAGATTTTTAAATCGTTCGACAATAATTAATTTATCATTTATACTAGTTGCTATTATTTTTAATTTTAATTTCTTTTTAAAGTCAAATTAATATAAGTTAAAAAAATGGTAAGTAATTTCATTCTTTTTACCTAAAATCACCATTTATATCTTTTTTCCCCTTGTTACTTGTTATCTTAATTCTTCTCTTTTATTTTTTTGTCTTTATCCATCCACAGATTTAATTGTCATATCACCTTCTTGTTTTCTACTAGAACCCAAAAACCGTGTTGAATAAGTCGTTAGAATTTTTCAAACAATCTGAATAAATTAAGACTCTTCTTGAATTTCAAATAAGAAGAAACTTGAGTGGAACCCGGTGCACTGTTCAATAATTGTTTTCCAATTTTTTTTTTCATTTGATTTGAATCAGTCCGAATCACTATTTATTATTGAACCTAAGACTGGCTGATCCAGTTCAATTTTAACAATTTATTGATATTTCTTCCTAGTAAAAGAAATAGAAATAAAAGCAGCTACCTGTTCTTTTTGGATTTCATGCATATAATGCGTCAGAAGTTAAACTAAAAAATGAGTGGGCACAAGTTGAACCATTATAGAGTCCATAGGAAGCCAGTCATTAATGACCTTTCACAAGGAGTAATCTTTTCCATGCTCTTCAAGTACTTTTCCACGTATTAAAATGGACGGCATTGACATGTAGAAGTAATACAACGCTTGTGGAATTATGTTTATATAAATGCGACGCATCTTATCTTGGATACACTATAAGATTCCAAACAAGGCTAAACCGCGTTTGTATAAATACAAATTAACATGGTTAGCTTTGACAAGGAGTTCATATAAATACAACACTTCTCCCGTTCTTCTCAGAGCCCCCGAACTTAAGCCCCTAGCTTGGGGATCGAGCAATTCAGGTGCATAATTCCAAAAGCAAGATGGAACGTCATAGTGTATCCAAGATGGTGATTTTGTTGTTTCTCTTGAAGATGGCAGCTATCACCGTTCAAGTTCATGCTAAATCTTCTCAAGGTAAATGACCATTTTCATAGTACACAAGATATAAACTCTTCGTAGTAACCAATTATATAAATTAAGGACTTAATATGTGTCCCTTATTTAAAGGAGTGACATAATATCTCCTCTTTTTTTATTCATCAGATCAAGAATTTATGAATCAAATTTAAAAACTTTAAATGAAAATGAATAAAATAAGATACATATATTTCTATAATGAATAGAAAGTGCCCCTTCTTTTAGGTGCATGTGGATATTAGAAGCAAATGAAGGGAATTATTTGAAGAGGAGGGAGGATAAAAAAAAAGTGAAGAGAAATTATTTGAAGAAAATGGAGGAAATAATCATTTAAATAATTTAGAGGGGAAAGAAGGTTAACCTTTTTAATAAGTATATTAATCAGATGATTTATCATTATTTATTTTGTTAATTTACCGTTAATTACTTTTTTTATTGCAGACAATTTTTTGAGTATCGATTGCGGCATCGCTAGCCAATCTAGTTATGTGGACAAAGTGACAAATATATCATACGTCTCCGATGAGCGATATATCGATACGGGTTCAATCTACAACATTAGCGCAGACTACAAGATCTCCACGCTTCCTTCGCAGTTGTTAAACGTAAGAAGCTTTCCGACCGGAGATCGGAATTGCTACACCCTGCCGGTGGTGCAATCTCAGAAGTACTTGGTGAGAGCAAGATTCATGTACGGAAACTACGATGGCAAGAACAAGACCAATGCCATCAACCCTTTACAGTTTGACCTGCATTTAGGGATCAACCACTGGAAGACGCTGAAAATAACTGATGCGTCCTCTATTTACAGTCCAGAGGCTTTGACAATTGCTGCTACCGATTTCATGTCGATTTGCTTGATAAACACAGGGAACGGAGACCCTTTCATTTCTGCATTGGAGTTGAGACCCCTCAAGGACACCATGTACAACATGACTCAATCGGATCTCGCCCTCTTTTTCCGAGTCAACATGGGGCCATTGAACAATGACACCTTGAGGTAATATATGTGGCAGATTTACCTTAATAGTTAATTAACATACAAAGTCGGGACATGGAATCAAATTTTTATTTTTAGGTTGTGACATGGAATCAAATTTTTTATATATAGATAATAGATCTTTCTTGTAGCAGTAGTGGAGAAAAATGGCATACCACATGGTTTTATAGCATAATTTCCTCGTGATCATACATTTCGTGCTGGATATTTTCGATAGAATATGCATGAAAAAGGTGACTATTAGCTGTAATCATAATACAAGGTTAGTGTTAATTACTTGTGTGATGGAGGACATTAATAAATTATGCAACTACTCAAGTAGCTTCGTCTCAATCCATTTGACCAATTCGTCTCAATAGGAGGCGGTAGGAGTAATACTTTTAAAATCCGACCGACCATAGATCGATCAATCCATTTGACCAATTCAACGGATTACAATGAATCGTTCTATTTAAAATAAAAAGATTTATGTTTCTTTCAAAATATAGTATAAATGAAAAAGTGAAAGAAATAGAAAGTAATTAAATAATTAATTATTAATCATCATTTTAAAATAGATAAATGTTAATAAAATATTTTTTTCAAATATATTTATTATAATAACTTTAATACAGTATTTTCCTTAGTTTTGGAATTTTTGCGAATATTTTTCCACTTTAGATCTTTTTGTTTCTCTTTCCCATTTTTTATTCACAAATTTCAAATGTAATTTCCTTATAATTAGTGTCCTGGTTTCTTATATACCATCTATTCTTCCACCTTTATTTCTTTCACAAATTCCGAATCTACATTTCTTTATTATCACTTTCCTTTACTAATTCATACTTCATAATTTACTTTATTTCCTAATTTCGATACTTTTTAATTATTGCATAATATGAGAAGAATGCATAAATTATTGGTTAAAAACGTGATGGATTAAAATAAGTAAATTAAACTGATGTGGGTATACATAAAAAATTACTTATTTTAAGCTATATGTAATAAACTCGTATAGACAAAATAAAGAAAATTGACAATTAACAAACACGCGATTCCAAAAATGCTCAATTCTTTGAAGAAATTCTCCACCTTATCATTTTCTTTTTAATTTTCATCGCCAATACTATTTTTCTCATACATTTTGAACCGCAAAAATAATGACTTTTGATACGTGGAAGAAAAAAGAGGGATTGGAATACAAGGTTCAGTAGTTATGGACTTTGTAAATAATATGTACTCAATAACATGAGAGTTAGTAATTGAAGAAAACTAACACGAAAGTTTACAGGTACCCGGATGATCCCTATGATCGCTTATGGAGGCCCTTCAACGTAGATTCATGGAGCACGCTATCCACCAACTCCAGTGTCAACATCACCGGAACTAATAAGTTCCAAGCGCCCTCCGCAGTCCTCCAAACGGCGGCCACACCGACCAATGGTTCGGCCATGGAGTTCTACTACAATGCAGACTCCGAGAGCGAAGAGTTGTATCACATCCTCCATTTCACCGAGGTGGAAGTCCTCGCCGGGAACTCGACGCGGGTGTTCGACGTCTACAGGAACGGCCGCCTGAGGTTTGGAAACTACAGCCCGCCGTACTTGTTGCCGGGTTCTATATACAGCGCGGTGCCCTTCAGCAACTACACTCGGTACAACTACTCGTTGATCGCCACCGCTAGCTCGACTCTTCCGCCGCTCATCAGTGCAATGGAGGTGTACTCTGTGATACCCATGACCGAGGTGTCGACCGACCTCGATGACGGTATGTTTTAAGTGCTTCACTTATTTCCAAACTTTTTTTTTCTTTTGAGAAGGGAAAAATATGTTGAAATTGATTAATTATTTCAATTGCACAAGTCAGCATGTGATTTTATATTAACTTAGATTGGTTTGTCAAAGAATTTGAATGAACATGTGAAGTATTTCGCAACGAGGGTGACATCTCTAAAGAAAACATAGATGTGTACATTTATGTCATAGTTCATTTTAAACAAAACTTAACCAGATTTTAGATTGGAATTGAAGCCGAGATGAATCTTTGGATTTCCGATCTAACCCAGAAATCTCGACCTGATACAAATATGATGTGTTGCAAAAAAAAAAAAAAAAGAACGATCTTAGACTCATCATTGTTTGTGAACTCAGATTTTTGTTATTTATAAAATGAGTTATATATGCCTTCACTAATTGTGCCTATAATATATGTACAAAATTTTGTAACGCGGCGAGTAGTTCGATTCAGAGAACACGATAAAAGCCCCTCGGCCCAAGTTAATTGGATCAAGAAAATGGGAAAATGACACTGAAACTAAATATATATTCAGATTCTACTAATTAAGAAGCTGGTCCTTTTTCTGGTTTTCTTTCAATTAGAAATAATGAAAAAAAGCTAACTATGCCAATCATTTTAGTTATTTGGAAAATGATTATACCGTAGAAATTAAAAAGTTCTTAACGAGAGAACCCTTGTTATATATTTCAAGCAAAAAGTGGTTGTACTTTTATATCACAATATGCACTGCCCATACTTCATTTGAAAACGTTTTCAATAATCCTTGAAAATTTTATTCTTGTTGATGCCTTTGGCTATCAGTCAATGCCATGAACAGCATCAAGGAGCAATATGACCTAACAAAGAGGAATTGGATGGGCGATCCATGCTCTCCCCTTAAATACGCTTGGGATGGACTCAACTGCACATATGGATCCACTTCCGCAAGGATCACGACATTGTGAGTATATATATATGTTCATTATCCAAAAATTAGCATGTTTTGTTGTGTGTATAACAACTAATTGATTAATTGTTCATTTTAAAATTTAAATTACCCATCATTTCCCCTAAAATGTAAGGCCACACTTTGCAGAGATCTGTCATCAAGCGGATTAAGGGGCTCCATATCCTCCTCCTTTGCAAAGCTTACAGAACTCACATACCTGTAAGTGCCCTCAAGCCCTTATGCCTTTCTTTCTTGTCTCGGTTTGTTTAAATAAAAATAAATTCATAAAGAAAAGGATTGGTTAGGAGAACTGAATTCTTAGAAAATAGATCTATCGGTTAAAAGATTAGTCCTTTTTATAATTAATTTGTTAGTTTAAATAGGATTAACCATATTTCCAAAATATTTCTAAGTTACTTACGACATCAACCAAATTATTTGACTTGTTAACATATGTATTAAAAGTAACTCTTCAAATCATAATATTGTTATCTATCTAGCTAGCTAAGTGGCCTTTCTGACTTGGCCATGCACGCTTTATTGCTGACGGAAACTAACATGTCTTCATTTGCAATCAATCTCTGCATCAGGGACTTGTCTAACAACAGCTTGACTGGTGCAATACCTGACAATCTCGGAAAAATGCAATCACTCCAAGTCTTGTGAGCATAATATTATACACATAAGCAAATTTCTGTTTGAAAATTTTGAATTATACAGGATACAACTGAAAATTGATTGTGTAATCTCTCTCTCTCTCTCTTCCTGTAGAGTGTTGCCATGCAACTACTCAGCTGCCACAATTCCTGCCTCACTCCGTCAGAAATCAAGCGATGGGCAGGTGACATTAAGGTAAAAGGTGCCATGTTAAGATTCATATTTGGGTTACTCATCTTCGGGAACTTGTTTTTTTTTTTTTTGTCTACCAAATTTGCCATTTTGCTTGAACTATTTCGACATATTCCAATAGTCACTGATGAAGAATTAATTCTAGCTCCCGCTCAGTTTATATATTGATTTCCCCTAAAAAAAAAGGCGGATTTTGGCAGCCCTATACATTAAAATAAATTTATTGTAAAGAAAGTCCAGACCAATTTAAACGAAAATAAAAATAAAATAATCACTTTATGGTTTCATCATTTAGTGGAGTTGTTGACGAAATTTTGTTATAACTCTCTACTTTCAGGTATAACGATGGTGCGGATGCATGCGGCAATTCTCTAATCTCTACTCCACCGAGTCCGAGTCCGAATCCGAGTCCGAGTCCGAGTCCGAGTTCGAGTCCGAGTCCGAGTCCGAGTTCGAGTCCCAGTCCGAGTTCGAGTTCGAGTCCAAGTGCGAGTCCGAGTCGGTCGAGCTCGTCAAGCACGAGCAAGATCTGTAAATCTATCTTTGTGGCCCTGTCACTGGTGCTTACTTTGATACTTATAGAATAAATGAAGGCATCTTTTACTTTTAGAATTTAATATGCGTGTCGTCTTCGTTCACAAGGAGTGTATTATTTTTTTGGTGAGACTATCTATCAATAAAAGGCCGTGTACATTATGTCTTGTTATTATTACACAAACAAAGATCTTCAAATATCTGCGGAAGAGATATATCTTCAAGTTTTTCTCTAGTTATTTGATGAATTTAATAAGTGGTTATTTGTAATCATGACATTGTTGTCATAGGTTAATTAGTTTAATGCACTCTATTGAGTATTATTAGAAGCTACACATATAAGACCGGGAATGATAAAACTTGTGAATATGGGAGCAAGTAGTTGTACATAAGACGGGAGCAGAGTGTAGGGTATTTTGGGTATTCCAAAAGGAGGAGTATTATTTTCTTGTGTGTTCCAATGTTGTTGCAAGATTGAAAATTTTGACATAGTATCACAACCTCAAGAGCTCCAAACCTGTCAAAGGATTTGTTGTTGTTCTTCTTCGGAGCAGAGTTTTTAGACAATTTGACAGACTTTGTTTGATGATTTCTCTCTTTGCAGGTTTTGTTCCTTCTGTGATATGTGAGAACCGGATCGATTTGTGCATCTATTTTACTGATCTTAACTTTTAAGTGCCTGAATTTGAATGGCCTTGATTTTTTGAGTTCATAATGGCGTCCATTTCTTCATGCTCTACGATCACGATCTATGCTTCAAGAGAGCAATACTTTGTTGAAGTCAGCACCGACATACCCCCATTCCCAATCGACATACTTTGTAGTTTCTAGTATTATTATCTAGAATGTTCCTTATCTAGAAGATTACATATAATATAATAATATGTGGATATTATTTCTTGAAAGCACCGACATGGTTGCCTATAAATAGGCATGGGAAGCCATGCTCGCCTGCATCAAGTGAGAAGTAGCAGGAGTGTGTGATGTGAGGTTGAGTGAGTGAGTGGCATTGTGAGGTCTCTTTTAGTGTGTGCAATACGTAAGAGTGTGGTGAGTGTAGTACTCTTTTAGAGTGTGGTGTATAGTGAGTATAGTACTTCTTTAGAGTGTGGTGTAGTCTGTACTTACATGTAAGGTAGCTGTCCAGAGTGCTGTGAGTTGTTTATAAGGGTGTTCGATTCGGTGAACTCGAGTATTTAATCCGGACCCGACCTCTTTTGGATCGGGTCGGGTTGGAGGTCGGGTCGAACTCGATTCGACTCGATCTCGACCCGACCTAGGGTCGGGTTCGGGTTGGAAAAAGATTTTTTCAATCCGAACCCGACTTGACCATCAACCCGACCTTTTATTTTTTTTGAATTTTAAATAATTTTTTATTTATTTTAAGTATTTTATATCATCTAAAATATTAAAATATATAAAATAATATATTTTAAATAGAGAATAATATGTGGATATTTAAAAGAATATTTTTTATACTTAAAAATACTTTATTTTATATTTAAAATAAACTAGTAAGGATTTTTTTATATTAAAAATTAAAAAGAAAAAAGGTGGTCGGGTAACCCGACCTAGGCCGGGTTGGGTTGGGTCGGGTCCAGCCTAAAAAAAATTGAAACCCGACCCAACCCGACCCGACCAAACTCGGCCGGGTTGGGTCGGGTTTGTTCACGGGTCGAATTTAGGTCAAACTCGACTCGTGAACACCCTTAATCCATAGAGTGTGTATTTGTAATCAAGTTCCTTAAGATATTTGTACACACAATTATATATATTATAAATATCATTTGCTAGTTGATTTTGATCTAATCAAAATCTTATGCATACTTGTTGTTTCGATGGATTCCAGCAATTACTCTCAGGCAGTCCGTTTTATAGAAAAAAAAACTTGGGAGAAAAAAGAAGAATGCAGACTAACCATTCACAGAGAGAGAAGAAAATGTGCCTTCCAGAACTCAGAAGAGCTTTGCTCATCTTTGCATATCTATTTTCCACAAAAGAAAATTTATATGAGAATTGATATTGACATACTCACGACTTGATTAAGCTACTACTATTTTTTTCATTACCTTTCCTTTGGGCTGGTGTCAGGATTGTTGCAATTGTCATACTTCAGGTAATCAGAAAATTTTGTATTTTGACTTATTATGAGGGTTTCATTCGAACAGCAGTCCAGTAATTATTGCGGGAACATTTTTACTCCAACTGAGTTAGACTGTTAGGGCTGTTTGGTATTAGAACAAAAAAAATAAGAACAAATACGAATATTTTTTTTTGTTCTTACAAGAATCAAAGTATACATGTTCTCATGATAGAAGATCAAATAGTGTTTGGTTGAGTCATGTTCTTATGATAGTAAATCAGATAGTGTTTGGTTGCAATGAGAATAAAAAAAGTAAACTGATAAATTTTTATTATGTAGTTATATATTTAATTAAAAAGTAATAACATGTTTATTAAAAATTAAGAGAAACAATTAATCATTAAATAAAATAATATATTTTTAAAATAATAATAACAAATAATAGTCTTAAAACAATTTTAGTTATTTAGATAAATAATTTCTTATTATTCTAATTTATTTTACTGTTGAAATAATTAATTATATGTAATTATTAATATCAAATAATTAATTTTTTAGAACAACTAGTTCTTGTCAATGGCAAGAACTTTATTGTTCTTAACATGGGGACAATTGATAGTGGTTTCGTTGACCAGAACAAGCTGTTCAGGTGGCGTTTGGTTGCAAAATTAAGAGCAAGATACCTGTTCTTGTCTTGTTCGATTAAAAAAATATTTCGGAATAAATTTTACACGTTCAAACGATCTCTAAATCTAGCTAGACAATGGATGTTTCTAAGACTATGTGTGACATTGTTAACGATTTAATAAGTGGAAAATAATCTAATTAGTAAATAAATTAGCGGATAATAGATAACGAATGATGATTAGTGGATAGAGGTTGTAACAAATAAATATTTAGTAAACTTAGCGATAGAATTAGCTGATGAATATAAAATAACATAATTAGATACATGTCAAATTATTTAAATTAAGTACTATACACATTTTATTAGAATACAATAAATGAAATATTTATATCTTGATTAAATAAAATAAAATTTCACAACTAATGTTTATGTTAAAATATATAGAAATTTATATTCACAATAAATTTTATATAGTGCACTCATGATATAAAAATATTAATTGTGAAATGATTTTTTATTCATTGTTAACATATAAATAATTTATAATTAATTAATCATGAATATAAAAAATATAGTTAAATGATTATAAAATAAAAATGAGAAAATAATAAGATAAGTTAGAAAAAAAAATATATTTCAATAAGGATAAAATCGAAAAAAATTGTAAAATATAAACCTCTAATCGTTAAAAACTAGTAAAAGTAGTTTTTCAATATGAAACGTTAAACGCTACTTATTTTTATCGTTTACAAAAAAAAATTAACGTTTGAATCGCTAGACGCAATTTGAGATGTTAATTTTGATTTTACCAAAAAGAGTCTAAGTCTAGTTAGACTTTGGATATGTTAGGCAATGCCATAAATAATAGTTTGGAGAGTATTTATCGGTACAAATCTAACTTTAGTTTTTGAGAAATAATATAGTCAAGTAGAGGTTCAATCTCTGATGAAAATATTAATTTACTCCTAGATAAATTTTAGCAATTAAGAATTAGTAATTTTTGTATCTTTTCCCAATAGTCTCCTTATACAAAATATATTATTTTCCCTCTACCTATTTTATTATCTTCTCGTTCTTAACTTATCACCATTCTGATACATTTATTTTATTTTTTATATGAGTGCTAAATCATTTATTTATTTTACAAGAGAAAAATTTTTAGTTTAATAACCAATAGTTTTCATTGGCTGTGTTTGGTACGAGAACTTAAGTTCTCGTAAGTTTTTAAAAACTAATTGATTAGATGGAAAAGTTTAAGTTTGATGTTTGGATAAAATGTAATGATGAGAATTTAAAAAGTTGATTTGATAGATAAATTATAGTGTGTGTTTGGATAAAAAGTAAGAAGTAAAAGAATATTTTATTATTTTATAAAATAAAAAATTTATATTAGATAAGAATTTAATTATTACTGTATATATTTATATATTTTTAATTTAATTTATTTTTTTGGTTTCTATTAAACATTTAAGTCATGACACAATATATTAATAAGATTATAATATAATAATACTAAGTAAATAATTATTTTTTGGATCTAAAAAATTTATTTTATAAGTTTCATAATAATATATTAATAAATAAATAACTATATGCGTATATAATATATATATAATTAATAGATATATAGGCATAATATTAATGGTAAATATTAATTAATAATAGTTTACTATACTATAATATTAATTAAACTATAATGCATAATTAAGAAAATAATTATTCAATATTTGATTATAATAGTTAATTTAAGAGCCGATTATGCATTGATAAATAAATAATTATATAAATTTGTTGTACTATAATACCAAGTAAACAATTATGATCAATAAACCTTTTATTTATTATTATATATAAATAAATTTATTTCTTATAATTTTATGATAATATATTAATAAATAGATAACTATATATGTAATATATAATATATAAAATATGATTAGTAGGTCTAAAAGTAGGACCACCTACTTTTAGACCTACACGAAATTTTTTTTTTATAAAAAAAAGAGGTCTCTTCCCATTTTTGTAAGGATTTTGGGTCATGTGAGCGTTTCATTAGAACAAAAGTTTCCGTGAATTTAACAAAGACTTTGTTGATGTTTGGCTGAACTATCCTTTGTTCTCACAGAATTGTTCTAATCCAAACAGAGCCGTTATGATTACATATCATGCATGCTATGTAAAAAATTTATATTAAACATAATGTTTTATAGTTTTTAATATATATATATACATAATTAGTTATGAAATTTATTTTACATAATTGATGTATAAATAATTTACTTATTATAATATAATAGAATTCGTATAACACTTGAATTGAATAATTTATCATATTAACAATTATGTCATTTGAAATTTATTATCTACTGAATTTATCAAACATTCATTTGTTTATTAATATCCTGAATGACAGAATGAGCCATCTAATCATTAATGATGTCAAATAAAACTAATTATCACTCTCGTATTCTTTACCCATTGGGCAGTCCTGGAAGGGAAAAAGAGAACCTTCATATAGTCATTAGGAAAGAATTGAAGCACGTATCACGTGTTTTCCCACCCAAAAAAAGGAAAATGTAATAAAAAAAAAGGTTTAGATTTTTTCAAAGATTTTATTATAAAAGAGTTTCAAACCGAATGGAGTTATAACATGCCTTAGTAACTAACTTATGATATTAATTAACTATTATATTATAATGTGTAATATATAAAAGTTTAATGGGTCAATTAACCCCGTTACACTTCATGTCAATTAGCTATTGTCTATAAGTAGCACACGTTCTGGGCTTCTCTTTTACCCTAAACTTGCGTCGATTGCATTAAGGTGCATATACTCCACGTACAGAAGCTGTTCATCCAAGATACATGGCGACTTGGCTATTTCTCTTGATCGTGGCCGGCATCGGCACCATTCAAGTTCATGCTCAACCTCCTCAAGGTGATCAATTGATGTTGTTTCTACTAAAGGCTTAAATCTTTTTAGAAAAATATTGATTAATAGTATCGAAAACTCGCCAAAGTTCTTATTAAAAAAAATATTTTCCTTTCATAAATAATAATTATCTAATGAACTGAGTTATATCAAAATTGTCAACAGTCCACACACATGAGAGATGAGTGTTTATAATATAACATTATTAATATTATTCTTATTAATGACTTAAATTTTTAAAAATTTGGTTATCATGTTTTAAAGCAGGCAGAAGCACCTACAGCTAACTTTTTGTAGCTAGGTTTCTCAAGCTTATACATGATGTGGATTTCTCCCTAGGAACAAGCTAAATGTAACTAATTATATGACATATAATTTGCTTAGTTATTTCTGAGTCGAACTTAAAAATACTGGAAGCCTTCCTTGATACTTTGAATTTTAGGCATGGGATGATGCTTGAAAAGAGGATGAGAAGATATGAAGCAGGAGGTTGTTGAATTTAAAATAAAAATGAAGTAAGATTGTAAACAAATTGAATTAAAAAAAATATAACAACAATTAAAATGCAAGGAAAAATGTTTATAACAGCTTGTATTGAGCAGAATATTTTAAAGTAGATAGCAATACGTATTCTATTGCTTTATTACAAAATTAAAGGCATATCATAACTGGAATTAAATTTGTAACCCGGTTTGAAAATTGGAACTAGGTGGAATTAGGTCTCTTGTTCGACCTAGCTCTCTAAATAATGTGGCGCGACCTGATTTTCGAGATGAAATCGGACCGCATTTATTAGAGGTGAAACCAATCGATGCGCCTTTTTTTAAGATTGATGAGACCTTTTTGTTTATTTTTCGAATTTGTTTGCTATTTTCTTTTTTTTATCTTTCTTGTATAAAATAATTTATTTATTAAATATAAATATATAATAAAATATTAATATAATGTTATTTATTACTTATTATTTTATTAAAAATTTTAATATTTTAATAAATATAAATTATTAGAAAATTGATTTTTAGTAAAAAATTATAATATATATTTTTTAAATTTTTAAACAATTTTATATTTTATATTTATAATATATATTTTTAATTCAAATACTCACTAAAATTAATTCATCGTATTTATTTTTTATCTTATCAACTATATCATTTCCCATTATTAAATTTCACTTCATTCAAATAAGTAATATGTCAATTCAACTATTCACTTAGAACTCGAAGAAACCATGAAACCATCCTAACATGTTTGTAAAGAAAAAAAATATAGTACACTGGACCGATGATAATAATAGGGAGAAACAATAAGATGTTGATAAAGACTTTTCTTTTCTTTTTTATCTTGTCATTTGCTAAGGTATAAATTAATAAATTAAGAGATACATAAGGATTTTGCCTTCACTATATATATGTGATTGATGTACCATATCAACTAAAATAGAATTTATCTCTTTATAGGACAAGGAGAAAAAAATGTTACATATATTGTTTTTTTCAATTTGGGAGTAACATAGAGACCCTGAAAATAACAGGGCGAGATATTATTTTTTGGGATGTCCATTGACACTCCTTAATTATTTATTTTGATGATTTTGCCCTTTGTTCTTGTTATGCTAAAACCTTGTCAAAGAAGTTACGCCAAACCTTTAAATTTGAGAAAGAAAATATTGATTATCTGGTTGTTAAAACATTGTACTATTCTACCCGTCATGCTTGATTATAATGCTGATTAATATGATAAAATTGGAAAACTTTAAATATGGTTCATGTGATTTTTCAAAAATAAGAAACCTTCACAATTTTTGGAATGACTTTATTTTTTAAAATACATTAGTATTTTTCGAATGATTTTGGCGGTAAGAAATTTTGGAGTGGAATTTGAGAATTTCAAAAAATTAATAAGGTTCTTCAAGATATATAGATCATCTAAAAGAAAGCAAAGATTATTTTATTCTAAAAAATCACCTGACCTATTCAAAGTTTGTAATATTTTTTCTCATATTAATCAATATTATTTAATCAATCACGATGCAGTAATGTTTTAGAACATTATTAATTAACATTTTTTTCTCCGAAAGAAATGGAGAACCTATTTTGCAAAGAACCGTGTCGAAAAAGTCGCGTGTTTGTGATAGATTTCGAATAACTATTGTAAAAATGTTAAAAAAAGAAACTGTCCAAGCAATTGGTTAGGACAGATGTTATATGTGGAAAATTCTAAAATTCTCTTTAGTCAACTGTCTATGACTATAATTTATGAAAGAAAGGTTATGCCGTAATTTTCACTAAAGAAAAGCGACGAATCTATAATAAAAAAATGAGGGGGACTATAAAAAATATAAACATAAAAACTATTTGAATCATGATATTTTCACAATTTTAAACTTTTGCATCCGTTACAAACAATTCTACATTTACATCCGTCACAAACTGTACATATTTATTTTTTAGTCTTTGTTTTTTCTTATATCAAACCCATAAGCTTTCTTTTATAACCGGTATAAAATATTCACATTATAAATGGTGCATTTGGTCATAAGGTGTATGTTTTGCATAAAAAAATAATGTATTTTTTTCATCATAAGGTGTATTGTTTAATTAAAAAAGCTAAGTGCTCCCTTTCATCTTAAGGTACGATCTTTGGATGGGAAAAAGAAATAAGTGTGCCCTTTCATCATTATTTATGCCCAATTGAAAGAGATGAACTGAAACTCTTTTATAAAGAAATATGTCCTTTGGATGAAAAGAACACTTAATACATTCTGTGCTGCACCTCTCCAAATTAAAAATAGACTTTTCTTTAAAATGTTAAAGTGAGTAGGATTGGAACAACAGAAATATTTTTATAAGCTACTATAAATCAAAGATTTTTTTAACTATTATTAGTTAAAAATTTTCATAAATACTTTATTGTGTGTTAGAATAATATTGTTACTAATCATATCACAACTAATTGTGGCGACGAATACTTTTACAAAAAAATAGACTTTCTTTTAAAATGTTAAAATGATAGGATTGGAACAACATAAATATTTTTATAAGCTACTTAAATCAAAGATTTTTTTAACTATTATTAGTTAAAAAATTTCATGAATACTTTATTGTATGTTAGAATAGTACTGTTACTAATCATATCACAACTAATTGTGGCGACAAAAAAAAAACGATCTAGTCGTGCTATGAAGATCTAGCATTTGTGACATTGAATTTTCATATACAAAAAGTTAGATTCAAAGTATTATTAAATAAAAAAATTGCTACATGAATGACTCATCATATCTTTTTAATGTAATTTGTATTTTGATTGTGCCGATTGTGTATGGGCAGTCGACCAAGAAGTCGATCTCATGTGTTGTTGTGTCGGATTGCATGCGTTTCTTTCCACAACCAATGCAAGCACTTCCTCGCTTTCATTCCTTATGTTTTGATGTACAATACAAATATCTATTATTTTGGTGACCGAGTCTGTCAGTTTCGATATCCATTGTTTCTTATTCTGTAAACTTCAGTCACCTATCTCTCTTTATTTGATAATAATTCTATCTCTTGACTTTTGACTTTACTTTTTGTCCCTACTCATCTTTTCCTCATTAAGCTCCAACCCGTCATCATAAACTAATCACTTTATTATTTTCATGTCCATGTCCTCGCGGTCTTTCAATATCAAATGTTTCTTTCTCGCCGAAAAAGATAACAATTGTTCGCCATCGTGTAAACCTTCAATCATCTATCCATCTTTATTTAATAATCGCACCATCTCTCTATCTCGTGACTTCACTGTCGAAGTTTCCCCAGTCCAAGATCTGCACGAAGCTGCCTCCGATTTACATGAAGAACTAGAGAAGAACGGAGTAGAAAATGAGGGAAAAGACTAAGACGATTTTATTACCAATTGATGCAAAAACATCCCACATTAGATCCCAATTCTATTTATACGCCTAACTACCAGTCATCACAGCTGCTTCTAGTGGCCTCTACGATTTATACAACTAAACTGATATTAAACTCTTCACTACCGGCGCTACAATGATATATTTGCTGTCTGAGTGATATATCCACATAACGCTCTAAACCTCTATTACATCACTTTTTGTCCTACTCCTAATCATCTTTTCCTTGTTAAACTTTGTCTTCTAAAATTTGGCCGACCCGGCTGGTTGGACTAGTTTCTGAGTATTAAAATGATTCGCAGAACGTTCAAAATCCTATCATGGAGTTGACTCATGTCAAAATTTAGGTTCAATCGGTCAACCTAACGAATTTGACCGACCTAGTCAATTCATAAAATATAAATATAAAATTAAACATAAAACAAATTATTAAAACCTTTTAGATATATTACTTATATATATCTTTACTTGAAATTGATGTATCAACCTCTTCCTTGATCATATATATAAAAATTCATTAATATTTTTATTTATTTATTTATAACTACCTCACAATATTTTCTTATTTAGAAAGTATTTGATTGATGATTTAATTTATGTTTCCTTTATTATATTATTTAGTATGAATTATTTTATTACTTTATTGTATTATATTTTATATTTTTGCTAAATAAAATATTACATATTAACATTATTACAATAATCTCTTTAACTTATTTATCTTTTTAGTAATTAAATTATCTGGTCCGACAACTATTCAATTCGATCTGTTGGACAATCTGAGTCGACAGTTGAATTGATCTTACAACATTGGTTAAACTTTATAAAGTGAATCTCCATGAAGAGAGAGAAACCTATCTGTCTTTATAAAATAAAATTATTATGGAGAAGAATTTGAAATTTAGAAAAAAAATGAAGTATTGAAGGGAGAAGAAATGAAAAAAAATGAAGAAAACAAATAAAACATTATTGAAAAAAAAATGTTCGTTGAAAATGATTTTTGATGAGTGCATAAAAATCATCGAAAATTCTGAGAGTTTTGAATATGACCGATTAAGGAGTTTTGCTCGTCTTTCAAACTAAGATGTTCGTAAAAAGTTCAAAAATGATCTTCGAATCAATATTGAATTATAGAAGAGGAATAATTTATTAATGAAACCATTTTGTAGGTAATATTGAAACACTCCTATTTAGTTTACTTGTTTCTGTTTTTGTCCTTGGTTTTGTAAGGAAAAAGGTTTTAATATAAAATGGTAATTCCACTTTACCCGTAGTATAGGTGAATTTTTGCATAAAACTATTAGTTTTTTCTCAACTTTTTTTTTCTCAATTACCATTGTTCGTTGTGAAACATCTTATTGGCTATCATATCTCCTCCTCACATAGGTCAATTTTTGCATAAAACTGTCACTTTTTTACTCACTTACCATTGTTTATCTTGTTGTGAAATATTATATATATTGACTATCATATCTACTCCTCACAAGGCGTGTAGGAAAGATGAACTTTCAAGTAGTGTTTTTAAAATTGGATCGGCCGACTCCGATCGGTTCAATCGTGAATCAGCCATCAGTCCGATTGGTTCAACTGAAATCGGCCATCGATCCGGTCCTTTTGGCAGTAAAATTCAAATTGTAAAAAAATGGATTGAACCGGGTCAGCTATTTATTTCAAAAAGGTAAAAAAAATCTGAATTAATAGGAAAAAAAAGGAAAGTATATTATATTATTAATGGCAGAAGATTAGATAGAGGAGAAAAATAAGGAATAGTATATTATAGTATTAATGGTGGAAGAATAGGAGGAGGAGAAAAATAAGGGATTAGGAATGAATGTAAAAAGGATACTAGTAATAAAGAAATTAAATTTGAATTTGAAAATAAAATGTAAGAAGATAATAATAAAGTCAAATTTAAATAAAAAGAAAAATTATCATGAACTTAAATAAGATGATAAAACTTAAATAATTTATATTAAAAATTAAAACATAAGTAATGTAATAAATTCTATAGGATGAACATGAAAAATGAAATATATAATATGAAGAAAAATTTGAAATTATAATAAAATGTGGGAAGATAGTAATAAAGAAAGATTTAAATAAAAAAATAAGGTTATTTATGAAATTATTAAAGAATAAAATTAAATTATAAATAATACATATTTTAAAATATAAAAAATATTACTATTTGATTGATTTAAACTGATGACTAATATGATTTTTATTTATTATTTATCACCTTTCATGTTATAATTTATAATATATTTTCATAAGATAATATAAATAATATTATCTTAATAAAAATTTGATTCAATTGAACCGGTCGATCACCCATTGCTTTTCAAATATGTGAGATGATTTTTAGACCGGTCAAATTATATTTGACCATGCCAGGTCGTATGGCAGCTAAGTATTTTGTCGCGCCCGATGGCATTTGGACCAACTTGACACAAATTGGCACAGTCGGGTCGGCCGTATCGTCAAAGTTGCACTCATTTTTTAACTATTTATAATATTGTTATAAATCTATAATTTGTAATAAAAATAATAAAAAAATTAATACAAATTATAATCTATTTAGTTTTTAGGCTATAGCAATAAAAATAATTAATAAATAAATAAATATGTAAATGTTTCCTCCATCTCTATGCTACTTTTTGTTGAACCGAGAAAATATTTTTACTAGGACTTTTCTTATTTGCTACTTCATTCGCTCAAAATAAAGTACGTAGCTACAATTTTTTTTATTTCCGGTAAAAAACTTCTTGATTTTCATCTCAAGCAGGATCAGGATCTGGATTTTCGATCATAAGAAAAACGATGTTTGTGAATTTTATGTTTTAGATTTCTACTTTCTTTTCTGTTTTATTTTTGACAAAATAGATCTTTGTAATATTTGAAGTGAATAAAAGAAATTACATAAAACTGACTGGTTCATAACCGATTTTTTTCTTGCAGACGGTTTCATAAGTATCGATTGCGGCATCGGGAACAACTCCAGCTATGTCGATGAAGTGACAAATATAACATACGTCTCAGACGACCAATATATCGAAACAGGATCAATTAGTAAAATCGACTCAAATTACGAGGGTTATACAACTATTCAACAATTTCTAAACGTAAGAAGCTTTCCGAACGGAGAGCGGAATTGTTATACGCTGCCGGTGGTGCAATATCAAAGGTATCTGGTGAGGGTGATGTTCATGTATGGGAACTATGATGGCAAGAACAGAGCCAACTCCGTCAAACCCTTGCAATTTGAGGTGCATTTAGGAGTCAATCTCTGGACTACGGTCACTATTACTAGTCCATCAGATTCGCCCTATTGGGAGGCGTTGACGCTTGCAGCTGCTAATTTCACGTCCATCTGCTTGATCAATACCGGGAATGGAGACCCTTTTATATCTGTCTTAGAGTTGAGACCTCTAAAGAATTTTATGTACAATGTTTCTTCTCATTCAGATCTTAATACCCTCGTTCGGTACAACTTTGGGGGCGAACCATTTATGAGGTAAAAGTGGGTTTCCTTTTTTTCGTGCGATAAGTAAATATAAATGGCTGTTTTCAGCGATATTTTATGACATGCTTTACCAATTTACATTTGATATTGGACGAGAGAAAAAAAAAAGATAAATTATGTTTGAATTAGGTGGATGTGATATAGTTACAATAACTTAAATGGCTTAACCGAATAAGCCATCCTCCTCCCATTTCAATATTCGATATTTTCTTTGTACCAAATTTGTTGAAGAAGAATGGAAAATATTTTTGTTAATTAATAATTTGTACCAAATCTCGATCCCTACTGCCCTACTGCAGACACCTTTATCTCCCATTTTTTTTATGGTGTTTTATCATGTTCATGTTTTTTCCCTACAGCATTTATCATATTCGTGTTTCTTTTTCTACAGAAAAAGTTTGAGTCAACATCACCCAATTTCAATATTTTTATTTTATTTTGTCATCATCATATCTTTTATATAGTGAAGTTTATATAGTAATTTTTATTAATACCATAAATTTAAATGTAATAATGCAACTCATGGCACCAATGTCCCTAAATTTGATATTTTTGTTTTACCATGTGACCAATTTATATTTTTTATTACTTATGTTAATATTTCTACGCATTTAATTATAATTTGTTAAAAAGATTCGATGTAATAATACTTAGTTATGAACTCTAAATATTATTCTTTTTCATTCTAATCTTTCTTTTCATGTACCACCTATGGGTATACGCTTTTTAACAAATAATTCTTCATGTTATCTAATTAATTTAAAAAATATATTATGAGAAAACAAAATCACGTCATGTTACATAATGAAGCGAAATGAGTGCAAAAAATGACGAGATTGAATTTATTTTTTGAGATTTCAATATTTTAATACGTTGAGTTTCAATATATTTTGAAAAAAATCAAATAGTTTGACCATTGCTATGTAAAATAATACTTATCTCACTACATTTGATATTATCTTTCTTATTGTTCAATTATATACTACATTTGAAGTCACTTGTTCAATTATATCTCACCATAAAATAATATTTATCTCGTGATAATTTCTGGCCTCCTTCCCCACTTTGTACATGTTTTCTTACTGGCGAAACTTGTGCCTGTTGGACTGGATGAACCTTATCCATGCAGAGGACAGGACATAATCCGTAGATAGGTACTCAACTAAGTAACGTGTGTTACATGAACAGGTACCCGGACGACCTATTCGATCGCTTTTGGTTTGCCCCTCCGGAGAGTGCAATCACCACGAATGTAATGACCATATCCAGCAATTCAAGTGTCGACAACCATGACTACTATATTGAAGCACCGTCCGCCGTTCTCCAGACAGCCATCACGCCGACCAACGCCACCGTCTTGACCTTCCAATTTGATCCCATCTCCATTGATGACCAACTTTATGAGATGCTCTACTTCGCCGAATTGGAACTCCTGACCGGGAACTCGACGAGGAGTTTTGACATCTACAAAAATGACCGGATGTACTCTCCCAACTGTACCCCGCAGTACCTGCTTTCGAATGAAATATTCACCACAGCCCCTTTCGGAGGCGCCACTCGATACAAGTATTCGCTCAATGCCACGAGTAACTCAACTCTTCCGCCCATCATCAGTGCATATGAGGCCTACAGTGTTATACCCGTGAGGGGGGTACCGACCCATCTAAATGACGGTAAGCACGTTATTGTTCAATGTCTTCGCATTACTTTCATTCGATTGCTTGCTTCATTCATTTGAAGAAAGAAAAAAAAAAGCTGATTCGTCTCATAACCCAAGAGGTATTATTCCTTTATTTATTTTTATTTTTTTGTTTACCGTAGGAGAGGACTTTACTTTATTGATCAAGTTATTTATTACTAGCAACATGGCAATATATAGTTAGTGGAACTGCGAACACAAAAGCTTGTAATTTCCTAAATAAAAATGGGTCTGAGATTTTTCACATCCCGACGGAAGTGAGTTATTGGGCAGTTCCGAAGTTTAATTTTTGTTCATCCTAAATAAAAAGTTTAATTTTTCACATCTCGCGAGGTTTAATAAACACTCTAATTAACTTAACCAACCATCTGTTGGCAAGCTGCAGGTTGCAACTGTTGGATAATAGACCTTCTGTTTGTGCTTACAATATCCTCATAAAGTTTGCGGCTATTTGTGCGAACTAATTGAAGTCTATTTTGTTCATCGAAGCTTAAATTTTTTATTGTGACTTATTATTAGAAATGTCCATATAACAAATTGCACCATGTTGGCTAATAACGTGGAGCCTAACTTGTGGTTTGAATAGTTAGTAATTATCATAGGAAAAATTCTAAGAGATTATAATTTTTTAACATAATGGAGAAATTAAGAAAATGTCATAATTAACTATTATATAGATATGGAGTTATGATTATATAATAATAAATACTAAAAGATCAAATCTAATATCTAGAAGCAGTTACCATCATATATGGAGGAAGAAAATGATCGATATACATGAGTGTCGAATTTGATTTCTAAAAATAGTAAATTTTATGAGACGTTTGTGGGTGTGGTCGAATGATACTCGTAAATTTATGTGTCTTTTTCGTTAAGCATTTTTTTATTCTTTCACTTTTCATTTTTATTTTACCAACAATTGGCATTGAATCTATGTATTGGCCGATATCAATTGCTAAATTCTTTCAATACAACATAAATGAGCAGTATTAATGATGAATCAAAAGAACAAATTTAAAATTTGATAATTTCACAAATATTTTAAATTTGTCCTCTTAATTTGAGTTTTCAACCAATTGCATACGGCCAAATGTATCTTAATTAATTGTTTGTTGATCAACTTTGTTTTTTGGGGGTTATTGAAATGTTTTGGGTGATCAGTATATGCCATAAACGCCATCAAGAAGCAATATCTTGTGAAGAAGAATTGGATGGGGGATCCATGTTCTCCAAGTCAATACATTTGGGAGGGACTGCAATGTACATATGGTAGCAATAGATCGAGAATCACAAGTTTGTGAGCATCCTGCACCACGATTTGTTAATTATCGACTGCTTTTAACTACTACCAAAATAATCAAATGTAATACACATAATTGCAGAAATCTGTCCTCAAGTGGATTAGTTGGCGTCATATCGTCTTCATTTGCCGAGCTCACAAATCTCACGTACCTGTAAGCACCCAGGGTCCACATTTATATTGCTTGTTTTTTCAATCGTACATAATTGTTTCTGCCGTTAAATAATCCTTTGTAAAATACGATTTTCCTTGTTATATTCAGTAATGCAGTTAAGTTATTTGATTACATTAAAGTATGTATTTTTTTTCTTTTCCAGTTACCGAAAGTATGTAGTAATTTATTGCTTCCGCAGGGATCTGTCAAACAACAATTTAACAGGTGCAATACCTGATGCACTGGGAAACATGCAGCTTCTCAAAGTCCTGTGAGTTAATTATACAGAAGAAGACAATCCACAATATCTAGGTTAAATTTTGACTCACTTTCTTCCCACAGAATATTGTCATGCAACTACCTAACAGGGCTCATTCCTGCTTCTCTTAGTCAAAGATCGAGCGATGGACATGTGATTGTAAGGTAATTATTCTACCTTTGTCCCATCCTTTTTTAAAACGGCAATAGATAAATCTCATCAATCCCTTTACTTTCAAAACCAAATCAAGGGTAGTACATATGTTGATAATAATATTCTTGAATATGTTTTAGATACGATAACACTGCATGTGGAAGGAGTTCATCAAAGAGAAAGATCAGTAAATCCATTATTGCGGTTGTCTCCGTGTTGCCGGCATTTTTACTTTTATCGGTGGTTGTATTTATTGTTTGGAGGATTAGAAAAGTCCGAGGTATGTGCGAAAAATATTTATATTTTTCTTATTCATATAGGACAAAACCATGCAGCATGAAAATATTTCATAACATTAACTCAAAAAAAATATTTGTGTTCATGTGAAACGTAGATTATTTGTTGTACATATAAATTCTTTTTGAGATTAGATTTACAAAATATCCAAGTGTATATATATATATATATATATATATATATATATATATATATATATATGCGCGCGCGCGCGCAAATCTAAATTTCTTGTTCGTCAAACAGCTTCGGGCCGACCCTCATTTGTGCCACCTACATATCCTGTGCCATCACATAGTGGAGATAGTGGTGAGCAGAAACGGGATCACGTCGACCACCAAATTAAAGCTGAGATGAAGCAGTTCACATACAGGGAGTTGTCTTATGTGACTAGAAATTTTGAGAGCGTCATTGGAAGAGGAGGATTTGGGGTTGTCTACTTTGGCACTTTACTTGACGGAGAGCAAGTCGCGGTTAAGATGCTTTCTCACACATCTACACAAGGAACCAAAGAATTTTTAGCTGAGGTAATTTTTCATAATTACAGAAAGAGTTGCTCTTTACAGTTAAGAATTTTTCATAATTACACTCCTACATGAAAATTGAAAAATAAGTTGTCCTTAATTTGATGAACTGTAAAAGTGGATATGATCGTAAGTTTCAGATAAAGACAAAAAACATTGTAAACGATAAAATGAAAATGTAAACAAAAAACGAAAAAGAAACTGGACAAACTCGTCGATCTTAGTTCTAAGGTTCGAATATTCTACAAACTAATTAACCAGTTGGTTAACAATTACAGTTCACATAATCGTATTCTGGAAGTGTCGCAAACGAATATTCACAATTAGCAATCCCTTTATTGAACTGAAAATGTGACATTGTAAGAACACTCTTAATTTCTTCCTTGCTTGAGAAAAAAACATTCATCTGTCGGCTTTGAACCAGTTGGAGCATGAAATAATTCAAGAGCGAGCCGGAGGAATTTGAATACCTCTTGCTGTTGGACTTTGATGTTATTTCTAGAAATTGAACATTCATTTGGAATAAAAAGAGAACTTTGTTTACTTTGTTTTCTTGTCATTTTGCTTTGTAGGCTCAGAATTTGGCAAGGATACATCATAGGAATCTTGTTTCTCTTGTCGGCTTCTGCATGGATGGAAACTACTTGGGCCTTGTTTACGAATATATGGCCCAGGGAAGCCTTCGCGAACACCTCATAGGTTCGCACTCAGACTCAGTTATCACATTTTTTTTACAAGTACTAATTCCCTATCACCCAGAACAATTGTTTAAGATTTTTGTTAATTAAGAAATCATGTCTAAGCTAACTACTAGCTACATGAATAATATGTCTATGTACTAGCATATATTTATGTTGAAACTAATTGGCTCATATATGTTGCTTAGTTTTACAAGAAAAGAAGTAAAAGTGCTAAAAATTAAAGTTGTACTCTTCCGTTCAATCATTCCATTAACTTCTATCAACGCAGAAAGCGTCCGAAAGAGAACACTGAACTGGGTGGAGCGGCTTCGAATTGCAGTTGAATCTGCTCAAGGTTTTACAAACGAAATGCTTCTTAATTTTCAGCTTATTTTATCACCACATGCAGATCTCACGTTATTATAATATAATCATAATAATGAATGAAGGACTGGAGTATCTGCACAAAGGATGCAACCCACCGATAATCCACAGGGACGTCAAGACTACCAACATACTTTTGAGTAAAGATATGGAGGCCAAGTTAGCAGACTTTGGGCTGTCCAAGGCTTTTCATAATGACCGTCATCAAAGTCATGTTTCCACTCAAGGAGTAGTAGGCACCCCTGGATATCTTGATCCCGAGTATGTTTCTTCTCCCTTTGCCTTCTTCTTTTTTTCCCCTTTTGTGTCAATGTCGGACATTAATTGAGAATTTTCATTACAATATTATATGCTGCATTCAATAGATGCAGTCTATAATTCAATCTAAATGCTGTTTTAATGCAGAATATCATAGAAATTGTAACTGCTTTAAGATAAAAAAATGAGACAATCAAAATATGGGATTACTAAGCAAAAAAAACTTAATCATTCTCTATCAGCGTTGTCCTGTACAAAAATCTTAGAGGCCTTGAGGATTGCAATCTATCCTAAAAATAACGTTTTTTTATGTGTCCAATGCAACTCAAATTTCTCTTCACATTGTTCACCGGATATACGATTAACAATGGATAATATCATACTCCTTACTCTCCATGTTCCACAATAATTTGTGTAGAATTGAAAAGTAAATAGGGACTGAATTGCGTGCTTATTATTAGAAGATAGATAGTCAGGTCCTTTCAGGGTTGGGTGTAGTCAAATCACCTTTGTCCCAAGTTATTTGATAGGCAAAATTGAAATTCAACGATTGTTGGATATGAGTGGGAGCTAACCGGACATTGGAGAGAAGCAAACCGAGGAGTCTACCACGAGCAAATTTCCGAAGGACGTTGCGATTGCGAAACATTTCCAACAAATTCCTGACACTATATGAGCCCCTAAGTAGATTTTGCATGATCAATACCCTCATATCATGAATTGACAATACCTTACTACAACATGACGGGCCTTTTTTCCATATGAACATATAAACAAAAGGGTTTGCAGTGTTAATATTCATAACATTTAATTTTCTGAAGTGACGTCTATTGAAGATGTTAATCCCTTTCTTCTATGCATATGGTTTATCAATTAGGTACCAAAACAGCATGGCTCTTAAAGAGAAGAGCGACGTCTACAGCTGTGGTGTGGTTCTCATGGAGCTGATAACAGGTCAACCTCCCATCATACCAGGCCCAAAGATCGTTCACATAGCTGAACGAGTGGCTCAAAGCATCAAAAGGGGGTACATAGATGACATCGTCGACAAGAGGCTGCATGGCGAGTACGATAGGAACTCTGCGTGGAAGATTGTTGATCTCTCTCTGAAGTGCACGGCGCCCAGAGGTAGCCAAAGACCGTCCATGTCTGAAGTGTTGGTGCAGCTCAAGGAAACCCTGGACTTGGCACTTGATACTACCACCAGTGGAAAGAGCGAGAACTATAACAGTGTTGTTTACGTGACCCCTACTGCGAGATAGATGAAGTAAGAGTCAAAGGTCAGTCCATGGATCATTGGTCTCAGCTATATGGTGTGTGATCCTTCATCATCTTTACTTGGAGGCCATAGCCTTCATTTTCTTTACTTGGAGAAAGGCCGTGTTTGTTGAACAAGATTTCTGCATTTGCTCTAAAAATAATGGTGTGTGCAAAGGTTTTCTCTATGTATAAAAGGACTATTCAGTGTATGGAGTGCTTATTACAAGTGTGTATGAACAATATTGTTGGTTAATTCAGCGTGTCCAACTCTATTTCTTAGCATCTCCAGCTTTTCCATTGGTTCATATATGAATTTTGCTATATAGCATATGAAATATTTTATGAATTTTACATTCCGAATATGCCGTTCTATTTTCTTCATGCAAGTATGTCATGCTATGGTTGGAGGTTTAAATAATTAATGAATGCCATGGAAAGAAAAGTTAGTGACAAAGAAAAGCAAAGGCATGAATTTAACACAAACATCCGACATCAGTTTTCTTGTAAATAAATGTCTAACGGATTGAGCCCTGCAATGATGAGATCTCAAGAACGATGGATGGCTTATTTATCTATCTGAGCCATTCAAATATCCTTTGTTGAAATTAGTCGCTCGTAGAGTTAGCGAGGTTTAGCGGGTTGCACAGTCGAATATCGACGGCTGGGCTATGGAAAAAAAAATTGATTGAAAGGTCAGAAGAAATATTGTTTTTTTTTTGCTCTTATTCAAATAATGACTAATTATATGTTAATTGTTCTAGACTTTCTTAATAAATTGTCACGAAAGTTGATGCTTTTTTACATTTTCATAAAACAAAATATGCATAAATGGTTTCAATTGTCTTAATTCTCCTTTCAATCTAGTCTACTATAAGATTAAAACTACATATTCGATTCGATTTTAATATACACACACATTATATTACAATTTTATACTTTTATAAATTAAAATTCATAAAATTATATAATATCAAATTACTCGTGTGGATTGTGTCACGAAAACACGACACGCCACGGTGCTCGTGGGATCTTGAATGCCGGCATGAATTTTCATTACGATGGCAATTTAGGAAAAATAATGAAATCATTATGATGAAAAAAGAATTGGGTAAATAATTGATCGCCACCCAAATTGTGCATCCATGCATCTACGGTTACTTGGTTCTTGTAGTTGGAAACTGCTATCAGCCTATCAGGCCAAGCGTTAGTCACCATCCAAATATTGGACTCATGCTTCATAGATAATTAATTTCTGTGTTAATTCAAATTTATATCGTCATCTCCTTGACTCGGTTCTTTATTCACATTAGTAGCGGGAAAAACTACTTTGTTAGATTGGGAAAAAATGGATCAAAAGTTGATATTGTTTTTTATATAGTGTATTAGAGGATTTTGATATATGGTAAGGGGCTTCGAGAATCGAGAATCGTAGGATCGGATCGAGATCGTCATACCCCATGAATAAAAAAATATTTTTAATATAAAATAATAAAAGTAGTATATTTATTCATAAATATTATGTTTACATATAAGTTAATTAAATATGGACCATTAATACTTTATTCATATTTTCAAGTCTAATAGATATTTTTTATATCATCTGAAAGACAATATGAAATATATTCTTAAAAAATACTAAAATAATAATATATACTATTTGATCTTAATGGATTATAATATTTATTAATATGCAATATAATTCTTAGTATACGTGCAATAATAAAAATTAATTTTGATGTAAGATAATATAGTACTAGATTCATAACATAACATTAAATTATTAAAAGATAAAAAATTCATGAAAGTGAGACTAATAATAATAATAATAATAATAATAATAATAATAATAATAATAATAATAATAATAATAATAATAATAATAATAATAATAATAGTTCACTCTAATTTTCTCAAGGACCTTTATGTTTACTTTTTTTATTTGAATAAATAAATTTGTACCAATATGATAAATTAATTTATTAGGTGATTGAATGAAAACATATATTGTTAGTTAATAAAAATAATCATATAATTTATTTTTAAAAAATATATTATTTAAATATAATAAATTATATCTAACAAAATATTAAATGTTTTTATGAAATAATATGTAATATATAATTTTAAATTAATTAATTTTAATAAATTTATTATATTTAATAAATAATTATTTTATGGAAGAAATATAAGAGGAAATAAGAAAAAAAGAATTATTTTAAATAAACTAATTTAAAAAAGGCATTTCTCACGTCACAAAAATTGAAAAAAAAGTAATGGTACAGTGCTTCAATTCTACTAAAAGATGGAATTCAAGGATGAAAATCGGCGTCACGTGACTAGGGGTGTTTATCAGGTCAGATCCGACTTAGTTCAGGTCGGATCAGGTTGATGGTCGGGATGAAAATCGATCCGATCTGAACCCATCGGGTTGGGATTTCCCATTCGAGTCAAATTTTAATCAATCTGATCCAATGACTCGAACTTTTATTTATTTTTTACTTTTTAATTAGTTTTAGTACTATAATTTATTTAAAAATTTTTAAAAATCAAAATAAATCATAAAATTTTATTTTGTTTCTTAAAAGAAATATTAAATAATATTTTTTACATTAAATAATATAGAAAAGTGAAAAAAGAAAAAAAAGAAAAAAAGATGGTTGGATGATCCAACCACTCCACCCGACCCAATTCACTTTGAGCTGGATCAGGTTGGGTCGAATTTTCTGCCCCTAAGGATTGTGATCAAATTTGATGTGATTTGGTCAGGTCAAGTTGAATTTATTGACAGACCGGGTCAAATCAGACCCATGAACACTCTACACGTGACCATTAGTTTCCACCTCGAATTTTAGCGACCTCAAAATTTAGTGCTCATTTAATCAAATATCACATCATTTAACAGAATGGATTGAAATTAAGTGATGTTTTTCAAAAAATGATAAAAAAGGTAAAATGTACAATTGCAAATATAAGTTGGTCACATCAATTAATCCACCCATATTTCAAAATCTCGGCATTTGATAAAAAATTTAGTTGAGAAAACAAAAAGTATATGCAACTTTGAAGTTTCTTCAAGCTTAGGCCTCCGCTGATTTCATTTAAAAAACTAAAACTATGATGTGACAATTTCACGAATATCAAATTGGCATTATCATTTTTACCTTAATTATTTACCGTCTATTATTCGCGAGATATCCCGGGCATATGAAATAATTTTCCAACTTGTATAAAGTTTTTTTGAAAAATCAATTGTACTTGAACGTCATTATATTATGAAATTAGTTCATATGAGTTTAATCATAATGTGTCGGCACCTTAATAATTTAATGGAACAATGTAGGTATTATTATGGATGATATTTGCACTTGAGGTCCATTTATTTATGTTCAAAATCTTTTTTTTTTTCGATTGCCTACCCCTGGAAACCATATCAGCCATTCAATCCGTCCAACATTAGAAAATGCATTATGTACAAGTTGAAAATTCGATTTATTGTTTAATTCAACTTTTGATGTTCGTCTCAAACTGAACCTGTGTGAGATAATAAGTGAGACTTCCAATAATCTTTTTGTTATATTCATTAAAAATAAAACTTTAGACATTCTTGAGTTGACTCCCCAATCTCCTTGTTGAATCATTCCTTTGTTATTAATTAAAACTATAATGGAAAAGCAAAAAAAAAGGTAAAAACACCAATCCTCGTGTAGACTTGTTGAGGTCAATTGACAAGTCAATGTCTATTTGCGAGTTTTCTTGAGACCCATCTCCCTCCATCCACAAAGTTATTGGAGAAGATTAGAATAATTGGGAACCAGAATAGCCCGATGGCACATATTATTACTTAAAGATCGAGAAATTATGAATTAAAATTTTATACTTCTTTATTTTTCATCTTTTATTTTTCTTGGATTATCTTTTGTAATCGAAGAAAAGAGATTTTGAAATCATTCCAAAGACATTATGACTAGTATTTTCAAATTATCAAGAGATTTTTTTTTTACATTTTGACATTAGAAAACACACTATGGACATTGCACTTTTTAAAATATAACACTAGTATTTTTTACATTTTGATCTATTTTACCGTCATTTTAATATAAATATAAAATGAGATTATATTTTTCCCTTGTTATGAAACATTACAAAATTCGATCACATCACGTAAAAAGATTTTCTCTCGCTGCGCTACAAATCTTTGACCATTTTTGTTGAACTATTTATATGCCCAAAAAGAATGTCACATCGATGAAAGACTAATAAAAATAAAATATTACAAGCCGGGCAAGATAATCAAGTACATATGGAGGTCAACATAGAGAAAAAGTCCTCTCTTTAGCATAAAGGTAAGTGTAATGGTATGTAATTATATACTAAGCGTAAGTATGAGAGAAAATATATCATCACATAAATTAATATTCAATGGGGATCATCACATGGAATAATGGTATGTACGAGTCATTTTAAGTACAACTTTAACACTTGATCATTATTGGATAATGATAGAAAGATGTCAACATCAGTGGTCATTCATATAGTTTATGAAATCATTCATCTTTGAGTTGGAAACATTCATTACATCATTGTTCCATTTTATTTCATTTTGTTTCATAGGACAAAGTCTTTTCATTACCTTTAGTCATTTTTTTCATCTTCTCATCTAGTTGAAAGAGCTCTGCACTTTTAGAATATGTCATACAAACACACAAGTGTGTAGTTAACTATATCATAGGTGAATTGGAGATCATTGCCATGATGGTGCCCCATAAAAAGGGAGGACTACCTCACACAAACATCTTCAAGAGATAAGTGCATCACACAAAACTAATAACCTCCATAAAAGGGAATGCCTATGATAACCTTCCAAGGAGTGTTTTATATGAGACTGATAACCTCTAATCTAAGTACGCAATGCCAACTCTTCATTTCATATTTTATCTTTGTTAATCTATTAACCAATCTTTTGATCATAAGGGATTAGCTTCATACATGAGATTCACATGTGGTCTAGAAGCAATCATGTGGACAGTTAAATAAAAACATATTCATTAACTTACATCATATTAATTCTCTGTCCAACTTTCAAATGCTTGATAGGTCGAGTGGTTGCCCATTTTGAAAAGGGTCAATAGTCGTTCGCTAGGTTGAATGGACACATAGTTAAACAAGGTTCATCAATCTTCCGTTGGATCAATCGAACGCCCGTTCTATTATTATTGATCGACCATTCAAAAGCCATATATGATATGGATGCTCGATTAGTTGGGTAGACGTCCGATCTTCATTGGACATAATTTGTAAACTGTCAATCGAGAGTTTGAGACGTCGAAATATTGATTGGTCATCTGGTCTGTGTAAATCATAAAGATACATATTTCAACTTCACTAACATCTTGTGATCGATTGGTGAGAATTACGATAGACCTTTAAAATAATTTTCAGCTTTGACATTTCAGGTCAGACGTACGATTGACAAATCAGTCATCCAATCTGATTGTCATTATCTTCTGTCAAGAGGAAACGAATGCCCGATCATGGACCGGTCGTTTATTTTGTTCGACAGAGTCGCATGTCATTGTGGTATCATTAAATTTTCAATCCATTTTCACACGACAATCTTTTCTAAGTAAGAACAAGAAAAGAAGAAAGAAAAAAAAAAGAGAAGATTCAACAATATGGCTTAATAACTTCAAAAAAATGATTTATATTTGATACTTGATGTTCCCCTTGAATGCTTGATTGATTTTGCACCCCCTTGGACTCTTTTAATAAGTTTATTCAAGTGTTGATCACGTCCAGAAATTATTGCATAATCTTCTCTTTGAAAAATAGTTGTTAGTGTTCATTACAGTCGGAGTCCGATCGACCGCATTTATGAACCGGTCGATCGGTCAATATGATCGTTGCACGATTTCTATGATTTTATTGACTGATCGGTCAATCGGTCCTTCGACCGGTTCATCGACCAACATGATCTCGACATTTCTTGAGCTCGTTGTTGAGTTGATCGGTCGATCGATTTCACGATCGGATCATCTATCGGACCACTCTCGTCATTCTGTTTGATTGAACCAGGAGATGCACTCACCGGTCAACCGGTATACTTGATCATTCGATTGATTTTTTCGATCGCCAAATTGACTGCCCTACACTATTTTAAGCATAACTTACTACATAGTTATTCAAATGAGATGATTTTTTATTCTATGGAAAGCTAATATAATTCTCTACAATTTTTATATTCCCTCTTAATGTAGAGTTTGGGGCAACATAGACTAATATTAATTGAATGTTTAGTGCATGAATATAATTCATTTTTATTTATACTTTTTTGACATTTTAAATATAACTCTAAATTTTTTGACTCTAAATTTTTTGAGGTTTATATAATCAAAATATAATTACATAGGGCATAACATTTAGCTCCAACATGCAAATGTCATTGATGCATGCAAAATATAACATATTTTAGATTATTATTTTAGTTAATTTTTCTGTAATTCGATCATGGCATGCATCATTTTTAGTCACTTTTAGTCATAATTCTGGATTTATCAATTTAATTATTAATTTTCTGAATATTTTAATTATGGATGGATTAATTAAATTATGATTATTATTTTGCAGAAAAGGCCGAATACACAATTATCCGAAGGATTGTTAAATTATCGGCCGAAATTCAGACTGCAATGTGATGTATCGGCCGAGATTCAGAAACTCTTTTATCGTTTTGGCCGAGATTAGGATAAAAGATTCAACGTTTTGGTCGAGATTTGAAGGGGATAAAGATAAGAATGTTTATCTTTTTGGCCGATAACTCGAGAAGGAAGATAAAATTCTGTTATCATTTTGGGCGTAATGGCAAGCAAACATATATTTTGGCCGAGATTTGAGAAGAGTTTATCCTTGGGCGAAGTCATCGTTTTGCACGAGATTAGAGAGAGAGTTTATATTTTGGCCGATATTGGAAGAAGGAAGTAAAGATAAAAGGAGTGTATCTTTTTGGGCGTAATAGAACTTATCATTTTTGGCCGAGACCGTGATCAACTTTTATCCGGTGAATTTAATTTCAACCGTAGAATTTGTTGTCGTAATCAACATGAAGACCCCCGTCTGCACCTATAAATACGTGAAGAAGCCTTCATCCCAAGGGGTGCTCTAAAGTTCAGGTTTTTTCCACGGCGAGTCGTGAGTCTGCAGGCTACGACCAAGAGAAGAGAGGTACGATGGCTGGAAGTTGATCACGACTCTGATCAAGTTCGAGAGTCTGCCCAGATCTGAGGATCCTATTTTATTCTTGGTGTAATTCATCCAATTATTATTTTTATTTTGTTACTATCTCTCCAGAATTTCTAGGATGAACTCCATATTTCTATTTATCTCATTTTAGGAGATTATTATCGAAGGGAAACTATTTGGACCCTATATTATTTGTTTTAATCTTTTCTGATCAATTAGTTAATTGTGCTTAGTGCTTTTAATTTAATTATTTGAATTTTTGAGTTGAGTAATTACCAGTTTGTGGACTATTTAATTTTAGAATTCATTAATTAAATTAATTGATTTTATATGAAATTAATAATTGACATAAATTTGATAACTAGTGTGTGGAGAATCAAATTTGTGTGATCTATTTATCTATACCAGTTTATGGAGTGATTAATAGTCTGGGAATCCAATTTAATACGTCTTAATTTTAATATAATTTGATGGGATGCCAGTTTGTGGAGACTTAAATTATTATTAATTTAAGATAGTTTAATTTGCATACTTAGATTGAGGGGATGCCAGTTTGTGGAGACCGCAATTTAACTATGTCAAATTAATAATTTAGGGAGACTCTGATCCATCTTTAAAGATTAAATTTATCTTTTATAGTTCAAATATTTATCCTGATATATTTTCATCCTAAGGCTAACTTCAACACCACTACATTATCTTATCTTTAATTTCTTTATTTTATTTTATAAAACTCATTTTCAAAATCTATGTTTTTCCTCTCTTATTAATTTATAAATTCAGATATTGAATTAATATTATTCCTCGTGGGTTCGACACTCTTACTCCTATTACTATATTACTTGAGCGACTAGTGCACTTGCTAGCGATTTTATTTTGCTACATCATTTTACGTATCAAGTTTTTTGCGCCATTGCCGGGGAATATTTTATTAATTAATTTCTTATTTTTATGAATTATTAGGAGATGTAAATTAATTTGTAAATTAATTTTCTATGAATAAATTTTCTATAATTTCTTCTTTTCTGTAAATACGTATTATTGTATTCCTTATTGTAATTATTTGTGTAAATAATCTATTTTTTTCCTTTTGCAGATAAAGTGGTCACGACATTTTTTAAAATTTATTGACTTTCGGCTTAAATTTCTGACACCGATTGGATCTTTCGTATTACACCGTCGACTTATGATTTTACCATCGTGATTTATTTTTGTCGGCTTTGCTGTGATGTGACGGCCTGTATTGATTCTGAGTTCTAATCTTCTGCTTTTCAGCCGTAATGTTTTATCCGAACTTTGTTTTACGCCATGAGTAATGCATATTGATTGTTTCGGCCAATTTATATGTGGTTATGTCCAAGTTACGCCCGACATGAATTTTATTCATTCTCGGCCGTAATGATAGATTTGTCAACTTCTGTTGTACTTCCTTTTCGGCCATGATGATTCATTTGTCGACATAAGAGTTGGGGTAATACATGTTTATTCGATCTTTATTTTGGCCGAAACCCTATTCTGTTTTACGGCCAAAGGTTGTCGACTTCATTTCGGTCGTAGAATATTTTTGAACG
Organism: Pontederia crassipes; assembly: GCA_030549335.1. Lineage (NCBI taxonomy): Eukaryota > Viridiplantae > Streptophyta > Magnoliopsida > Commelinales > Pontederiaceae > Pontederia > Pontederia crassipes. Next base: position 31,883,543 of record CM060183.1, on the reverse strand, counting down.
TACAAATTCGATTTGACCTCATTTCGGCTTTAATGACTTCAAAAAAAGTTTTTACACCCGCAAAATATTCTGTTTATCCAACAAATTTTATCTGAGTTTTACGACCGAAATTTGACTTTATCCATGATATCGAATTGACTTCTTGCTTGCACATTGGATTGATTAAGAACTCGATTAAATGCATGATTTTACGGTCGATAGATTTCCCACACATATCTCATGTTCTTTTTACACCCTGCATTTTCTAATCTATCAGCGCATGAGTTTTACGGTCGAAATTCCACTCCATCCATAATGATGAATTATTTTCTTCATCTTGTATTGGGGCCGACTTTGATGATTTTGTTTCGGCCGTAATTTAACGCATTTTACACCTTCACGATTAATCCTTTTCGACACTGTTTTACGATTTTTATGGTCGAACGAGCCTCAGGTTATTCTATTTCTCAACTAATTTAATTACGACCGAGATATGTTTAGCGGACGAGCTTGTTCATTAACCTCTCTGAAACTATTTTTTGCTGATTATTGCTTTTGTGACCGTAGAGTTGACACATGGTTAAGTTTTACGGCCGAACGAGTGTATGATTTTTACGATTATCTAATTTACTTTCGGTCGAGTTATTTGGCATTTGAATTGGTTTGAAGAGCATTTGGCGGCCGTAATTAGGTTTCTGATAAATTGCTCTCGGAAATTAATTTTAATGACGAATTTTCAATTCTATAACCCCGAGAGACGTTTATCGATTTAAATCTTATTTCTTCGTGACCTATTATCTGCATTTCTTTCTTCTTGTATATATTTTTATTTATTTTATTCTTTTATCTTACTGAAAATTGGTTGTTGTAGGTACTACTGAATATTTAATCACAATCAATCTTGGAATCTTCTGATAGTTCCAGACATCGCACTAGGGGTTCAAATCCAATTTTGGAATTTGATCCTGAAATTGAAAGAACTGCTCGCCGATTAAGAAGAAATATAAGAAGAATGGCTGAACAAGCACGCAATAATCAGAGACTGCAACAACAAAATGAACTAGTTCCGTCACAAAATAATCGACAAGAAGATGAAGAGGAACTCTCTATGAGAGAATATGTCTCGGCCAGATATAGTGACCGAGAATCATGCATCGTGCTGCCAGATATTAATGCAAATAATTTTGAGATCAATCCAGCAATCGTGAGGATGATACAAGCATCCCAATTTGGAGGAGGATTTCATGAAGACCCTCACGATCACCTTGATAAATTTCTTGCTAATCTGAGCACTTTTAAAAATAATAATATTTCTTCTAAAATTATTCATCTTTTATTATTTCCACAATCTTTACGTGACAAAGCTTCCACTTGGTTTAAAACTTTGCCTACAGGATTGATTCACTCATGGTTGGAGCTGGTAGAAAAGTTTGTTGGAAAATATTGCTCACCACAAAAACCAGGCAAATATCGAAGAGAGTTAAGGGCATTTGTTCTAGACGATAACGAAACATTATATGAAGCCTGGGAACGATATAAGGAACCCAGAGTTCCTGATAATAGGATTCCAAAATGTCAAGTGATGGAAGATTTCTATTATGGATTGCGTGCTGCAGATCAAGATAAGCTCGACCAATCAGCATGAGGGACAGTGCTGGGATCTAAATGCCCTAGTGAGATACATGATATTATTGAAGCTGTAGCCCTCAAGTCAAGCCAAGAAAGGAGACCATCTCGCCGAACTCATGATGTGCATGCTACAGAAAGTAGAAATTCTTCTGAAGTAGTGACTCAGCTAGAATCGCTCAATAAAAAATTTGAGCAGATGATGTCATTAATGGTGTGCAACAACTGTGGAGGAGGACATGCGAGCAAATATTGTCCTCAAGGTAACATTTCTAATCCTGATCACATTGAAAATGCTAACTTGTCTCCAATCCATTTTTCAGGAACAATGACTATGATTGGAGGAACAATCAGAAGTTTCCTTACAGGTCAAATCAAAGGCAAGTTGTTGAGAAATTTTAGAATCAAGGACAAGCTCATCCACAAAACTATACACTTTTGAGAAGGCAACATGAAGCTCCTGCTCAACAATCAATTAAACCCATGGAAGAGATTATGGCAAGAGTTATTGACACTATGCAAATCATGCAGAAAACAATGAAAATAAGGGCAAACAATCAAGATGCTACAATTAGAAATTTGAAAATGCAAATAGGGCAGATGGCCAATATGATGGCAGATCGTGCACCAGGGGCTCTTCCAAGCAATACAAAGAAAAATCATAAAGAAGAGACCAAAGTTGTGACTCTTAGAAGTGGGAAACAATTGAAAAGTTTGGTATCAGATCCCCCGCCAAGAGTAATTGACCATAATGAAAAATCTGAAGCATCAACGACACAAGATCAAGCCACTGAAGATATCAATGTGAAGAAAAAAGAAACTGACAATTCAAGAAATACCAGCAACATAGAGGATCTGTTCTATCCACAGAAATTTCGCAAAGAACAACTAGATAAGCAATTTTCTCGCTTTCTTGATATTATGAAGCAATTATCTATTAACATTCCTTTTCATGAAGCTTTACAGATGATGCTGAGCTATGCTAAATTCATGAAGGATATATTATCTTCAAGAAGAAAGTTTGAAAACACTGGGAGAGTAATGTTGACATCAGAGTGTAGTGCCATTTATGATCGAGATATGCCTAGAAAAAATGAAAGATCCTGGAACCTTCACCATACCTTGCACTATAGGAAAATTCTTTTGTGCACAAGCTTTATGTGATCTTGGTGTTAGTATTAGTTTAATGTCATACTCTATGTTTGTGCAGCTAGGTTATGGTGAACTTGAAGAAACAAGCATGACTCTTCAATTTGCAGATTCTTCATGCAAGAGACCCCGAGGAATATTAAGAGATGTTTTGGTAAAAGTTGATAAATTTTTTTTCCTACAGATTTTATTGTTCTGGATATAAAGGTAGATGAAAAAACCCCTATCATTCTCGGGAGGTCATTTCTAGCCACATGAAATGCACTTATAGATGTTCAACAAGGGATGCTCACACTTCGCGTCAACAACGAAGACATTGCTTTTAATATAAAACATTCTCTCAAACAGCCTTTTGATCACTCATCTTACTATGCCATTGATTCTTTAGAAGATGACACGACTAATGCTTTCGATGATATTATTGCATATTTTATTTCAGATCCATATGCTAAGGAAGCTTTGAAAATGATGGAGGATTCCAGAGAAAATGTGAAAGAGGATAATGCGCCAATAACAACAGAGACGCTCGAGGAGGAAATCGAAAAATTGGATTGTCCTCCAAAATTTGAACTTAAAGAACCTGCATCTCATTTAAGATACGCCTTTCTTGAAAATGACACTTACCCAGTTATCATATTTGCTGATTTGACAGGTGACATGAAAAACAAACTTTTAGAAGTGTTGAGGCAACACAAAAGAGCAATTGCCTGATCGATCTCAGACATCAAGGGAATATCGCCTTCTATTTGCATGCATACAATTTTGATGGAAGAAAATGCCAAACTAGTTGCTCAATATCAAAGAAAGCTCAACCCAACTTTAAGGGAAGTTGTGAAAAAGGAGGTCATCAAACTCCTTGATGCAGGTATTATATATGCCATTTCTGATAGTTCATGAATAAGTCCTGTGCAGGTAGTCTCTAAGAAAGGAGGAATCACTGTGGTAAGTAACAAAAATAATGAATTGGTGCCTCAAAGAACAGTTACAGGTTGGGGAGTCTGTATAAACTATAGGAAGCTTAATGATGCTACCCGCAAAGATCATTTTCTGTTACCTTTTATTGACCAAATGTTGGAGCGTGTTGCAGATCATAGCTATTATTATTTTCTAGATGACTATTCTGGATACAATCAAATAGCAGTAGCACCTGAGGATTAAGAAAAGACAACGTTCACATGTCCATATGGAACGTTTGCCTATAGAAGGATGACATTTGGTCTATGCAACGCTCCAGCAACATTCCAAATATGCATGATGTCAATCTTTGCAGATATGAATGAGAAGATACTCGAAGTTTTTATGGATGATTTTACACTTTTTGATAGCTCCTTTAATAATTGTTTGGATAGCTTATCTCTAGTTTTGCAGCGATGTCAAGAAACAAATTTGGTCCTTAACTGAGAGAAATGTCACTTCATGGTTAAGAAGGGTATAGTGCTTGGCCATAAAATCTCAGCAAAAGGAATCGAAGTGGATAAGGCCAAGATAGATGTTATTGCAAATTTGCCTCCAACAACCAATGTGAAGGGCATTCGAAGCTTTCTTGGGCATGCATGATTTTATCACTGTTTTATCAAAGATTTTTCAAAATTGGCTAAACCCTTAACTAATCTTCTTGCTAAGGACACAAAATTTAATTTTAATTTCGATTGTCTGCTGCCTTTAATCTGTTAAAAGAAATACTAATTTCAGCCCCTGTTGTAGCACTAGATTGGTCTCTACCATTTGAGCTGATGTGTGATGCGAGTGATGATGCCGTAGGAGCTATTTTGAGGCAAAGAAAAGATAAAATCTTTCATGTCATATATTATGCAAGTCGAACATTGAATGCTGCCCAACTAAATTATGCAACAACAGAGAAGGAGTTTCTTGCTGTTATTTTTGCTTTTGATAAGTTTAGATCATATCTAATTTGTTCAAAAATTATTGTCTACACAGATCATGCAGCCATCAAGCACTTGATGAGCAAACAAGATGCCAAACCTAGATTAATCCGATGGATACTACTATTGCAAGAGTTCGATGTGGAAGTAAAAGACAAAAAGGGACTGAGAACTTATTAGCTGACCACCTATCCCGTTTGGAGCCATCTCCAAGAGAAATCACAGACATACTTGAAGAATTCCCTGACGAGAAATTTTTTTCTATTTTTCAAATTTCTTATACTACACCATGTTCGCTGATTTTGCTAATTACTTTGCAGGACGTTACATTCCAAAGGGCATAGCCACGCATCAAAAAAGGAAATTCTTGTCTGATGTCAAGAATTATCATTGGGAGGATCCTTACCTTTTTCGATTATGTGCAGATCAAATAATTCGAAGATGTGTTCACGAAGATGAGATCGAGAATATCCTAAGTCATTGTCATGATGGACAAGCTAGAGGTCACTTTGGACCCAATCGAACAGCGGCTAAGGTACTTGAATGTGGACTATATTGGCCAACTATTTACAGAGATGCAAGAAACTACTGTAAGTATCGTGACAAATGCCAAAGGACAGGTAATATTTCTCATCGCGATGAAATGCCTCTCACTAATATTTTACAGTGTGATATTTTTTATGTGTGGGGCATTGACTTTATGGATCCATTTCCTAAGTCCTATAACAGTCAATACATTTTAGTAGCAGTTGATTATGTGTCTAAATGAGTGGAAGCTGTAGCCACACCAACAAATGAAGCTAAGGTAGTTGCCAATTTTTTAAGAAAAAATATTTTCACTCGATTTGGAACATCTAAGACTATCATAAGTGACAATGAAACACATTTCTGTAATAAAATAATGCCAACCCTTCTTAACAGATTTGGAGTCGAACATTTTTTTTAGTACCCCATATCATGCCCAATCCTGTGGACAAGTGAAAATTTCAAATAGAGAAATTAAAAGGATCCTAGAGAAAACTGTGAACTCATCTAGGAAGGATTGATCCTTGAAACTAGACGATGCACTTTGGGCATATAGAACAGCTTTTAAGACACCCATAGGTACCTCTCCTTATAGATTAGTTTTTGGAAAATCATGTCACCTTCCTGTGGAACTGGAACATAAGGCTTATTGGGCAATAAAATTTCTAAATATGGATGCAAAATCATCACAAGCAGAAAGATTATTAAAATTAAATGAGCTGGATGAATTTAGACATCATGCATATGAGAACAACAAACTATATAAAGAACGCACTAAAAAGTTACATGACCTACATATTAAACATAAAGAATTTTTACCTGATCAACATGTGCTTCTTTATAATAGCAAACTCAAATTATTTCCTGGAAAACTCAAATCAAGATGGACCGGCCCTTATGTCATAGTCAATTGTTTACCTTATGGAACATTTGAAATTGAATCATTGGATCATAAGCAAAGATTTAAAGTTAATGGACATAGACTTAAACTCTATCATAGTGACACATATCATCAAAATTTGTCTATGATTAATCTGTTTACCATCTAAATCTGGATTCATCTAAGTCAAGCTGAAGACTATAAATCAGAACTATTTCTACCTTTTTCTTTAGATTAGTTTTTAATTAGTTTGATGATTAATATCTTTAGTTTTGATGATAATTTTTATTTTTTTAAGTCATGAGAGAACTTCGGACAAGACATGCAAGGGCGTAAAATTCGACATTGATCTAAGTTTATTACTTTCACTGTTGGGTGACAAACTCACATCGGACATGACATGACAAGGCGAGATGACCTATTACGCCTTTTCTCCTTACGGCTGAGCAGATTCTAACATCCGACACTGAAATAACATATCGGCCGAAAAAGCTCCATGCACGAGCTCCGAGCAGATTGAACAACTCGCCATGCATGCGTCTCATCGAACACTTACGATTACGCCCCGCCACCTGTTCTTTTTACGGCCGAGCTCGGACATGCTTCATGCTCGGACATGACAAGCAAAACGGATGACTCACCTCGGAAATCGGCCGATCACATGAATACTGTTCATTTTTGCGCCCCCATTCTAACCGACATGACTCATCACTGCATGCCATCATGTGGGAACAGAGAAGTTTATGCTCGAAATTTTATTTATAAAATCTTACCCCTTCTCATGTTTGCAGATCAAGCATCGCTCCATTCCGCCCTTTCTTCTTTACAGTTGAAGTCTCACCGCCGGTTCCACCCTGTTCCTTACGGTCGAGGTCTCACCGACGTCGCACGCTGCTCTCTTACGCCCGTCTCCGTCGCTCCTTTACGGCCAAAAGCACCATTGCCCTTCTTCCTTACGGCCGAGCTTCATATTACGGCAGAGATTCAGCCGCCAATTTCACCGATGACATCTCTTTGCCTTACGGCCGAATCATCTACCTGAGTTCTTCATTGAATCGGCCGACACTCCAGCATACAACCTTACGGCTGAAATCCTCTCTCTACCGACATTCCGACTTCGGTAGAAACTTCTGCGACCGAGCCTCCACCTTTTCTTTACTGATCTCTTCCAATATAGCATGAGGCGATTTGCTAATATTTGGAGGGAACGTCGCGAACGACGACATCCGAATGCTCAATCGACACCACAGCCCTCACAATTAATATCCTACCCTAGAGACTATTATTGGACTAAGTCGGAGTATCAAGCTCGATATGAAAGGATGTCTGAGATTCGAATTCATGCTACCAGATTTTCAGATACTGAATTGCTGAGGGAGTATAATTTACTTGCAAATATTGATCTATTATTTTCTCAGATTGGACTCTCTGATTTTGTGCATTCCTGGTGGCCAACTTATGAAGTACTAATTATGGAATTTCTTTCATCCTTGAAGGTTTTTAATTTAGATGGCAGGAATTATGATCAGCCCCGCATTTCATTCCAACATTATGGGTGACCCTTTACTCTCACTTTAGGAGAGATTAATAATATTTATGGATTCCCCAACCATGGATCTCTTTCTATACCTGCTGACTTTGATGCTGAAACTTTTTGGAAACAGATAACATAAGAAGACCGCTTGGTTTGGAACACAACTAAAGACAGCTCAATTTAGAATCCTGTTCTGCGCTACGTCCATCGCATGCTAAGCAACACCTTAAGTGGACGCAGTGATAATGACGGTGCTGTATCAGAAGGAGAGTTATACCTCATACACAGCATGCTCCATAGAACTTCGGTTAATGTGGGTTCCTTCATCATTCGTCGATTCCAGTGCCGCACTACTCATCAGGGCGGTAGCATTAACATGGGCGCCCTTCTCACACCTATTGCTCAGCACCTACAATTTGACTTGGATGATCTCGAAGCTGTCCCAAGAAACACCCACCTCACTCGTAGGACCATTCATGCTATAGTCTCGTGAAGACCAACAACTCAGGGATCAAAGTTTTTATTTTTAAAGGCCACAATCAGGAGGTGCCCTGCTCAGTTCGAGATGCTTTTACGCCAATTAATTCAAATAATTGGCTCCTTTTTAGGCAGGTCATAGCTCTAATAATCCCACATGCAAGACCATCTACCTATGTCAGTCAGCCACACCAGGATGAGCCTTTCTCCTGATTTGATTCTACTGATTATGCGACAGTCCAACCCTACCTTCAATAGCCACAGGGATTCCAGGCTGCATCACCGGCAGCTTCCCAATATGCCACATCCGCCCATTCACCTTATATGCCGGTGCCTTCTCCGATTCCATCTCCAGCATAAGAGAGCTCTTCAGATTCCTCGTTCATACCTACTACTCCTTATGAGGAACGCGACTCGATGGAAGTATCTGCTCCTTTATAGGAACCTGGGCATAATCACTATATAGCAACGGAGCCCACTTTTACTTCAGCCCTAGAGCAGGCTTACTATCCACCTCCACCACCTCAGCCTAACTATGCTTCCATGCAAAACTTATGGGAATCAATCTATGATGAGCAACTTCGTCAGGCAGGGGAGTTTCACACTTTTCAAGAAGAGCAACTTCGTCAGACAGGGCAGATGCACGCTATTCAGGAAGAGCAACTTAGACTAGCCCAAGAGTTGACCAACTTCAGAGCCGATTTTAGAAATATGAATGATCGTCAAGGTCGCTTCGAATCCCTCCAGAATTAGTATGCACGCATGACGAGGCACATCCATGAGTATCATATGTGCTAGGGACATCTCGGCTACCATCCACCATCGTCACCCCACAGACAGTAAATTCGGTTGTGTCTTTTTCCTTTTATTTATTTTTCATTTTTTTATTTTTCCTTTTATTGATTATGTATCACTTGCTGGCTTAACACCGGGGACAGTGTCTAGTTCAAGCTTAGGGGAGTTTGCATTTCATGCATTGCATGTCTCTTTCGTTTTATTTGCCTATGTATGCATTTATAAAAAAAAATTTGAAAAATTGAAAAATTTTTCAAAAATACCATTGCATGCATTTATTTTTGCTACCATCTTACAAACTCTTGTCTTACTGTTTTAATTATCTTGTAGTAAAAGTTCAGAGACATAGTGTTAATTGATGAAATTTGAATGCTGTTTGTTCTTATCACTTGCTATTTTAGTATCAAACTTATGGACTGTGCCTATGCTAAATAGAATTATGAATGACTAGACGACAAAATTATATTCATGCCTTTTTATTTATTTCTTTTAAGTCTTGATAGTAGTAGCCTTTATATTGACCATATTAAGTACTCCTTGAGCTTAAAAAGAAATGTGAAAAAATAGTGAAAAAAAAGTTGAACAAAGTTATGTGTAGGTACAAAAGTGTTATCTGGAACCAAGGTGTGTTCGGGTAATTAGATCCATAGGGGTTCATGCCTGATGACCTAAGGCAACTGCTCTAGGATCCTTCGATCGAAAGCCTGCTACATGGACCATCTTGTGGAATATGGAGAAGCAAATGAGTACTGAATCATGGCTAAGTTCAAACTCTTCATTCAGAACCTTGGTTGTTCGGGCAAGTAAACTCGAGGGGTGCCTTATCACCTGTTTCCCTAAGACCATCTGATCTGGGAGTCATCAATCCAAAGCCCGTTACATGGACTTCCTTGTGCAATCTTGTTTGAAGATTAGAATTTTAAAATGATTGAAAATAAAAGTGAAAAAAAAGAAAAAAAGTTTTAAGCTCAATTAGTATTTATGTGTTCAATATTAATGCTATTATTTGACAGACAATTTATTTTTCTACAAGGCTGAATTTAATATTGTTTAAATTTGTGTAGCATTCAGATCCTCTATGAAGCTAAGTGCATGGAAAGTGGTGAGATACTGAGTAGTAGGTGTGCAGAAAAACTGTGTGAGAAAAATTAGTCAGTTGATAATATGGAAGTTATGATTGAACCCTTGTTCTTGAGCTTTACTTTGAATTTTTGCTTGAGGACAAGCAAGACTTTAAGCTTGGGGGAGTTTGATGCTTGTAAAATATAACATATTTTAGATTATTATTTTAGTTAATTTTTTCTGTAATTCGATCATGGCATGTATCATTTTTAATCACTTTTATTCATAATTCCGGATTTATCAATTTTAATTATTAATTTTCTGAATATTTTAATTGTGGATGGATTAATTATTATGATTATTATTTTGTAGGAAAGGCAGAATACACAATTATCCGAAGGATTATTAAATTATCGGCCGAAATTCAGACTGCAATGTGATGTATCGGCCGAGATACAGAAACTCTTTTATCGTTTTGGCCGAGATTAGGATAAAAGATTCAACGTTTTGGCCGAGATTTGAAGAGGATAAAGATAAGAATGTTTATCTTTTTGGCCGATAACTCGAGAAGGAAGATAAAATTATGTTATCATTTTGGGCGTAATGGCAAGCAAACATATATTTTGGCCGAGATTTGAGAAGAGTTTATCCTTGGACGAAGTCATCGTTTTGCCCGAGATTAGAGAGAGAGTTTATATTTTGACCGAGATTGGAAGAAGGAAGTAAAGATAAAAGGAGTTTATCTTTTTGGACGTAATAGAACTTATCATTTTGGTCGAGACCGTGATCAATTGTTATCTGGTGAATTTAATTTCAATCGTAGGATTTGCGGCCGTAATCAACATGAAGACCCCCGTCTGCACCTATAAATACGTGAAGAAGCCTTCATCCCAAGGGATGCTCTGAAGTTCAGGTTTTTTCCACGACGAGTCATGAGTCAGGCTACGACCAAGAGGAGAGAGGTGTGACGGCTGGAAGTTGATCGCGACTCTGATCAAGTTCGAGAGGCTGCCCGACTGTCTCCCTAGATTTGAGGATCCTATTTTATTCTTGGTGTAATTCTTCCAATTATTATTTTTATTTTGTTATTATCTCTTCAGAATTTCTAGGATGAACTCCATATTTCTATTTATTTTATTTTAGGAGATTATTATTGAAGGGAAACTATTTAAACCCTATATTATTTGTTTTAATCTTTTCTGATCAATTAGTTAATTATGCTTAGTGCTTTTAATTTAATTATTTGAATTTCTGAGTTGAGTAATTACCAGTTTGTGGACTATTTAATTTCAGAATTCATTAATTAAATTAATTGATTTTATATGAAATTAATAATTGACATAAATTTGATAACTAGTGTGTGGAGAATCAAATTTGTATGGTCTATTTATCTATACCAATTTGTGGAGTGATTAATAGTCTAGGGAATCCAATTTAATACGTCTTAATTTTAATATGATTTGATGGGATGTCAGTTTGTGGAGACTTCAATTCTTATTAATTTAAGATAGTTTAATTTGCATACTTAGATTGAGGGGATGTCAGTTTGTGGAGATCGCAATTTAACTATGTCAAGTTAATAATTTAGAGGGACTTTAATCCATCTTTAAAGATTTAAATTTATCTTTTATGGTTCAAATATTTATCCCGATCTATTTTCATCCTAAGGTCTAACTTCAACACCACTACATTATCTTATCTTTATTTTCTTTATTTTATTTTATAAAACTCATTTTCAAAATCCATGTTTTTTCTCTCTTATTAATTTATAAATTCAGATATTGAATTCATAATATTCCTTGTGGGTTCGACACTCTTACTCCTATTACTATATTACTTGAGCGACTAGTGCATTTGCTAGCGATTTTATTTTGCTACATCATTTTACGCATCAGTCATCAATCAGAACAAGTGCGCTAGGAGCACGAGGTGGTAGTATGGTTGTATAAGCTGATGAGGACAACATAAATCCGACTCTATGACAATGTTGCAGGTCCCACAATTATGAAAGGCGAGCAAACCAATATGAAGGCCCCACACCTCACTTTTCAAGATGAACAATAATTTAGTGTGAAGAGATCCTGCAAAGATAAAACGAAAATCAGATGATCGAACAATATAACTAGCTCCTCGTACCACCCTTGGTTTATGAATGATCCATCGACATTCAACTTGTAACAAGAGGGTGGAAGAGGCTCTTAGCAAACACGAATTCTTTTCGTGGGGGAAGTTTCCTCAGAACTATGATTCGAAAAAATCCCATGGAAGGAGGCCAATGCTTGCCTTCAAACTCTCATGCCGATTTGAAACTAAAATAGACATTATTCTTGAGTTTCCAAATGACTAAAAGAAAAAAGGCAAAAAAGTTCGGAATAAGGGATGAGACTATATTTAACATCCTTCCACTTTAAGAAAAATGTCATTTTTTGACGGCCACGACCGTCGAAAATGAGACGAAATCTGTCGAAAAATATCATTTTTCGATGGATTTATCGATAACAAAATTCGTGCCAAAATTAAGCGTCGCAAATTTTTTCCGACGGATATGGATGACCGTCGGAACATTCGATGGAGGGTCCTTTCTTTCCGAAGGATAAAATTGACTTTAAAGCGTGGTTCTATTCATTTTCAAGTTTTTTCTTTGTTAAACCATCCTTTCCTCGACTTATTTTCTTATTTATCATTTACCTATATTCAAGTAGTAATTCTTATTTAAAATAATATATTTAGTTAAATTTATTACTTCAATCAATTTTTTAGCGAGGTAGCTGAAATTTCGATTCCTTTTATGAAGGTCAAGAATTTGAGTGTTAAATGCAACCATTTTAAAGAATAAGTTTTATTATCTCACAACAATTTAACACATAAATAATATTTATTTATATTTAATTGGTGAAAAATGAGATCCATAATATACTTCATAGGTCAATCGATCTATTAGGTATGAATAGTAACATATACATATTGATTTTCTATAGTTCATACATTGTATTTAGTGCCCCCATTGAATTATTACTTTATACTTAATATTCTATGCAAATGTTTCTCAAGTTCAGAACATTTGGCTGCTTTTGCATTTAATGTAATCGTTACTCGCTCGTATGATATAGTTCGATACTATTTCAATATACTTTCTTTTTTTTTTTTTTTGCCATAGGCGTCCATTTGACTTCGGTATCGATATGACTTGATATAAAAATAGTGAAATATAGAAATATTTCCGTGTAGAGATTGGCCTTCCAACCTCCATGCCGGACTAGACGGTGGTTTTCTCCCTCTTTTTAATACAAAAGTCTCCCATGAAAAGAACAATTATCTTTCTATATTATTATGCATTTATTTTATTTCATAGTCACAAAGTTATCCTTTGCAAGATTGATTTTTGTTGGAATTAATAACGGTCTTAAAGAGGCAATTAAGAAAAAAAGATAATCCTATATCATGAAAATGCATTCATGGTCAAAGATTTCTTTTTTTCAAGTATTGAATTTTATTGTTTGATAATCCATAGTATTTTGTTTATTTTATTAAATACTATGCACTTATTTGTTCGTCAAATCATTTTCATACAGCTTAGAAATGGACGTCTTTACTTATTGATAGTAACCCTTTAACATTTTAGAATTGAAGTCAAACCTATTTTAAAATCTCTTGGTTTATTCTGAAAAATGAAACTCTCTTATTTGAATTATTACAATCGCAAAATAGAATAACGATGTATATATCAGTAATAGTCTTATGGATTAAGATATGTGTTAATGTACCTTGAATTATGTATGATATATTTAAAATTGTGAAAAAAATAAAGATACATGACGGAAGTGGAGGGCTTGGATTTATGTACGAGGATTAGAATTTTATTATCATGTATTTTTGTGTTCATACTAAATTTTTTCTAATAGTTTGCTCGTGAATGTTTATCTTTTATTCACATTGATCAAGAAATATTTATGACGTTAAATTATTGTATTTATTTTTTCTTCTATTTCTCTACTTTGTTGTCGATTATCTGTGTAATATTCTCAACAGTATGCATATTAATTTATGGATCCATTCGATAAGTCTGCCTAAATCCGTGGATACACGATCGATATATCGCTCTAGACATTCATATATAGTTTAATGAAAATTGCTGCCAAAATGGATCTCGGATATTAAATCAATTGGTCTGTTTAATAATTAATCTATGCATTCTCTTCTGGAATATCGTTTATCTTTCAGGTACTCGTTTTTCTTTTCTCCTTTTGTGTTCCTTTCATGTGCTCGTTATCTTGCGTACCGTAACAACAATTTCGGAGAAACTTAAAAAAAGATTAAGAAAAGTACTACATATTTAGTCTATTCTAATATTTGTTTTTTTCTCGGAAAAATTTAAAAAAGATGTCATCTTCCCCGAGGAAAAACAAACAGTAGAACAGACTAAACATATAGCAAGTTGTTCTCAAGTATTTTTTTAATCCTTTTTTAATTTTCTCCGAAATTGTTGTTTAAATTAATAAATGCATGGTCTTTATACATATATAATCAAGTCGACGCACGACATGTAGATATAGATCATTACGTGTACGTTATGCGAAGTCAAGCAATTATTAAAAAAAAAAGTGTAACTAATATGGGCAATAATTGATCACAAATGGTTACACATCTTTCCCCATTTAGGAGACCCACGCGTAATTAATTCTTTTCTAGCAGACGACCATTCGATACAGTCCACACGATATGCTTGGTCATCTTTTTTTAAGTCAACCCTCCGTATTTGATTCAATCCGCGCGACGTATAATATGCATTGTCATTCTTTCTTACATATTAGATATGCATAAGATAATAACTTTAATATATATCTGCCCGTTTGAGAACAAAATTCGCTGTCACTGTGGAAAATAAAAAATATTATAAGAAACTACTAAGTCGTTTCAGGAGTTTTAATTCCACATAAGAAGGGAAAAAATCTACAACACCGAAAGCGATTCTATAAATGGCGCAGTTCTCTTATCATCTATATATGTACTTCTCAAAACCTTAGCTGCGAACATGTAATAGGAACAAGAAAGGCACACAAGGTTTTGATTCATCAAAGATGGTGTTTTGGTTATTAATCCTCTTGAAGATAGCAGCTATCGCAGTTCAAGTTCATGGACAATCTCCCCAAAGTAACTAGATATATAGCTCACATGTTCCACCTAGCATTTGTCATATTTTAAACGGGCATTTTTTAAATTAGGATTATTAACAACTTTGGTAGCACAACAAATTTATGACTACTTATTAGCCAAAAGTAAATATGTATTGATTGTCGCATTCCGAGCCTATTTTTATACAGGATCATTCTAATTTAACTAGTAGTACTATTGAACCAACCTATATATGGGTTGATTTGTTCAATATACTTGACCGCGGACTAGAAGATTAATCAAGACCTTGGTAATGTTATGAATTTAATGAAGTCGTTCAAGGTAAGAGAGAAAAAGAAAAGAGAGGTCATGTCCATTAGTATTGTTTAATAGGTAGCTTATAACACTCACTAGCACGTCAAGACCGTATGAATTTAAAACACGTTGAAGGATGCCACTTATAAATTTATAATCAAACTATCACTATATATATATATATATATATATATATATATATATATATATATATATATATATATATAGAGAGAGAGAGAGAGAGAGAGAGAGAGAGAGAGAGAGAGATTTGAAGGGTTAATTATTAATGCTCTCTTGAGCGCTAGCTAAACACTTATTACATTTACATCTCGATAATTAATTTTCTTTGGCAGGTTCATAAGCATAGATTGCGGCATCGCTAGTAATTCTAGCTACGTTGACTCAGTGACCACTATATCGTACATCTCGGACGATCAATATGTCAACACAGACTCTATCCACGACATCGATGCAAGTTACATTACCTCCTTGCTTCCTTCGCGGGTACTAGCAACCTTGGGAAGCTTTCCGACCGGTGACCGGAATTGCTACACGGTGCCCGTGGTGCAGTGACGTCAGCGGTACCTGGTGAGGGCATGGTTCATGTACCATCGAGGCCACGCCCTTACAGTTTGAGCTGCACTTGGAGGCAATCTCTGGAAGAAAATTAACATAACTGGTGCATTCGATCCTGCCTTCGGATAGGCTTTAGTTTAACCTTAACTGCTACCACTTCGATGTCGATCTGCTTGATAAATACAGGAAAAGGAGACCCTTTCATTTCTGGATTGGAGTTGGAACCTCTTCAAGAACACCATGTACAACCTCACTCAATCAGATCTCGCTCTCGTTCTCCGACGACATCTTGTTGAGGTATTAATTAGTGGAAGCTTTCATGTGCCGAGAAAAAACATGTTATTTTCTTAAACCTCCAAACTATCATGGTATCCAATCAAGAAGTATGATTTACCTTACAATATTTTTAAATCTTATTGCATTTTTCACTTTAGTTTTCCTTTTCTAATAATTCTGTGTACTTTTTTTATAGTTTTGCACTTTTTTCATTTGTGAAAAGATTAAAATGCTTTTTCGCTAACTCTTGTCCCTTTCTATACCATATCATGATCTTTATTCCGTACAATGGGACGGCACATAGCAATCCCGTAGTTTTATCTTTACTTTACTTATCTCTGATTATCATGATGTCTATGAATCATGACACCAAATGATTATTAATGTTTGTACAATAAGACTCGGCCAGTTTCAAGTAGACTGCTAGAATCTTCGATTAGAATTCAAGAGTCGGACTCAGATCGGATCAGAATCCGATTCGGACCATGTCAATATCAGAATGAATTCAATGTCTCTATATAGTTTGAGTGGTTGAACCGGTCGGACGGTCTGAATTGGCTAGTCTGATTGGACTGGTCGACCGCTATTTGGGCCAGTCGACCGCTCCTCCCGATTCAGTTGAGTCGAACTGGTCGACATAGACTGGTCGACCGCTCATGGTGGACCGGCCGACCGTTCTATTAGACCTGACGGCCTTCTTCTCTGTCGGGTGTCGATTGAGTCGGCCGACTTTGCGCATAGAGCCGGTCGGCCGGTCACTCTACCAATCGTTGGATCGGTCGACCGTTCTGGTGATCGTCGATCGTAAGATCACGAAGACGTGCAGTACGCGTCGTATCGGTCAACCGTTCGGAAGATCGGTCGGCCGATCGCAAGACCGAACCTGTAAGTTGACAGACAGATTGGTCGACCGCCCTCACCAGGCCGGTCGACCGATCGACAAGAACTCGTGCGAGTTCTTCGCACGGATTGGTTGACCATTCCTAAAAATCGGTCGACCAGTCTCTACGATAAAACAGGACCGCCGGACTTCTTTCTCATTTCCGACGACCTTTCGGCCATCAAATCACAACGATACAAATATGAAAAATGTAGGTAGCAATCTCAGGATCATAATGGACTATTACTATGCATTAAACGATCAACTTTTCATCGTCTAGGAATTTAAAACGCTAAGGTACCTTCGATTTGGTCTTTGGGGTTTCATCGACGATCGGTTCTTCGTTCGTTGGTCGTCCTTGGGCGATGAGAGGGTGCGCCCGATCCTCAAGAACGCCGGAGAAGGTCGTTGGGTGTCGAAGGGACATCAGATTGTCCACTGTACGTCATCGCTGTCGATCTCTGCTTCGTGCGTCCGTCGAAGTCGCAGGAGACGAAGAAGAAAGAAGAAGAAGAGATGGAGGCGGCAGCCGGCGAGGTTTCCAAGGGGGCGCGAGGGTTTCCTCGTGACCCTTTTTATAGAGTCAGCCGGCCGTGAGGAATTTTCTCCCCTGGTTGGTCGTTTCCTTTTGCACCCGTTTCCCTTTTTTTTAAATCTGAATTTGATTTGCATTCTCTCATTGATTCTCTCATTAATTACAATTGATTGCAAATTTGAACGTTTCCTTGTTTTAAAAATTGCATGCGTTGCAAATGCTCTATAGGATATAAATATATTTCTGCAAGTACTAAACAACAGCATAAAACACTACAAGAAAATCGCGATTTTCCGATGGATAATTTTCGACGGTTCTAAATCCGTCGCAATTTGGGACGGATTTTTTGACGGTTCCATTTCCGACGGATTTTTTGACGGTTATGACCGTCGGAAATAATTTATATTATTATTTAATTTTTTGACGATTAGGAACGTCAATATTTCCGACGGATATCCATCCGTCGCAATTTCCGATGACTTTTCCGACGGTTACGACCGTCAGAAATAAAAAAATTAAATTATATATTTTTTATATTATTATTAAATTTTTTCGACAGATTTTCTGACAGTCACGACCGTCGGAAATAAAAAAAATTAATTATATAATTTATTATATTATTATTTAATTTTTCGACGATTAGGAACGTCGATATTTCTGACGGATATCCATCCGTCACAAAATCCGCCGCAATTTTCGAAGGTCGTAACCGTCGGTAAATGTATAATAATATTATATAAAGAGTATTTTATTAATATAATTAGCGACGGTCTAAACCGTCGCAATTACCGACGGTTTTGATCGTCGATAACGATTACCGACGGTTCAAACCGTCGGTAAAATAAAAAATAAACATTATATATAACTAAATATATTTTCGACGGTCACAACCGTCGATAATTATAAAAATATTTAATATTTATGTTTTCGACGGCCGAAACCGTCGTTAATTAAAATTTTGTTATCCCGCTTTTTTTCCCTTTTCCCGCTTTCTTTCCACTTTTTTCCGTTATATATATTCCTCCTCCCTCTTCTCTCTCTCCCTCCTCACTCCACTCCTCTCTCTCTCCCGGCCGCGAGCACCTCTCCCGCGCCGGACGCCGGCGACCCTCCCACGCCGGACGCCGGCGACCCTCTCCCACGCCGGCGTCTCTCTCTCTCTCCGGCCAAAGGCCGCTGTCGGCCGAATCCGGCCGTGGCCGTTCGGATTCGGCCCCAGCGGCCGATCGGCCGATTGGCGGGCGGCCGGATCCGGCCTCCAGCGGCCGGATCCGGCCCGATCGGCCGCGGTCGGAGCTGGCCGCGGCTCGATCCGGCCGCCAATTTTTTTTATATTTAAAAAATTATTTGCGACGGTTGCGATTGTCAAAAGATCGATGGTTGCGACGCCCGTCCAAGGTTTCGACAGTTGCGACCGTCGAAAAGTTACGACGGCTCGAACCGCCGGCCTTTTCCGGCGGTTGCAACCGTCGGAAATATCGACGGTTCGGACCGCCGGCCTTTTTCGGCGGTTGCAACCGTCGAAAATATCGACGGTTCGAACCGCCGGGGACTTTTCCGACGGTTGCAACCGTCGAAAAATTTCGACGGGTCGAACCGTCGGGGACTGTTCCGACGGCCAGAACCGTCGATATTTTCGACGAATTTTTTTCAACCGTCGCAAATCCGTTTGCGACGAGCATTTTTTCGACGGATCGTTTCCGACTGAAAAACCGTCGGTAATTGCGTTACCGACAGTTTTTGGGCTGATTACCGACGGTCCGGACCGTCGGTAATCAGCGTTTTTCTAGTAGTGAAAGAACAAAGTATTTGAGGAAAGAAAACGTTCAATAACATTTTTTAATACAATTTTTTAGTATCTTTTTCTCAAAGTCAATTAAATGAATAGGAATATTGTAAAGGAATAAAGTATTTTAGGGAGTTGCAAGATTATAAGTTCTAACTCCTGAGATTCTATCGTAATAGAAATGCTACAACATAAACAATTTTAATACTCTTTTTTTTCGATCGCAACAAATATAATATTTCCTTTTTCTTTTTGTTGAACCCTTCAAAATTACCTTTAGATTACAGAGAAAAGGTTCTTGAGAAAAAAAATAAGATGATTTATGTTGTGGAAATTTGGATAGGGACGAGGAATGGAAGTGCCGCTGCCTCTCAGTTATCAGATAAAAGGAGAATAAAGGGGGCGAAGCAATTAACATCCATTCTAACTCTTGCAAGAACGTCCCACCGAATTCAATGTAATCTCCTCCTCCTCACCCTCCTCTAATGGAAAGCACTGGTCTGATGTCGTCTGAGGAGGGATGCTCCTAGGACTCCCATTAGTTATATCTAATGGGAGCCCTGAGAGCATCCCTCCTCCAGATCTCAAAACATAGGCTCCTAGCGATCCAGGCTGTTTCAACGGATGAGGTGGACTATCAGGTGATGAAATCGCCCAACGCACTGAAGATCTGATTTTTGCTTGATGGGCCGCCTTATTGTCAATGTGTTGTTGATTGTTTCCCTCGCGACAGATTTGTTAGCTCATGGAATTTTAATGATAGTGTGCTACATGTTTCGCATACTAGGGCTTTCTTTCACCTTTTTGATGAGCATATCTCTCCACCTCGTTGGTCTGGATTCAACTGTCGGGACTCTCGTATGAACTTAGCGGACGTGAGACTAATGGCCTCCATCTTTTGCCAACCGCTCAAGAATGATGACTTGACTATTTTGATGAAAAGATCCACT
This sequence comes from Pontederia crassipes, assembly GCA_030549335.1. Classification (NCBI taxonomy): domain Eukaryota; kingdom Viridiplantae; phylum Streptophyta; class Magnoliopsida; order Commelinales; family Pontederiaceae; genus Pontederia; species Pontederia crassipes. The sequence continues at coordinate 31,863,203 of CM060183.1, read as the reverse complement.
ATGCTAGAGTATGTGTAGAGTTAGATCTGGCAGTGTAAGTAAAGTAGGGCACCTGGATCTGACTGTCGGACGGTTTTCGATTCTTCCAGTGCGTTACATACAGTGTTGTCACGACCGGAGCGTACCGGCTAGTCGGACCGTCGACCGGTAGACAACACAATTCATTTTAAGGCTTAAAACCAGGGTCACCTTTGGACCGGGTTGAGCTGGTCAAAATCAGTTCAGCAAGAAAAAGCCAGAAAAAGGAAAACCTAAACCCAAATGTTCAAAATCATTACTGTTTCGTGTGGGACGGCCGCTGCATTGCACCCTAGCTCAATCGATCGGCGGCCGTTGAACGCTAATGGCCACGCGAGCGATTGGCGTCGAACCGACGAACATGAAGGCAATCGTCAATGATCTCGCCAACCAAAAGCTCAGTCCGCGCTTGCGGTGATGCAACTGAGCCCCTCCCACCATCCCCACGCACGAGTGGCACTACTGCAACCTGTAGGTTGTTGCCTGCGCGAGTGGCAAAGTTGTTGTGGCCTGTGGGTAGGTATCTACGCTCGCGGTGGCAGTGTCGACTACCCACAACACTTCTGAGTCCCTCCCGGATCCCGTGCCCCTCTGTATCAAATTATAATATTTTATTACTAAGCGTTCTGATTGACCGATCCGATTGATTCGACCCGAAATGAAGACCTTTTCACTTCGTTGTCTAGTTCAATCGTGACAACATTGGTCACATATGGAAATCTCTCCCAGTTCTATTTCAACTGTGGATGTCTCGGCCATTGATGCGAAAAATATGTAACAACGTAATAGCTAGCAAGTGCACAAGTTGTATTAAATAATAAAGTGAAGAGTAAAGTTGCACGAGGAACTATCTAAATCAATTTTGTCCTAAAGACCCACTGGGAGAAGAAAAAGGGTTTTGTCTTGTAAAATAGGAATGTAAAAGTTGCATCAGATAAATGATTGACAATAAAAATAAAGTGGTGATTGTGTTCTAATGATTCTGAATGATTAAAAATAAGGTCAACTTGCATATAACAGAGAGGATTGAACTTTTTTAACAAGACGAATCAAATTAGTTCTTAAGACAGGTTAGGATCACACAAGGTAACGATTTATACGCTGATCAAATCGAACAATCTTAACTTCTGTAAACTTAGAAGATTTCTAATACTGAGTAAATCCTTTAATTAATAGAGAATTAAGACGTATGAAATTAATTGTAAATCCTAGACCAATAATTATTCTCGCACGATATAATCTATTAGACCGCAGAATTGAGTATTATACTGAATTACAAGATTTTTTGTCATGATTGAATTAACCTATAAGTTAAGATTTTATTTATTGAAAAGTTTCATGCCCTAAATTTAATCACCCCAAAATAGGTTTGTAATCTAAATCCACAGCAAGATATTCTCCGAAAATAAGATTGAAAAGACAATCATAATCTAAAAGAACTAACAACTATATTAATCCAATACTAAACTAGTTCACGAAGTTTTCCAGAAAAGATACAAATCTCTATCACAAACTAAAGAATCAGAATAAAAAGAACAAAGTAACAAAGCATCCAACAATAAGGAGAGAACAAGAATTCTTGCTTTAGACGATCTCTGAAATGATCTCAGAACCCTGACACTGAGTTGCTCCTCCTCCTTCTCTAGCAATCTTCTTCATCTTGAATCTATTTCTTCTGCAATAAGACAATTCCCAAGGTCTCAAGCACGAATATTCATGCCTCAAAAGTCTCCTATTTATAACCTCAAAGACTCCCGATAAGTTTTGATATATTGAGAGTCCCAAAGTTATCAAACAATAATTTTTCTGTCTAGACTCCTCTTTGACCTGAAAACCACATAATTTATCTTCAATTTTGAACACTATAATCCACTATAACTTCTAGAAGGTTGAGCGCCGCCCTAGAATCTCGATCCGATCAAAATCTGTTCAAGAAATCAACGAACAACAAAAATTAGTTCTCTTAACGTCGCGTAAGGAGGTGCTCACACCCAAATCCGACTTTGGTTCGAAGTCTCTTTATAGTTGTTATGGCCCGTAACATAGATGTAACAGCCCGTAACTCGGGTAAATCTGATTTTTCAACTTCTGTATGCTCCGTGTTATTCTCCTTACGACTCATAAGGTATTTCCCATTATGACCGTTACAACTCGTTCACGGCCCGTAATGACTTTGGTTCAGCTTTAGCTGCTTCCTTACGGGCATAAATCACGAAGGTCGTTATGTCCTCTGATGTTATGAGTCGTTACGCACTCATTACGGCCCGTAACATCTTTGTCAAAATCTTACGACTGTTCTAAGTGTGTTGTGAAGGTACCAATGCGCTCCGTAACATAAGTGTTTTATGTTTCAACCTGTTCTATATGGGCCATGAACATAATATTACGACCGGGGATGGAGGATATTAAATTCTGATATGTGTCGTGAAATCCAAATAACGACCTGTTAAATATTTCTTCAGCTGGGACTTCTATTATGTGATATCCGTTAAAAGTATGTTACGACGCATCATATGCTTTGACTTCACTCCGCAACTATGAGTACGTACCATGAGGGTAATATAATGGCCCGTGGAGTAATCTCTGATGCACAAGTTTTGTGAGTTTTGTTAGCTCTCCATCACGGTCTGTGTCTTCAACAAGCAAGGTTGTTATTAACCAACCATGGTGTATCTATTATCCTTTTTGTAAGAGCCGTGGGAGCACTGTAACAACCCGTGAAATTGACCTCCTGGCTGTGATTCTGGTGTAAAGGCCCATGAAGAATGGTATTTTTGCTTTTGAAGATGATTTCTTCATCTTTTTCTACTCAGATACTTTTCTTCACCAAATTAAGAGATTTTCCTGCAAAATTACGTACACCTAGGTAGTCAGAGAGTTCAAGAACATAATTGTAATAAGTAAGAAAAACATTAAATTAAAGAAATGGGCCTAAATGCTACTCAAATTAAATGTTATGAAATGCATGCATCGAACTCCCCCAAACTAGGATATTTGCTTGTCCTCAAGCAATGATCAAAGCTCAACAGCTTGGTGATCGGATCATTGTCTCCACCTTTTTTATCAATTATTTTTCATAGCATCTTGTCTTATACCTCTAACGCCGAAGTGTCTCACCACATTCCAAAATAACACAGCTTTGTGAAAAATTTAGACGTATGACATTTTTAAACTCCTCCATAATTAGCTCTGAGTATTATTAAGAAAATAGTACCCGACAATAAGAATATTTGAATGTACAAGTGTGTCCTGAGCTTTTATATAATTCTTTACTTAGGTGGATGATGCATGCAAAATACAACATATAATTAGCCATACATTTAATCACATTTCAATTCCTTTTCATATAGCATTCATCATTTGCTTACCTTATGCGCTTTAATCTTATAAAAATAAAAATATACCCAAATTATATGTTTTATTGAAGAAAAAGCAAGAGAATTGAGTTAGAAAGCCTCCAAAGAAAATTGTGCTCAAATCGGAGTTTAAACATAGCTAGAAAGTGAAAATTAGTGGAGGCTACCAAGAGAGAAAATTGAATAGAACGGATAGTGAGACTTCTGTAACGGCTTGTTAAATCTCTAGTTTCTCCAAAAGGTTGATAGTTGAATATAAAGAGGTCTGTAATAGCCTGTTAAATACTCAATTCGTCCAAAAAGTTTGCCCGAGTTACGAATCATGACCAGAATATTACGGGGCATTAAATTACTCTGATTTGGACACTGTAAGGGTCGTGAAACCAGTGTTACGGACTGTGAAAAGCCATATTTAGGCCGTTACAGGACTATTATGGGCCGTTACAAAGGTTATTTTGATATTTCTTCGACTTTTTTTGGAAATTTTAAGTTTAGATCGAACTCAAACTTTATCTTAAGACTCAGGAATGATTATGACACATATTTACTTTGATTTTAAGGAGTTTTGGATGATTTTAAAGACCTATCAAAGTCTATTCTGAATTTACTTATTTTAATATGAAAAGAATTCGAATCAAATCGAAACTCTACCAGAACCCTTGGGACACCTAAAGACTATAAATAGAGGTTCTAGAAGACAGAAAAACGTATGCTTGGGGTGCTTGAGATCTGGGAGTCGTGCCATCTTGAGAGGACGAATTTCAAAGCTTGAAGATTAACCAAAGGAGAAGAATGCGCAGCAACTCATCGTTTGTGTTGTGCAACGATGCAGAGATACAAGTTCTTCTTCTATCTTTACTTGGATGCTCTTTTACTTAGTTTTTCATAGTTTATTATTTCTGTAATAAAGATTTTATATCCTTTTCAAGAAGGAAAACTATTTGAACCTTGTTATTAGTTGAGTTAATTAATCTTTTCTATTTCTTGTGATTATGCATGCTGAGTTCATTGCCTTTTGATGAGTAATTTAATTTCTGAGATTAGATTACAAAGCTGTATGTGTGGTGATTAGTTTCTGGAATTATTATTACTTTGATAATTGATCTTTTATTTTTAAGTTGATTAGTACATAGCGCATGTTCGGTAACTCGTCATTTTTGTCAAATTTCGTGCGGTCTTTATTCTGTCAAGATTTATGGGTGAATAATAGTATAGAAGATACATATTAATGCATCTTAACTCTTTGTAAGATAAGTAATTGACTCATCGTTTGCAGTTATTAATTTTATTAGAAGTTAATGTAGTTCGATTTACTCGTCTGGAGAGGTCAATACTTTAGGTACTCTTAATCCATCTTAAGAATCGATACTATTATCACTAAACTATAATAGAGGATCATACACGTTTATCTTTACATTAATCATACATAAGTCCCAAGGCTCAACACCAATTTCTTTTATTTGCTTATCATTTATTTTATGTACCTTTAATTTTCTGTTTTCACTACAAATTCATTTTCTTCTCCTAGTATATTATTGAGATAGATTAGATTTAACTAGTTCCTTGTAGGTTCGACACTCTATTCTCTACTTTATTATTTGATGCGACTAGTGCACTTGTTAATAAATTTATTTGTTACAAATTCTATGCATCAGTGATCCACGTAATGAACTTTTGACTGATGGATCTCAGAACAATTGCCCTTAGGTCATCAGGCGAGAATTTCCTACAAATCTAATTACCCAGACACACCAAAGTTTCAAATTACTTTCATTAGTTCGGTACTCATGTGCTTCTTCATATTGCGCAAGGTGGTCTATGTAACGAACTTTCGACCAATGAATCTCAGAGCAGTTGTCCTTACGTCGCTAGGCAAGAATCCCTTATGGATCTAATTACCCGAACGCACCAAAGTTCTGATAACACCTTTTTGTACCTCCTCATACTTTTTCAACTCCACTAGCCCTCTTCTATATATGCATATCATTTGATTTATTTATTTTAATTAAGTTGAGTCACACTTGAATATTCAATAGGAATATAATTATTGCAAGGTATCATATATTAAGTATTTCAAACAAGAAGAAATTAGAGCATGAACATGACTTTTCCTCATACACTCATTATTTCACTCATCAAGTTCCTTCAAACTAATTTCCAACACTAAGGCGATAGATTATAAATATTCGATACTTTGAATTTCGTCAGTTAATAGGGTGTCCTTGATCATGACTCGAAAAGAAACAAAGATTCAATCAAAAAAAAATTGAAACTTTTTTTCGGTACATAAGCATGATGCATGACTCAAAACGAGGACGAAGCAAAACATAAGCAAACATGAAACACAACTAAAGATGAAATGATGCATGCTAATGCAGCTCCCCCAAGCTCGAACTCAATACTGTCTTTAGTGTTTAAGTGTGGACTTGTAAAAGGGATACAATCAATGCAAAGAAATTGAAAAGAAAGAAAAAGACAAAGACACAATCCTCTAATTCATAGGCGGCGGCGATCGATGGTGGAAGGAATAAGCCATAATGTCCTCAGCATAAGAGGAATAAAGTATTTGAGGAAAAAAAGGTTCGATGAAAGAATATTTAGTTACAAAGCATAAAAGAAGGTAATCCAAATTAAATATTATTTACATTAATTCTAATTAATTATAGTATTAAAATAATTTTCAAAAAAAATATTCGTTATTTTTTCTAAATATTTAAGGTGATTTATATAATTTAAAAATTAATTCGAAAAGTAATGACTGATTTTTTTTAATACAATATCCTTGAACCATTTTCACCCCTGACTCTGTGCATGAGATACTAATAAAAAAAGTAATATTACTCCAATTTGAATGGAAATAACTGAAGAAGGTCTATGCCTTTATATTAAATGGAGATTTGATATTTGTTCACTAATTCACACACAAAACATACTCTCTCACACAGGTATATATACATTATTTATATATTATTTTATACATAAGGTACTTTCGTTCAAATTTATAGAGATCAAAAATTCATTTTCTCTCTCTCCCTCTCACGTATATACAAATTTTTTATAAATTATTTTATACATAAGGTGCTTTTATTCAAATTTATAAAAGGTTGATGAAAGTAAGTAGAGATTGTGCTTTGAACATCGTTAGTAGGTGTATTTCATTCTTGTCATAAAGTTATGATGCATTCAAATTGACTTTAAAGCTCATGCTTTTATTATTACAGCGAAGTTTCTTTGATAATCCTGCGTCAGGAAAAATATATTTCATGGTCAATTTTTTTTCCTTTTTCTAGTATTATTACAGCGAAGTTTCTTTGATAATCCATAGTATTTTATTTCTTTTATCCTAATATAAAGTTAAGTTTGATGCATTTATCTGTCGAACATTTTTGCAACTTTTTAACGTTTTAAAATAAAAAGTCAAATTGATTTAGATCTCTTGGTTCATTCTGATATGATGACTGGAATTTCATTATTGAAGACTACAATCGAAAAAGATTATAATGATCATGTATTACATTTTATGTCAGTAATATTTTTATAATAAGGTATCCACTTGATAAATCTTTGGCAACTGCATTTTGATAATTGAAATATTTCACTTTTCCAATATCGATCAATCAAGACATCAAAATTACCATCAAAATGAATCGCATGCGTATATATAGAGCTAGAAGCCTAGGGCGAACATGAATTACTCTGCTTAATGCCTTAATCCATGTGTTCTCTTCTCAACCATCATTTCCTTTTTCGGATACTCGTTTCTTCTTCTGTTTTTCGTTTGTGTTCCTTTCATGTACTCGTTCTCTTGCGTATAGTATGCAATGACAACAAAAACTTTTTTTTTATCGACAACATGTCAACATGCATGTTATTTTCCCATTTCTAATACTTTTCTACTACCGGATTGGAGTCCAATTACCATGCATGCATCAGATAATTAATACCATCTTGTTCACCTACCGCATGCAGAGAGATAAATGCATGTACGTTATTTGAAGTCAAGTTATTAATTAATTAATTAAACCTCAAATTGTTAGATATCCTTTTCCATTTAGGAGCCTCGTAATTAATTCGTTTCTTAGCAGACCATTTGATACAGTGTTCAAAATGTGCTTGGTCATGCTGTCAATTGTAAAACCACGCGCTTTTGTTAGTTAAGTTCAGTACACATTGTTTCCTGCATATGATCACTGCGGAAAACATATAAAAGTTACAAGTTGCACGATTTTTCAACCTAAAATAAAATCAACAAGTACTTAGCACAGTTCCCATATATCTACCTGAACTTGCAAGCCTTTTGCTGGAGGAGTAAGGTGTATAATTTCCAATACAAAATGGGTTTTGAACTATCAAAGGTGGTGATTTGGTTATTCCTCTTGAAGATAGCAGCTATCGCGGTTCAAGTTCATGCTCAATCTCCTCAAGGTAATTACCCATTTCCTATATATATCGATCTATCCTCAGAAACCTACTTAAGAATAGTTGTCAAAAAAAATTTTCCTGTTACATATTTTTCATATTTCTAAACATGCAAAAGTGTCCTATACATTCGAACACAATTTATCCGAAAAACGAAGAAGGGATATATTGGAAAAAAAAAACTTGTAACAGCTGTTTAACTTTGTTTCCTCGGTTGTACGCATGATGCAAAACTCTCTGTAGGAACAATCTAAATGAACTAATCCAACATTTATAGTAAATCTTGTTGATACACCTGAATACCTTATTAAGAGGAAAATATATTACGATCTTAATAGTGTTGTGAATTGTTAATTATTTCAAAGTACTCAAATTAAGAAAGAGAAAACTGCAGATGAGATCTTACATGCACCTTGCAGAAAACAGGTGCTAGAAGAAATGCCATGTCTAACAGATATTGTAAAAGGTTTAAAATAATTAACTAATTTATCCAAAAATAAAGTGGCTAGGACAGATCACGATTCTGCTAGACAAAGTTAGAAATATAATTCATTGAGAATAATTTTCATTTACAAATTTAATAAAGTATTTAGGTAAGATATATAGAGCTTAAACGGATTGATAACTAGTAAAGTAACATAAAGAAAAATCATTCATATATATAAATTCCTGTTGCATTGTAAATGGCTATTACTTATTTTCAATTTATAGTAATTTTCAAAAGTAATTATAGTATCATTTTATTATGATGAAAGAAAAAGATAATCAAATTAGAATAACAGAAGAAAAGTTTTATTGCTAAGGAAATATAATAGTGAAAAAATGTGAAATATTGGGAAACAAAGATGAGATGTGATATTTAGAATCAAAGATAGAGACAGAAATCCGAAGATATGTTATAAATTAAATATTCAACTGCCAATCTTTGAATTCCTTACATAAGCAAATTTGGCCTTATATTGTTTTCTCCAAACTTTATCGGTTATGTACTCTAAATATTCTTTATTTGACTTGCTACATGGTGCGCGGTTTGTTTGGATATGTTAAAAATGAGAGGCGGTTTGATTCGTTCAACTCGCCACTTTATATAGCTCATACTGCATAACGTTTCAAATTAGAATAATTTGGATAGTAGCGGATAGGAGATAAACGTCAGTTTCTGATAAGCTATTGGGAGAGATTAAGTTTTTAGTTCTTCAATTTATTTTTAGTACATTCATATTACTAATATATACAGAAATAATTTGTGATGAAGAAAGGAAAAGGTGTGAGTATAACAAAGTTAAAATTGTTATGGTTTTCGTTTATACGCATCTAATCTATACATAAAAACTTATTAGAAATTATTACTTTTATATTAAAATATTTTAAAGTACATACGAATACGATATTAGAAATTAAATAATTTATTATTTCATTTATTAAATCTATTCATAAAATAATTCACTCGATATTTTGCCAAATATCTTTTTATCTTTTAATTGAATCGATTCCAAGAAATGAAGAATTTGTAATGGGAATTTTCTAAATTCTCTCTGCTAACAATTAATTGTTGTCCGTCTTATCCAAGTAAACGCTATTTTCTATTTTCCTCAAACCTACCTTATATCTTATGTAAGTTTGATTAGTGGATAGGCAGTTCGAATAGATAATAGCACTTTAATTGAAGGATAACGATTAATTATGGATGGATAATGAATAACGATTTATTTATAACAACAACAACAAAGCCTTATCCCACTAGTTGGGGTCGACTACATTGATCATACAATGTCATTCCGCTCTATTAGTAATCAAACCTTTCAGTATATTATTCATCAATAGATCTTGCTCTATTAGTTCGTCAAGTGTCCGTCTTGACCTCCCTCTCCCTTTTTTAGTCGGACTCCAGATTATTTGATCTACTCTTCTTACTGACGCATCTAATGGTCTTTTATGAACATGACCAAATCATCTTAAATGATTCTCTACCATTTTTTCACTAATAGGAGCCACTCTGACTCGTTCACGTATATGGTCATTCCTAATCTTATCTAATCTTGTATGACCACACATCCATCTCAACATCCTCATTTCGGCTACCCCCACTTTACGTTCATATTGTCCCTACATAACTCAGCATTCACTACTATATAACACTGCCGGTCTTATAGCAGTACGATAGAATTTTCCTTTAACTTTATTGGGTATTTTTTTATCACAAAGAACTCCAGTGGTTTTCCTCCACTTACATCAACCAGCTTGAATTCTATGATTAACATCATCTTCAATCTCCACATCTTGTCTTACACTTGATCCTAAATATTTAAACTTTGTCACTTGAGGAATTATATCCTCCCCTAGCCTAACTTTCAAATCGTCTCTAAGTTGTTTATTTGTAAAATTGCAATGCATATATTCTATTTTATTCCTACTTAAACGAAAACCCTTTGACTCCAACGTATTTCTCCATATTTCCAATTTTGTATTAATCTCTCCTCTTGAATCCGCTAAAAGTACTATATCATCCGTAAATAGCATGCACTTAGGTACCTCATCTGTGATACTCTCGGTTATAGCATCGATAACTAAGTTAAATAGATACGGACTTAAAGCTGATCCTTGATGTAGGCTAATTCCTATAGGAAATTCATTTGTCTCACCTCCGGGTGTCCTAACCCTAGTCAATGCCCCATCGTACATATCTTGCATTACCTTAATGTAGACAACACTCATCATCTTCTTTTGCAAGGCTTTCCAAAGTACATCCATTGGTACCCGATCATACGCCTTCTCTAAATCAATGAAAGTCATATGTAGGTCCCTTCTCCTACTTCGATACTTCTCCATCATCCCCTTAGTAAATAAATCGCCTCTGTAGTGGATCTTCCTGGCATGAACTCCAATTATCTCTCAGAAATATTAGTCTTCATTCTCAATCTATGCTCAATCACTTTTTTTCATAATTTCATTGTGTGACTCATAAGTTTAATCCCTTTATAATTTGCACAATTCTGAATATCCCTTTTATTTTTGTAAATAGGAACTAATGTACTTAATCTCCAATCATCAGACATCTTTTTCGACCGTAAAATCTCATTAAATAGTTTACACAACCACAACACACATTTTTCTCCCGAACATTTTCAAACTTCAATCGGTATACCATCCAGTCCAACGGCTTTACCATTCTCCATTTTCTTAAGAGCTTCGCTAACCACCGAGACTCTAATTCTACGATAAAATGATCTATTAAGCTCACATTCGCTATCTGTCAAGTTCTTCAAATCACAACGGGAACCTTCACATTCATCATTAAATAGCTTATAGAAATACTCTTCCAATTTATTCTTAATATCTCCCTCAGTAACTAAAACCTTGTCAACTTCATTTTTTATGCATATTACTTGATCCAAATCTCTCGACTCCTTCTCTTTATTCCTTGCAATCTTGTAAATCCTTTGTTCACCAGCCTTTGTCCCTAACTCCTTATAAAACTCCTCATATGCCTTAGCACGAGCATCACTAACTGTCTTCTTAGCCTCCCTTTTCGCCAAACGATATTTTTCTCAATTGTCAGAACTATTGTCCAAGTGTATCGCCTTAAATAATTCTTCTTATTACGCACCTTTTCTTGGACCTCCTCATTCCACCACAACGATTTATTTATAAATTTGATAAAAAAATATTTGATAAATATAATGATTGAACTAGTATCTACTTATACAATCACAAATATAAATATAACAACATAATTTAAATTTATTCTTATAAGCATCCTATCCATAATAATTAATTTACAATATTTTATTTTAAATACAAATATTTAAAAATATTTTATTTTAATATAAAAAATATCGAATATACTAAAATAAAATCTTGTTCGAATTTTAAGTAAAATTAAATATATAATATATAAAAATAAAAAAAATTAATATATAAACATTTAAATTTTATATTAAAAATAACGAGATTATAAAATCTCTATACATTATACCCTATTGTGCTAAATTTTTAAACGTTATTTTTTAAAAATATTTAGCAAACACAGGCGTCAATCAAAACGTTATCCTCTATTGGCGACACCATTTTCTTTTCTTCTTGGGCAAAGTGTGGACAGTTAACATCTGTTTTTTGTGTACTATTTGTTGCAGCAAACTCGAGCTAGATACCTACTATATAATCATAATGTTTATCTGCCAGGTTTCATAAGCATCGATTGTGGCATCGCTAGTAATTCTAGCTATGTTGACCAAGAGACAGGCATAACATACGTCTCGGACGACCAGTACATCGACACGGGTTCAATTAGCAGTATCGACCCAGTTTACAAGACCTCGTCGCTTCCTTCGCAATTATCGAACTTGAGAAGCTTTCCGACCGGCGATCGGAATTGCTACACGTTGCCGGTGGTGCAGTTTCAGAGGTATCTGGTGAGGGCAAGGTTCGTGTACGGGAACTACGACGGCAAGAACAGTAACGACGTCAACCCCATACAATTCGACCTGCACTTAGGGACCAACTTCTGGAAGACGATTAACATAACCGATGCATCCTCCTCCCAGGATCCAGAGGCTTTGACGACCACGGAAGCCAATTTCTTATTTGTTTGTTTGATAAATACAGGGAAGGGAGTCCCTTTTGTGTCTGCATTGGAGTTGAGGCCCCTAAAAGATACGATGTACAATTTCTCTCGGTCAGATCTCGCTCTCGTGCGACGAGACGACATGGGAGCCTTGACCGACAGAATGGTTAGGTAAAGGAACAATGTCATTTAAACTTTAAAATGTCTCTAATATGAATTTGCATAGTTATTATTCATTAAGATAACAATAATAATAATGCTCACGTGGTTTGTAATGGCATGAACAGGTACCCTAAGGACCCCTACGATCGGTTCTGGCGGCCCTACAATAAGGACTCCTGGGTTACGATATCCACCAACCAGAGCGTCGGAAGCCAGGATGACAGTTTCGAATCGCCGTCCGATGTCCTCCGTACGGCGTCGCAGCCGGCAAAAGGTATGACCATGGACTTTGAGTTCGGCTCCGATTCCCCGGCCGTCCAACTCTACACCGTCCTCTGCTTCGCCGAGGTGCAAGTCCTCGCCGGGAACTCCACGAGGCTGTTCGACATCTACAACAACAACGATCTTTTTTATGGAAACAATAGTCTGGATTACCTGTCTGCAACATACATATACAGCACACAGCCTTTCAGCGGCTCCACCAGTTATAAATATTCCCTCGTCGCCACCAATGATTCCACTCTGCCGCCTCTCATCAATGCGCTGGAGATGTATTCCGTCATGACAGCCGTCGGGGTGCCGACGGACCTGGAAGACGGTGCGTAAGCAATTGAACTTAACTGCATGCTTCAGAGGTGCTTGTTTACAATGCACTGACTGCATTTTACTTGATGTTTTGGAGGATCAGTTAGTGCCATGAAGGCCATCAAGGAGCAATATCAAGTGAAGAGGAATTGGATGGGTGATCCATGCACTCCCAGACAATATAGTTGGAACGGTGTGAACTGTGCATATAGTCGCAATTCATCAAGGATCATAAGTTTGTGAGTATCCAACAATAATAAGTACTTGTTAGCAGTATGGTGTAATACCATCTATTAAGCTAATAAAAAGATTTGCAGAAATCTGTCCTCAAGCGGATTAAGTGGCGTCATATCTTATTCTTTCGTTAAGCTCACAGCGCTCACGTATTTGTAAGTACCAAGTGACATTTTCTTAATTTGTTGTTGATCCTCCATGATACATGAAACAATATGGAACATGCATAGTCACATTTAACTCCTGCGCATCAATTCTAATTAGTTATATCACGGATTCTATGTACCGAATTAAACTTCCATTTACTTGCAAAACATGGTTTCATTACAACATCAACAGATGACTTTTAGTTACGATCTCCTCTCTTGTTTGAGAGTTCTATTAAGTTGTCTTGGGCATGTTGGCATATGCTGGGATAGATGGATATTAACCTGTGGTTGTTGGCTCTCTTGCTTCAGGGATTTGTCTAACAACAGTTTGACAGGCACAATACCTGACACTCTAGGAAACATACCATCCCTCCAAGTCCTGTAAGCATCGCATCAGCAAATTTTGTTTAAAATTCTGATACCAAAGAAGTTTGATGCTAGCAGATCTCCCTCTCCATTTCTGTTTTCTGTCCCCAGAATATTGTCATGCAACAATCTAACAGGTCCAATTCCTGCTTCACTGCTTCGAAAATCAGATGAAGGAAAAATCATATTAAGGTAAAAATTTAATTTGTCAAGGCAATATAGTGGGATGGTTAGACTTTGATTAAGGTTGTTATTTCAAAGCACAGTTAGAGAGGAATAAGAATCTTATGATCTTGTATTTGATTCTTTATTGGGATAGAGTGCATTGGAATTTGGATATAAGGATTCAGAAAAGATTGTCCAGATATCTAGATTTTCTTCCTTATCTTTGTTGAGCTTGTTTGTCTGTAAGGTTTATTTATGTTATTTTACTAAAATTGTGTTACTTGTGTATTTTCAGATTTGACAACGATACAAATGCATGCCAAAATTCTATAACACTGAATCCATCTAGTTCTTCTAAGAGCAAGATCAGTAAACCTATTATCGTGGTTGTTTCGGTTGTGCCTGCAGTGATACTTTTAGCTATGGTATACATGATCTGGAGAGTTAGAAGGTTAGGAGGTATGCAGTAATTATTTAAGCAAATTCCTATTTGTATTTAGAAACTACGATTTTTTTAAACCTCAAAGGAACATTATGTCTTTCAAACAACGTTTTCAAAATTCTAAAGAAATTCTGGGAGTTGAAGTCCAGCTATGCGCACAATTATACCTTAACTCTGTATGTTGCAAAAGAATATAATATATATATATATATATATATATATGTGTGTGTGTGTGTATAAGTTGTATGGAGTATATATACTAGTTTACAATATTTACAGCTAGAAATTCTAAAGAATATATAAATATTATTTGATTTTCTAAAAAGAATATTAAAGTAATTTTCTGCTTATAGGTTTTCATATATATTTTTTTTTTGTTCTATTAATGAGAACAATTTTAGACTTTACTCGTGAATCTTTTTCTCATTGGTGACATTCATCTCCATTGAACAGCCTGGGGCTCTAACCCTTTTGTGCCATTACGTCTTGGAGATCGCATTAAACTTAAACGAGACCACGTCGACCATACAATTCATGTCGAGGTGAAGCAATTCAGTTACAAGCAACTCGCCAACATAACCAGAAATTTCGAGAGAGCGGTTGGAAAAGGAGGATTTGGAACGGTCTTCAGTGGCAATTTACAGGGAGGAGGGGAAGTTGCAGTCAAAATGCTTTCTCAGACATCAAAGCAAGGGACCAAACAGTTTTTGGCTGAGGTGATTGATTGCTCTTACATGATCAGCGATCTAATTAAAATCAAAGGGTGTGAAGATTGATAGAAGTGTCCCTCTGTGTCAACTTAGAGTGTAAATACTAAATAGACATCTTTCTATCAGACTCATGAATCTCACATTTACCTTCAGGATTAATTTGCTTTTTTTTTATTTTTTTTAAAACTTCAGCCTCTTTTGTAAACTAACATTCAATAACATTGTAAAGTACTTAAGGATCAATTTATCACACTTCGTTAGTTTTTAATTTCTTTATCTCTGTAGGCTCAGAATTTGGCAAGGATTCATCATAGGAATCTGGTTTCTCTCATTGGGTACTGCATGGACGGAGACCACCTGGGTCTTGTTTATGAATACATGCCTCAGGGAAGCCTTCGTGAACATATAAGAGGTTCGCTCTCTTCGGCCTGACTGCTTTTCAATATTCTTTCTCCTTAACATATATAGGTTCTTTCTTCAAGTCATGCACAGTTTCAGTTATTTTCGACCAGAAAAAACTGTAAATATGGACTTCTGACGTGTGATATTTTTATGTTCCATTTGAAAGTTTTATATGCCTCCGAAATTACAGAGCAATGAAAAAGTACGTCTTTGTTTCTATGTTTTTTTTTTTTTTGCTTTTTTATGAATGCGCAATGGATTAGAACCAAGAATACATAATAAACATATTTGACTCCCAATCAGGATAGTTTCATTGTTGCAACTTCCAATCAATGCAGGTAATGCAGGATACAGAACCCTACGTTGGGCGGAGCGGCTACGAATTGCAGTTGAAGCTGCACAAGGTTTAAAAAGATACTTGTTTTTTCAGCTCGAATTATGTGTTCTTTTCATCGCCATCTCAATTGATGTTATATTGTGCCAAGGACTGGAGTATCTGCACAAAGGATGCAGCCCGCCAATAATCCACAGGGATGTTAAGACAAGCAACATACTTTTGAATAAAGATCTGGAGGCTAAGTTAGCAGATTTTGGACTGTCCAAGGCTTTCCATGATGACCGTGAAACTCATGTCTCTACCATGGGAGTAGTTGGCACCCTTGGATATGTTGACCCCGAGTTTGTCTTCATCTCTTCTCTGTTTTCCTCACTTTTTGTCTCGCTGATCTCAAGCTACACGAATTATAATTCACTCACCATGACATAAAAAAGTCCGTTTAAAATATCATAGAGGTCCTGATTGCTTTTAGAATAGAAGTTACTGGGATCATTTACATTTGAAGACTGTAACAGTATCATGAATCAATATTACTTTACCATACTTTGATTTTGACAAGATGCAAGGCCGTTACTTCTTTTGATAGACTACTATATGGAAATGTCAACTTTTCCATTGCTTTATTTCGCTGAACTAATCGCTTCTTTTGTGTGTGTATTGGCTTACCAGGTACCAAAACAGCTTGGTGCTTAACGAGAAGAGCGACGTGTACAGCTTCGGCGTGGTTCTCATGGAGCTGATAACTGGTCAACCTCCCATCATGCCGGATCTGGAAAACGTTCACATAGCTCAACGAGTGGCCCAAAGCATCGAAAGAGGGTACATAGACGACATCGTTGATGAAAGAATACGAGGCGAGTATGATGTGAATTCTATCTGGAAGATTGTCGATCTGTCCTTGAAGTGCACAGCATCCACGCGCGGTCAAAGACCGTCCATGTCCGAAGTGGTGATGCAGCTGAAGGAAACCATGGAGTTACAAAAAGTTGGTAGCAGCGAGACGGGCCAGAGTCTTAACGCAGTTACTTACACGAATCCTTCCCCGAGATAGAAGCAGATCCGTCTCTCTCACTGTTTTGTGACCCGTCTTCTTTGGACTTGCATTCTTGGAGTGCCCGGTTAAATAAACTTCTTGCATTTAGGAAATGAAAAGCTGACTCTTTATAGATTGAACATTGTGCAAATGTCTCCACCTGGTTAAATATATATATGGATATAATTTTTGTAGCCAAAAAGAGCGATGCCCATCATCCAAACCACACAAACTTAGCTATTGCATGCATTAGTTAAGTGTTAAAAATCTCAATCCACCATTGATTGTAACTAATTTGCTGATTATCCAAAGGATTTAAAAGTACATGCATTTGTTTCATTTATATATTACTCTACTTTTTTTTACTGTTTCACAGTACTATAGAAAAAATGGTTCATTTTTGGGAACTTCTATTTTTTTTATTTCTTTTTCATACAATAAGAAAAACAGCATCCTCTAGTAAGAAAAGGACCCTTGTCACCGTAATTCGCAACAAAGATTTCATGAGTGCAACACATAGGAAAAATTATATAAAAGCGGACAAAAAAATAGAAAATGAAAGCATTGAACCATACTTAACGTAATATTTTTAGAATTTTATTTAAGTTATTTTATAATTTCGTATAATTATATAGACTAAGTTTTATATTTAGTTTGCTTAATTTATTTGAGTAAATTATTCATCCATTTGTTCTTATTACTTGATAAATATGTTAATATCGAAATCTGCAGGTAATTTTTGAAAAAAAGAAAAAAAAAAGAGAACAGAGAAGGTCACTGTTGGTCTAAAGATCATATTTTATGTATTTTGATGATAGCAAACAAAGAAGATGATGTACTAATTATGCTTGAAGTGATAGTGTGAATATGTTTAGCTAAAGTTTTTCTCTGCTGTAAAAATGGGCGACCGATATTATATCGGTCAACCGTTATGAAAGATAATGGACGATCGAAATCGATGATGGAATGTCTGCTAATCACTGAAAGAAAGAAACTCTAAAAAATGGGCGACCGATTTATAATCGATCGATCGTTATTGAAGATAATGGACGGCTGAAATGAAAGTTGGAACGTCCGCTAATCACAGAAAGGATCAAACATTAAAAATGGATGATCGATTTATTATCGGTCGATTGTTATTGGAGATAATGGACGACCGGAATGGAAGATGAAACGTCCGCTAATCACAGAAAGGATCAAACTCTAAAAAATGGGCGACCGATTTATTATCGGTCGACCGTTATAGAGATAATAGACGACCGTAATGGAAGACTAGATCGATCGCTAATCACAGAATGGATTGGACTTCAATATCGGTCGACCGTTATGAAAGCAAGAACGGCTATAATTCTTCTATAGCTTACTAACAACGGTAAACTGCACAGAAAAGATAAAATAACGGATATAATTTTTTATTAAACGGACGACCGATTTTGTATTGGACGACCGCTGAAGATTCGATAGACAGGATAACGCTAGTTACTGTGCAAAATGGATGACAAATATTGAAACGGTCGATCGATTCAAAGCTGACAGCACAAATTTTTTTAATTACTTTACAACAGCCAAATTTTCAAGAGAAGCCTATAAAAGAAATCCAAAAGATTGAAGAAAGATCATTCAAGCAAGGCAAATCATTCTAGAGCTCTCTTCAAATCCAAAGCACTTTTTTTGAGCCAAAGTTGCAAATCATCCCTTCCCTCTTCTAGTTTCTTAGTGAGAATATTATTTGTAAGAAGAGAGTTTTTGAGGGAATTCTTATTTAGATAGATTTGAGTGCTCCTTGTAAGAAGAGGTGTGTCTTACCTCTTGAGCAAAGAAAAAGGTATTGTGGTGTAGAAAGGGTCATTCTCTCCCTACAAGAAAAGAGAAGGCTAGTGGATCTCCGACGGTCTCAAGGTTAGAAAGTCGGAGCGGGAACTTAGGCCAAGGAGTTGGGCCGAACCTCGTCAACATATCATGTTTTTTTCTTCTCTTGCTCATTTTTGTTTTTATTACATATTCTTTATTTGCTTGTGATCGCATTCGCTATAAATTTACTTCTACATCTTTTTCGGTTTTAAATTTTTATACACAAATTCACCCCCCCTCTTGGTGCTTTCGATCCTACAGTCACCAGAAATAGAGGTGTTCATCGGGTCGGGTCGACCCGTGAACCCGATGACCTGACCCGACCCGAACCGGAGATCTCCTCGGCGAGTCCTTTCGCCGCCGTCGCCGTCGAAGTTGGTGATTGAGATTTTCGTCCGACGTACGTAGTCACCGTCGTCGCCGTCCTCGCGGGTGCCGCCATCACTGTCGGAGTCGGCGTCATATCTCGCCGTCACCGCCGCCGCTTTGCCACCTCTCTCTCTTGTCAAGCCGTCACCACTATCGCCGCAGTCGTTATCGCCGCAGTCGTTGTCACCGCAGTCGCTGCCGTCGCAACCGCCGCTTCCAACTCCGGCGGAGTCAACTAAGGACAATTGATAGTCCCTACCGAATGTTATGTAAATCAAATAGCATTAACAAGGTTCCTGAAATTGAGATTCATATCTTGAATTCATGAACTAATTTCGAATGTTATGGATCGATTTACAGGTGCTCGAATTTGATATTGGTTTGTCTCTCAAATTCCTTTAATCACGATCACGATCCAAAATGTCCTATGAATGAATGTTGTAATTGAGTAAAAAATCATTTGAACAAATGATACATTTTGCACTATGGACAAAAACGGTCGACCGTTTCTCATAGTGGTCGACCATTTCTCCATTTCCAAGTCTGTCTTAGTTAATTGTCATATTTATTCCAGAATTTGATTTTGTCCAAATACCACCAAGGAAGAAGACGTGTGCTGGTCCTTGTAAGAGGAAGGAACCAGGGTCCTCTTCTCATCCATCATCTGACGCTCAGCCAACACCTTCTCAAGAATTCGATTCTTCTCTATTTGCTAACGCTTCCATTGCATCTACATTTGAAATATTGTATTCTTCCAGAGAAGTAGCACATGGCATGCGAGTCGATTGGACTTCTCTTAATATGAACATGCTTCATAACCTATTTGATGGCATAGGTTGGATTCCTCTTCTTAATGTTAAGGAGCATGTTTATCCTAGGTTGGTCAGACTTTTTTACGCAAATTTATCATTTTCAGAATCTAAATCTAATGTGACATCTCACATACTTGGTCATATAATTAAGCTTACTGATTCCTTGATTTGTGAGATTTTCGATATCCCCAACCGAGGACTCTTAAATATTATATCTCATAGATGGCCTACTGACATCTCTATCAATGAAGCTCTTGAAGTTGTCTTTTGTGGTGAAGTGCATAACTTTCCCATGAAAGGCCTTCTAAAAAAATTGTCTCCTCCACTTCTTGTTGCACACCATATAGTTAGTCATATCATATTTCCTCGATTTGGTCATTATACTGATATAACTTTCCATGATTTATGTCTTCTTTTCTTCGACATGATTTTCCTCCTGTTAACTTTGGAGCATATATGATTTATCGCTTTATCTTCACCAAAGAGAAGATAAATTCCAGACGATCTCATAATATGATTCTTTACTTTGGTTCTTTTCTCACTCGAATCTTTCGTCATAAATGCATTCCTATTCTTGAGTTTGAGCCATCACTTTCTAAGAGACCAACTGATATAATTGGAAAAGCCACATTGAAGCGGAAGGGTCTTGTTCTTGTTAATGATGAATGGGTCTTTTCCACTCAAGATCAAGATACTCAGGACTCGGACTCCGATGATGAGGCAAGCGCTGAGGCTCCTACGCAGGCTCCTATGGAAGATACTGGACCTTCTTGGGATCAATACATACCTCCTCCACGTGAGACGACGAGAGTTTGGGGCACAGTACCGACACGTGATGAGTGGGATGGGATGGTGACACGCACGGACGGCATATATCGGCGATTAGATAATATGACTACTCGCATAGAGTGCTTAGAGCTTGATCATCATCGTACACAAGACTACATGTTCGCATATTTCTGATCTTAGGATTTCGACACCTCTCCTTATGAGCAGGTTGCGCCCCCGCCCGATGATGCCCCAAACGTTTAGCTTTTGTTTGTTTTGGTTACCTTTTTGTTTCCTCCTTTTTTATGGTGTCAAAAGGGGGAGAATGAATGTATGTGACGCTATGTATTTATGACTTTGTCACTATGTATGACTCTCTATGGATTGTTATTTCACTTCTTGTTTATGTGATGTGGATTGATGTGATATTACTTGTATATGGAAATTTGTGAGTCATGATTTATTTTCACTATATATGATATTCACTTACAAAAAGAAGTTATGCTTTGATTAAGGGGGAATAAATAATATATTTTTATAAAGCAAGCATGAATTTAGGGGGAGGAATTTATACTTTGCTATTTTGATTACCTCTTCGTCACTTTGTTTGCCATCATAAAAAGGGGGAGATTGTTGGTCTAAAGACCATATTCTATGTATTTTGATGATAGCAAATAAGGAAGATGATGTACTAATTATGCTTGAAGTGATAGTGTAAACAAGTTTAACATTTTACAAAGAAAAATAGCCAAAGTTTTTAAAGGGCCACTTTACAGATTTATTAAAGAGCCGATTCTGAGCCATGGCACTGTTGGCAGTATGAGATGGAGGAGATTATGAAATATCAATGCCCCCCTAGAGTCCTGAACTTTCTTTGGAAATTTCTTCATGGCAAATTATCTACCAAAACTTTTCTATGCTTATTTGATAACTCTATTTCCACATTGTGCTCAATTTGCGGTAGGGAACCTAAAACCATTAGTCATTTATTCTTCAATTGCAACTGTTGTTTTGAACTTTGGCAATTTCTTCAGCAGCATACATCCTATACCTTCCTTCATTTTCAATCCTGGCCATCTGGCTCTTCGTTGGATGAAGGGGATCATCTTACTTCCCAATCGAAAAATAAACTTCTATCACTTATTGCCCTCACCCTATGGAACATCTGGAAGCGCGAAAATGATATCCATTTTGGCTCTCTCATACTCTCGAGCAGTGCCATCTGGGGTAGTATCCTAGCATACTTCAATAGTTATGATTCTTCCCACATTTCTGAGTGACCAAGGCGGGAGCCCCCATCTCCCTCATTGTTCATTTTGAACATTGATGGTTCCATTTTGGAGCTAGGGAAGATGGATGGTGCAGGCTACACACTACTCAATCCTAACGGCCATATGATTTTTGCAGGTGCGGTGCACAGCAAGTTTTATTCGGCGCTGGAAGCTGAGGCTTGGGCATTGAAGATGGCCCTTTTGCGGTGTCTGAAGTGGAACCACAAGCGCATTCAACTCCATTCCGATTCTACGACTCTCGTCGCACTTCTAAAGAATCATGACTGCTGCTCTTGGCGCATCAAGAATCTTATTATTGATATCTTACTCCTAACTCAAAGTCTTAGCATTTTTGTACCTACTATCATTAGCAGAAACTATAATATGACAGCAAATTTTTTGGCTAAGCAAGCTCGCATCACTATGAGTGATTTTTTGTGGATAGAGGATCCTCCTCATGACCTCACCCAGATGATGTATCACGACTTTCGATCTCTAAGTTAATATGATGCTTTTCCCAAAAAATAAAAGAGCAAATGCGCTAAAAGCAATTCAGTTAACCTCTCTCACCAACCCATGTCGCCTGCAAGCTAAAAATCTCATTTCAACTACAGTGATCCCATTCTCCTCTCACCCATTCGGACCAACTAAAGACCCTTTTACTGTAGCTACAGTAAATCTCTCTTTCTCTCACCACTCTTGCTCCCATCTCCTATAACCGAGCTAGAAGAGTCAATGGAAGAGGAGCTAGAGCAAAAAGGAGCTAATGCAAAGAGGGGGGAAGAATCTAAAGTTTAGAATTTACTAATCAAAATATATTTGAGAAAATTGTAAAGTCCTAATCATCATTAATATGTTTGAATTAAGAGTTTTGGAAGACCACACTAGATCTTCTTAAATGTTAAGATTACGATTTGTGTATGATCATTTTACATTGCTCTATGATTTCATTAGAATTACTATTTTTATTGATAATCATGATTATGTTTCATGTCCTTATGCTAAGTTCATGATGAAAGTACTAATTTATTGAACAAAAATGTGATTGTTAAGTCCAATATTCCTTCCTTCACTAGTTTCCAAGGTTCATTATGATATGAATTTATGACGATTGATACCAATGTACATTACATGCTAAAGAGGAAGACATGTCATTAAAATGCTTACGAATGAGTGCGAATGAAGAAAAATTGGACAAAATAGGGGAAATCTGACTTTTCCCTAGGTTTTTCCTTCTAACCTCTTCTGAACTATGAACATTTTTCACGTCTATCAACGACTTTCAAATATTTCGCGGACCTCCCATGAACTATGCCGCTTTTTTCATTTAGGTCCATTCGTAAATAACTATTAATTTTTCCATTATTTTTTTATTTTTTGAATTATGAAATAACCAAAATATTCTCGCGAAGTTAATTTAAATGTGCTTAAAATAATACATAATATAAAATATAAAAAACATATTGCGGGGGGCAACCTACACCCACCCCATCTCGCCGACGAGGAAGAGGGGGGCATCACCCCTCCCCCTCCCACCCACCCACCCACCCAATCTCACCGACGAGATGGGGGTGGGGGCGTTGCCCCACTCAACCCTTGTCTGCGAGGTCGCAAGGGGGACGACGCCCCCACACACGCACCGGCGAGGTCGAGGGGGCATCGCCCCCATGCGACCTTGTCGGCAATGTCGCAAGGGGGCAACCCCGTTGCGATATTGATGCGTGTAAAATTGATAGTAAACATTAGTAAGTACACTAGTCGCTCAAGTAATAAAGTGAGTGAGTAGAGTTATCGTTTTCACGATGATGACTAATAACTTAGATTTTATTTTAATCTTGTTAATTGAAAAATTAAAAAAAATATGATTTCATATGTGAATAAAAAGAACATAATCAAAATAAAGGAAATGATCACCTGAAGAGATAATGAAAAACATTGGGAAAAGAAAACAAAGAACTCTGGCAGCCGCTATGCACGTGCTCTCGTGAGTTTCGACAGAACTTCGCTATTGTTCTCACTCTTCTCCTCTTTGTAGGTTTCAAATCTATGCTCCAGAGTGCTTTTCCAGGTCCTCTTTTGCTTCTCATCCTCCAAAGAAAGAAACTAAAAATTTATTCAAAAAGTTGATAAAATTTGCCTTCAAAATGCCTAACCATCCCGTCACGGCTGTGACAGCATCCTTTATGGCTGTGATAGAAACCATTTTTCGTACCAACAATAGGCAACATCTGTGATAGAAGCCTTGATGCTTGCTTGTACAAGCACGGCCGTGACAGAGGATTTTGCTGTATTCCCATGTGTTCATGATCATTTTCTTCTCGTTTTGATTTCTTGCAATGAAATTATCCAAACTTAGGTAGAAATCAAATCTTTAAAAAATATTTTAAAATAAATCAATTCTTTCGTCCTTGAACACAAAAGACTTAAAAAATATAAATTAAATAAACTAAATTAATGCATGATTTTTTGTGAGATCGCAAGGGGGGCGACGCCCCCGACTTCACCGACGATGTCGCAAGGGGGGCGAGATTTTTTTTTGGGAGGGGGGAGGGGAGCAACGTTGCCCCCTCAACCTCATCGGCAAGGTCGAGGGGGGTGACGCCCGCCCCCCATCGACCTCGCCGGCGAGATGGGGGGTGTTGCCTCTTACAACAATTTTTTCTATTTATTATTATGTATTATTTTAAGCATACTTATCTGAACTTCATGAGAGTATTTTGGTCATTTCATAATTCAAAAAATAAAATATAACAAAAACTTAATAGACATTGATGGATGGACCTAAGTGAAAAAAGCGGCATAGTTCAGGGAAGGTCCGCGGAATATTTGAAAGTCGTTAGTGGATGTGAAAAAAGTTTATAGTTCAGGGGAGGTTACTGGAAAAAACCCTTTTTCCCTAGGAATAATTGAGACCCACAGAGCGCCCGCCTGTTGCCCGGGATGTGACACAACCTCAAGGTTCCGCGTTGTCGTGACACTCGGGGAGACCGTGCCCATGACCTCACTGTTTAATTCGATCGATGGGGTCGGTCGACCGATGATTCGACCTCTCCAAGGAAAAATGCCACTATTTAATTTGGTCGATGGGGTCGGTCGATCGAGCAACTAAGGCCACGGCCTTTCCACGGACTAGAACATCCGTGACTAATCCAGTCGACAGAGTTATCTATCGGAATGACCGTGAAGGCATGACTTCACATGCATTCCCAAGTATCGGCATGATCTGAACATGGCATGACTATGACCAATCCTATGTATGTTGATTGTCTACACTTAGAAAGCTTGTTGTTGTCGTCCGAAAGACAAGGAATAAAGATAGAACTAGCTAGCTTAAGTGTCATCCTCTCGGAGACAAGACCTTATCTAAGGGTGAGGGTGTGGTCTCCAATAGCACAAAGATCTCGGCCTAGTTAGCCTAAGATCAATGAGCCAACATGAACTTCTTAATCATCAAGATAAGAAGCTATCTAATTAAAGATGGAAAATGAAAAGATGAGATGGTCATATGACATAACTATGATTATATGACTTGGAGCATAAAGATTATAATGATGATGATGTAAGCACATAAAGGAATGTTAATGAATGTTTCAAGTTATCTATTAGTATATTTTCTTATGATGATGAAATATGTATGGCCTATGGGCCCTCAAATTATTATATGAACTCATTTATGTATTTCAAATCCTATGTTGGATCCTTATATAAATCATTTGTGGCCCAAGGACTAGTTATGTATCTTTAGATTTATAAGTCTACGAAGTCTTCCGCTATTTTATTATATTAAGTATGTCAATTGTTATATTTTTGCTGCGATGTTTATGAAATTAGGTTAAGAAGCATAGCACCGCCTAAGATTCGATCTCTAAATTGGGGCCCAAATCTTGGGTGGTACAATTATCTAATTTGATTTAAATTCAATTAACGATTTCATTAATCAAACTCAATTGGTTTGTTTCAGTTAATTAATCAAAATTTCAGATAAAAATTGAAATTAACTGATAAGAAAATAATATTTTACTATGAATTGTTATAATAAGATTCATAAATTACATATGTTTCTTGAAAGATTTTATTTCTACCTAAGTTTGAATAATTTCATTGCAGAAAATCAAAATGACAAGAAAATGATCGAAAACACATGGAAATGTAGCAAAGCCCTCTGTCACGATCGTGCCTCACTTGGTCACGGTCGTGCATGTACAAGCCGGCATCAATGCCACTATCATGGCCATGCCACATTGTGTCACGATTGTGCATGTTCTTTGTCAGAAGACATCGTCTCTATCACGGCCGTGACGGAGCTTGTCACGATCGTGAGGGACGATTAGGTGTTTTGCAGATGAATTTTATCCACTTTTCGGATAGATTTTTTATTTATTCCTTTGAGAGACGAGAAAATCTATAAAAGGAGACAGAAGATGACTTGGAAAAACATTCATGGAGCAAAGATTTAAACCCTAGAAAGAGGAGAAGAGCAGGAACGATTGCGAGGCTCTGTCGGAAATTCGAAAGAACACGCGCACAACGACTGCAAGAGTTCTTTATTTTCTTTTCCCAATCATTTACATTAGATTTGATGTTATTCTTTAGTAGATTTATTCTTTCATTAAGGTCATCTTAGTTGAACCATATTTGTATTTTGGAGTCTTTCTTAATATTAGTTTAATTTGAATCTTTAATAGCATTGCAATTTCATGTTTAATGCTTTCATTTGATTCCATGATTTATTATTTGATTGCTATATGAGAAGAAGTGATTATTTTCATAACAGTTTTTAGAATTGATTTTGTTTATTACATGCCACAATTAGAGAAATCGAAAGAGACCTAATTTGTGTAGTTATTAAGGTGACTTGAGAAAGCCCTTAATATTAATTCAATTTTAATGCTTCTTATGATTAATTAAGTAAATTAAAAACTGAAAGGGATTGATTTATTCTAATTATTCATAAGATAGTAGTTAAAGCCTAAAACATTAGTTAACTAATTTTGAGAATTCACTTTGTTATTGATTTAACTAATTCTAAGTTAAGAAAATTTATTATATTTTAGTGGTGATAATTAGGTGCCTTATTCATTATTTCTCCAGATGATCATTTCTTTTATTTTTATTTTTATTATTTTATTTTTATTCACATATGAAATCATATATTTTCTTACTTTCTCAATTAACAAGATTAAAATAAAATCTAAGTTATTAACCGTCCTCATGAGAACGATTCACTTTATTACTTGAGTGATTAGTGTACTTTTTAGCGTTTGCTATCAATTTTACACGCGTTAGCAAACATTCATTTATGATAACTGACGACTACTTTGTAAGTCGTATGAAGAAAATTGAAGATCGGATGACCGACGACTCAATTGAAGTTCATAGTGTTGATGGCGGTCTTTGTCGATCAAATGACCGCTCGACTAGATGGCCTCCAATGGTTATAATTCTGTAATGGTTTGATGAATCAATCGACCGGTCTAGGCACAATAAGCAAACCAACGATGAAGGTGCGGAAAAGCACTATAAGAATCAAATAGTCGGTTTGCTATTATCAAAAATCCACAATGGCTAAAAGAGTTATGTAGAAGAATGAATGAACATCCACAACAGCTATAAACACTTTAGAAGGCTATATAAAGTTGCCAAAGCTTGAAGAAACATAACATGGAGCACATTTGAGCCCTAATTTTCATTTCTTTCTTACATTTGTGATTGATATAAATTCTAAAAGAATTTAAAATAACCATGAATTATGGAAAATCCTTAGACAATTCTAAGAGTTGTACCTTTCCTCGTGAGCGGAAAGAAAATAGTAAAAGTGTGAAAAGGATTTCTTCGTTGTCCTGATTTGAACGAAGGGATGTACTAGTGAAATTTTCAATGGTCTCGAAGTCAAAAAATTGGAGCCCGGATGTAAGCTAAGGCGTGGCCTCTTTTAAACTCATTCATTTTGTGTTTATAATTTTTATTTTCTTATTTTGTGAATTACATTTAATTTGTTGGCTTGAAGATTATATTCCAAGTATTTTGATAGCAAATAAGGAAGATGATGTACTAACGTTGGTTGAAGTGTTGATCCAAACATGTTTATTATTTTTTAAAGAAAAGATCACTTTTAAACTCTACAAATAAAATGGTGGTTGATAAACTTTTGGACGTCTGCCGGAGATAAAACGGATTGCTGAAACAACTAACGCAACAATCGTTATTGTCCAAGAGTTTGAACATTTTAGAAATAGACAACCTATCTGCTTTGGGACACTTGTTGAGGATAAAACGGACAGCCAAAAAACTAGGCAATGACCGCTAATGTCCAAGACTTTGGAATTTTACAAAATGAATGATCGGTCCACTTTCGGATGCTCGTTTGAAATAGAATGGATGGCCAAACAATCTGCCTCAATGAATGCTAATGTTTGATACGTCAAGATTTTTAGAACGCATGACCATAACAAAAATGGATGCCCGGGACAATAAGAGTGAAAACCATGCCGAACGAATGGTCGAAAGTACTACCACAACAATTGCTAATGTCTGAGACTTCGTAATTTTCAAATTGGATGACCAAAAAAGTAATGGACACTCGTTTTGGTCATCAAAAGTGAAAACCATGTGCTATGGACGACCGAAGGCTGGAAGATGATAGAGGAAAAGACAAACAGTAATGACTAGTTTTTTTCTAAAATGAACGTCCGATTTAAAAATGAACGCTCACTTCGAAAAAAATAAAAATATAACAACTATTTTCTGTACAAAACGGATGACCGAATCTCAAACGAGCGCCCACTTCAGAGTTGGCAGTACAACATCAACTTTCCAATTGCAATGGCAATCCTATAAAATGAATGTCAAGGCCCGAAGGAAGATCATCCAAGCAAGAAATATCACTCTAAAGCTTCATCCAAGTCAAAAGCATTTTTTAGAGCTCTACTTTGCAAATCATCTATTCCCCCTTCAAGTTCTTAAGTGTGAACATTCTTTATAAGAAGAGAGAGTTGTAAAGAATCCTTATGTGCTTGTCTAATTATATATTTTGAGAGCTTTTTGTCAGAATAAGTGTGTCTTGCTTCTTGAGCAAAGAAGAAGGGAGTGTGTTATAGAAAGAATTGTTCTCTCTCTACAAAAAAAGGAAAGTTAGTGAATCTCCAACGGCCTGGAAGTCTCAAAGTCGAAATGAGAACGTACGCTAAGGAGTTGGACAGAACCTCGTCAACATATTTCATCTTTCGAGTTTGATCCTTCTTACTTGCTCTTATTATTAGATACTTGTTTGTCATCGTTTTTCGAAGATCGATTCTAAAGTTTTCAATTAAAATTTTTATACACTAATTTACCCCCTCTTTTACGCTTTCAATACTGCATAATTTGATTTTCTACATTTTTAGTCTATCTCATTGAAAAAAATATATATAACATTAATTAACCTTAATTAACCCTCCCCCCTTGATGCTAAATGATCCTACAAACTATGATTTTATTTCTTTCCAAATTTTAGTTTAATTATCTCTAATAATAATTAATTTTTTAATTACATTAATTCAAAAAAATAATTTTTATTTTTGTTAAATTCCGGGTGTGTGTTTGGTCACATCTTAAGTTTAATTCATTGCTAACCTCCTCCCAGTAAAATTGTGTGCGCTATAATTTAATAGTTTACATAGTTGTGATCTATCCTCTATTGTATTAAGTTTATGATCTATCATTTTGTAAACATATACAATTTGTACCCTTAACAACGCCGTGTACCCGGCAGTAGGACTATATGAGGAAAAATATTACTAAATGAGAGAATCTTAAAAACGAATTACAATCATTCATATTTTGAGTAACTAATACTAAATTTTAACTCATATTAGGACTCTGCAGTAGGACACGTAACTTATGTCACATAAAAATTAAACGAGTTACGAATAATATAAACCTCAAAATTCTACTCCGAAAGGCTCGAAATTTCCAGTGCGAGTGCATTTCTTTTAATGAAATTGGGAAAAGAATTTTTCAGTTTGGATTAGAACTCAATATAGTATCAACATTCTTAATACAAAAGTTGCCCCTTCGTTGTATTGTTCCTCTCTTCGTAGTCTTTGTTCTATTGCGTACCGTATGCAACGAAAATCTGTCCGTATCAAGAAGTATCCAAGAACGTTTGTTGGCGCAATAATTTGACTTATAGAGATCAACGATTATTTTATTTTTCTGCTTATCTTGTATTTATCCTAAGTCAATGGTCTGGACGAAAAAAAAATATGCCCTTAATGCAAAAAAAAATGTGTCCAGAAAACACTTGTAATTACGCTGTCATTCTCCCCAGTGTACAGTAGACAAGTTGTACACTTCGAGTTCCCTTATATATATATATATATATATATATATATATATATATATATATATATATATACATGCATGATCTGCGCTGTTTGTGATAAGTAATAACATGAAATTGGCTTGCGTATATTGTCTTGCATGATTGCACGTAATTAATATAGGCAATGATCGATGAACAGTGCATTACACGTAATGAATTCCGTGAGATTCCAAGTTGGATCATTCTATGCATTTTTCTATGTTTACAATCACATACTTGCACTTATTCGATGTCGACGATGTGCACCAAAAGTCAAATAATGATTAGAATCGTCTTAAAAAAATGATGCATAGGTCATCACTTAATTCAACTCTTTATGTAATAAAGATATTTATTTCTTCGAATGATACCGTGGAAAAAAATTAGAGGCCGGGAAATTTTTTTCAGCAAATCAGGCGATAACACGTGGACAGTTTACGAACCCTGTGGGCTGTACATTTTTGAAGTCCACGTCTTAATATGTGGTGTACCTCACGCGCTTTTGTTAGTTTCAGTACGTTATCTCCTCTCCTGCATGGTCACTGGGAAAAGAATATAGAAGGCCAGAAGCTACTAAGTTGCAAGAGTTTTCCATCTAGAACAAAACACTACCCTAAACCTAAACCTGAATCAAGCCTTTTGCTCGAGGAAGGTGGGTGTGTAATTACGAATATACAGTAGGTTTTGTATCATCCGAGATGGTGATTTGGTTATCCCTGATCTTGATGATAGCAGTTACGGCCGTCCTCCAAGTTCGTGCTCAATCTCCTCAAGGTAATTAATTAACCATTTCATTTATATCTATAGTTGAATCCTACTTGACAACTTTTGTCATGCATACTTTAAAACATGCTTCATAAGAAAAAAAGAAGGTATATATCCCAACCTTTTTTCATACAGTCGTGTTACCTTGTTTCCTCTATCGTATGCATCATGTAAATTCCTCCGTAGGAACAATCCGAATGAACTGATCCAAGATTTGTAGTTAATCTGGTTGATATGTACACCTGAATACCATATTAATTAATAAAAAAACTATATATATTACAACCATCGTGAAGTATTAATTAGTTAAAGGTACTCAAATTCAGAAAGAAGAGAAAAAAATACTGCGCGGACGAGATGTTATCTGTACCTTGCAGAAAGCTATATACGTAGATAGAAGAAAGGACTCGTCTAATACAACTCATTTTTTAGCTGCAAATTGCAGTATTCGAAGTACCTCCATCAATCTATTATAAAAGTAAAATTTTGTTATACAATAAGTCGATCGACCTATTATATATATAGTACGTTATACGCTCATAACACCCATAAGTTTACCAAAATTGAGAAATTAACTCCAATTATAAGTTTGGCTAGCTAGGACCTTTTTTACATTTACACTGGGGCATATGATGAGCAATCCGGCTGCATTTGTCTCATCCTCGCGTTACGGTTTTGTTTGGCACAATTAGAAATTTAATTAATCGAAAATAGTGATAATTTATTTAGTAACTGTATTAACATATATTAAGTGATTCGTATTATCTTTGTACTGTAAATAACTATTGTCGGAAAATACACATATACACATATACCTTATACTAACTTACAAGTTAAATTTTACTATGCCAAAGTAAGATTAATATTTAATCATAAGAGTTAATTAACTCCTATGTTGCAGCAATTTTGATATTCGGCAAAATGTATAAAGATGGGCTAAAATACATGCTGTTTACATGTTCTGCACATGACAGGTTTCATCAGCATCGATTGTGGCATCGCTAGTAACTCTAGCTATGTTGACCAAGTGACGAGTATATCATACATCTCGGATGACCAGTATATCGACACCGGTTCAATTGGCAACATCGACGCAAACTACAAGACCTCCTCACTCGAGACGCAATTATCAAGCTTAAGAAGCTTTGCGACCGGCGACCGGAATTGCTACACGGTGCCGGTGGTGCAGTACCAGAGGTACTTGGTGAGGGCGAGGTTCCTGTACGGCAACTACGACGGCAAGAACAGTGCCAGCGAGGTCAACCCCATACAATTTGACCTGCACCTAGGGACTAACAACTGGACGACGATGAACATAACCGATGCATCCTCCTCCTACAGTCAAGAAGCTTTGACGTTCACTGAAGCCAATTTCCTATCTTTTTGCTTGATAAATACGGGGAAGGGAGTCCCCTTTGTGTCTGCATTAGAGTTGAGGCTATTAAAAGACTCCATTTACAATCTCTCTCGATCGGACCTCGCTTTGTTTGCCCGAGTCGACGCCGGAGCCTTGACCGACAGCTGGATTAGGTAAACTAAGTCGATCTAAAAGTCAAATGGGAAAAGTTAACGTTTTAAATTTATGCTTTACTATATATAATATAGATTCTTCTAGATTAGACTTTTTTGGATTATGAGATAGAAGATTCATCACAAGAATTATGAAGTACTTATATGAGTGAAGTTAACGTTTTTTGGATTAAATTTTTATACGTTCATTCTTATAGATCTCATAGTTTTCCAAATAAATATTCTTTTAGGGACCAAACTGTATAAAATAAATAAGTTTATGCTCTATTTTTTATATTCCTAAGTTCCCATGGATCTGTAAATTATAAGTAAAGTTTTAAAAATTATTTAACCTAATAAAAATAAGAAAAAAATAAAAAGAAAGAAAGAAAGAAAGAAAGAAAGAAGAAAAAGAAGCAAATTCAATTTTGTTTTCGTAGTTTGTAGTATAGTAATTAACGATACAACATAGATGGTGGTTTGTAATGGCATGAACAGGTACCCTACGGACCCCTACGATCGCTTCTGGTGGCCCTACAACCCGGAATCTTGGACTAAGATATCCACAAACATGAGCGTCCCGACCGTGGGAAACGGTTTCGAAGCACCCTCCCTTGTCCTCCAGACGGCGTCGACGCCAGCAAAAGGCCGCTTGAGCATGGCCTTCAATTTCAATCCCGATTCCGTGGCTGACCAATTCTACAGCGTCCTCTGCTTCGCCGAGGTGCAAGTCCTCGCCGGGAATTCCTCAAGGCTGTTCGACGTATACAGGAATGGCGATCTGTGGTCTAAAAATCGCAGCGTGCCTTACCTGGAGTCTTCATGCACATACGACACCGTTCCATTCAGCGGCTACACCAGCTACGTATACTCGCTTAACGCCACCGATGAATCCACTATGCCGCCCCTCATCAATGCACTGGAGATATATCGGGTCATGCCTTCCGTCGGGGTGCCCACTGACCTCGATGACGGTGCGTAATCGTTGCGACAAAGGTGTTTGTACTTTTGTTTACCTCATACATTCTGGTCGTGTAGCATTAGTTAATTAATTGTTTTGGGTATATATATCTTATCATTTTTCAATTATTTCTCAATTAAATAAGAGCAATAATTTTGGCGTAGAAAAAGTAGAATTACTAGATAATTGGATTTACAATTATAGTTCCCTAACAGCATGTTACTTGATGTTTTGGATGATCAGTTAACGCCATGAAGGACGTCAGGGAGCAATATCAAGTGAAGAGGAATTGGATGGGTGATCCATGTTCTCCCACTCAATATATTTGGAATGGTCTCAACTGTGCATATAGTCGTGATTCATCGAGGATCACAAGTTTGTGAGTATCAAACAACAAGTATTCAGTAACAGTATTATTTATTACCATATAGTTAAACTAACAAGAAAGTTGCAGAAATCTATCCTCAAGCGGATTAAGTGGTGTCATATCCTCTTCTTTTGCTAAGCTCACAGAGCTCACGTATTTGTAAGTTCCAAGTGACTTTTTATTGTCTCAAAAGTCAAAATGATTCACCATGACAAATGGAATAATGTGATGCACCCACTTAGAATCCTGCAATTCAATGTTCAATAGTTGTATCACTGTTCTATGCTCTGAGTTAATTAGCTTCCAATTACTTGTAAAAAATAGTTGTATTATAGCATGTGAATTTTATACAATCTATCTCTCTTTTACTTGTTTTATTATGTTGTATTGGGTAAGCTGGCATACGTTAGGCTAGATGAATATTGACTTGTGCTCATTGGTTCTCTGCTTCAGGGATTTGTCTAACAACAATTTGACAGGCACAATACCTGACACTCTAGGAAATATGCCATCTCTCCAAGTCCTGTAAGCATTGCATCAGCAAATTATGCTTAAAGTTCTGATATCAGAGAAGATATCGGGATGCTAACACTCACTCTAATTTCTCCCTCTCCTATGTTGTTTCTCCATTCAGAATTTTGTCATGCAACAACCTAACTGGTCCAGTTCCTGTTTCACTGCTACGAAGATCAAACGAAGGGAAAATTATATTAAGGTAAAGATTTACTTTGAATGCGCTATAGTGGGATGGTAAGCCTGCAAGTAAGGTTATCTCCCAGCATAAATAGAGGAATAATAATCAGGAAGTGCACCGGATTTTTGGATATAAGGATTCAAACGAGAGAATCCGGATGTCTAGTTTTTTTTTGCTAGATATTTGTTTAGTTTGTTTCTATGATGAGTTTTCTTTACATTTTCCTCTATTTTTTTAGTAGCAAAATTTTACTAATATCCTGTACTTTCAGATTTGACGATGGTACAAATGCATGTCAAAATTCTATAGCACTTAGTCCTCCGAGTTCTTCCAAGAGCAAGATCAGTACACCTGTTATTGTGGTTGTGTCCGTGGTACCTGCAGTGGTTCTTTTATCTGTGGCATATATCATCTGGAGAAGTAGAAGATTACGTGGTATGGAGAGATTTTTTTACCGATGTCCAATTTGTATTTAAAAACTAAGATTTTTGAAAAACTCAAAGGAAACTTATGTCTTTGAAACAACATTTTGGAAATTCTAAAGAAACTCTGATAGATGAAGGCGCCCAACGACGCGATATACATTAACTCTGTGTTGACAAAAGATATAGTAATTCATTCATTAAAAGCAGTATGATAAATATATACTAGTTTGGATTCTATAGCTAGAAATTCTAATCACTATGTGTGTGTGTGTTTCTCTATAAATTTATTAAAACAATCTTATGCTCATATGTTGTAAGATCTTTTTTTTCTATTTATGAGCACATCCTTAGACATGATTCTTGTTTCATTCGTGGCATTCTTCTACCTTGGGCAGACTTGGGCTCTAGCCCGTTTTTACCATCACGCCAAGAAGACCACAATAAACAGAAACCAGACCATGTCGACCATCAACTTCATGTTGAGATGAAACAGTTCAGTTACAATGAACTGGTCAGCATAACCAGAAACTTTGAGAACGTGGTTGGGGAAGGAGGATTTGGAAAGGTCTACCATGGCTATTTACCAGACGGAGGACAAGTTGCAGTCAAAATGCTTTCTCAGACATCAGAACAAGGGACCAAACAATTTTTGGCTGAGGTAATTGATTTCTTTCACACGATCAGTGATCTAAATCCAAAGAACGTGAAGCTATCCATCATCTCCAACCTCAGTAATTGAACTTTAATCTCATTTATATTTCCATCAGTATTATTTTGTAATCTTTGATTAAACTTAAGCCTCTTTTGTAAGCTAACATCAAAACAAAGGATGAACCGTCTCTAAGAACATTGTAGTGTAGTACGCAACTTCACCTATAATAATCACCTTAGGACTTGCATACTTATTTAGCTTTTACTTTCTTTTCAAGCATGAAGAAATCTTGCCCTTTGTTGTATAGGCTCAGAATTTGGCAAGGATTCATCATAGAAATCTGGTTTCCCTCGTTGGATACTGCATGGACGGAGAGTACCTGGGTCTTGTTTACGAATACATGCCTCAAGGAAGCCTTCGTGAACATCTAAGAGGTTAATTAGCTCTCTTTGGCCTAACTGTTTTCACTATTCTTTCTCCTTAAAGTATGTAGGACTTTCCTTTTCTAACTCATGCATAGTAATGAAGGCTAAAAACTGTAAATATGGACTTCAGACGTGTGATATTCTTGTCTTACATTTGAAAGTTTATAGGCCACCGATTACAAAATAATGAAAAAGAAGTCTTTTTGTGTGCGCGTCTTTGTTTTACTAATGTGCAATGAAGTACAACCAAGAATGCAGAATGAACTTGCAATCAAGATTGTTTTATTGTTTCAACTTCCAATCAATGCAGGTAATGCAGGACAGAGAACCCTGCGTTGGGTAGAGAGGTTAAGAATTGCAGTTGAAGCTGCACAAGGTTTGGAAAGATTCTTTTTTAATGTTCAGCTCGAGTCATATGATTTCTTTACAACATCTCAATCTGTGATTTATTGTACCAAGGACTGGAGTACCTACATAAAGGATGCAACCCCCCACTAATCCACAGGGACGTTAAGACTAGCAACATACTTCTCGACAGATATATGGAGGCTAAGTTAGCGGATTTTGGGCTGTCCAAGGCTTTCCATAATGATCGTCATCAAATTCATTTTTCCACCATGGGAATAGTCGGAACCCCCGGATATCTTGATCCCGAGTTTGTCTTCCTCTTTCTTCTCTCCTCTCTTCTTTTTTTTTTAATTTTTTGTCCGGTTGATCTGAGCCATTCTGAGGTCTACATGCACTAATTATAATTCACTCACCACGCAATAAAATAGTCGTTTAAAGCGTCACAGAATCCCTGGTTGCTTTTAGAACAAAAACTGGCGGTAATCAAAATTTGAAGACTGTAACAGTTTGATGAATCAAAATTACCTTATCATGTTTCATTTTGAGGAAAATGCAGGTTGTTACTTCTTCTGATGGACGACTATGGGAAATGCCATTTTTTTTAGTTTCTTTCACCGAACTGTTAGAGATGTTAGTAATTCCTTTCGTGCTCGTGGCTTATTAGGTACCAAAACAGTATGCTGCTTAATGAGAAGAGCGACGTCTACAGCTACGGTGTGGTTCTCCTGGAGCTTGTGACAGGTCAACCTCCCATCATACCTGGTCGCGATAACGTTCACATAGCTCAGAGAGTGGCTCAAAGCATCGGAAGAGGGTACATAGATGACATTGTTGATGAAAGCATACGTGGTGAGTATGATGTGAATTCTATCTGGAAGATTGTTGATCTGTCGTTGAAGTGCGCAGCACCCACACGCGGTCAAAGACCCTCCATGTCCGAAGTGGTGATGCAGCTGAAGGAAACCTTGGAGTTGGAACAAGTTACTGGCAGCGGGACCAGCCAGAGTTTTAATACAGTTACTTATATGAATCCTTCTGTGAGATAGAAACAGATCAGTCCTCACTCTTTTGTGTCCCATCTTCTTTGAACCAGCGTTATTCGTTGAATTTAGGAAATGAAATGCTAAGGAATTCGAATGGGTTAAACATTAATCAAGTGTGCCCGATACAGGTTAACTAATTCCATGCGTATGTTTATGTATATACTACCAATTTACATTTTGAAGGGGATGTTGTGTTCTGCCTTTTTGGCGTGGTATTATAAGAATCATGTTTCACGTTGCTGGCACTTCAATTTTTTCCTAGTTGCTTTTCATATGGTAAAGGAAAAATGAACAGCATCCACCCAGTAAGAAAGGATGCTACCAGTAAGTCGCAAAAAACATCTAATGAGAACAACGCGTAGGAAAATAAGAAGAAGAAGGCAACCAAATAAGAAATGAAAGCACTGAACATGGAATCACATCATTCCTTCATCCCGATGGAAAAGTGAACCAAGGAAACGAAAAAAGTTTGCATCTCGTCCAAAACAAGGTAACTACAGTTGTACCATATTTATGACCCATTTTTTTAAAGAAAGAATTAACAGAAACGGTCTATCCAAAAAACATCTGATAGATTATGAGAAAGACCATCAGAATATTTCTTGTGCCAAAGGTCTATTTCATATTGTGTTCTTACAAAGTCTGTAAACTGATTAGATGAACTTTTCTTTTCTCATCAGTGGACCAATGAAGTTTTTGCGTCGTTTCTCCATAGTGCCAATGCTACCCTTTGATATGTATATTGATCCTAGTGTGTAATTTGAATATAAATTAAGGATTGACTGGAGAAGTGTGGTTCTACGTGTCTCATTTCACTTTCCATCCTGCCAACTTTGTTGAGGTTCTATTTGTGAGGTGGGATTAGACTTTAGAGGATATGAATTTATAGCAAGAAAGGAAACTGCTAACTTTCATTTATAGTTTTCCTTTTATTTTTGCTATTTTTTATATGATTGAATTTTGGGAGAAAGAAAAATATCAAATTTATGATAATTAACTCTTTTATTAGGCAATGCACCATACGTGTTGGAGATGGACACTTTTTTCAAATGAAAATAATTTCAGTTAAATAGGTGAATTTCACCATTGCCCAAGTAAACGAGCATAGCATGATGAATGAAAATTTATTATTGAAAACTAAACCGAAAAATATATTAATGGTAAAGTTCATTTGTTATTATATTTTATATCAGTAATAGTCTTATAGATTGAGGTATGAATATTTATGGATCCACGATGTTGGATAAATCAGCATGTTAGGATGCTCCGGCAAATCTGTGGACATTATACTGCACTTTATTAAATAACTTCATATTTTCCAATATTGATTACTCTAGACATTCATAATATAATTTGATGAAAATTACTGTCAAACTGTAACTGGAATGAATACTAATTAGGACTATTTTCTCAACCCTCTCATAAACTACGGCTATTTTTCGCGTCTACTCATAACATTTGAACTTTGATCCATTCGTTTGATTCTATAATCTTTTTAATTATTTTTTCAGTTATTGAAAGAAAAAACTACCCTCTTCTTTCATTCAATCTTTAAAAGTTTATAATATTATATACTAAAAATAATTAAAATATAAAAAAAGGAGCACCGACCTTCTCTTTCGTCTAACGCCGGAGCTCGCCATCTGTCTGAAACGATGAGCTCGAAGTCGTCGGGGGAGGGAGGGAGGAGGCGAGCTCGCAGTCTGAGGGGTCGCGGTAGGGGGGAGCTTGCCCTCCGCCCCGACAATAAGTTAAATCTCTATAATTTAATAAAGAATTAAGGAATTAATCATAATTTAAATTTATGATCACAACACGAGCATGTGGTTTCCATACTTGGATGACATGTTAATCATCCTATATGTAAAGCTGAAAGGATTATCTCAAATGAGAACTAAATGATTATGTTAAATAGATGGACATATAGTGTAATTAAAGATAAAATAATGAAACTAGAAGCTACTGAAGGCAAAATACATATTATGACTGCTCTTGTTGCGCGGAACATTGCACTAGATCCAAGAAAAAGATTTCACCCAAACCAATGATGCGTTCTTATCTAAGAGGTGCCACATTTTGCATGGCATATCAGAATATCCTAAAATGAAGTGTTCTTGCCAATTAAAAGGAATGAAAGAAAAGTCGAAAAATGATATAAAAAATTTCAAATAAAATGAAAAGAAAAAATAATTCAAATTTAAAAGATAACTTTCATTATTATTGTTAACAGCTCAAGCCCTTCATTGTTACCACATATTCATATTTTTTTTCTTCAGAACCTGGAGTACAGGGTACAATAGTAATCCTCCCCTCTTAACAAATATATTAATTCGTTACCCTTCAATTTGTTATCTCAATTTGGCCTCCACACCAAGCTTCTTGTAAATTCACTTAGAGAAGTCTGACCGGAAGTGTTGAGGAAAAATTGAAGTGAACTTTTCATTAATTATAGGTTGGTGTAAATTATAGCTAAAAGAAGTGTTTTCAAATTTTTTTCTTAATCATGAGACAAATGAGAATAAATAAGGGACAAAAAGCAGAAATGGGATAGAAATGAGGAGAGCTGAGATGCATATTTGTGTGAGAAAGGGGGAGAGAGAATTCGGTTATGTCAAAATCTCACAAGATATGATAGTGAGATGATGTCAAAATCTCGGGTGGTCCAGCTCATGTATTGTGTCACAGGGTGTGAAGCAAATAATCACACGTCAATTTTACCATATATACAATATATACGGTACATTAAAATATATTTTTTTATTTATTTACTTGACATCATTTCCTTTTTCAGGTACTCGTTTTTTCCTTCCTTTGTCAGTATTGTTCTCGACCTCTTGCGTACCGTATGAAAAACGCAATCGACAACATCCATGTTATTTCTTCATTTTTTTCTACGAGATTGGATAATATATATATATATATATATATCTTAGCGTACATATATGCCTATGTACCAGTGTGAGCATACCTCAGAGTCAACGTGGAAAATAAAACTCATCAGCAAAGACTAAAACAGAAGTCGGCATTGTAAACAGTCCACAGAACAAGTTGTCCCAAAGTTATTTCCTTTTTCCATGTTTAGAAATTCGAATTAATTAGTCATATTTGTTTGAATTCATATATGCATTATCTTGATAAATAATCCAAGTAAGCGCGCAGTCTATGCACGCATGGCATGTAGCGATCCGTATGTACGCGTTAGTTGAAGTCAAACGACTATATCGTAAAAGGGTTAGTTCCATTTTCTACTCCTAAATTATAATAAAAGTTTACTTTGCCCGTCCCCTAAATTTTAAAATTACTCATTTACTTCGACCTCAACTTTCCATACTTAATCCCAAATGCTTAAATGGAAATTTAGTATAATTTAAGGGTGAAAATGGAAATAACTCATTATAATTGTTCAGGTGTCAAATAACTTACTTTTTACTTAGCAACTTTCAAATTTGATTTCTTGTGGCCCGAAACAAAATCGTTGGAAGACTCATGTGCCAACAGTCAGATGTGTGATAATCAAAAGTGTTCAAGATCAGGGTTCTCAATTGCTAAGACTCCAAGCAAAATAAAATCAGCAAAGGTATCAATAATCTTTTCAATGAATTAGTAGGAATTGTCATTATTAGAAAATTGGATTTTGAGCAGAATTAGAAATGAAAGTGGTACGCAATAAATGGTTTTCGTTTAAAAAATATCATCTAGTGGTTCTTTTTTTATTAAAATACTTTTATCATTTTATTATAATTTTTCGGGACTCTAAAAATATGAATTAACATTAATTATGTTTATATATTTTAATACTACAATTTCTGACTTATATAAAGTCCTTTACATATATAATCACATAAACGTTACGTTATATTCTTTGAGTATTTTTTTATATATAATAGAACTATTCAAACTAATATATATATATATATATATCTTATACATAGGTCTCTTTCGGACATCTTTAGTGATTTCTTAAAATTTAATAAACGCCTGAACTTTTCTTGAACTTTAGAGAAATCTAAATTTTATGTTGTTTTGGGTCGGTATTTTAGATTTTTTTGCTTACCCCTAAGTAGAATATATTTAATTTCCAAATTTATAGGAGCAATGTTTAGTGGTAATGAAAAAAATACATGTAGCAAACAATTTTTAGATGGATTGGTTAGGATTTTGATTTCTTAGCACAAATTGGAGTAGTATACATTCGTACGGTGATCGAAAACAAGTCTGATATAAAATATGGTAACCTTCGTTCGTTGAGATGGCATGGGGGTGGGGACAAGCCCCAATTTTCTTCTTACACATTATATAACATTTTCGTCACACTTCCCTTCACCTAGATGTTCAAGTCGACCGGTTGAGTCAAGCGGCAATCCGACCATTGATAACATCTAATATAGATTGATAAATCATGAATTAATAGAATATAAAAATACATATAGAAAATTATATATTATTTTAATTTTATATTAAATACTCTACTTAAAATATATAAATGATTAAAATAAAAGCATTTTAAATATGAAAATAATATTCAATATCAAAAAAAATTTCCCTACGTTTTAAATAAATAAATATGAAATATAAAAAATAGTGGTGTAACTGTAATCCAACAATCCGACCCTATCCAATTTATTATTTCGTAGCAGACCATTTGGATGGCTACAGAGCACGCCATATGCATGGACGTCTTTTAATTATGTGTCACACGCCGTGACAACGATATGGTTAATCAGTTGATTAAAAGTCAACTGCATTCTATCCTGCATGGCCTTTGCCCTTTTGAGAAAATATATATATAGAAGCTACCAAACTTGCACCACAAGTTCTATTTCCATGCAGGAAAAAAAAAAGCATACAATTCGTACCAGAAGAAATTCTATAAGTAGCACAGTCCTCCTCGTCTACGTACTTCGTAAAGCAATAAAGCCTTCGCTGGAACAAGGAAAAAAAAACTCTGTACGGCATAGAAGCTAAGATTTTAATTCTACAAAAGATGGTGATTTGGTTATTCTTCTTGAAGATAGCAGCTACCATTGTTCAAGTTCACGGCCAATCTCCTCAAGGTGACTAGATACCTCTCGTATGAATTATACCTCGCATAATTTGCAATAGTTTTAAAAGTTGCATCTTTTTTAACTAGAATTA
The DNA here is from genome assembly GCA_030549335.1 of Pontederia crassipes. Lineage (NCBI taxonomy): Eukaryota > Viridiplantae > Streptophyta > Magnoliopsida > Commelinales > Pontederiaceae > Pontederia > Pontederia crassipes. The sequence goes on along the minus strand of CM060183.1, from coordinate 31,820,524 downwards.
TTAGTTATGAAAAGCTTTTTGTTCCGTTTCTGTGGGACAAAAGAAAAGTGTGGCAGATATTTGAGGTTAGTAATTATGGTTCAAAGATAATTATTCTAATCGATGTTGCGAACTAAAATTACTAATAACTCTATTCAGTTCGTCCTATTGATCCAACGTGTATAGGTTGACTTCTTTGATATACCTGATCGCAAAGAAAGATATTATCTATGGTACCTAGTGAACTAAATACATGACTACAAATCGAGTAATTTTGTGCGGCAGGTTTCATAAGCATAGATTGCGGCATCGCTGGGAACTCTAACTATGTTGACCAAGCAACAACTATATCATACGAGTCGGACGACCAATATGTCAACGGGGGCACTATTCACGACATCGATGCAAGTTATACCAATATCTCCTTGCTTCTTTCGCCGGTACTAGCGAACTTGCGAAGCTTTCCCACCGGAGACCGGAATTGCTACACGGTGCCGGTGGTGAGGCAACAGAGGTACTTGGTGAGGGCATGGTTCATGTACGGTAACTACGACGGCAAGAACAGTACCACCGAGGCCACGCCCTTACAGTTTGACCTGCACTTGGGGACCAATCTCTGGAAGAAGATGAACATAACTAATCCATTGTGGTACGTCGAGGAGGCTTTAACCCTAACTACTACCACTTCGTTGTCCATTTGCTTGATAAATACAGGAAACGGAGATCCTTTCATTTCCGGCTTGGAGTTGCGACCTCTGAAGGACACCATGTACAACCTCACTCAATCAGATCTCGCTCTCCTCTTCCGATTGAATGTGGGACCCTTGACCGACATCTTGAGGTACTTGTGGAAGTTTTATGGGTTATTTCCATAAAATTTTACTAGATTATCTTAATTTTTCATATTTAATCTTTAATTACGAACTCATTTTTTATTTTTTAATTATTATAACTTTTTCACTTTAATCATTCCGTACATTTCTATTACATTTTGTATTACATTTATAAAAAGATTAAATTATCCTTCATCATATAATACATCAAATCATAAATATAAAAAAAAGAAAAATGTTCGATTACAGGTAAAGAAGCGAAAGTATTAATATTCGACTACTGATAATCTAACATTTTTTATTTTTTTATATTTATTATTTGATGTATTATATGATGAGGGATAATTTATTTCCATAAACCTCTCCTAAACTATCACGATTTTTTATATCCAGCATCAAACTGCAAACTTATTTTTTTAGATTTTTAAACTATCGTGAATTTTTCACTTTACTCCTCCCGTCACTTCTGTTACGTCTTCGTTAGTTTTAAAAATATGAAATCACAAATAAAAAATAAAAAAATGGTTGGAAGGATTAAAATGGTAAACAAAAAAATTTCATTTATGAAAAAGACTAAATTACCTTTCCCCTAATTTTTTTTCTTTTTCTATTTATTATTTGATATGTTATGGAGGGAGGGGTAATTTAGTTTTTTCATAAATAGGAAAAATCAAAAGTAACGAAAAACATAATAGAAGTAGACGGAATGATTAAAGTGAAAAAATCGTGATAGTTTAGGGATACAAAAAAAATAAATTTGTAGTTTGGAATTAGATGTGAAAAATCATGATAGTTTAGGAGATGTTTATGCAAATAACGCTTAATTTTTTTCATAAATGGAAAAAGACAAATGTAATAGAAGTGAAAGAATTGATTAAAGTGAAAAAATCATGATAGTTTAGGAATAAAAATAATAATTTCGTAATTTGACGTTAGATGCAAAAAATTATGATAATTTAGAAGAAATTTATGTAAATACTTGTTTGGTTGATTTCTTGTTAAGAAAATACTTTAATCTTTTATAGTAACGACGAAAATATGAAAAAAAAGAGCATAACTTTTTTTATCCGTTGCTGTGTGGATGAACAGGTACCCCAGTGACCCCTACGATCGACTTTGGTGGCCCTTTGACTTGGACTCCTGGATTACGATAGCCACGAACCTGACCGTCGACTCTAGCCAGGGCGACGGTTTCGAGGCGCCATCCGCCGTCCTCCAGACGGCATCGACGCCGGCGGAGGGCACAACCTTGAGATTCGGATTCGTTTCCCAGTCGGCTGCTGAGCAATTTTACAACGTCCTCTACTTCACGGAGATGCAAGTCCTCCCCGGAAACTCCGTGAGGAAGTTTGACTTCTACAGGAACGGCGAACTGAGGGTCGGAAATTTTAGCCCGCCGTACCTGAGCTCAGGTTACATATACAACGCCGTGCCATTTATGGGCTTCACCAGCTACGCATACTTGCTCAATGCCACCGACGACTCCACTCTGCCGCCCCTCATTAACGCAATGGAGGTATATTCTATCATGCCGGTCGCCGGCGCCGGAGTGTGAGAATAGTAATGCCAGTGTGTCAGTATGAGTATGTATTGAGTTGGATATTTTTATGTATAAATAAATAAGAGCTATGCACTTTGTATCCATCCGTCCGACTTGTTGGATCATTGATTCCAATAAATAAAAAATTGAGACACGGTTCTCATATTTATTTAATTAAAACTGTGTTAATTATCCGGGCCTGTTTTCAGGTCCTGCAGGAACTTTCAGCTTGCTCTATTTTCTCAATAGATTATCCACAGAATATAAAAACACAATACAAAAGAACAAATATTTTGTAAAACAAAAGCTCAATAAGGTGTTTGAATATATATACCCCTTTGGTATTTTTTAGTACCAGTGTTCTGGTCGAAGTTTTCGCATGCATGATTTAATTATATAGAGGAGAAATATTTTTTTCCTCAAATAATTAATAAAAACTTCGATGGATTATTTGTCTGAAAAATGGAATGTAACATATATTTACACATTATGACACTTTATTTACACATGAGTTAATCGATCTCATTTGTTATTTAGACATCAACATTTTTATTTTATTCACTCAAACTTGAATATCTGATAAATTTATTTTTCGACTCTTTTTTATTAAATAAAGATTTCAATTTCGCGTACACTGCACAGCAATATGCAAATTCGCTGTTTCAAAAAGTAATTGTATATAAAGGGTTTCTTGTTCGAATTTATAAAAGATAGATGAAATTAAATAGAATGTCCTATTAAAAAGTGTCAGTAAGTCTACTTTGGTCTTGGTCATATCGTTAATTAAGATGTATGGATGTTGACTTCAAGGGTAGGATAAAGGAGATTAATAGTATTATTTGTATATATTTAGAATTAAAAGGCTTGTTTGGGAAGCAAGTGGCTAAAGAGCAAGACAAATAACAACAACAAAGCATTATCACATTAGGTAGAGTCGGCTACATGAATCATACGACGTCATTCCGCTCTCGTTGATTCATGTTCATGAGATTCGATAGAGTTTTACGCTGACTATCGGGGCCTAACACAATTCTCCTTCTTTATTTGGGCTTGGGATCGGCTATAAAATATAGACGAAGTTTTAAAGAGCAAGACAAAGTTAATAATAATTTTTAAATAAAGAATTTATAGTAGTTTAAATGATACTATGCAGTTTTTTTTACTAAAAACATATCCTTCATTTTGTATTATTTATATATGAAAAATGTTTTTTATCTGAAAATGGTGAATTGTGTGTGTGAACGTGTGCACATCACAATGCGTGGTTCAAAAATTTAAATATTAGATCTCATTGCAGAATTAAGCTACTCTATCTTACGAATGGTTCTTTACGCATGAAACGTGGTTGAATGCCAGACTTAGATATCAACATTTTCATTTTGTTTCCCATTTTCTATCTACGATTTTGGTTGAATACCCAACCAACTCAAAAGATTTAACGGATTAAAAAATTTTGAACCGAAAAAACTAAAAATTATGATACCATATACGATTGAGGATAATTTTTAAAGATAGAAATACCGACCACCTAAACTAGGGCCTCATTTAAATAAACCGTATGAACCATGAGCCCATTTTTATTTATAAATAATTTATATGTAATAATTTTCTAATAATAATATAATAATTTTTTGTATACTTTAATATGTTCCTAACATTATGATACTCTAATTTAATAGTTCTAATACTATATAATATGTTTAATTATACAATTAAATTTGTTAATATTAATATTAATTTATTATATACTTTTGAAATATTATTCTATTAAATAGGGATTTGAAAGGAGATAAGAATTATGTGGGGTAAAAAGTGACATATATATATACGGGTCATTATTGAATCGTAATGTGACGGTTCATAAATAAGTACCATCGAGATGTATACAAATAAATTCATTTGTGAACTCTCATATCACGGTCCAATAGTGACCCATATATATGGTCACTTTTTTCCACATAATTCTTATTTTCAATTTAAAAAAGACATATGAAAAATTGACTTATTAGAAAGTGATTTTTTTATAAATAATTTTAGGATGATTTTTATTATTTAAAAAATTAATTCTAAAAATAACAAATAATTTAAAAAAAAAAGACTGATCCGATCCGAATCATTTTTGTCCTACTACAAACTGTATGAGATACTATAAAAATAATTTATTACGCGAGATTTAAAGTACCGAGTGAAATTGATGTAGGAGAAATAAGATAATATTTTAGTAGTTATTATTGTTATATTTATCTTTTTAGATTAGTTAGAATCTATTAGTTAATATTGTTATCTTTTTAATTAGTTTAGATTTGATTGTAAAATGTCTATAAATAGGCATGTACTCTTTTGTTATTGATAGTTCAATTATTATCCAATTATTCATTAAACCTCTATGATTTTATTTCTCGATGGATTCCGTGCCTCGGTGGATTCCGAGATTATCAAGCTATTGATGGTGTTTTGAACCATCAACCTCTTTCGAGATTCATTCGAAAGTTGTAATCTCCTTCACTTTACGATCCCCCACTGCGTCAAGTGGTATCAGAACTTTCGAGGAGATTTACCTCTTCGTCTTGGTGCTCGTCTTCTCTCTCATCATCCATTTATTATTTTATTTTTCTTGTTTTATTTTTTTTTCTTATCATTCATAACTTATTCATCCTTTACATCCTTATCATTCTTTTTCTTTCTCTCTCATGATTTGTTACTTTATATTATTTTTATCTCTTTTTTGGTTATTTTAACTAACAACATGAGGACAGAGCCACTGTCATTTAATGGTTATTTTTAAGTTGATGAATTTTTACATTGGATTTTTAAGGTTGATCACTTCTTTGATTATTGGAATATTTCAAAATCTCAACAAACCAAATTAGTGGCCAACAAATTTTCAGGCAGAGCACTTTTTTGATGGAAAGATAATAAACAATTACGAGTTTGTTATCACAAACAACCTATTCAGACATGAAAAAAGTTGAAAAAAATATTCGTCCAATATTTTTTGCCTTCATCATATCATTATCTTATTTTTCAGCAATCAAGTAAATGTCATCAAGAGAGGCAAAATTTATTACAAGAAGTGCAAGTTCACTTGGAGAATATCAAAAATTCAATTGAGAAACTTCAGCAACGATTGGATAACATAATCAATAAAGTATCCGAGACTCCATCAAATTCAGTGCAACTTCTTGAAAATCAATTATCTTTGGAAGCCATATCTGCTCCAATTGAAGAATCACAAGAAATTATTCAAGATATTAAAATCTATCCAAATGCCAAAGAGTTGGTTACTTTGAATTTTCTTGCAGAATCTGTGCAATCTTGTGAAGATCAATTATCTTTGGAAGTTGTGCCTCATCCAATTGAAAAATTATAAGAAACTACTCAATATATCAGAATTTACTCAAATACTAAAGAGTTTGTTATTTTGAATTTTCTTTCTAAGCAAAAGAAGATAAATTTATTCAGGAGGTGGGTGAAAAGTTGGAATCAAATTCATCAACTAACAAGAAAGATTTGCTTCAAATTCTTCAAGTTGATATGAGATGCGTCAAAGTTTTTATCAGCACCAAAGATGTTAATTTTTTGCAGATTGCATTTACACGCCAAGTTTTTATAACAATATATTTGGTACTACTATACAATATACTTGGCTTAAATGACTTATCTGATGAGTTGAGAAAGAAGATTAGACCGTTGCGGGATATTAAGCGTGAACCTTCAGATATAATTTTTCAGAGTTCAAGGTCGAACTCTTTTGAAGAAAGGGAGACTGACGTAGGAGAAATAAGATAATATTTTAGTAGTTATTATTGTTATATTTATCTTTTTAGACTAGTTAGAATCTATTAGTTATTATTGTTATCTTTTTAGTTAGTTTAGATTTGATTGTAAAATGCATATAAATAGGCATGTACTATTTTGTTATTGATAGTTCAATTATTATTCAATTATTCATTAAACCTGTGTGGTTTTATTTCTCGGTGAATTCCGAACCTCGGTGGATTCCGAGATTATCAAGCTATTGATGGTGCTTTGAACCATCAACCTCTTTCAAGATTCGTCCGAAAGTTATAATCTCCTCCACTTTACGATCCCCCCTGCGTTTTAGAAACTTTGCATTAAATGAATATTTGAAATTCATGCACTACGCTACATTTTGTGTGACACTCGATAAATGTGCCTAATATATATATATATATATATATATATATATATATGTGTGTGTGTGGGCGCATATGTGTATGTATAGTATATACGTGTTTTTTTAAATTGTTATTAGATATGTGTTGGTCTTGGTCTAGGGGTGTGCACGAGTCGGGTTTGATCCGGACCCGTGTTTGACTCGACTCGTGAATAAACCCGATTCGACTCGGATCAGGTCGGATGGTCGGGTTATTCGATCATCATTTTCTTTTTTAAAATTTTCTCTTAATTTTTTAATATAAAAATGCATTTATTATATTATTTTATATATATAAACCTATTATTTTAAATATTTAGATATTTTTTCACATGTATACTTTATTTCATATTTTTTAATTTTAAATTATATTATTTATTTAGATTAACTAAAAATTATTAAAATTTAAAAAAAATAAAAAATTTGGATCATCAGGTCGAATCAAGTCGAGTTAAAATTTTTCAACCCGAAGATCAGGTGGAAGACCTGACCACGGTCCCGCAGGTCGGATTCTGGGAGTGAACACCCCTATCTTGGTCCTCTAGTTATGTGTGAATATTGACTTCAGAGTTCATGCTTCTATTCCAACGTCAACATAGTAACGAACATTCTTTAAGCCAAGCGAATCTTTTGTTGAATATCAGAATTTTATTTTGTAAATCAAAGTATGAACAGTATGGATCCACTGGAAAAATCTGAGGAGGAAGCTCTGCCAACACTACATGTGTATACTCAAGACTCTAGAGTTTGTGCTGCATTTCAATAAGTAACTTCATCTTCTCCAACATCAATTACTATAGACTTCCACAATAGTTTAATAATGCAAATTACTACCAATTAAATGAATTGCATACATCTAGGGAGAACATGAATTACTCTGTGTAATTAATCGATATATTCCCATATATCTCGGACCCGACCATCATTTCCTTTTCGGATACTCGTTTCTTTTTCCATTTGTGTTCCTTTCATGTAGTCGTTATCTTGCGTACCGTATGCAATAAAGGACCTTTCATGGTCAGTTTTATACACACATATATAGTACTCCTCTAATACGAGATTCGAGGTACATGCATACATAGGATAATTTTATTGCAAGGATAACACATATATCTGACCTTGCGAAAAAAGACGAGACCAGTTGGCATCCTCATTGAGGAGAGAACTCTAAAAGTTGACAACCCTATAATTAATTAGTCAGCAGAACAAGTTGCTCCAAGTCCATTTCATTCTTTTATTTTTTAATTGTTCCAAAGTTATTTGTATAAAAACGAATACTATGTATATATATAATCTTAGTCAACAATTCTATACATGTAGATGTCCGGTACGCAATATCTATGTATTTCAAGTCAAGCAATATATTGTAATACAAAAAACGTGTCAAATGAAACTTCTGGATAATTAATTAAAGGAAAAAATAAATACATTATATATCATTTCACCGTAAGATATGCGTAGACTATTTTGCTGCATCACTAATTTAAATCACCAATTGCATGCTACTTTTTCCTTCGAGAAGACGCGTAATTAAGTCTTTACTAGCATACCACTCGATATATGAAAGTGTGTACACTACGCGCTAGTGCATGAATGATCTCATGCATGGTCAATATAGACGCTACCAAGTTGCAACCACGCACGAATTATCCACCTTTTAAAACTACATATTTATACATAAATTATCTAAGAAAACCCTAAAGTGGCACACTTCTCCTTCTCATCTAACTAGCTAATCTTAACGCCTTTGTTCGGGCTAAGGTGTATAATTTGCAAGTACACAAATAGGATTTTTAGTTCATCCATGATGGTCGTTTGGATATTTTTCTTGGAGATAGCAGCTATCGCCGTTCTAGTCCATGGTCAATCTCCTCAAGGTGATTAATTACCAATTTCGTACATATGAATTATTACTCGAATTCTACCCGAAAATATGTGCCATATATTTTTAAACAGGAAAAAGTACTTATGTATGATAAAAGAATTAACCAGTAGTATTGTTCCATTAATATGTAATAACTAATATATACCAATGGCTTCTGTGGCAGCAGGTTTCATAAGTATCGATTGTGGCATCGCTAGCAACTCCAGCTACGTCGACCAAGTGACAGGCATCTCATACGTCTCCGACGACCAATACATAGACGCGGGCTCAGTCGGTAGTATCAACTCAAACTACAATACCTCCTCCCTTTCTCGGCAACTAGTAAACTTGAGAAGCTTTCCGACCGGCGATCGGAATTGCTATACGCTGCCGGCGGTGCAGTACAAGAGGTATCTGGTGAGGGCGAGGTTCATGTACGGGAACTACGACGGCGAGAACAAGGCCAACGCCGTCAACCCCTTACAGTTTGACCTGCACTTGGGCACCAATTTGTGGAAGACGATGAACATAACTGATGCATCCGACGTCCGTAGTCCGGAGGCTTTGATCACTGCCGCCGCCGATTTCATATCCATTTGCTTGATAAATACCGGGAAGGGAGTCCCATTTGTGTCTGCCTTGGAGCTGAGACCCCTCGACAACAACATGTACAACTTCTCCATGCAGTCAGATCTTGTTCTCTTTAATCGATTCGACGTGGGAGCCTTGACCGAAGAAGTCCTGAGGTAATTAAAACTCAGCCCCAACTTTTTTACCAATATTGTTGGTTTAAAAGAATATAACTTAAAAATTTTATTGATAAGGAGATATCAAATTTACTTATAAGAAAAAAATGAATAGAGAGAAAAGTATTTACTTTTTTTTCTTAAAAAAAAAGCTTTTTTACCAATATTCTAACTTGAGAGTTGTTTGGTTAAGTCACTTATAAGTTGGTTTAAAAGAATATAACTTAGAGATATTAAATTTACTTATAAATTAAAAAAATAAGCAGAGAGAAAAATATTTATTTTTTTCTTTTAAAAAATAAGTCAGTTACATGTCTCATAACTAATTAATTAGTATTAATATAAGTCATTTTATTCGTAACTGTTTATTTTTAAAAATAAATTTCAACCAATAAAATATTTATTAGTACTATTCTAAATGAGCTAAGTCAAATGACCCTTCGTTTTAGCGCAAGTCATTTCACTGTGATTTTTTTCTTTCCAAATTATATATTTAAGTTAGCTGAAGTCTTCATCTTTTTAGCGAGATAACTATTTATTAGATAATAAACATTTTGATAATGGACAACTATTATATATCCGTTAGAAATTTAATTAGGCATCAATAAATTAATATTTGATAAATTTAATTGTTGAAATAGATTAATGAATATGATTTAATTTTCTATAAGACCAGAAATTATTCAATCTATAATTTTAGATGAATTTTAAAAAAATTGCTATAGTGAAGTAAATTACTTGTTCCTAAATAATTGTTTTGTTACCATGAAGATTAGCCATAACTAACATTTTTTATTTTTTGATCAAATAGATAATCTAAGCTTCTGTATAGCAAATTTAAGCGTGCATTTGAGGTAATGAAAAGCTTGATCGATTATATTAAGTTATGTATCCACTTTTTTATTGTTAAATTGATGTGTTATCAATTATCGTAAAAGTTTAAGTCATCAATATATTTATGATATTAATAGTAATAACGAAAGTAACTTCAAATTAATTAAGCATGAATGCCTATTGAGTCTATGATAAAAAAATAATAGGAAAAAAATATAGTTCAGTTATAATGAGAAGAAATATCTAAATTAAGTTAAGCTAGCAATTATTGCGTGTATATATTTTTAATATCTACTCGTCCTATATTGATTTGAGAAATCTATTAATATATTTTAAAAAATAAATACGTTGTCCTCAAAATTTAGTCTAATAGTTCCCCTATTAGTCACACTTTTAAAATATAATTAGAAGACTTAAGTCTCCTTGGATGTGGCATTGTTCATATTTTTAGAGTGGCCCTCCATTTCTGAAAGATTATTGATTTAATTAGATAAGAGGAAAAATATTCATAAATAAGAAAATAAATAAATATTATTATTATTGGAGTGATGCAACCTATAACAAAATTGGAGCATTTGCGAGTTCAGCAGCATTTAACTTGTCGTCTATTCTGTATCAATTACTTATCAGCATTTAACTTACCACCTTCATCTACCAAGTAACAAAATTGGAGTATTTGCAAGTACCCCGATGCAACCTGGTTTTGTGAACCTTGTAATGACATGAACAGGTACCCTGAGGACCCCTACGATCGATTCTGGCGGCCTTTGAACGATGTCTCCTGGGTTGACAAATTCACCAACCAGAGCGTCCAAAACCAGGACGGCGGTTTCAACGTTCCCTCTGATGTTCTCCAGACGGCATCGGCGCCGGCGAAAGGTACGACCTTCGGATTGCAGTTCGATTCTGAGTCCACGGTCGAGCAATTTCACGTGGTCCTCTGCTACGCCGAGTTGCAAGTCCTCACCAGGAACTCCACGAGGCGGTTCGATATATACAAGAACGGCGACGTATGGTTCAGAAACAGTACCCCGCAGTACCTGATTTCAGAATGCATATACAACGCCCAGCCGTTCAGCGGCAACACCGAATACACATTCTCGCTCAACGCCACCGGCGATTCCACTCTGCCGCCCATACTCAATGCTGTGGAGGTATATTATCTCATGCTGGCCGCTGGGGTGCCGACCGAGCTCGATGACGGTGAGTAACCTTTGTGATTGAACCCGCTTCATAGGTGTTCGTTAATTTGTTTCCTTCGTGCATTCTTGTCGCTTATATTTGGTTAACTAATATTTAGTACTACTAATAGTTAATAATCAGTGTAGGCAAATCCCAAAAATTTAAGTGTCAATCTTTTTTTCTCTGTGGAGAACATCTGAAATGGTATAGAAAATTATGTGTAGTGATTCTAAATACTCAGACATTCAAGAAAGGAAAATTGATGAAACTAGATGCAAGTTGTTGAATTCTGGGAAGACTTAGAATAAATTTGAGAAGGCGAAATTAAATAAAAAGTAGAGTTCGTAGTACACAACCTCTGGAGGTACGAGTACGCTGAAAAAGAATATATCACGTGTATAACAATGACACCTTTCCTCTTCCTGAATATAAATACCTTAGCATTGTTACATATACCTTAGCATATTATATTTGATGTAAGTTATAGTTGTCAGCTAAGCATGTTATCATTTCCGCTTCAATTCTACTACTGTCCTAAGTTATAATGGAGTTTCAACAATGATGCTCTAACTTCATTTCATCCGCCAATGTTTTGCGGAATCAGTTTATGCTGTTAACGCCATCAGGGAGCAATATCAAGTGAAGCGGAATTGGATGGGTGACCCATGCTCTCCCAGTCAATATATTTGGAATGGTCTGAAGTGTGCATATGGTCGTGATTCATCAAGGATCACAAGTTTGTGAGTATATACAAAGCTGTTAACACTATTGTTTAAAATATCATGTAAACTGATCAAAAGTTTGCAGGAATCTGTCATCAAGCGGATTAAGTGGCATTATATCCTCTTCTTTTGCTAAGCTCACAGAACTCTCATATTTGTAAGCCAGCTTACTTTTTTTTCTTAATTTTTTGTCATTTGATCCACCACGGAACATGAAACTAAATTGACTAGGCATAGCCACGCTAAGCCCAGAAAATTAATGCCTATTATCCACTGTTCTATGCACCAAATTAGGATTTCTGTTACTTGCAAAACATAGATGTATTACATGATAAAAGTTTATTATAACTGAATATTACATGGCATTTTGTCATTGCAAATAAAACGTATATGCATCAGTTATCTTGCAATTATGAGTCTTAGATATGATATCTCTTTAAGTTTTATTATTAAGTTTTCTTTGCATGTTCACACATGCTAAGCTGGATGAATATTAACCAGTTGTCATTGTCTCTCTGCTTCAGGGATTTGTCTAACAACAGTTTGACAGGCACAATACCTGATGCTTTAGGAAACCTGCCATCCCTCCAAGTCCTGTAAGCATTACACAGGAAATTTTGATTCAAAATCTGATACAAAAGAATATTGATGGTTAAAGAACTCTCGCTCTAATTTCCCCTCCCTTTTTTGTTTCCTTCTGCAGAATATTGTCATGCAACAACCTAACCGGTCCAATTCCTGCTTCACTGCTTCAAAGATCAAATGAAGGGAAAGTGATATTAAGGTATATTTACTTTTGAATGCACTATAGTGGGATGGTTAGTTCAGGCATCAAGGTTATTTCAAAGCGTAAAAGCAAAGGGAATAAGAATCTTGGAAGCTATTTTGTTAGGAGGAGCTTGTTTTTTATTCATTATTTAGATTAGTAGTGCATTGGACTTCTGGACACAAGGACACAAAACAGTGTGGGAAAAAAGTTTGCGGATGTCTAGATTTTCTTGTTGTTATATGTTGAATTTATTTTGTTAGATGGGATTTCTTTACATTTTTCTCGATCTGTTTTATTATCAAAGCATAACTAATATATATTATGTACTTTTAGACTTGACGAGGATACAAATGCTTGTAAAAAATCTATAGCACCAAACCCAGTGAGTTCTTCAAAGAACAAGATCAGCACACCTGTAATCGTGGTTGTTGTGGTTGTGCCTACGGTGCTATTTTTATCTGTGGCATACATAATATGGAGACGGAGAAAATTACGAGGTGAGTGAATTGTTAAGGGATTCTAATTTGTATTCAGAAAATAGGATTTTACAGAACTCAAAGGAATCTCTTTTCCTCGTATGCTTAAACGCTGAGTTATTCTGAAAAAGATATAATAATTGTTATATTTATGTCTGATTCTTCTTCTCCCATGAACAGCCTTGGGTTTTTTGTCATCACATCATGAGGATAACATTAAACAGAAACTAGACAATGTCGGCCATCAAATTCATGCTGAGATGAAACAGTTCAGTTACAAGCAACTGGCCAACATAACCAGAAATTTTGAGAGCGTGATTGGAAAAGGAGGATTTGGAAATGTGTACCATGGATACTTACCGGACGGAGGTCAAGTTGCAGTGAAAATGCTTTCTCAGACATCAGACCAAGGGACCAAAGAATTTTTGGCTGAGGTAACTGATTGTTGTTACATAAGCAGTGATTTAAAACCAAACGGTGTGAAGCTTGAAAGAAGTCTGTCCCTTTTCAACAAAAAGTAAATAAACATTTTTTTGCCCAGCATCTCAAACCTCAGTAATTGGAGTTGAATCTCATCTTACAATCAATGGTTTTATGTTTAGATGTCATTTACATTGAGGATGAATTTTTACTATCTTTTTATTAGACTTAAGCCTCTTTTTTAAACTGACATCAAAATAAAGGACGGACCACCTCCTTCTAAGAATTTCGCCTTTTGTTTATTATTTTGTAGGCTCAGAATTTGACAAGGATTCATCATAGGAATCTGGTTTCTCTCGTTGGGTACTGCATGGACAGAGACTACCTGGGTCTTGTTTATGAATACATGCCTCAAGGAAGCCTTTGTGAACATCTAAGAGGTTGTTCTCCCTCTAACTATTTTTTTTATATTCTTACTCCTTAACATATATAGGTTTTTTCCCTTTTTGAAGTCATGCAAAGTTTCTGATAGATTCGACCGGAAAAATGTAAATAAGGACTTACGACATGTGACATATTTTGTGTTACATTTGAAAGCTTATATGCCTCTGAAATTACAAGCAATGAAAAACTAGATCTCTTTTTTTTTTCTTTTGATGAATGTCATATTCTGCGATTTTGGGATAATCCTTGCGCATCTACGGAAACTTTAAGTAGCTTATTCCCAAGGCTCTATGCGATCGCTGAGCATAAAGATGCAACAGTTGCTGATTGCTGGTCACACTTTGGTGTGGGTGCTGGGATATGGCTCCCTTCTTTTTCAACTAATCTTTCTGCTCAAAGAATATATGACTTTGTTACACTTCTCAGACAACTTGAGAATTTTGCACTTGACGTATCAAAGCAAGATCACTGGCTCTGGACATCCAGCCAATTCTCTGCAAAGAAGGTATACATGACATTGATCAGAGATGGGGGCTTGCAACTCGACACTGACTTACAAATTGTCGGCTCATATGGCGATCAATTGCACCGCTACGCATTAAAATATTTGTGTGGCTCCTCCAGTGTGGACAATTACTTACAAAAGCATATCGACTGCGATGGAAGCCCTCTGCTAATGTTTTATGCAGCTTTTGCGGGGATGAGATTGAGGATATCAATCACCTCTTCTTTAGTTGTGTGGTTGCCAAGGAAGTTTGGAGAGTTTCAGGTTGTCAATGGTTAGATGTCACTTCTGATATCTCATTCTGGCAGTCGTTTCGTTTTGGAGGAAGACAACAGACCATAAGACTATATGGCACACGACGTCAATGGGGGTTAGCTCTTGCTGTTCTATGGTCGATCTGGCACCAAAGAAATGCTTGTCGTTTTAGAAGAGAGCGTTGGTATTTGGAAAACATTGTGACACATGTTGTTAAATTGGTTAAGTTGTGGGTTGATGATTTGTAAATATATCTATTTTTTTATGTAATGACATAATCTCTCCTTAATAAAGCTGGATGCCTACACAATTGGTAGACATCCTTATTCCTCTCCAAAAAAAAAAACAAGAATGCAGAATGAACTTATTTTGCCCCAAATCAGGATGGATTTATTGTTTCAACTTTGAATCAATGCAGATAATGCAGGATACAGAAACCTACGTTGGGCGGAGCGGCTACGAATTGCAGTTGAAGCTGCACAAGGTTTGAAAAGATCCTTGTTTTTTCAGCTCTAAATATATGTTTTTTTTATCACCATTTCAATTGGTGTTATATTGTACCAAGGACTGGAGTATCTGCACAAAGGATGCAACCCACCAATAATCCACAGGGATGTTAAGAGTAGCAACATACTTTTGAATAAAGATCTGGAGGCTAAATTAGCAGATTTTGGGTTGTCCAAGGCTTTCCACGATAACCATCAATCTCATGTTTCTACCATGGCTGTAGTCGGCACCCCTGGATATCTTGATCCCGAGTTTGTCTTCTTCTCTTTTTTTTTCCCTCATTTTTTTTTTGTCTCTTTGATCTGAAGTTACCTGAATTATAATTCACATACCATGAAATGAAAATGCCGTTTAAAGGATCATAGAAGCCCCGGTTGGTTTCAGAACAGAAACTGACATCAACAATATTTGAAGACTGTAACAGCATCATGAAATAAGATTCACTTATCTTTATTTGATTTAACAAAAAGCAGTGTTGCCGGTACTTTTAGTGGACCATTATATGAAAAATGGCAGCTTTTTACTGCTTTCTTTCACTGAACTGGTTGAGGTGTTGATCCTTTGCTTTACTTCATGTGTATGGTTTACCAGGTACCAAAAGAGTATGCTGCTTAACGAGAAGAGCGACGTGTACAGCTTTGGCGTGGTTCTCCTGGAGCTGGTAACTGGTCAACCTCCCATCATACGAGGTCCCGAGAGCATTCACATAGCTCAACGTGTGGCTCAAAGCATCGAAAGAGGGTACATAGATGACATCGTTGATGAAAGAATACGTGGGGAGTATGATGTGAATTCGATCTGGAAGGTTGTTGATCTGTCCTTGAAGTGCACTGCACCCACACGCAGTCAAAGACCCTCCATGTCCGAAGTGGTGATGCAACTGAAGGAAACCTTGGAGTTAGAACAAGTTACACGCAGCCAAGGGGCCCAGAATTATAACACTGTTACTCGCATGAATCCTTCTGCGAGATAGAAACAAATCCATACTTTTCACTGTTCTGTGACCCGTCATCTTGGAACTTGCATTCTTTGAGCGCCCAGTTAAATGAACTCTTCGCATTTAGGAAATAAAACAATGAAGGATTCTGCATGGATGAAGCGTTCTTTACAATATATGCATGTTTTTGTTCATGCATATACTTCACATTATGGACAGGTTTTTTTTACCCTTTTGATGTAATATAATAGAAAGTATCGCTCATTGTTCTGGCACTTCTATTTTGCATTTATGTTCCGTGTAATTAAAAAAAATTGAGCAGCATCCATGTAGAAAAGGACGTTTGCCACCAGTAATTCACAAAAAGTTTCGTGACAGCAACGCCGTAGGAAAATGAGAAAAAAAAAAGAAGGCAACCGAATAGGAAACAAAAGACCATACTCAATCATCGATCATTCAGATGAAAGGTGAGCAGTGGAAATGGATAAAGATATGTATCTCATCCAACAAAAGTAACATCTTACTACAGAGGTTGTACCGTCCTTATGATCCTCTTCTAACTACAGCTGTGACACATCCAAGGTATCTATCTACCAGTTGATTTACAACAGCTAGCTGTTTGCTGATAGCTTTTGCTTCCCACTGCTTTTATGTCTAATCCGTTGTGGATTACTGCAGATATTCTAACTCGTCTGTTATACCTACCTGTAATTGGGATAAACAAAAGGATAAAACATGGTACAATAGAATTTGAGTCAAATAAAAGAAAGAACGGTAAGGAACAAGAATATGAGGATACGAAGTCAAGAAAATATACCTCCTTGTACATGTGTTCAAGTTGTTCTTTGGCCTGAGGAAAGTTGTTTGAACACCATTGTTGTAAGGTGAATATATTGTCTGATGATTAATGGTGAAAAGATAATCAGGATGCACATATTAGAAACAGAGAGGTCAAACTGTGTCAGTTTAGTTAAACATTGCCATAAAAGAACCTGTCCATCTGTTTGCAGCTGAATGCGCAACTTCGATGGCGTTCTCTATCATGTCAAGGATAATGGGAAAAAAACTGCAGTTAGATAAAAGTTATCTTTGCCAATTTATAAATAAGAACGTCTCAAAGCAGAACTAAAGATTAATAACATGGTAGACAAATCAACAGACGAGATACATAAGAGGTGAGACATGTTCTTACTCCTTAGCTCCAGTGCTGCTGGATCATTGTCTGCATAACAGGCTAATTCCTCCTGCAACCAGATACTGAATTTGCTAATTGATGCACAACTCACAGGAAGCTGTCAATAAGAGTTATAGAATATTTTCTTTTTTTTCCTTTTTTTGAGGAGAAGTTTATAGAATATAACCTTGAGCTTCTTATGTTCTAGCTCAACAATCTTCAACTCTTCTAAAGTGGCTTCTCTCTCATCCTATACAGAAAGAACATTCAAAATTTACTTTCATTTAGAAGAACTAATGTTCCCAGGTTTAGACTTACAGATTCTTCCCTTCCCTTCTTTAGGATGTCTCTCTGTTCAACAAGTTCAGACAAACGCCTTTTTCTGCTTGAGAGATCAGATTCCAGCTTGCTCTTAGTGTTTCTCAGCTAGGTACAATATTTTTTGTTAAGAGGTCAGATTATCGTACAATGAAGGTGTTTGAATAGGATTCCATACCTGATTTCCGGCACAACTGGGAAGACTCCAGAAATATACCTGAGAAAGGAAAAAGAAGGAATAACACGCAAGAAAAAGAATAGAAACTACTGAAAAGAAAAGGCCAACCGCGTAAAGAACCAAAATAGGAGGGCACTTATGCTTCATATGTTCGAACTTGTTTTTGAAGACACAGCACAATTAAAAGACAAAATCAGAAGATTATCCCTTGAGAACAGAATAAATGATAGGTTGTAAAGCACACTTCAAAATTTCTTTTAGAAGTTCGAGATTGAGACAAGCAACTACGTATTAGCAGTTAAGAGATTGAGACAAGCAACTACATATGAAAATATATCTATGTAGTTCTTCTGATAGAAACAGAAGCCTATCCATGCATCTAAGTGATGAAATGAACATAAGTTATCGGTAAAGAAATATAGAGATGATCAAGAGAGAAAAATCATATAATTTGAATTCTCAATTTACACACGTCAGATGCATGATACATGAAGGAAACAACAAAGAAATATAATTATTCAACACAGAATAAAAGTACTCACTGAAGTTCCTATTTTATCCTTCAAAACAAGATCATCATCCACTAAACTTTGGACCACATCTTTTACAGATTGGCTGATTACGCCTTTCTTGGGGCCTAGCTTCTCAAGTTCTTTAAGCTGGAAAGTAGAAACCAATCAAACATAATGCTTTGTTAAGGTAGAACAGGTATAATAGAGGTAGTCCTCATAGACCATGAGAGCTATAAAGGTGTATGATTCAGTGAAAGCAGTAACGCTAATAAGCAAAGTTGCACATCATCATCAGATTTTTCTTCTATATGTCTAATTTTGAAGATATTTATTCATCACTGTCATAATTAAAATATCTAGTTCTTGGCTACATGTTTTTTTCTTAGATTGTCGCCGATATAAATTTTATTGGTTAGAGAATACTGCCTTGAACAAATTAAAGATTATATACACCAAACTATCTGATGGCAGAAGATGATGCTTGCCAGTACCCAGTACTAGTGCAAAATTTTTCATATTTGAAACAAAGACAGCCTACGTGCTAGTAGATGTGCGATTAAGATATACCCAATTTTGACATTGATGTAAAAAGGTTACATATCAGCTTACTAGAAAGAAGTCCTGCGACTCATAAAAGATCTGAAGCATCTGTTCACGCTTCTCCTCCAAGGAAAGGCCTCTTTTCTTTGACTAAGATATACATAAAAGAAGGCAAGGATTAAATGAATTTCAGCACATAATGACATAAGATAGAGAATTGTTTTCCACAAGGTACCCCATTTTCTATTTTCACTCTCTTCTACATGTTTAATCAGTTAAAAAAGTCATGCAAGAAATAGTTCAAGAAAAAAGTATCTTTAAAAAATCAGATTGAGATTTTATTCTAATGACTTTAACCAAATAAAAAAAGTCGTCCTAGAAATCATCATACAATCAACACAAGGACGCCTAGGAGTTGATATTTACAATGCCAATTAACAGCATTACTTTTGTCAAAATGTCTAGCTACAGCATTCGACCAACTAAACGACAATGCCCATTGCGCTAGAAAGTCTTTCAGCAACGCACTTTGTTTTATTCCCAGGAACACACTTTGCTCTATTTCGAAGTTTTCTACTGCATAATAACTCCAGAAACGCTACCTCCAATACGAGATTCATTGTTTTCTAATGCATGCCCTAAATTTTCTCCTTCGGAATATCATGGAATACATCCTTGTTCCATTATGCAAGTTCTCGTCATTCCCTCCGTAGATGCAAATTTATTTGGTTTCAGCTGGAAGCACCCTAGATTGCCATATTATTATTTCTATAAACAATCAAGCCTTCCTGCTCAATCACAGTTTCGCCTAGTCATCCCATCGTTCAATATGCGACTAAGTTCAATAACAAAGTGACACAATCAAATGAAACATTTTCCACTCTAACCACATCCATTACAATACCAAAATTGAACCTGGGAAACAACCAATCCGCTGTCATTTTAACCGATTTATCGGCATTCCTTGATGCTACAAAGAAAAATGAAGTGGCTCACGAACCCTAACTTCCCCACAGTATTAACCCACCAATCGCTTTGAATCGAGTAAATGTGAAGCAAACAGAACTAACAAGCGCTCAATGAATTCTAATTCTATAGAGGAAGTACCGATCTCCATTGATGCATTCATGGATTCAATCTGTTCCGAAAATAACGAGAAGTGTGATGGAGAAGACGAAATCTAACCATTTTAGAGTGCCGTCGATGGGAAGAAAGAGCGAAGCGGAGCGGAGCGCGGGAGCACTAATTTTGCTGTGGGCTCGCTATGCGTTAGAGCATAGACGCTCATATTAGAGCGCGTGCTAATAAGCGTTTGGAGCATGCGAACCAGTGCGATAGTGTGGAAAGTGGACTCGTCCTGAAGCCCATGAGCCCGTGCTCGGGCCCATTTTGGCTTTGCTTTACCTAAATAAAACCCATGACAGTGAAACGTGGCCCGAAAGCAGGGTCTTTTGTTTTCCTTTTCTCATCTGTTTTCGTTTATTTGTTTTTTTTTCAGGAAACACAATTCGTAAATGAAAAGATTCGAGTTCAACTTTTCATGGTAATTTTTTTTACTAGGATTTTCTTGTAAAATAATTATTAATATTCCGATAGGGTAGTCAATTATAGCTTGCTGATACATTCTTTATGAGTTGTGACTACATATCTTAAGCTTTTGGCTCTCCGTTCCATGGACACTTGCACGAGATCCTTATCCATGTCGAGAGAAAACTAAAGTCCAACTAATGAGACAAATGATATCTAGGAATAATGTAAGTGTGCGTCAAATTGCTGCGGTGGAAGTTGAGACATAGCTTCAGAAACCAAGTGCAATAAAACAAGTGGTCATCATAAACTTGTCTGCGGACAAAAGTGGACTTGCAAGAACTGTTTGACATGCATTTTTTATTTTTAGTTGCACATAGTAATATCTATCGCCATTTTGATTATTTAAAAAAAAAATCTTAAGTCTTCTAATCTGACCATAGGAAACGACATGACATGACTGATACAGACTAGCTAAATTAATATTTCCTTTTTTTTGTTTTTTTTTCCCAATAACAAATCTTAATTCTTAAACTGATGATAGTCGGTTCTTTTGTTTGCATTTCCTCTTTCCTTGTCATGGACAATAGTAAACCTTCACAATTTCTACAGAAAAAAAAATCCATCTATTAAGTCCATATTAGCAGACGGAATGGTTCTGATGAACTCGAAAGGAGTGTTCTTGAGTTGGATAGATAATAGTAGAAGCCATCCTTATTGACTTTTACCTGCAAGTGCAATTTATAGCCCTTATCTGTAAGTCGACTGAGTCATGCTTTTCTTGTGCTTCCTTCTGAAATCGGACATCTTGCAACTTGATTGAGGGATTGCTGTTTACAAAGATTGATTCGACCAACAGCTCAGCTCTCAATGCATTCTTATATTAATAAGCTGTAAGCTTACCTACTTGAAATTTTGCTCTGTGATAGGGAGGTAACAAAGCAAGTCTTAACCTACAAAACCATCCACTTCTCGTAGGATGAATATTCTTATATAGTAGGACTGTGTACTTACTAGTTGCTTCATGTAGAACAGACTCCTATAATTGAGCATCTAGTGATGTGTTAATTAAGTCATCTCCATCTTCCTTGTTTAGAGAAATGGAAAATGCAAATAATATTACAACAATAACAACGTCTTATCCCACTAGGTGAGGTCGGCTACATGGATCATACGACTTCGTTGATCCATGTACATAAGATTCGACAAAATTTTACGCTGGCTGTCGGAACCTAACACAACCCTCCTCCTTTATCCGGGTTTGGGACCGACTATAAAACATAGGCGAAGTTAAAATGCAAATAATATTAATAATAATAAATCTAAACAAATACTTTTGCTCATCTTCTTTTTCTTTGGTTATTTTGATTGTTCATTTCTCTCTCTCTCTCTCTAAGTAGTGCATCAACAGCAAACTGAAAACTCCGTGCATAAAAATATAGCCGCACCAACTGTTCCCAAGCATCAAGTTTCCGATCATTGGAAGAGCTGCCACTTCTGATTTTAAGACTGATAACAAAGTTTCAACTGATTACAAATATATTAGTTCCAAGTGCCTATCACATTGTCCTTATTCTTTTATGATCGGACCCATCTGTTGACACATATGATAACTGACGCTGTCTCCGATCGACGTGTAGCTATGTGTGTGTGCAGTGTGTAGTATTAGACTACAGAAACATAGAATTCAATCTGTACTGACCATTAGAGATGAGCATAAACAGCATAATCGAATTTGCATTGCTTCAAGTGTTATGTGGTATTATTCTTCATTACTATTACTTCCCTTTTTTATGCATTTCTAAGGATGCCTATTAAGATATAACTTTAGGTGGCTGCTACTAATTTGAAAACTTCGATATGACAGAGTTAAAGCATGAGTATGACATCCACTTAAGGAGTCAAATATAGTAACAGGAACAGGAGTCTTTTCTTGACATATTCTTAAAGACAAGAACAACAATCCGAAACACAGAGTGGCATGTGGACTTGGACTTATTTTTTGTATACCCCGCCTTTCATATTACATGATTTAGATTTCCATTAATACACACTGCAAATGCTAATATGGTACTCGGACTTCCTTTTGCATGGAAAATGTGACTTTTATAGCTAGAGACATTAATAATGGGAGATGAATCTGTGGGCTAGACCTTAGAATCCACTCTCTTCCTTGTCTCTTCAAGCATTCTCTCCATGGAGTGCAAGAATCCTTGAGATTTAGGTGCATGGTAAAGTATAAGCAATTAAGCATTCACTTTGCATTTGCTTCCCTCTTGACCTTTTCTCTTTGGTGCACTAATGAAGTTGGCAAGCGTAGGTTCGCAAACAGTTGGGTGTGATGCAATGATCAGAAACACATCAGTGCTATTATTTTGTTCTCTCCATTTCATCATAGAGATTGACCAAATCATTATTTGTCACCAGCTGTTCAGTAGATCATATGACAAGCATGTTGGCAAGAAGGTTCATTTTTTCCTTCCCGAAAATACCTTTGGAGAGAACTTTCAATCTTTTTCTAATATTCCAGGTGGAATGTCCATTCAGTCCTAAATACAAAATATTCCAGGGGAATTTCTTCTCAAAAACATCTGAAGAATATGTGCGGTGTGGCATTATTCGCTAAGAAATCTCGGCGTTAACATCCCAATGGACGTGCTGAATTAGAATTTAGACTTTTCAGTGCCATATCTATCAAGCAAAGTAAATGCAAAACATATTTTCTTCATTTAGTCTGTGAATTGTGAAATGGCTTTGAAGCTATATACCAACCTCGATTAAAATGTCTGGTAGTTGAGTACGTACATGCTACTTCGTATTCCTTGTATATATTCCTTAATTTAAGTCATGGTTAGCTGATCATGTATTTTTTAGAATTTATGTTAGTTGTGAGCTTTCCTTCTGCAACAAGAAAAGAGGGAAATAAAAAATATTATCTAACAGTTCATACTTCCTTATCATCTTAGCACAGTGCCTTTCTTTAATTAGTTCACAAAGTTGTTTGTTCATTACTGTAAGATAGAGAAAGGAGATTAAAAAAATGCAGCCAAGCAATCAGGGAATGGAAATCCATTGTCTGTAGACTCCAATGTATTGATTAATATCTTTCAAGTCAGTAGGACCTGATTTATTGTGGTATATAGAAAGACTGCATCACGAAATAACAGAGGCTGCTAACCACAGAGAATCAGAGTTACCAGAGTGGTGCAATATGCATGAAGAAGCTTCCTCAAAATTCATGCTGCGTCATATTCAGACCCTACGTTGCCTTTTCGTGTGTGTGTGTGTGAGAGAGAGAGAGAGAGAGATCCCACTAGTGGCAAATGTAATAAACTATGCAAGAACATAAACTAATGTTTGTTTAGCCATGTGGCATGTGGTCAAAAAACAAATGCCACAGTGAGAGAGAGAGAAGGAATCTTGGTGCTTTAGAAACGCCTGCTGGCTACGTTTCTCCACTTTTTCATCTCAGCTTTTTCATCCGCCATTCCACGATTCACGCAAGCTTCGTGACCTCTGAGCAGTTGGGAGGTGGAAACCTGAGCAAAGCCTGCTGATACGAATCGAGTAGCCAACCTCAACGCACATTTCACTGCCAGGTCCCCATAGACCGCTGAAACAAACTTCCACTGAAGTACTGAACAAAACATTATGGAAACTGGCGAACAGCAAGTAATCGAGTACATGACATATTGATGTATCTGCCTATTTTCCTACAGAAGCACTTAAAACGTTCAAATCTTGTTTCCTATGGTCATTTACATCGAGTTCAATTCAAACACATTAAACAAGTCAGATGCTGGTAAGTGAAACTAATAATTAATTCTTCATAATTTCTTGCAATGCCGGAACACAAATCTCATCCTGCCCAGTGTCCTTGCTATGTGTACGTCATGCTGTGGTACAGCACCCCTTGTGACTTGGACTCGGTGGAAGCAGGCCACATATCGGGAAGAAGTGGGTAATGGTAAGAAGCCACCTCCCCCGGCTTCTCCTGGCTTGATCCGTAGTCGCCAAAGAAGTATCCAGGATCGCCGAAGCCAATCTCCGCAAGGAACATCTCATCTGAACTGGCTCCAGTGGTGGACCAATTGAGGCTGCTGCTGTTCTCAAGTGTTATGGTTGAAGAACTCCCAGAGGCTTCCTCGGACGGCGACACGACTTGCCCGCTGCAGAAGGCGGACTGTTCCATTGGGTGAATCATGGAGAACTGGGGGAGCTCAGATTGTAGCTTGCTGGAACCCTGTGCGACCGCAGAATTGGGATCCAGAGACACGAGGATGTCACTGGCCCCGCTGCAGGCTTCAGTTTTGATGCTTGGGAGGAGAAGAGAAGGTGGTGGTTCTGTCGGTAGTTGGCTGTGATGGGCACTGTGACTGGAGATAGAGGTGACAGCAATGTTCAAGATGTTTCTCTGCCGGGCCAGTAGCTTCTTCTTGAGCTTGGTATTCCAATAGTTCTTCACATCATTGTCAGTTCTTCCAGGCAGATGGGAAGCAATAACAGACCACCTAATCCAACAACAATGAACAGCTTAAGGTTAAGGAAATCAAGCAACCTTTGCTGTATATACTTGGGCACAATTATCAAACCAGCGATTAGGCTTAATACCTGCTGCCCAGCTTACTGTATATAGTACAGATGATGTTATCTTCTTCCTCCGTGAACCCTCCATGCTTGATGTCCGGCCGGAGATAGTTCAGCCATCTCAAGCGGCAACTCTTCCCACACCGCTTAAGGCCTGAAACAAAAAGTGCAAGTAATAGGGAGCTTATTAGCTTTGGATTAATTACCTAGATGGTCGTGCAATTGTAGTTTCCAATAGAGGCACCAACTACATGTGAGATGACTTCCTTTCCATGCAAGCTGTGGAAAAACAGTCCTACTTGCCATTTGCTACCTAAGAAAGCTGAGAGCAACAGCTATGCATGCACACGGTGCAACAGAGCCCTTCAGAGCCACATCTCTGTGAAGCTTCTATATGGCTCAAGGAAACTAAATGTATGCATGCAACCTAAATTGCTTCAAATTGTAAGGACGACTACGGGTTTCTTCTTATCTCATACAAATGGACACAGGAGGGCGCACAATGGTGCACAGTGGAGCTCAGAACACCAACCTGCTTTCTGTGGCAAAGCAATCCAGTTGCCGCCAGTGCCATGCTTCTCGATGTAGCTTCTGAGCGCATGGTCCTCCTCCGGCGACCACGGCCCCCGTTTCACGTTGGCCTTGTCGCAGCACGGCGCTCTTCCCATCTTCTCCCACCACCTTAACCAGTTGGCAGTCTAATGGCGAAGCAGTAGCAGTAAAAGGGAAGGAGGAGTGGGAGGAAGAGGAGGAACAGAGAGAGGCTTTAACTTGTAATCCTTATAAAGAGCTTTCAGAACTCGTTCGAGGGAGAAAAGTCTAATAAGTAATATATTAATATGAGAAAAAGCCTTGACTGGAGACGACCAGTAAAGGCTTGTCTCTGCTTATATGAGGCAGGCTACTTGAGCTCCGTTTGTCTTTTTATTCTCTCTCTCTCTCTCTCTCTCTCTCTCTCTCTCTCTCTCTCTCTCTCTCTCTCTCTCTCTCTCTCTCTCTCTCTCTCTCTCTCTGCTTGAGAATGGAACAGTGAGAAACTGAGAATGGATCTTTGCATGATGAAATGGAATCTGGTACAGGTTGATGGTGGGTTCTGAGCCGTTAGATGCAAGTGATGATAACGAGAGAGTGCATGGCATGATGTACACGACCATGCGCAAATACGTACACCGTATAATATTATATATACGCATACGTACAGGAAGACGGCTGCTACAGAGACCAAATCTTGACACGTGATCTTTTTTCAGATCTTGAGTTTGCTCCATAAGATTTGGGATTCCATTTATTCGAAAAAAAATTAGGATATGATATTTTTCGTGATTAGGGAACCTAATGATATGTTGCATCTTATAACTCGCATCATCAATGATCTTTATTATTCCAATCATTTTATGTAAGATGGATTTGAAATTCCTACATGGCAACATCGAGATTTGCATAATGTAATGTAAAAAGTTACAAATTCGCCCAAATATTTTGGTATATATCTACTTTTTTAATTATTTGATTTAGAATCTAGTATGGATTTGAATTGTAACATTATTAGATCCACACTGTTAATAAACAAAATATTTGTAATAGAAACTGGATTTCTTATTATAATCAATTAAAATCTAGCATAATATTTATAATAGTAAATCTTAGGTAAGACAGCTATATCTCACTTTTCTCTTTAAACTTTTATATATCAATATTAATGCATTTCTAGCTGAAATTATCAATGCCTTCAAAAGTTAGGGATCATTTGTCGTCACAAAAAATGCATTTCTCTTGTTATTGTTATTAGTGTACCATATTACGATTGTAATTAAATAATTACAACATGAAACTTCGATGAACATAAATTACGTACGTAATCAAACGAGATTTTCTCAAACGTAGATTTTTTCATCAAATTGTGTGGTTTGAACATTAAAGATTAAACTTATTGTCATATGTTAACTAAAATATCTTTTTAGCCGTCGACATGTTCAAAGTACATCTAGGCACAGCGCCAAACGTAATTAATAACTATAAGAAAACAAGTTTGACGAGTGATTTCTTCGAAATTAGATAAAGCACTATAATTTATTGAGGTTGTGGTGTTTTGCCTTAATTTCTAAGATTATGAATTATTAGTTAATCCTTATTAATAGATTACTTTATTTGCAACTTGAGCCAACCAATAATGGAGGTACGGCCGTACAGTAGGTAGTCATGGCCAAGCCTTATATATAAAATATGAATCATCCGCAAATTGCAAACTATAGAGTCAATAATTTATAAAGTATTCTTGCAAATATCAATACACTAAGCACTGTGTAACCACATAATGTGGTTACAACTCCTAACCATCCGATCTCAATAGTTGGATCGATGATCAACTATTTAAAATTTGACGATATGAACTAATTATCTTTTTTATTTTTTTCACTTATTTATCAGCTCCTAAATTTGGATCATTGATTACGGACGGAGATCGGATGATTACATTGTAGCTATTTTGTGTGATTGTATAGTACTTAACCTATATATATGAGAAAAAAAAGAAAGGAAAAATATACATATGTACTCTTTATTAGTTTGTGATATATATATATATGGTATAACTTAATTTCTTTGCATATGTTTTACCAATTCATTGGCCAAAATGTTTGAAGGTTTGCTTTTATAGTTGAATAGTGTACGTGGTTGAATATGTGTGGAAAAGGTCTTGGTTTATGTAAATGTAATATAATAAGAAAAATAAGAACATGTCCGCTGCATGAAGTGGACCAAGTCAAAGAGCATGAGGTCATGAGGTGATGACTTTGTTTGCTAAGCGGCGAGGCTGCCGAAGACGCCATGCATTTTGGTTTGTCCTCCCGGTCGAATAAGAAAAAGTACAGAGAACAGAACAAACATTAATTTGAATAAAAGTGTTAAGGTGTTTTTAATGTCACTCCATAATTCTTAATATTACTTCTCTTTTACTCATTTTATCCTTACTTTTTTAAACTATAAAATCAACTTATATTCTTTTAATAGTGAAAGTTGAAGAGTCTCCTCTCTTTTTCCAACAGAATTTATTACTTTATAATAATTAGCATCAAAAGTATATTTTTTATAATATTATAAGATCAAAGATTCATTTTCTATTTCTTCAAAAATAAAATTATTTTTTAAAATAATTAACATGAAATGTTTTAATACTATCATTTTTATTTTGTTTTACTATATTTGTTGTGTCACTGTGACTATATTTTATTCAGCTTATTTAATATTTTTATATTTATTATGGCACTAAAATGTGTCGCTATGTCGAATAAATTGAATAAAATAAATATTAAAATATTAAACAAGCTGCATAAAATATAGACATTGTTAACAATTATATACAAAGTAAAAATTATAATGTTAAAAAAAATTTCACGTTAATTATTTATAATAATAAACTCATTTTTGAAGAAAGAGAAAAGAGATTTTTTATCTTCTAATATTATAAAAAGAATGAAGACTTTTAATGCTAATTATTATAAAATAATAAATTCTATGTTGAAAAAAGAGAGAGAACTCTTGATCTTCCACTATTATAAAAGATTTTATAATTTCAAAAAGTAAGGGTAAAATGGATAAATGTGAAATGGCATTAAGGATTTTGGAGTGACATTAAAGGCACCCAAAGTGTGAACAATTTTAACCACCTGAATATATAAAGTAGTACATGTTCCCAAGACTCGATCTTTTTGTTAAATATTAATTGGATTCATGACTCCAATTTGTTTGTCTTCAAAACATTGCAGGTGTGAAACCTCGTGGTAATGATGTATAGTAACCAAATAGTGTTTCCTTTGATCGGTTCTCTCCAACAAAGAATTGTGGAAGTTTTGTTGTTTTTTTTTTACCCGGCCTTCTGTTCTTGGAAAGCGCATAATAAATTGGAGTCGGTCATTAAGTCCAACTAATTCATGAATTAAGAGGTGAAGTTCATAAAAAAATCGAATTCGAAATTTTACAAGAGCAAGGAGTTGTTTACCATTTGATCTCAACTCGTCAAGGGTTGATTAAAATAAGTTCTTGAAAATTTGTATAGTTTGTAAATAAATATAAATATGATTAAAAATTCATCAATTGGTCTATTTAATAAAATTATAAATATAAATACCAAGATTACGATGAAGTTACATCCCAAAATTTTCACACTGAATGGTTCACAATGGCTAAAGTTAGACCCCCAAAAAAAAACATCAACGCCGGAACAAATATAAATATAGGAAAAACAAATGGTAAGCTCATCGACATAAATGCTTCTTGGCATTAACCATATTAATTTTGTGATCTTTTATTATTTGGAAGATGACTTGCTCTTATTCTTATCATAGTAAAATAAATCATGCGTATCAAAATGAGCTTATTCATTTCCATAAAAAGAAATCTCCATCGGACTTGTCTTAATGAAATATTTTTCTTTCATAATGGTGTGAAAAGTTGAGCCTTTTATGTAAAAAAAAATATAGCTTTTCTTATCATATATTTTTTTTTGTTAATAATGCCTTAAATCTGAACTCAATTAGTCCCCCTACATAGTTAGACGCTTCAGCCGAATTCCCCTACGGGGGTCTGCTCGGTCAGCGAGCCTGTGGGGGTCAAGGGGGATCCCCCCTGCGGGGGTTGCAAGGGGGGTGGAGCCCCCTGAGCTAAAATTTTTAGGGGTATTCTGCATGTGATTCGGATTTAATTTATTTCCTTATCACAAGATAGATGTCCTATTTTCAGGAGATTTATTTATAGTCCCAGTCCGTATATAATTCATATCATCTGTCAAATGGAGTGCCTATATAAACTTCCTAGGGGTCTAAACAGATACTCATCCTTGTAATCATCATTATTCCATAACAAAGAGCCGTCGCCATTTTTTTCTCTTCGCGTTCTTCTGTATTTCGTGCGATCCCTCTTTCCCCCTTTTCGTAACATTATTTATGCTCCATTATATTAAATGCTTATATAATATTTTGTCATACAATTGTCGTTGTTCCTCGGAGGACCACATTTCGGGCACCGTCCTTATCGCGCCAGACTTCGTGAAATTGTCAAATGAATTAGGAAAATGCATTTGGGATATTTAGAATTATTTTTTCCTCCAAATTTATGAAAGATTTTAGATGTTCAAAGTTATCGACATATGACTAATTCGAGGTCGAAAAGAAAAGAACGATAAATATACATTCCTCTAATTAAAATGATAATTTCAAAAATCAAATATAAGATTATTAATACACTACGATTCACTTAGAATTTAATTTTAATTTTTTTTCGATAGTCAACCGTCGATATTTAGGAAGTGATGTCGACTGTCCAACCCACACGGTTCCACTGGTCACAAGTTGGAAGGGCGTCCCACCATCGAGTCTACTTAATCCGATAAGATTGTCCCGAGTGCGTGCCAGGTAGTGAAGGCTCTCGATCAATGTTATAAGATCCGACCCGACCATCGACCTATATTGACTAAAGGGTCAGGTCAGACCGGATAATATAACTTAATAAAAAATAAAATAATTTAAGCTGATCATTGTAATATTATTAATATGCAATATCTTATTCAGCAAAAAATACAAAAATATAATATAATAAAATATTTAGATCAAATAATATAATAAAGTAAGCATTAATTGAATCATCAATCGAATATTTTTTAAAAAAATCTCTTGAGGTAATTATAAAAAATAAAAATATTGATGAAATATTATATATATGATAAAGAAGAATGTTGAAATATAAATTTCAAGTAAATATATATAGATAACATTTTAAAGAAGCTTTAATATTTTTTATATGTTTTTTTTATAACTTGACCCGTCCGAGTGTCAAATCCGTCGGGATCGGCCTGTTGAACTCCAGTTTTGACCGGGTCAAAATGGGTCAATTGCATGGTTGGATTTTAACCGACACACAAACCGTTTTAGTGCTTGGAGACCGATCCAACCGGCCGGGTCAGACCGAGTCTTACAACATTGCTTCCAATAATTTTTTTTATATTCACAAAGACTCAAACTCGAGACCTCTACTCAAGCGAGGGGAGCTGCTACTACTCAATTCCGGCCGTAGAATATAATTTCAGTTGTGTCAATTAATTTTGAAGGATTGGATCTCTAGAATATTACAACGTCCTACGTAATTTACATTTTTACGATACGGATGGTGTCATGATGTTTGACTGGCAAATTTGTTGAATTTATGTCAAGCTACCTGCATATATGTAGTAGTCAAACAATCTTTGGAGGTTTGTGATCCAGAACATTTTGCATCCCATAGTCGTATTGGCAGGGGCGGACAAATCACAACAGTTCGTGAGCGTGTCACGGTTCAATTCATTTTTTTATTTTATTTGAGTCGACTTATTTAATAAATAAATCATGTTTATATTTAAAATTTTCCTTTTTAATCTAAATAAACACAACTCGTTTTTTTTATATTGAACCTAGTCTATTAGCTTAAACTTTAGTTGTATACTAAGATATTCTTTATTATATTATATTTATAAATATTTTTTATTAAAAGATAAGACTTAATTGCCCATTAAACTAATATAGTCTTCGGATCTATTTGGCTTAACCGATATAAAATAATTTGATAAAATAAATTATTGATAAGTGATTTAATAACTGAAGTTAATTTTAAAACTAAGCAATATGTTTAATAAAAAAAAAATACGTATAGGTTATTATTTTAGTAAAATGATTAAAAGTACTTAATTTTATAGAAAAGTTTAATATATTTTAAAAATAAAATATTTCATTCATCGATTAAAATGATTAATTTTTTCACAAAAAAAATGATTCTCCAGCTTTTTATTTATAAATGAGTACATTTTTTTTACTTGTTAAATAGAAAAAAATTATAAATCAATTTGACTAACTTATAAATTTAGCGAGACAAATAAGCTATATCGTTTTCCTGATTTATAATTTTATAAGTTATAATCTAACTTGTTTACTAAGCATTCTGAAACATGTGACCTACATTTACCTCGGCTCCAACTGATACGATATGATCAATGAAATTAATGGCCAGATCAGATTTTTCATTTTTTTTTTTTGTCGAATTCTCGTGTAAACATATAAACCGCAAGGCTGTGACACATTTTTTGGCTGAATATGTTCGGCAATCGCAATGAGATAATTTTATTAGGCAATCGCAATGCGATAATTTTTAAGAAGAGAACCCTCCTTATTCATAAGAAGAAAAATCGATATTTTTCAATCAGTAGTGTCACATATTATGAAGAAATCATCGAAAAATAAAAAGTTGTGAAGAGTTTTACGACGAGAACAAAATGTTCTAAATTCGCTCGTCGCAAATATTTTCTGACGAATAATATATTTTGTACGAACACTCTTCCTATTCTCATTTATAACATGATATTTTCCATAATAAACAATAATTATACCATTAAATAATGTATAGTAGTGGATCTTGATTTCCATTAAACAAATAAACTGACTTTATTGACATCATTATGACATATTTGCATAATTGTGTCGCCTACTATATTATTTTTTTAATTATCTGCCATATTTTTAACACAATAATTATATGTCATTTGTTAACACAATAATTTTGAACCCTTTGTAATACACCACAATCCGGAAATTAGTCCATTTAAAAGTTCATATTTATTCCGTCTTTTTTCCTTAATTTAAGAACTCCCGTGATCAATTACCTACAACTGTAATTAATTTATACATTAAATAGATTAAACGATACATCACAATCAAATTTTTTTAAAAAAAAATAATTATGCTGGCACATTAATTAGAAATCCTCGTGTTGACCTTTATTATATTAGTCTACCTTTAATATGCGCACATTATATACTTGTCATTGGCAATTGAAATTTCACAAGGAAAAAGATGTAATGCATTTCTTTTATATTGTCTTTTGTTGCGGCTTTCTTTGCATTGACTTGGCATATATTATTAAGTTAACAATGGTATGGTTCTATATTTTATATATATACAATGCATGGGGCAAAAAAAAACATTATATATATATATATGCACATAATTCTTCAATTGAGTTATTGTTATCATAAGAATCATTCCAAATTGTCAAAGGGGACGGCAATTAAAGTTTTCGATTACTTATGTGTTTGTTTGCAACCGAATGGACCCCATTTTGAGTGCAACTACTCATCGAGATGCGACTCAAGCCACATACGAACCCAAATATTATACTCATATTCTTGGTCGGTCGCATCCCTATTTTGTCCCTCTCTCTCTCTCTCTCTCTCTCTCTCTCTCTCTTTCCCCGTCTATTATTTAAAAATATTATATAAATATAATTAAGTCGATTGGATTAAATAGAATTAAATGGTGATGGACGGTCATGTTGGCCGCTTTCTATATAATTGGCCTCAATTATTGATGTACGTCAACTTTGTTAAATCGACATCATTTTCGATCTCTCTAAGCTCTATTATTTCCAAGACGAAAATGGTGCTGGCTAGGCTGTACTCTATTTCTTTTATCATATTTTTCACGAAAAAAATGATAAACAAAAGTAAATTATATACTACTTGTTATATTATTCAATAAAAAAAGGATAAGATAAAATGTGATATACATTATACTTGCTATGTTCTTTGATATAAAATGTTTATGATTGCGTATAATCATAATGACATATGACTTCTCTATTAATCTGAACTCTGAACTAACAATGCTTGTCTCATTTATTCTAATTTTTTGTTTAAAAAAAAGACATGATTCTCGGCTCTAACGTAGAAGTCAACCTATCATGGAAATTAAAATTTAATCCTGGAAGTCATTACTAAAAAACAATATCAAACAAGAAAAACAATTGTTTATATTTTAATTAAGGATTCTTTGCGTATAGATGCCACAAAAATTGCCTTGAATTAAGTAGCACGGCCAATAACTATGGCATTAACAACATCCAACTTATATGCCAATTTGCATATAATGCACCGTTTCCGGCTCGCCTTAAAATAATCATGTACTCTTATAAATGATAACGTCAAATCGATGCATAATTTTAATCTTTAATGAAGGGAAGGGAGAATTATTATTTCTTCAATTGAAAATTGCATCACGAAGCACAAAATATGAACTCGTGTGCAAATACTGCAAGGTGCTAACTTGCTAATGGAAAGTAATATTCAGTAAAATCTAAATTTGTGGTTACATTTGTAAAATTATAAAATTATAAGCTGATGTAATGTAAATATATTTAGATCAGACGACGAGAAAGAGAGAGAGGAAAAGAAAGGAAAAAAATAACATGAATGTTAAATTGTGGTATGAAAAGCCCAATCCATTTGCACAAAGTTACGGGCTAAAATGGGCTCGGTATTATGGGCCTACGGGTGTTTCCGCCTGTAATGTATGTTTACATATATTATCTTCTGGTCATTTGTTACAAGTTTTTATATGATTTTTGCAACTTGAGTTTGCCATGGTCTGTTCATCACCCAACTCTTTGCAAGAAATATGTCCTTTTTTTGTTTTTTTTTATAATAATAATAAAAAACTTGATGGACTAAAATAACAAATGTTAAGGATAGTTAAATTTGAATTCGATGTTATATTTCATGTCACATGGACACTACGGTATTATTAAAAGGTATATACATATAGGGTAAAGTGATTGTGCTGAGCACCTTCCGCACAATACTGTGTGAAGTGACATTTAAACTATCCAAAACAATTTAGATGGCTCAGATCAAATCAAATGATCATCTCACGATATTATCTTCCTCTTTCCATCCGGACCTATGATAGTCGTCGTCGCCCTCGCCCTCACCACCGTCACCTCACCGATCGCTCCTCCCTCCCCTCCTCCCCCCTTCTATCTCCGTCGAGCCGCGCAATGACCCTCGCTATCGCGGTCCTCGCTTCGTTTCGCCGATCGTCGTCAAGGTGTGAGCTAAATATTTCTCCGTATATATGGGCCACCATAGGATTACAATCTAATGGTTATAAAAAGATGCGGTTCAACTATTTTTTTTTTGTCAGCATCGGCTCAGAGTTCAACTAATTTTGCCTCGTCTCTTCAATGTTACTCCAGGCTCCTCTTCCATTGACACCTCTTAACTGTCACTCCTCCAGTTTATCATTGTTGCTGCTCCAGTTCATTGGCGCTGCCGCCTTGCCATATCTGCTGATGCCACTGCACCAGTTCGCCCTCTATTTTCCGAAGCTTCAGCTACCTCAGTGCACTACTCGCCATCGCCGCAGCCCAAGCTACTGCTGCATCGATTTAATCAACATGCTCACGGTAATAAAGTTGGACTTCAGGAAATTTATCTTCTTTTTCTTTCTGAAGAACCCACTTTGACTTTGTATCCTGATCGCTTACAAATTAATGTCGCGAATGAGCCTTCAGAGAGACAACATAGCCAAATGAATCACTGTGAAATTAGAAGACAGACATCCTCTAGAGATCTGGCAATTTTCAGATCCTTTAAACAAAAAAACAAAAAAAAAATTGGCGGGACAGCAACAAGGAGGCGAGGCGGC
The DNA here is from genome assembly GCA_030549335.1 of Pontederia crassipes. Classification (NCBI taxonomy): domain Eukaryota; kingdom Viridiplantae; phylum Streptophyta; class Magnoliopsida; order Commelinales; family Pontederiaceae; genus Pontederia; species Pontederia crassipes. The sequence goes on along the minus strand of CM060183.1, from coordinate 31,784,999 downwards.
TTTGACAGAGAATCGGTCGAACGGCGACGAACTGAGGCATCAATAGCGTCAATAGCGCTAGGGCAACGGCGACGCCAACAGGCAAGGAGGTGCCGACGGCGAACTAGGGCAGCAATAGTGAGGCAAAAGTGGCAGCCAGGGGCAACAGAGGAAGGCGATGCAGTGTCAAGGCCGAAACTATTGCGAGGTGAAGTGGCGGTCGAAGAAATGGGGGAGTTATCGAGAGGCCATTGAAGAGATCTCAACGTCACGATGTCGAAGGAAGTGAGGAGCGAATACAATGTCAAACCCATGAACCGTTGTTGAACCGAAAAAATAGTTGAACCACCTCCGAACCGCGCTTTTTTCCTGATTGTCGGATCGAGATCGTACGGTGACTCATATATATGAACACATATTTGACCCACACCTTCGTTATCATATTATCATAATATATATATATATATATATATATATATCCACTAGTAATATAATGCTTAGAATTGGGTTTGCCTCAAAATTTACATTTAGCAAACAAATTTGGCCTAAATGTTAGACGACATCATGACCTTTATTATCGTGGCAAAATTCTATTTATTTATTGAAGAAAAGCTCGCAATATATTTATTAAATTTGATGAAATTCTGCTAACTAGAGTTACATATCTATGGGCTGGACTCGCTGGACTTCCTGTTCAGTGGATGTATTATTATGCGTTAAGAAGATGGCCCAAACGTATTAAATAATACCTTAAAGTTAGATATGAAATAATTTTTCAAAATAATATTTTTGTGTTTAATAATTGACAATCAATCTTAGTGAAAATAAAAAGGCTGACAAGCAAAATTTGAGAAAGTATTTTATAGAAAGTGGAAACCTTTTTTCCACTTTTATACTCCTCCATTGTCAGATGATTCCTTTTATGTTTCCAATTATTAGTAATGTTAAAATAATAATGGAGAATAAGATCTTACATTGCTACTTTTCTGTGGAACTTAATTTTAGCAAAAGAGATGTAGAAAATCGAAATAAAGGTGCTCCTCGTAATATTGAGGCTTTTGAAATTTAGTGGAAGGATAAAACGAGCATGATGCGCCTTCTATATTTCACATCATGGATTCACAGCGGTCTGATCACAATTTATTTATTTATTTTTCTAAGAGACTATTTCAACGATGTTATTCAATTTCAATTTAATAAACGTAAAATTAACTTTACAATAATTCATATAATGATGAAAGTATTCTATACAATTTCCATTGATATGTGAATTAAGGGATCACATTCATACAATAATAAATCCTATATCACCTGTCAAAAGAGTTATTAATCATCTCACCATCGTCATCATTTCATTCTGAACGAATCTAAGTACAAGTGCAAAGCCTAATAAAAAAACTTAATACATAGAATCACCAATAACAAATAAATAATTTGAACCATAGTTTAGATTAATATTAACATCAATACCATAAGAAATTTATAACCAATTAAACAATTATATATACCCAATACATATGATTGATAATGATAACTATCAATTATAATAATCAATTAATCAATCAAAATAATTTATATATCATCAAATGGTCAATATCAATCAATTCAATTATCTTGAATCAATTAGCAATTAATCATATGTCGGTAAAGACCACAATTAGTTATTAACAATTTATCATTCATTTATCCCCTAGACGTAATTCAATTATCTAATCAATCAATAAAGAAATCAATTATCTATGCGCCACTAGTATGAAATCAATTATCTATCAATCACTAAGGCGTAATTCAATTTAATTATTATTATTCATCACAATAGTATCATTGACTGCAACAATTTTTATCGATCAAAATGAGCATTAATCGATCACAAGTATCTCCATAGACCATTAAGACCTTCATCGTCTCAATCGACTACAAGAGAAGTGTAACGCCCCCAAATTGACCCCCGTCACGTGGCGAAGACCAACCTGAAGGCGCTACGGCATGCTATGATTTTGATCATAATATTGACAATATCTCAGTCAATAACCGAGACACGTCAGCGGAAGAAAGAAATAAAGAGAAAGATAACTTAAACATGCGGAAGTCTAAAAGTGGCTATATCATTACTAAGAAATAAAATAAGTTCGACATCATGAATCTAAAATGTGAAAGGTAAATAAAATGAATAAACACTCTTAAGAAATCCTATGGTTCATGTGCTGTCCTATCGCCAGAGCTTCATCACCATAGGTCTACTCCACCACGTCACTGACTTGGGCCTGTGGAAATCAGATACAGGAGAGGAGGTCCTCCCGTAAGCTTTACAGCCTAGTGGGGAATCACATGATATACAATGCATGATATGAACATAATAATCAGTGGTAAATAATCATGCTTAACTTGAACGTGAAAGATAACATGTCAGTATCATGGATCATAATATGAATAAGATCAGAGGATATCATGAATCAGGAGAGTAACATGATGACTAATAAATATGAACTTATAGTATACTTGAAAATTATGACAGTAGCTTGACTTGACTTTACTTGAACATGCTTTTTGATCTTGGTTATTAATTAACAATCAGGGTAACTTTGAGTGCCTTTAGTTCTTGGGGTATGTCCAGCAAACGATACGACCTTGTGCGAGTCAATGAGTGATCAAACCATGACCAAGGGAGCGATCCTTATCTTGATGCACTTGGCTTGGACTGGAAACCCATAATTAATCTTTCATCTGAACTTATTAATCGCTTTTAACAATTTGTGGCTCTTTGTTCTTAATTTCATGGATACGATAAGATCAATGTGAAATAAACCAATAAGGGAGTAAATCATGTAAATCAGTGATGGATCTCTGTGGGGTCAGACAATAGGATCAATCATATATATATAAATAATATCTGGATAAAAAGGAAAATAATTAATAAGTATAATGAAAGGTTTTCTGGGAAATCGGTCGATCGGTTCGGGGGAATGGTCGATCGATAGTCTGTTGATCGGTCGATCGGTCTGCTAAGATCGGTCGATCGGTAGGTCAAGTTGGGTTTAATTGGTTCGATCGATCCGTTCGATTGAACGGTCGACCAGTGGGCAAGGATCGGTTGACCGGTGACAAGAATCGGTCGACCGATCGACATGTACAGAAAGCGGCTATATGCAAGTTATCGGTCGACCGGTTGCCGCGATGCATACGGGCCGATCGACCGATCGGCGTTCAAAAAGTTATGAAACTTTCGAATTTCATCAATTTTTCAATGCAATCTCAACCTAACATAATTTCTATCTCCTAGCAGATCAATCACCCAACAACAGAACAATAAGAATTGAATTATGCATGCAATTCAATAATGCAATCAAAGAAACAAGAAAATCACGCAAGGCAAAACGAAGAACGTGAACCATCCTTTCCTCTTGTTCTTTACTTGTACGATTTGGACATGATTTAACGTTATTCAGGGATCATGCAAGGTGATTTCGATTCACCCACCTTGATTCGCGATTAATCCTTGCGTTGGTTCGTCGGAAAACCGCTCTACAGAAACCCCCCCTGTTTCCTACGTTTTCTCACGTGTTCAACCATGATCTTCTTCTCCTTCGTTGTCTGCAATCCAGTCGGTGCAGAGAGCAACGTGAGGGAGAAGCAAACAGATTAGATTAAGAGAGGAGAGACTCTATACCTTGCCCTAAGAACGACGAGCGGCGTCCCTGTCCCTGCTCACGCACGAGGGAAAACGAAAGGGCTTGGGAGAAGGGTTGCAAGGTTTGGGTAAAAAGATATTTAAATATGATTATGTTTCTTATCAAATTTAAACTTAACCTGATTCAAAGTGATCAGATTTCTTTTCCTGATTTCGTGAACCTCATCTGATAGGTGGACTCCTAATCTGATTTGAATTCTTGTTTCTTTAATACACTGCCGAATCGTTCCTTTTTAAATTTTGATTTTATTCAATTTTTTTATATTTTCCTTGGTTGTTAAATTCTTACCCCCTTAAAAGAAAATCCGTCCTCAAATTTTGCACTAAGTAGAGGACTTATCGAAAAGATGAGAGAATTCTTGGTACATTTCTGACTCGAGCTCCCATGTTGCATCGTCTCCACTATGGTGACGCCAAGCTATTCTGACCATGGGGACATCCTTGTTCTTCTATCGTTGCACCTTGCGATCCAGTATATGCGTTGGATACTCAGCGAAGGTCAAGTCTGCAGCTATATCTGGCTCCTCTATCCTTAGAACATTTGCCGCATCGTGCTTGTACTTCTTGAGCATGGATACATGAAATACGTTGTGCACTCTTCCATAAGATGGGGGTAGAGTCAGTCTGCATGCTGCCTCACCTACCAGTTCAAGTATCTCAAATGGGCCTACATAGCGAGGACTGAGCTTTCCTCGCTTGCTCAATCTCATGACTCCTTTCATAGGAGATACCTTCAGAAGAACTTGGTCTTCAGCTTGAAAGATCTGCTCTCGTCTGCCTTTGTCAGCATAACTCTTTTGCCTTCCTTGAGTAGTCTTCATCATTTGCTTAATCAATTCTATCTTTTCAGCATATTCCACTGCTTCTTTCATTTCTTCCTTACTCATGATCTTTTCCTCGTCTACTTCACTCCAGTGGGCAGGTGAACGGCAAAGTCGTCCATACATGGCCTCAAATGATGTCATACCAATACTAGAATGGTAACTGTTGTTATAAGCAAACTCAATCAGATGAATGTGCTCATCCCAGCTACCCTGCCAATCTAGTGCACAGGCCCTTAACATATCCTCTAGTGTCTGGATGGTCCTCTCAGACTGCCCATCAGTCTGAGGGTGGAAAGTTGTGCTGAAGTTGAGCCTTGTGCCAAAAGCTTCCTGCATGCTCCTCCAAAATTTGGCTGTGAACCTGAGGTCTCGATCAGACACTATAGACGCTGGAATACCATGAAGTCTGATCACTTCTCTCACATACAGGTCCAACAAGCTCTCCACTGACTGTTTCCATCTAATGGGGATAAAATGTGCAGCCTTGGTGAAACGATCCACAACTACCCATATGGCATCATGACTCTTCTTAGTCCTAGGCAAGTTGGATACAAAGTCCATAGTGATCTTATCCCACTTTCATTGTGGGATTTTCAAAGGCTTCAACTTGCCATATGGTCGTTGATGCTCAATCTTGACTTGTTGGCACACTAGGCATCGGGATACATATTTCTCTATCTCTCTTTTCATGTCCGGCCACCAGTAGCTGCGTTGTACATCCTTATACATCTTGGTGCTACCGGGGTGGATAGCGAACTCTGACTTGTGGCACTCATCCAGTACCTCTCGTCGGACATCAACGTCAGTGGGAATCCACAACATGTCCCGATATTTAATCCCTCCATCTGTAGAGATCTGAAAATCTGTTGGTTCATTCTGGCACCTCTTCAGAACCTTCTGATATTCAGGATCTATTTTCTGAGCTACTATGCTCCTGTCAATTAAGCTGGGCTTCATCTGATGCATCATCCATAAAGCTCCATTCATGCCCAGCTTGGGACACCATTGCTCAATTTCTTCCAGCATCTCGTACTCGCGTAGCCTCGTATAAGCTAGCGAGCCTTCTCACTTCCTGCTTAATGCATCGGCGACTGAATTTGTTTTACCCGGATGGTAATTGATAGCAAATTCATAATCCTTGAGGAGCTCAAGTCATCGTCGTTGCCTCATGTTAAGATCCCTCTGATCGAAGATGTACTTGAGATTCTTGTGGTCAGTGAAGATCTTGAACGTCTCTCCATACAAATAATGTCTCCAGATTTTCAAAGCAAAGACCACTACCGTCAATTCCAAGTCATGTGTGGGATAGTTCACCTCATGCTTCTTCAACTGCCGAGAAGCATAGGCTACCACTTTGCCGTGTTGCATCAGCACATAGCCCAATCATGTCCCACACGCAACACTGTAGACCACGAAGCCTTCACTGCCTGTCGGTATGATGAGAATTGGTGCCGAAGTCAAACGGTCCTTCAGAGTCTGAAAACCCTGCTCACACTTGTCTGTCCATATAAACTTTTATGCCTTCTTTGTGAGATTTGTGAGAGATGCAGCAATCTTGGAAAAGTTCCTGGTAAATCTTCTGTAATACCCCGCTAAACCAAGGAAGCTGCGAATCTCAGAAGCATTCTTCGGTCTTGTCCAATTCGTCACCGTCTCCACTTTCATTGGGTCTACTGCAATGCCCTTCTTGGAGACGATGTGTCCCAAGAACATGATCTCTTTCAGCCAGAATTCATACTTTGAAAACTTTTCATAAAGTTTATGTTGTCTCAGGGTCTCCATTACTATCATAAGATGCTCTGTACTGGAAGAATAGATCAGAATGTCATCCACGAACACGATGACAAACTGGTCTAAATATGGTCGAAAGACCCTGTTCATCAAGTTCATGAACACGGTAGGAGCGTTCGTTAGTCCAAATGGCATGACCAGGAACTCGTAGTAGTCATATCTTGACCGAAAGGCAGTTTTCGGTATGTCCTCTTCAGCCATTCTCAACTGGTGGTTGCTACTACGCAAGTCGATCTTGGAGAACAACGATGCTTTTGACAGTTGATCAAAAAGGTCATCTATCCGGGGTAGGGGGTACTTATTCTTTACTGTCACTTTATTGAGCATCCTATAGTCGATGCAGAGCCGCATAGAGCCATCTTTTTTCTTGACAAACAAGACCGGTGCGCCTTAGGGTGAAACGCTCGGTCTGATAAATTCCTTGTCCAGTAGTTCCTGTATTTGCTTCTTCAGTTCCTGTATTTCAGTAGGTGCCATACGGTAGGGTGCTTTAGAGATGGGTGTTGTCCTTGGTAGGAGCTCTATCTTAAAATCGATCTCTCGTTTCGGTGGTAGTCCAGATGTGTCATCAGAAAACACATCTGAAAATTCTCGCACCACATCTATCTGTTGAAGCTCAGTGACAGGTGCATCCGTCTTGACCACACTAGCTAAGTACTCATAGCATCCTTTCTGCAACAACTTCTATGTCTTGATCGCTCAGACAATGACCTTGTTCTTTGTTGATGGAGTGCCTCTGATCACTACCTTAGGCTTGCCTTGTGTCCCTATAACGATTTTCTTTTGTTTGCATTGCAAGGCTACATCGTGATACGAAAGTCAGTCCATCCCCAAAATGACGTCGTAATCTATTATGGGGATGACTATGAGGTCTGTCGAAAAAGTTTTTTTGTCTATATTGATAGGTACATTCGAAATGTACCTAGCAGCATGGAGAGTACCCATAGGTGTACTCACACGCATAGCATGGGCATCTGTTTTAACGGTAAACTAAGAGTTTGGGCACACGACTCCGAAATAAATGAGTGTGTAGCTCCTGAGTCAAATAAAATAGCAGTAGACAAGTTGGCGATCGGGAGGGTACCTCTAATGACATCATTGTCATTTTGTGCTGCATCTGCTTTCAGGTTGTGCACGTGACCTTGCACAACGGAATTTGCACCTCCTGCTGCCCGATTGTCTCGGCCTCCTCTGACAGCCTGTGGGCAATTTCGAATGAAATGTTCGAACTGTCCACACTGAATGCATGCGCCGCTCAGTCTGCGGCACTCTCCATCGTGATGACGACCACAGTGAGGACATAAAGGCTTCTGTGGCACTTGTGGCTGGCGCGATGGTGGTGGCAGTTGTCTTAGTGGCTGTGCTTGTAGTGGCGCAGGGCGTGGCTGAGCTTGAGCCGGTCTTGGAGCTTCCCTTTGCTAGTATGGCCTGAAATGGCGATCACGACGGTCGTTCCTCCTAAATAGTTGTTGATCATCCGTTCGAGGCCTGGGCTGCTCTATTGCTTTTGCATGAGCTTTGGCCTTACGTTCAGCTTGATCCTTCTCCATGCGCGTGGCCAACCTCACAGCCTTCTCCAGATCCTCATAGTCCTCAGACAAGACTTCAGTCTTTAGCGCTTGTTGTAGCCCATTGACGAATCTATTTGCTCTAATACCCCCTTCAAATGGCATCGGACAGTATTGCTCCAGTTGGATGAACTGGGTGTGGTAATCCGCCACAGACATAGTTCCCTGTTACAGTTGCAGGAACTCCTCTTTTTGTTGACACGGTCATGTTCAGGAGTGTAGCGCGCCATGAAGGCCTTCTTAAATTCTTCCCATGCTATGTCCTCTTCTTCCATCCCTCTGAACCTGGTGGCCCTTGTAGTCTTCCACCAGCCCATCGCAGTACTAGTAAGTATATGTGTGGCATATAGGACCTTGCGTTCATCAGTGCATCTCATCAGCTTAAAAATTCGATCCATGGTCTCAATCCATTCTTCAGCTTTGAAAAAGTCCGCCTTCCCATCATAATGAGGCGGATGCAGCTTCAGGAAAGCCTGAATGGTGTCTTCTACTGCTTCATGGCGTGCCCTCTGATTACGGCGCCTTAACGCCGGTGGACTGTCTCCTGCCTGGCTACCCTCAGGTGGAGCAAACTCATCCACATGCTCATCTAATGGCGCTCTAGCGGCGCAGCCTCTACCTCTTCCGCGGCCTGACGCACGACCTCGGCCATGGCCACGGCCACGTTCGCGACCCGGCTGGGCCCCCATCTCAGGAAGTGCGCCTTCCGATGCCTCATAAAGATTTCGATCCGCTCTGACCATCTGCTCCTGAATCCGTTCTGACCGTCGTGACATGCTTATCCTGACATGAATATAATAATCAGTGGTAATAATCATGCTTAATTTGAACATGAAAGGTAACATGTCAGTGTCATGGATCATAATATTGATAAGATCAGAGGATATCATGAATCAGGAGAGTAACATGTTGACTAATAAACATGAACTTATAGTATACTTGAAAATCATGACAGTAGCTTGACTTGACTTGAACATACTTCTTGATCTTGGTTATTAATTAAAAATCATGATGATTTTGAGTGCCTTTAGTTCTTGGGGTATGCCCAGCAAATGATACGGCCTTGTGCGGGTCAATGGGTGATCAAACCATGACCAAGGGAGCGACCCTTATCTTGATGCACTTGGCTTGGACTGACAACCCATCATTAATCTTTCATCTGAACTTATTAATCGCTTTTAACAACTTGTGGCTCTTTGTTCTTGATTTCATGGATACAATAAGATCAATGCGAAATAAATCAATAAGGGAGTAAATCATGTAAATCAGTGAGAGATCTCTGTAGGGTCAGACAATAAGATCAATCATATATATAAATAATATCTGGATAAAAAGGAAAACAATTAATAAGTATAATGAAAGGTTTTCTGGGAAATCGGTCGACCAGTTCGGGGGAATGGTCGACCGGTAGTCTGTTGATCGGTCGACCGGTAGGTCAAGTCGGGTTTAATTGGTTCGGTCGATCCGTTCGATTGAACGGTCGACTAGTGGGCAAGGATCGGTCGACCGGTGACAAGAATCGGTCGACCGATCGACATGTACAGAAAGCGGCTATATGCAAGTTATCGTTCGATCAGTTGCCGTGATGCATACGGGCCGGTCGACCAGTCGGCGTCCAAAAAGTTATGAAACTTTCGAATTTTATCGATTTTTCAATGCAATCTCAACCTAACCTAATTCCTATCTCCTAGCAGATCAATCATCCAACAACAGAACAATAAGAATTGAATTATGCATGCAATTCAATAATGCAATCAAAGAAACAAGAAAATCACGCAAGGCAAAACGAAGAACGTGAACCATCCTTTCCTCTTCTTCTTTACTTGTACGATTTGGGCATGATTTAACGTTATTCGGGGATCATGCAAGGTGATTTCGATTCACCCACCTCGATTTGCGATTAATTCTTGCGTTGGTTCGACGGAAAACCGCTCTACAGAAACCCCCTGTTTCCTACGTTTTCTCACGTGTTCAACCATGATCTTCTTCTCCTTCGCTGTCTGCAATCCAGTCGGTGCAGAGAGCAACGTGAGGGAGAAGCAAACAAATTAGATTAGGAGAGGAGAGACTCTACCTACCCTGCCCTAAGAACGACGAGCGGCGTCCCTGTCCCTGCTCACGCACGAGGGAAAACGAAAGGGCTTGGGAGAAGGGTTGCAAGGTTTGAGTAAAAAGATATTTAAATATGATTCTGTTTGTTATCAAATTTAAACTTAACCTGATTCAAAGTGATCAGATTTCTTTTCCTGATTTCGTGAACCTCATCTGATAGGTGGACTCTTAATCTGATTTGAATTCTTGTTTCTTTAATACACTGCCGAACCGTTCCTTTTTAAATTCTGATTTCATTCATTTTTTTTATCTTTTCCTTGATTGTTACAAGAAGCTTCAGCCTTAATTAACTTTTATTCATTCTCAAATTCTCCTTCAATCTTCTTTAAGCCACTAAAACTTGAATTTAATTTAGCAAATTATTTTATTACGTTTCATAAAATCACGAGGTCTTACAACTCTTATATTCGTTTGGGTTACTTACTGCGTAAATACTTTTAAAAAGTAAAAATAAAAACAAAAACGCAGTTGTGCTTGTGATTTAGTAAATGCTTTTTTTTTTCTTTCTATAGAATCAAACCCAATATATATGCCTACTAATCAATCTTCAAAGAGTTGAGCCAGCAAACATTTCAAAAGAAAAATTCTGTCTCTGTTTAAATGGCAATTAACTAGTCAATCAAGCCTCCATGCATGTAGATATCATGCGACTTTCTTTTCAAGAGGATGGCAGATTTGTTCTGATGATATGAATACTCCAAAGAGAAATGGAAGGCAGAATCCTTGCGTGATGTATGGTTTAGTTGTAGCGATCGTTCTCAGAAAACTGAGGAGGAAAACAATAAAGATTTTGATTAGATTGTAAATGTTGCCTCTTAGAAGTGACTGATGCAGTGATTGATTGGTGCAGATCTAAATACTGAAACTGACGAGTAATCTTCAGTGCATGAATTCAAGTGACTGATGATATCGGATGGATGAGAAGAAGAAAAGGTGATTTCATCTGAATTCAATTCTATACTTTTAAGTGTTAACGCTTTGGCCATGCTTTCATCTCAGCGAACGATCGATCTCGGTGTAATTGAAGCAAGTTTCGATCATGGACACTCTCCCAGCAAGCCAACTTAGTAACTCTTTATAGAGTTCCAGTTTGATCCATCAACTAATCAAACATTTCAAAGAAGTATGTATGATCATTAGGTTTTGAATGGTGTATGCATTAATCCAATCAGCAAATTGCTGATGTTTTGCGTAATGGAGCAGGATGTCTCCATTATTGAGTGGTGCCAGTGCCACAGGTGAAATGACACTGCATTATTGTCATTCATGATGTTGGCTGTGATGTTGATTTCGGAGAAAAAGATGTCCAAGAAGCGAAGGCCTGATTCGTGACCTGTGATGGATTATTTTTTTCTATGTGCCCTCCAATGAATCTTTCCCGGGAGTTGAATTATATTCTGCACTACTTTTCATATCACATCCATTATTCCACTTGCATGCTGTAAACCAGTTAATTTTCAGTTACTTTGGCAGCGATTTGCTACCTGAGTAATTAATTAACGTCTGTCATCAATTGTCCATCCTCTAACCAATAGATTTCTTGTTACTTTTTTAAAATTCGTGACCAAAACTATGCAATTCTGATAGTATACTTTAAATTGAGCAATCTCATTTAGACAGATGGGAAGCTGCAAGATCATGGCGTCCTTTGAGAGGCAAGAAAAGAAGAGAATATCTCGTTTTCCGTATGTCGACCCGCACCTTTGTCGTGCATCTAAGTGTCCGTCTAGTGGTCTGGACGGCATCTTATCATGGACAAAACGAATCAGTAAAGGATTCATGTACAATTGTGATGTATTTGTTTAAAGTTTAAATATCCATCTTGTCCAGCCAAGTCAACATCTTGATCATGTTACGAATGAGATGCTTTCCTGAGGGAAACCTTTGATCTGCTACTGGTTCAGTTGTGCTGTAAAGTCTGCAAACAACGGGCGAGGTGATGTCGATAGCTGCACTGCTGCTGTTAATTTATTGGTCATCTGGAATGAGGAACAGTGACTCAGAAAAATACAGGCACTCCTTACCGCTCCTAGACAACAAAACGTTCTTAATTTATCAGACATGAATTCTCTTTGTTGACACACGCCTAAAATCTAGTTTAATATTTCAGATACACAAGTTACCAGTAGTCATTATAATGGAGTACGCCAGCAAATGCCCCTCATTCAGATTTCAGTATATTTTTTTCTAAAAAACAAAAGGACGTTGTTTCAGTGCAATTAACTTAATTCTCCTTCAGATGACTGCTATCACATTCATCTGCATTTTATCTGTGGCTTCGAGTCCAACGTATCAACAGTTGGTTAGGATTGAGATGAGAATACGATACAGGAATCATAGTCCATCTTTCCACATTGTTGATCTTTTTTATGTCAAATAATTTGCTCTCATCCTGGAAAAAGAAAAGTTTAGCTATCATGATATCTCGGCAGCCTTATCCGGCACCTGTGATGATAGATATCCTTGTAGTTTTCTTGGACCAGAAACATACATATAACTCTTCTTCAGGTCAGTTGTCTCAAATGCTGTTCAAGGGTTTGTCTTCGAGAGAGGAGGCCCTACTTTGGATGCTTGCTTGAGGCGCGCGAGAGACCAAGTACCACTTGCACCACAAACCCTGGAATGAGTTCATCCACACATTGAAACCTCCATCAAAACCATGGTCGCACAAAGCTAAATTTTAAATGGGCAGCAGCACTAAGGGGTACACCCTCCCCCCATGACATGTCCCTTTCCCTTTCCCTTTGATTATTTCCGCATCAAAAGAATCTGTAAAAGAAGCATGCATTGTTTCCCATGGTTTGAGGATGCCTTTGCATGGTACTCTCCACTTGTTTGCTACATGAGTTCGCTGTACTGCACGTCATAATGTTGTCCATGGCCTTGTCGACCAAACCAAGAACCATGTCAAAAGCTCATCAGTAGGTGAGTCTGTTTTTACTACTTAACCATAAAAGGCCATTAATACTTACGTTCGTCGCTTAGCTGCAGATAAAATTTAATGCAACAGTTTGGAGATGATGCAGCATGCAAGATGTGTGTGTGTGTGTGTTTCCGTTTGAGTTTAAGATCTGTATGCCTGCATTGAATCCTCTCCTTTTCTCTTAAGGAAGGAAGGCACTGTTACGTATATGGCAACGTGGACTCCTGTCTCAAGCTCTTTGCGTAGTGATGAACCGGACGCCATTGGCGTATATATACACTTAATTAATTGTCAAGCAGCTAATGACGTTTTAGGTGGCTTGTTTTTGGCATTTCTGCCCATTCTGTGGAAGCAAACATCACCAGGATCTCGTCAAAGATATCGTGATGAACGATACAACGATATGACATCTTCTACAAGTAATGTCCCTCTTTCGGTTTGCAGTCCCGGCCCTCAGCTGGTTGGTGGTGGAGACCATGCAAACCGCGTTGTGTTATCTTGTCAAATTTGGGGCATGGGCTGCTGCTTTCCACCATTAATGGCGATGCAAGGTGATGCGATCACCATGCCTGTAAAAGTAAAATGAACAGCCACAAGAGCAGCAAGAGAACGTACCCTTCATCCATTTTTATTTGCTGAAGTGTAGACTTAGTCATAAGATTAACTTATTAAGTGTTTGTCTCTTGTCAGTGCATGAAATTAATTTGGGGCCATTTTACTCTTATTTGTAGTTAGCTTTTAGTAGGTTATCTCATTATTTTTTTTTTCTGTTATACATTTTGATCGTTTTGGTAATTCATGCATCAAATGTTTTGTAATTAAAAAAGTTAATAGACATTTTTCACTACAAACAAAATTTATCGTAACAGATCAATTAATTCAATTAGGAATAGTCACGCGTAGATTTAAATTATTATGATGATTAAGTTAATATCATGCTGCTAATATTTGTCTTATAATATTTACATTTATGAATTTACCATCTAAAATTACTAAATTTAATTTTATCTCATTTTTAACTAATTATATTTAAAAAAAGATACAACTAAAAATTCCAAAAGAAAAAAAAGTTGAATACCAAAAATAAAACTTGTAGTATTCAACTGGAAGCATTTACTTTAGAGAAAATGAACACTGAAAATAATGTGAAATAAAATTTAAATAAATAATAAATAGAAAATATCCCTTAAATGATAATACAACTAAAAAGAATATTATGAGGTAGCAATATTATTTTCAATATTTTAGAAGGAAAAAAAGAAGAGAATAAACTGGAACAATTTGGTGGGATGGATTAATAGTAAAGTGGACAGACAAAAAGATCAAATCTTCCAAGTAAATTAAAGGACAGTAGCAAGACTTTTTTTCCGTAAAAGTGACAATATTATGCAAAATCATCAAAAAGAAAAATAATGATGTATGATCAAACTTGAAAAGCACGTTCGTCAAAAGGAATGATTAATCTGGACATTTAACGTCCTTACGATCATACCTGCGAAATAAGATGAAAGCATAATAAGAATATATTAGCCATTTCCACCGATTCGTGACGTTAATCAATGCGCTAACCAAAAGGGTGGTGTCTTGCGATCAATCGCCCTCTCATTTCCAATACAACTAATTTTAATTAGTCGGCGACAACGAGTTAGTGGCGGACCCCGTGAAGGAACTGAGCAGCACTGCGATCCCTCACGTCCCGTGGACCCCCTGCTCGGTCCCTACGACGCAGTGATCCGTCCGCCACTCGGTAAATTATATTAAATATTTTTTAATTTTAAAATTTGTTCAGCGATATCCTCCAATTTCACTTTGTAACACAAATGTCCTTCATTTTTTAACGCGTTTCATCCGATGCCCTCTTTATCTGGGATAGCCGGTTTTCTAGTTTTTCGTCGTCGTGACGTCCACGTGGCTATCTCCTCTCTCTTCCACGCAAATAGTCGTCCGATGTGGCATGCTCCGACGTGACATATAAAATTACACCAATGCCCTTCAACTTTAAGGTTTACTCAGCGATACCCTCCAACTTTATTTTAACACAAATACTCTTCATCTTTTAATACGTTTCACCCGATGCCCTCTTTACCTGTACAGACGATTTCTCGATTTTTTATCGATGTGGTCATCTCATCTCTCCTCCACGCAAATAGTCGTCTGACGTGACATGTTCTGACATGACACATAAACTTACATCAAATGTCCTCCAACTTTAAAATTTGCTCACCAAATGCACATAAAATTACACCAATGTGGACAAAGATGACGGCCGACGAATGTGAAAGGTGAACGATCAAGGAGGCGAACGACGAAGGAGAGCGATCGACAAAAGAGTGCGAACGGCGAAGGAAGTTTCACGCGAACGATGACAAAGAGGAAAATAAGGAAATAGTGGGTCAACTTACGGTAAGTAAGATGGTTTAATATGTGGTGCCACGTCGGACGACTATTTGCGTGGAGGAGAGATGAGATGGTCACGTGGACGCCACGCCGACAAAAAATTGAGAAACCGTCCGTCCTAGGTAAAGAGGGCATCGGGTGAAACGTATTAAAAGATGAAGGGTATTTGTGTTACAAAGTAAAGTTGGAGGATATCGCTGAGCAAACTTTAAAGTTGGAGGACATTGGTGTAATTTTATATGCCACGTCGGAGTATGTCACGTCGGACAACTATTTGCATGAAGAAGAGAGGAGATGGTCACATGAACGTTACGTCGACGAAAAATTAGAAAATCGGCTATCCCAGATAAAGAAAGCATCGGGTGAAACGCGTTAAAAGATGAAGAATATTTGTGTTACAAAATGAAGTTGAAAAATATCATTAAACAAATCTTAAATTAAAAAACATTTGGTGTAATTTACCCGTCTGCCATCAGATTTAGATATCTATATGAAACGAGTGGCAGCAGATGCAGCATCATTAAGGGCGTGGAATACATTACTTATAGCTAGACGTACATCGAATGATGCAAGAGAAAGCAGCACATTGGTAACAATGATACGTCTTCTCCAAAAATCCAAAACAAAATAAGAAGGAAAATAATCAAAGTATTAACGAAGGATGCAAATCCCTGTTGAAGAGATGAACAAAGCTCTCGCTCAGGAAGCAGTGCACACTGCACACTGCACATAGGTCACAGGGATATGGATAAAGGAAACAACCGTTGGTTACGTTCTGTGTCGTCTCAAAAACCAGCATCTGGGATTTCTTACCAGTCGGGTGGCTGCACGTTCACATCGTTCCCCGAGCAAGCATCCAATGTGCATTGCGCGACCACATTATTTTTTATGCCCAAATCCAATGAACAGTTCCCTTCCGTACGAATGTTAACAGGATATTTGCACACATTTGTCTCTATTTCGGGCCCCCCCGCGGATGGGGACGTTTCCATGCTCCCCAGTCCGAACCAATGTGCCACATCTTACCAAAAAATATGTATCATAAATAATACCACTTATCTTAAACAGCTGCAAGTGCACAGTATTAATAGAAAAAAAAAAGGGAAAGCATTGGGCGTTTACTAATCCATAATTTGATAAAATTGCAACTGGGAAGATCTTTTACAAGAGAAGACGCATTACAGAATTTGCAACACAATTTTATAACAAGATAAATCTAAACAAGTCATTCTAAAAGAAGCTAATGGACATGTACACAATTAAGAAGCTTCATCAAACGTCAGACTTAACTCCCCTCCTCCGTCAGATCCAACTGGTCGTCACCAGCAAAAAGCTTTGAATCTTTCTCTCCTTCTCGCAGTATTTACAAATCTGACCAATTATTAAATCCTCACATGTTTTTTTTTAATTATTAACATTTTCTACCTGCAGCTTTTTTTCGTCACGGATCACGATTAATTTATCAGCTCGGAGATCCAATCCAAATCTGGCAATGTGTCTACCGGCTCCTCCTCCCACCGGCGCATCGCCGGCGGCGGAGGCGGCATCGGCCTCGGCGTCGCCGGAACGCTGGCGAAGTCAAGGCAAACACTCCCTGCCCTTAACGCGCCATACGGCGGGCCCGACCTCGCCTTGGTCAGCTGAATCCTCCGCATTCCTGCCATCAGAGCCTCCATACTCACCGGCGACAACGGCGGGGACTGATCCGACTGAGGCGACTCCGGCGGAGACACAAGTGTGGACGTCGGCGACATCGACAGCATCATCTTCATGTCCTTGTAGTCCGGCGACTTGGGGCTCCCGGGGATGACTGTGCGGAGCTGCTCCGGCGTGTGGGCGAAGAAGCAGACGCGGCGGGGACAGGCGGTGCCGTCCTTGCACGGCTGGGTCCGGTAGCGCGACGGGTGGAGCCACGTCTCGAACACGCCGTGCGCGAGGTCGCACGCGTCCCCCCGGCGGCAGAACCCGCCGCCCTTGCGGTACTCGGGGCACGGCGCGCCGGAGTAGTGGAACCTCCGCGGATCGCGGCGGCGGGCCTTCTCGCCCGGGTGGGCGTAGGGGCACGCCGTCCAGTCGTGCGCCCGGCCGCGGGGGCACCGCCGGACCTTGAATTGGTACATCCGGAACTCGTCGCTCGAGTAGACGGGGTCCTCCTCCTCGTCCTCCTCGTCCGCGGCGATCAGCGAGTCGTCGACCGGGGCGTACATGTCGACCGGCGAGTTGGACGGGAGGAAGCGTTGGAGCGCGGAGAGTGTGGCCTTACCGAGGAGGTAAGGGGAGATGTCGCCGCCTCCGGCGACGCCGCTGACGGGCAAAGGCGAACAATGGTGATCGTGGTGACGGTGACGATACATCGTGGCCGTCGGATCCTCTACGAAGGACCAGGGAGGAACCTGGACCGATGGATAGGATAGTTTTCTCTCACCGAGGATCATCTCAAGGTGCGCCGTCCTCTTCTTCTCTCTCTTTTGTTATAATCTTACAAGTTATTTGAGAAGGATACGAAGAGTAAGATATAGAGCAGGCGGCGAAGGGGGTGGGGGTGATGGTGACATGGGGGGTGAGATTTAAAGGAGGGTGAGTGGAAGGGCTTTTAGAGGAAAACTGGAAACGGGCGCCGCATGGTTTCCTTTGCGAACCGGCGGTATCAAACCGGGCCTCACCGGAGGTGGACGTATCCTGGGAAACGGATTGGAGCCCGCATCCGAGAGTGGGACACGTGGAGGGCGCGGAGAGGGCACGGTGGCCGAGACGTGACGAGGTGGATGGACGTGGGTCCCGCACGTCTTCCAGTAACCCGGTTTCAGGTATTTTTGGTGGGCGGGATTTCAGATGGGATTCTGGTACCCCCGTATGGCTGTTGTAGTGTTGTGGACCTCCCACCGTAAATACCGCTTAGTATCTGGTCTCCTTTTGCATTATTTCTTCTAATTAATCTTGGAATTATCCTCAGTTCAAATTTTGAATTACAATTAGCAAAAAGTAACATAATTATTATCTAAATATTAATATAATATTTTTTATCAAATTAAAAAAAAAACAGATATTTTTTGTTCAAAATATAATCTATACTCTATACTCTAACTCGTTTCCTTGGACGTCCAAGTGTATTCGTCAATATCAAACTTTCTATTTAAGGACCCGTTTGATTGTAAAATTATTTTTTAACGAATAATAAATTTTATTTTAAAAAATATAATATTCTAACTATATTTTTATTCTATGTGGTTGAAAAAGAATAAATCTTATATTTTATTATAAATAAATTACATTTATTATTATAATATATAGTTAAATGATAAATAGTGAAAAAATGAAAAAAAATAAAAGAATGTTTTTATCATGTTAAAGCGTAGTTTCAAATTTTTTTTAAAAAATGTGATTTGGCATATTTCGAAGTTTAATTGAAATAACTTTATTTTGTATGCGTTAATTATATTCCGATCTATATCACAATCAAATGGCCGTTAACAAAAGTCACTACAAGAAAAACCGAATTTCCGACGGTCCGACATCAGTATGAAATATCGACGGTTTTTTCGACGGATCGTGTAAATCGTCGAAATTTTCGTCGGGTATTTTTCGACGGTTCTAGCCGTCTAAACTTTCGACGGTCCAGAATTCGTCGAAAGCTTCCGTCGAAAATTTTAGTTTTTCGACGATTCAGACCGTCGAAAGTTTCAACGGTTTACCTATCCGTTGAAACTTCCAACGGTCTTAGCCGTCGAAATATTTCAACGTTGGTCTCGTACTATTATTTTAATTTTCGATAATTTTGACCGTCGAAATTTGCGACGTTCGACGCAACCGTCGATATTTCGGCGGTCAAACCCGTCGGAACGTTATGAGATTTTTATTAATTAATTTACGCAACAGATCTGTTCAGTTGAGATATTTATTATTATATATATCGACGGCTAAAACCGTCGAAAGTTTCGACTATTTTTCCAGTGAGTTCGAGCCGTCAAAATTTGAATTAATATTATATTATATTTACCTATGTTGCGACGGTTACGACCGTCGGAAAATGCCTATATAAATACCCGACCCCACTGTCACTTTGTTCGTTTTCGATCCCGCGTCTTTCTTCGAAGCCCTCCGCATTTCGTCCGGCCGGCAGCCACCTCCCGCATGCGCATTGTCATCCCTCGCCCCCGCCGCCAGGTCGCCGCCGACATAAATCTCCGACGCAGGTAGGTTCCGATCCCCGCCCTCCTTACTATCTCCGGCGGCCAGATCCGACCAACCTCCGGGCGCGGCGGCCAGATTCGGCCGCCCTCCACGCGCGGTGGCCAGATCCTGCCACCCTCCGCGCGTGGCGGCCAGATCCGGCCGCCCTCCGTGCGCAACGGCCAGATCCGACCGCCCTCCGCGCGCGACGGCCAGATCCGACCGCCCTCCGCGCGCGACGGCCAGATCCGGCTGCCCTTAATTCACGCGGCGGCCATATCCGGCCGCCCTCCGTGCGCGGCAGCCAGATCCGGCCGCCCTTCGCGCGGCGGCCATATCCGGCCGCCCTCCACGCGCGGCGGCCAGATACGGCCGCCCTCCGCGCGCGGCGGCCAGACCCAGCCACCTTCCGCGCGGCGGCCAGAGGGCGGTTGCCCTCCGCACGGCGGCCGGATCCGGCCGCCCTCCGCATTGTCAATTAAATTTGTGATCCATACAAAAAAATTATTGGGTTACTTATTTTATTTTAGTCAATTATAATCAGTATGGTTGGCATGAGATTTCTTATGATTTACTTCTCTTATGTTATTATTCAGTGAAACTTATTTAAGTGACCATGGTTTAAAATTTGAACAAGTGGATTGTTGAAGCATTCTTGATGAAATGTAGAACTTATACCTGACTGCAATATTACAAGAGAAATTCCTAAAGAAAATGTAAAAAGAGGAAAAATTGGTCTAGTTTCATGTCTGACTGCTATTTTAAATATTATGTTGCAAAGAGCAAGACTTGATCTGATGTCAGAGGCTTTGCGATGCAATCTTGTATGTTAATCATTTTAACTTCACTAGTCAGTTGAGGCATGAGGTAACAGAATCCAGTCTTTCCTTATGCTCTATATTAATTTGAATTTATCCTGACATAAAACCATGTCATTCATCATGAATCCTCTTTCACGCCGATGCATGAGACATGCCATTTCTCTTTTCTCTTTTTTAGAGAGTACCTCAGCATCTAAAAGATGTGCATAAAATTAGATTTGCATTCTTCATATCATGTAATAATTTACAACCGAACATATCCAAAACTCACAAGTTGAAGGATCCTTGGACATGTAAATTATAAGCATAAGGATCTATAATTCCCTCTACTGGTCATTTTATATTATACTACAGTTTCTATTATATTGTTTCTATTATATTGGTGAAATTTTAGTAAAAAAGAAGGCCATAAGCAAGCAATTGAGATGACATTATATACTTAATTTGCAAATAATTCATAAACGAAAAACTTGCAGATTACTATTGTTTTGTTTGTCTATTCATAAAGGAAATTCTATTTTGTTTGTCTCTTTCCTTCTAGTTTTTCTTTCGGAAATTATTTAATGCATAGATTGGCTATGATGAAATTTATTTAAGTTTTTTCATTTATGATGGAATATTTCATGCACAGACGCATAAAAAAATCTAACTAAATAATTCATAAAGGAAAAACTTGCAGATTACTATTGTTTTGTTCATATCTAGTTTAAAGTAAATAAAAATTCTTGTGTTACAGATTATTATGTTATGCTTGTATTTGATCCATTGTTGTATTTGTTATGCTTTTCTTGTGTTATTGCTATTTAAATCCTGATTAGTTGTAATTAGTATTTTCTTTACAATTTTTTGCCAGTTTTATTACACATTTTATAATTACTATAACTTGCAAATAATGCAGACATTATGTCATACTTGAACGATCGTCAATGGATGTACAATAGAAATAATCTTGATCGTAGAGGCTTGACACAAGAATTCATAGATGTCGTTGACTATTATGTTAGTGTGGCTTGTCAATCTTTCTAATATCAGCGGGAGGGAACAATTAGGTGTCCTTGTTTGAAATGTGCTAGCACAAAGTTACAGACGATAGAGACTGTTAAAGTTCACTTATATAGAAAGGATTTCAAACCCAATTATTGGCAATGGGATGATTTAGGCGAATGAGCGCCTACGACAAACGTCCCAAATCCAGGTCTTCATTTTAGCGATCCTGAACCAACATTTACTTCGCAATATCAATAGTTAGTTTATGACGCAGCTTCAACTGAGTATGACAATATTAGATTTGAGCAGAATGAAGAGGCACCAAATCTAGAAGCAAGAGATTTTTATGACTTATTAAACGCATCGAGCCAACCCTAATATCGTGACCAAGACTTCAGAACTTCAGCTCTTCATCCTAATATCGTGACCAAGACTTCTATTTGTTTGCTTTAATTTGTGTTTGGAACAATGTTATGTTATCTTGAATTTGTGTTGAATTATGTGATGTTGAATTCGTGTTGAATCTATGATGGTTATGTGATTATCTGTGATGGTTATGTGATTATGTGAATTATGGAATGTTGAATTATGTTGTATTATCTGTTTGGAATTTAAATTTCAGCATTTTTTTTAAAAAAAAATTTCGACGGTTCTGACCATCGGAAACAGCTGAAATCGACGAATTTTTTCGATCGACAACGAATTTTTTTGATACTTACCGACGGTTCTAACCGTCGGTACAGTATTATAGACGGTCTTAGCCGTCGAAAATCACCTGTGGAGTCGATGGGTGAAACCGTCGACATGATTTTGTCGACGGTTTAAACCGTCGATAATATCGACGGTTAAAGCCATTGATAGATATCGACAACTCTAACCGTCGATATAGTATCGATGGTTTAAATCGTCGATATATATCGGGGTCATAACCGTCGATAGTATCGACGGTTCGAGCCGTCGATATTCAACGTTCGACGGTCGTGACCGCCAGCTAGACCATCTGTAATATCGACGGTTCAGGAATAACCGTCGCAAATTATTTACGATGCTTTGTTTTCGCACGGACACTATCCGTCGAAAGAATCATCGGAAAACGTAATTTTCGATGGCTCTGACCATTTTACAGACGATTCGGATCATCTGTAACAGGCAATTTTCTTGTAGTGAGTATGTGCTGTGGATTCATACTCACTAATATTTACAAAAATGAGACCATTGATAATAAAAAAATAAACTTTTTTTTATATCCACTCGAGACTTTTAGCATTTAGAATTGGATTTGAGTAAAAAGTAAAACGATGTTTTCCCAACCAAATTGTGCTCTTAAGAATCGAATATGAAACTACTAACTCCGTCATAATCCTGCTAACATTTTTATTTTGTGATAAGGACGTTGATTTCTCTTTTTCTATAGAATAATATTTCTGAACAATAAAGTAAAAACCTAGTCAATAGTACCTTCCAAATTTTAGCTTGTAGTATGGAATGTTTATTTCTTATTAAAGTTTAGTCCGGAAAAACTACAAGAGAATGAAAAAAATGCGACAAAATATTTATAACAGCTCATTTTTCTTCATGATTTGAAAAAAAAATGAGAAAAAAAATAATTGTAAATCGAATAATTGGTCGAAAATATTTTAGCAATAGTCCTTCACCCATTTTGAATTGCCATAGTTGAATAAATCATCACTAATGTCGACAAAAAAAATTATCATGAGTTGTAAATGATTTAGCCGTCAAAGATTTTAGATAACATAAATAGGATTTAATGGGGGTCTAACATCCCTTGGGTGAAATCTAATGCAACTTCTAAGTTCTAACATCATATTTTAGAAAGACTTCAAAAGTACAGAAGTTGAGCATATTTCTCATGCTATATATAATAGAGGCACATCAATGAATATTCCAAAACCTTGGATACATCATGTCTGCATAAAAGAAAGGATCGTATATATAAACTTAAATCATTTGTAAATTATGTTGATGTAGAACCTGCACATAGCTCTGTGTTCGACTACCCAAGTCAAGAAATTCAACGGCTTGTAGACCAATAATTAAAAGAAAGATGAAATGTGAGAACGTCTTGTGAGATGGAGATAATAAATAAAAATATATATAAAAAACAACAATTACAAAGGGACATGCAAATACAAAGTAGGAGTTCTAACCTGCTCAACAAAAAAAAAATGAAAGCAATAATTAGATAACGAAGTTTCACGAGTATGACGATGACGATTAGTTGTAAAAATAACGTTCATGTTTATAATTTCTTATGTTGAATTGAATAATAATTATTTAAATGTTACTAAGTTTTTAAATTCTTCTATATGTGTATTTTTGTTTAATTAATTTGTTTCAAATTTTGTGACAAATGGAGAATAATAATTTATCTTTTTCAATCATTCTCAATTTGTGAATGACGATCTATTTCAATAAGAAATTTAGAAAGACAATGTATCATTCTCAATATCTGTAGCACCTGACTGTTATTTTGTCTAAGATAATTAATTTCTCATATTATTGATATAAAATATCAAGCGATCATATATGATAAAGCTACGTTTCGATACGATCTAGTCCCCAAAATTTGGAGTACTCTCCTTTCGTTATTTTCTAATGCTCTTTTCTAACCATTTTGATTTTTTATTCTCTCAATTATTTTTTATATATAAATTGAACGATAAAAACAATGATAATTACAGTCACGAATAAAAGTTTAAACCATTTGCCTTCCTCTATTCCTCTTTTTATTTTATTTTATTAGACTTCCTTCAATCTCCCTATCTAATGCTTGTATCCTATTATTTAATCATATATATAACAAAGCTATGATTTAGTACGATTCAATTATAAAAAAAAATTGAGAGCCTTCACGTTATGCTATTCTCTCACTACTTTTTTTAATTAATGTTGGTCATAGTACTAATTAATGTCAAATAAAAAATCATAAAAGTAATGGGAGAATAATCACGTTATGCATATCTAAATTTCAAATGTGCATAATTAATTAATATATTTACTGAAAAAAGTACTCATAATTGCTTCAAACATAAGAGAGTCTTTATGATTCAATAAATTTCACATGCATCACTATCAAGTGGGAATAAAAAAATTTATCAACGGTTCAAAAGAAATCATTTTTTATCAACTCTTTATCAAACTTGAAGTAGATATTTTATTTATCATGTAATAACAAATCATTCAACGGTGCTTCCGGAGATAAACTTTCCTAATTTGATTAACAAATGGTGTTCAAATTCGGCCAAGAAAAATAGTTAATTAGAAAGACAAATTGTTAGTCCATAATTATATTAGTGGACCGGAGTTTGTATCAACGGGTTATGATGGGATCATCTACATTTCTTTTTTGTTGGGTACACAGGAAGGAGCCAAATGCTAGCATGGATCCATTTCCGCTTTTGGCTATTGGACGAGGTCGTAGTCTCTCTCCTCTCGCAGTCAGAGAGAGAGAGAGAGAGAAAGAGATGAACCGATCCGGTGGGCGAATCACGTTCACTTTGAGATAAGGTTTAGCGGACAAATAGAGCACTTTTTGAACCAGAATTCATTCCCTTTTTTTAATTAGCTCCAGCAACAACAACGAGGGAGTGAATTATAATAATGGCAGGAGCTTATTAATTAATTAATTAATTAAAGGCACAAACGGCGTCCGTGAGCTAACGAGGAGTGGCCAGGGTTGGACACAAGTTAAGCTGAGCTAAGCTTTCACTTAAATAGGTCAAAATTATTATAAAATAAAAATATTTAAGCTTGACATATAGTCTGTGAAAAACTATGAATATAAATTTAGTTTGACTTATTTGATTAATTTTTAATGTGTGACCTAGCTTATTAACATATTAAGCTAAATATTTTTTGATGATATACTAGATTAAATATACTAAATCTTATTTATTAAAGAAATAATAGATACGAAATAAATAAAAGAGACGTCACTAATATATTTTTTCTACACATAATAAAAATAGTAAAATTGAACTCAAAATTGAAGATTTAAAAGATGAAGGATTAAAAATTATAATATAATATATTAATAAATCTTGACCTGATAAATTATAAGGTTAGACCAATTATTAAGATGCTAAGTTTTTTTTAAGAAAATAGACTTTATTTAATATTTTAATCTGTCTTATTTTGATAATAGCCCGAGTCGAATTAGATCAAAAATAGACCTGAGCCACGAGTTGCTCACGAACAACTCGACTTATTTCCAATGGTAGGAGTGAGAGATCCAACGGTAGGAGTGGGAGATGGGAGGAGGAGAGAGACGATGCTTTAGCGTACAGCAAAGATGAGCATGGCCGCATGAGGCCAGGGATAAGCATGAATGCGTTGGCACACAGGATTAAGGACCTAGTAGTAATTAACAAGAGGGGAGAGGAGCAAGGGAGAAGAGATCCAGTGGTCCGAATTTAAGAACGCTGGATCGTACGGCTTCTGTCAGGGTTGGCTGGTGAGGCATCATCATCTTCTCCATCGTCTCAATGTCCTCAACGACCATCCATCACGTTCCAAAAGCACAGACACACACACAGAGAGAGAGAGAGAGAGGAGTCTTTTTCCTGTTAATACGATGGAGGACCGGACCGGAGGGGAGGAGGGCATGGAGCCAAATGAAGGAGCAAGTGGGTACTGCACTGCTACTTGCATCCAAAGTGACGCGCCTTCAGATACAATATTCATGGCCTTTGGCCATGTGTTCTGCGTCCGTCCGGACGCACTATGCAACTATATGATTCCATCACGAGGTGGTTGCATGTGTCCACGGAGATGGTGCCATTAGAACAAATTCAATAGTTTTACCGTTCCTTATTAGTCACCTTTTAACTCTTTAATTTTGGTGTTTTCAAAATCGGATCAACCATCGGTCTAAACTCAGCTACGGAGTGATAATTGAATTGATTCAATCGTATTCGATCAAACTGAATTAGATTTTTTTAAAAAATATTATTTATAATAATTTTAAATATATGGTATAATATATGAATATTATAATAATAACCTATTAATAATAAAAGAATATTAATATAATATAATAGTTTTAAAATTTTAATAACAATAAATAGAAATGGTCAACTAATATGTTATCATTAAATTATTTTTCTTTATTATTTAGTGATGATAGAGATTGCATTAGTATAATTTAACTTAAATTCTCTTATTTTTATTTAATATTTACATTTTTGTTTATGTTTTATTTAATTTTTTACCATCACATTCTATTCCTCCTATTTAATTTTCCTTTTAACACTACTTTTAACTTTCTTTTTATGATTTTTTTAATTCTAATTCAAACCGGATTGAATTGGTTTGCAATTTTTCTAACCGATTTTCCTCGATTCAAAGATAAAAAAAATTGATACCAAATGGGATCCGACCATATGTCGGTTCAAATTGACCTGATGGTTCAAGTCCTAATTTAATCACATTGCTTTAATCTCTTAGTTTACCGTGAGAAAAAAAAATCATATGAAAGAAGGAGAAATTCACCTTGACTTTTTAAGATTAGTTTACCGTGAAAAATCTTAGACTATCCTCATTTAGAAGAGCACATAAATTCGGGTCATAATAGAATTAATCTCTATTCAATGATCCAATCATTTGGCCAGTTTTTTTCCTTTTGCATTTTCTAAATTTAAGAACATAACTAAAATTTATTTAAATTATAAAATAAAATTTTAAAATATTATATAAATATTCGAAATACTTTACTTTAATGATTCTAAATATTATAAATCAAGTATAAACTTAAAAACTGAACACCTCGTTTTGATTCGCTTTCCATCGGACTCTTGATCTATATTGAATTTGCACGGACTCCAGCTAATATGTTGAACTTGATAAAATGAAATGATTGAATAGAACTTGATAAAATGAAATGATTGAAAAATTAGATTGTTCAGGATAAATAAAACAAAGAATTAAAAAAATAAGTTTACATATCACACTAAATCAATTCAAATTAGAATTTTTAATCACTACGTGTTCAACCATATATGATCCATTCAAATTGAGTCCAATGACCTAAGTCAATCCTACTCGATCCGACCATACATCAAGTTTGAATGATCAGGAGCACTCATCTAAATCACCAGCTTGTTGAAGAAGGAGATAGCAAAAATGGACAATGAAGATGTGGTTGCTTCCGATGGTATCTGGATCTTGAAAAAGGAAATTGCAACTGCAAAACAAAATTACAAATTGACTGACATGCACATCCATCATATTTTTCATCTAGTAATAGAAATAATCAAATCTGAATTTTTATCACCTTTCTCATTCATTAGTTTACTTTTCATATACAAAATTTTCCACAAGTTATTTTTTTATGAAATAGTATCATCATATGAATTTAATTATCCTGTCTTGTATTGTAGAACAACTATATATCGCCATCATTTGTAGCACTAAGGAAGAATGTCAAAGAAAAATTACGTCACGCACTTGTTGACACAACCGGATAGCGAAGTTGTGTCTATGATCACTATGTGTTAGTAGCTTAGGTTCGATTCTCAGAGTCACAATTTGGATAAGGACTTATTCATATCGCTCCCGTCTAAACATCGGATTAGTCGAATGCTATATCCCTAAGACATCGGTGAATCTCGATCCGAAAAAAAAGAAAATTACGTTACGCATGTTCTTTTTTTATTTAAAATGATGTAATATTTTTGTCAAAAGAAAAATCAAAAATTAAAATTTGTTTCACAATTTTTTTAATAAAATGAATATCCAAATATTTATTTAAATTCGAAAAAAATAGTTGTTGTGTTCAATAGTCAACAGAAAAATTCGGAGGTTAATTGGAGGTAAAGCTTCCGAACACTAAAGGTGGAAAATGAAAACAAAAAACTTAATCAATAATAAAAAAAATACAAATGTTCCCAAGAAAGCTAAAATATTTTATTTCTTACATTTTTTCATGTCTTTTATAGCATATGGATTTATCTTTCTTACGCTTTTTTGCTTTTAATAAAAAATATCCTCTTTTCTCCCTTTATTCTCATTAAAGAATAAACAACATAGATGAAGTTGAATAGATAATAAAACATGAACGATTGTAAGTATATTTTCGAATCATTTCGACATTTTTTTGGTCTGAATGTAACATGTCTTGTATTCACAAAAGGTTTACAATCAAATAATGTCAATGTGCTTAACAAATTACATAGGATAAATTAAGAGTGTGTGAGTCTATGTATGCTAATACCTTCGGACAAGCTTCCATGTCCCAACATGTTAGAAAGAGCCCCAAATGTGCCTCATAAATGAACATTCATGTTCATATAATGATTCAATTTTTTTCTTTCAATCGAAAATAAATTAATATTTTTCATGACAAAATGATTATATCTACGGGTGAAGTTATTCATGGACTATATATATGTAGTCTATAGTTATACTAGTCGTGTATAGAAAGCATGATGAAATTAAGATATACAAAGTCAGTGTGATCTTCACTGATAAGAACTATGAGGAAAAGAGAGATTATAAAGTTGGTGTTAGGCGACTGTCAGTTGGACCTTTGTCCGATAATGACTTATCGAAGAATTATAAGGCATAATTTGATTGTTGGAATCGGCTTAAAATCATTAGCAATTCTAGCAAGCTCCACCAGAACTAAGGTTCACGTAACCTTGATTCTTCTTTTTTTTTTTTTAATTGACTTATCGAAGAATTATAAAGCGTAGTTTGATTGTTGAAATAATCGGTTGAAATCTAGCAAGTTCCACCGGACCTTAATTCTTTTTTTCTAATTGACTTATTGAAGAATTATAAGGCATAGTTTGATGTTGAAATCGATTGAAATCAGTAGCAGTTCTAGCAAGTTCCACCAGAACTAAATTTTTTTCTATTTTTTTGACGTGATATTTACTATTTTTCTTTATTTATTTTTTTCTCGCATTTATCTTATAAAATAATTTATTCATAAAATCTAAATTATTTATTATAATGGATTAATATAATATTATTTATTACTTGCCATTTCATTAAAAATTTAATATTTTATTAAATGTAATTTATTTAAAAATTATTTTTATATTAGCATAATATTTTTAGCAATTTTTTTATAAAAAAAAATATTTTTATTATTTTATAAACTCATATTTAATATTTATGATACCTAATTTTTATTTAAATACTCATTAAAATTTATTTATCACATCATTATTATTATTACTACGTTTCACTTCGTTCAAACACACCTTCAAATTAATATTCAATTATTCACATTAAACTTGAAGGAATTATCGTTCCAATATCTAAAACAAAGTGAAAGATTTTGTACCTTCTTGTTCCTCCGATAAACCATGTAGCAATGTTCCAATCTTTTACTTTAATTAAGGTGCTTCAATTGCAGGGTTACTTTTCTCTCATCACGCAACCCTACCTTCTCATCATATTGAAGTCTTGCGCACGTAGTATAGATTTTTCTCAAATCTACGACCCATGCATCACTGTGATGCAGCTCGTATAGCTTAAATGCCTTGTGTCTTTGCAGATTTTTAGATTTTTATGTCATGTCGTATATAGGCTAGAATTGCAGAAAACATCTACTGATTTTTATTGACATTTAATTGTTGATTTTTATCAATTTTAGATTGATTTTAGAAAACGTGATAATTTAGGTTTTTTTGTGTGTAAATTGCTCATGAAATAAAATCTCCTACAGGAATACTCCGGCCCAGAAGAAAGCTCAAAAGATTATCTTAAAGCCCAACATAAATAGTAGGCCGGTCTAAAGAAATTATATTGAGAGCCCACAATTAAAAATTCCAAGCCCAGATACATGGAATTTCTCGAATCCGCTAGAATTAATGGTCATCTTGCATGCACTTGTTCATTTTCGATTTTTTATTTTTTTTTTACGTTTTTTATTCCTTCGAAATCAGCATCAGGTTTGAATTTGAAGCCATCTTCGTACGAGATTAACATATTTAAATTTTGAATTTAATAATAAAAAAAAGGTGGATAAGCTACGACAGTCTTCGTGGTACGGAAGGATATATAATTCCTTCATAGTTTCCTACATAGTATCACAAATATTTTATTATTTGTGAACTTTATTAAAAAGAACTGTTCTGGATGTCGACATACTCTCCGTTCGGGCATTTACCTCGTGACATAAAATAATAATTACAATATCATATTATTGAAGAGAGAGAGAGAGAGAGAGAGAGGAGTGACATAGTGAAATTACTGTTAGTGAACCGCCGGGCTCATGCGTTTGGTCTCACTGTTTCGTCCTGTGTTACTTCTGTTACCTGCGTAGGGCAAACAATTAATGTCATGTAGTGACCCTGTTGCATTTGGCCAGAGGCAGCTGCAGGAACCAGATGAACAAAAGTTGCTGGAACGTTTGCGTCATAAACAGGAGGGAATCGACATTTCAGTACTCGCTTTCCCTGTCGTTAGGGAGGAATGTGATATATAGAAAGGCCGAAAAATCAAAATAAAATTGCAGTGACATGAAAACAAACAATACAACGTTCATGGACCTCTCTCTCTCTCTCTATCTCTCTCTCAAGAGGGTCACAGCACTCAGTAGCAGGGGAAAGGCTCGCCCACTCTCTCTCTCTCTCTCTCTCTCTCTCTCTCTCTCTCTCTCTCTCTCTCTCTCTCTCTCTCTCTCTCTCTCTCTCTCAGAGTGTCACAGCACTCAGTAGCAGGGGAAAGGCTCACCCATCTCTCTCTCTCTCTCTCTCTCTCTCTCTCTCTCTCTCTCTCTCTCTCTCTCTCTCTCTCAGAGTGTCACAGCACTCAGTAGCCGGGGAAAGGCCGTGGGCGAGCTAGCGATATCTGGTTGGATAAGGATCAGGCCGCGTCCCTATCCGGATTTCGAATCAGGAACGTCTAAATTGGTTTCCTGCAGCAATAGAAAAAAAGTGTTTATTAATCATGGAGACGTTAAATCAGAACTTTGCATCTTCTTCTTCGCTTGGATTTGGAAGGATGTATAATGCAGCCGACAGCGCAGGTCATCCTCAATCTTCATCCCCCACTTCCATGGTGATTAAAGAAAATTAAGTGGGAGATGAAGCAACTGAGTCGTGGAATGCAATTGAGTCGTGATTCGATCGATTTATTCGGATTCAACCGTATTGATTCAAATTTTTATTAAAATAATAATATTTATATTTCTTTAAAAAAATATAGTATAGATAAAAGTATAAAATATTTAAATAATCATGTATTAATTATTATTTTAACATAATTAAACATTAAATTAAAAAAAAATTTGAAGTATATATTTATTACAATAATTTTAATAATATATTTTAATGATGATTTGAGTTATTGAATGATTAAAATGATAACGCGTCAAACAACCAATTTAACACCTTTTGAGTGATATGAATAAATGCAAAAATTAAAATATAAAAAAAATACATAAAATTATCATTTTCATTACAATTTATTTGTATGAGTTCGAATATTGAATTAGTCAAGTGCTACACCCACAAATCTAGATGAAAAAATATAAAAAAAGATAAACAATGATATTTTTCATTGCGTTAATTTTTTCCCCGCAGACTTACTATAAAGAATATTTGAAATTTGATTTTTTAATTATAAATCGAAATGTTTATATATATATATATATATATATATATATATATTCATTAAGCGAATCCGAAAGAGGGAAACGACATCCCAAGATTGGATGGTGAGCAAAGGGGTGGGGAGGTACAATTTATGGCCGGTGCATTTGGCAATCGTTGGTAAGTCCAAAAAACTTGGGGTTTGGTGTCAAAAATCAAATGCATATGTTATCTAGTGGACAAGGGACGAGGCATGTGGCGACCACCATCGTCAACCGTCCACGTGTCACGGGGTCATTTTTCGTTCGACCGACTCGTACGGCGTCTAGACGTATCCAACGTCTAGGCAAGCTCTTTTGAGCGTTTTACGGAAGTTTGCTTATGTCACTTTTTGTATGTCATAACTTTTGGGACGCACGATCCCGAGCGGACGCTTCTTCGGTGGAGGCGTTTGTGAACAAACGGGCACCTCGGCGTAACGCTCGATCGCTTGAGACGCTTTTGGACGTTCTTTTGTGGGTTGCCACCCCACGCTTGAGGCACGATGCTAGATTTAGGGAAGCTTGAAATCTTTGTTGAGTAAATATGAATGATTACAACGCTTCGGAGGAGGACTAGCGGGTCTCCCCTACTATACCACCGTTTCGGATGATAGGTTTGCGACGTGTGGTGTGGAGGACCATCTCCGGGAGTGCACTTTTCTGAAGTGCAAATTATAAAACTGTCATCACCACACTTAAAAAATAAACTAAGTACAAAAGTGGGTTGAAAAAAAAAACATGGTAAGATAACTCGACGTGCCCCGGGGAGAAGCCCCCGGGACATTCTTCCTCACTCAAGTCAGCGACGTCCCTGAAGCTGCGGCTTGAAATTCTTCAATCTTCTGCTTGAACTGCCACAAGTCTTCGGCTGTCTCCCAACTTGTGTCGGCGTCCGGTCTTCCGCTTCATCGAACAAGATACTCTTTCTTCCGATTCTTCGTGCGGACAGCGAGTACTTCTTCAACTTGATCAGTAAACTGCTGACGGATGGCCGGCGGAGCGCGGTCTGAAATCCCATGCCCGGGATCTTCAGTGTCTTCAACGAAAGGCTTGAGCAGGCTGACATGGAAGACGGGGTGTTGTTGCATCTGAGGCGGGAGCTCCAACTTGTAGGTCACCTTGCCTACCTTCTTCAGGATCTTGAAGAGGCCCTCGTAATGCCTAACGAGGCCTTTGTGCAGATTCTTCCCACTTAGCCGAAGATGTTGGACCAGCTTCACCAGGACCAAGTCTTCGGCTTCAAAATTGATGTCCCGTCGGGCGGTGTCTGCCCACTTCTTCATGCGCTTCAATGCCTTGTGCAAACATGCTCTCGCCATGTCATTCTGCTGATGCCATTCCCTCGCCATGCGATGAGCGGCGGGGACTTTGCCACCATAAGAAGTGGCGACGGCCTGGGGCGTCAGAGGTTGCTGCCCCGTCACTATCTCGAAGGGACTCCGATTGATCGACTCACTTCGTTGCAGGTTGTAGGAGAATTGCGCGATGTCGAGTAACTTCGTCCAGACCTTCTAATTGGCACTCACATAGTGCCGCAAGTAGATCTCCAGGATACAATTCACCCTTTCAGTTTGGTCGTCGGTTTGAGGATGAAGTGATGTCGAGAAATACAGGTTGGAGCCCATCATCTTGAACAATTCCTTTCAGAAGTTACCAACGAATCGCCCATCCTGATCGCTGACGATGTTTTGTGGTAGGCTCCAATACTTCACTACATGCTTCATGAATAACTCCGCAGCTTCAGTAGCAGGACAACTTGTGGAGTCGGCGGCGAAGATGACATACTTGGAGAACCGATCGACGACCACCATGATGGTACCTGCCCCTTCAGACTTGGGCAGGCCCATGATGAAGTTCATGGAGACATCCTTCCATGAACGCTCTGGGATAGACAGGGGTTCTAGAAGTCCGTCGGGCACTTGATTGAGGTTCTTGTCTTGCTGGCAAACAAGGCATGTCTTCACGAAAGCTTCAATGTCGTCCTCCATTCTTGGCCAGAAGTAGTTGTCTTTGATGAGTGCCAAAGTGCGACGGATGCCCGGATGTCTCGCCCACTTGGAGTCATGACACTCTTGCATGATAGTGCGTCGTAAGTTGTCGAAGAGTGGAACATATATGCGACGTTCCTTGGTGAAGATCAACCTATCTTCCACCCAAAAGCGGCGTGTCTTGCCCTCCTTCGCTTGCTCGAACAAGTTCTTTGTCGTGGAATCTGACTCCAATCCCTTCTTGATCCTCTCGATGAGATCGGCCTGAGAGGAGCTCATGGCCGCCAATTCCGCGCGTCGGCTGAGGGCGTCGGCAACGACATTCGTCTTGCCAGGTTTGTACTCCAGGACATAGTCGAATTCTGCCATGAAATCTTGTCATCTTGCTTGCTTCGGCGAGAGCTTCTTCTGTGTCTCGAAGTAACTTGTAGCGACATTATCCGTCTTGATGTGAAATCGCGACCCGAGAAGGTAGTGCCGCCATGTTCTAAGGCAATGAATCACCGCGGTCATCTCCTTCTCCTGAACGGCGTAGTGCCGCTCCGTGTCGTTGAGTTTGCGACTCTCGAACGCCATGGGATGTCCCTCTTGTATAAGAACTCCTCCAATGGCATAGTCAGAAGCATCTGTCTGTACCTCGTAGGACTTGGTGTGGTCTGGCAGGACGAGCACCGGTTCCTCCGTCATGGCCCTCTTGAGGGTGTCGAACGCTTCCTGGCATGTCGGCGTCCACTCCCACTTCACATTCTTCCGGAGGAGATTCGTCAAAGGAGTCGTCACATGTGAATACCCCTTGACGAATCGTCTATAGTAGTTCGTCAGGCCAAGGAACGAACGCATGTCGGGAACCCGCTTGGGCGGCTCCCACTCCACATGGCCCGAATTTTCGCGCCATCCATTTTCAGCTTTCCACTTCCGACGACATGTCCCAAGAAGTGTACTTCCGGTTGAGCGAAGGCACACTTCTCCCGCTTGACGTAGAGCTCATTCTGCCGCAACACCTCGAACACTTGCCGAATGTGCTCGATATGCTCCTCCAATGTACGGTTGTAGATCATGATGTCGTCGAGGTACACAACCACGAACCTGTCAAGGAATGACTGCAATACCTTATTCATGAGAGTACAGAAGGTCGTCGGGGCGTTGGTGAGGCCGAACGGCATCACGAGGAACTCGTATGAGTCGTATCTTGTGACGCACGCCGTCTTCTGCACATCCTCCTCCGCGATCCGGACTTGCCAATAGCCTGAACGAATGTCCAACTTGGTAAACCATCTTGTACCGCCAAGTTGGTCGAACAAGTCCGCCACCAAGGGAATGGGGTACTTGTTCTTCACCGTAAGCTTGTTGAGCGCCCGATAGTCTATGCACATCCGGAGGGAGCCATCATGCTTCTTCTGAAAGAGGACCGGGGCGCCATATGTAGACTTTGAGGGCCGAACATATCCTGCATCCAATAGTTCGGTAAGTTGCTTACGGAGTTCTGCGAGTTCCGGAGGGGCGAGCCGATAGGGGACTCCATGTGGGGCTTTCGATCCTGGGACCAAGTCAATGACATGGTCTACTTCACGTTTCGACGGCAGCCGCTTTGGGAGTTCCGGGGGCATGACGTCCGCAAAGTCCTCAAGGGTTTTAAGGACTTCGGGAGGTGTTGGAATGGAGGGCCCCGGATCTTCCAAGATGGCGGTCGCCTAGAAGGTGTGCTCTTGTTTGCGCAACCCCTTCGCCACTTGCATGGCGGAGAGGGTCTTCTGTTTGAGATCTCTGTCTGACCTCACAGGGACGTTGTAAGGCCCCTTGGGGTCGAAGATGATCATCAAGTTGGTGAGCGGGATGACACATGCAGCGATGTGTCGAAGAAAAGAGATGCCCACCACCACTTCGTAGTCATCCACTGGTGCCATCGTCACATCAAAGCTTCCCGACCACTTCCCGATGCGAACCTTCACTCCAGGAGAAATTTCTGTGGTCGAGATAGACTTCGCGTTCACCGTTTTGAACGTGGCGTTGGTCTTCTGTAGTGACAACTTCAACTTCTTGGCGGTCACTTCCAACACGAACAACTCCGATGCTCCCGTGTCAATGAGGGTGTTGAAGATTTGCCCGTTCAACTCAATATCCGTATAAAGTCGAGCGGCCGATGAAGGACCCTTCGAGGCGTTGATGGCGCTGAGGACGTGCATCGAACTGAGACACGCCTCCTCCTTTTCCCTCTCGTCGGGGCAATACATGGCGTTGACCGTCGTCTTTTGCGGACAATCGCTCGTCCAATGTGGACCCTTGCAAATATAGCATGCCTTTGGCAATTTTTCGTCCCTCTTGAATCTATCATTGTTAGGCCTCCTGTCTTGGTGTCTCTTTCCTTTGTCCTGATAGTGCGGCTTGCCTCCTTGCGACTTTGGCTTCTCTCTCCCACCATAGCCCTTGCCCGAGGGCTTTGTTGGTGGAGTGCTCATTTTGGCATACTTCACGAGCGACTCAGCAGCAGCGACTAGCGAGCGGAGGTTGGGGCAATCTCGTCACTCCAACTCCGTCCTAGCACATGGCTTCAAACCCTTTACGAAGACCGCCAACAACGTGTCTTCATCCACCTGGGAGTTCTGTAGGCGGAGCTCGGTGAACTCTTTCACGTACTCCTTCAACATACCCTTCTGGTAAATGTTGAACAACACAATCTTGGCCTCCAGTCCCGACTTGGCAGGGCAGAAGTAGTTGGTAAGCTGCCTCTTGAAGTCATCCCACTTTTCAATGGGATCCACAATGCCACGCTCCACATCGTCGCAATGGCACCGCCACCATAGACTCGCCGCATCTTGTAAGTAGAAGGATGCGGTCTTCACCATCCTCGCTTCGAAAGTCACGTCCAAGACCTCCATGTACCTTCGGACGTTCCACAGGAAGTCACTGATCTTCTTTGCCGACCGCTCGCCTTTGTAGGGCCGCGGCTTTGGCACATCAATCCTTGCCTCATGCGGGGCGGACGTCTCGGAACGTCGCCCATCTCCATAGCGTCGCTTGAGCTCCTCCAGGAAGGTTTGGAACTCTTGCTCCATCTCGAACCGCATGTTTGAGAGACTATTGTCCAAGGTCTCCCGCATGTCCATGATTGTCACCTCCATGGACTCGAGCCGTGTATACAACAGCGCCATCTCTTCCCGCATCGTTGTGAGATCCACGGTGTTCTCCAACTCCCGCTCGTGCGTTGCGAGTTGGTCTTGCATCTCGCCCACGTCCGATTGAAATTGACCAAAGCGTTGCTCGAAGGCGGACAAGGCGTCCTTCGAGCGGGTGCGCCCTCGCTCGGGGCGGCCCTTCTCCGGTGCGACGGGTTCATTCGTCATTTCTGAATTCGACGTCATTTCTCCTTGATCGTCGAAC